>CAVLJG010000003.1:71208575-72408575 GCA_963669975.1 Acanthoscelides obtectus
GTTCACTATAAAAATTTAAAACAAATGCTAGCTAATGGGTTAAAGTTAACGAAAAATCATAAAATTTTACAATTAAACAAGCAGCCTGGCTGAAACCCTACATCGAGTTGAATACTCGATGTAGAGCTGCAGCCGGAATGATTTCGAAAAAAAATCTTTTTAAATTAATGAATATGCAGTATTCGGTAAGACCATGGAAAATATACGTAAGCACCGCGTATGTAAAATCGTTAAATCTTGGGTGGTCGCTATGGGGCAGCAAACTTGATTTCGAGTTTTCGGTTCCACAGTCGCACAATTTTAGAGGAAAATCTGGTGGTTATCGAATTGAACAAGGCTGAAATAACGTTAACAAACCTCTGTATGTAGGGCAGGCAATTCTAGACCTATCGAACTAGTCATGTATGATTTTCATTACACCTATATGCTACCAAAATGGGTGCAGAAAGGTGTAAGCTCATGTACATGGACCAGACAGTTTTATCTACGAATTGCAATGTGAGGATGCATATGAGGAGATCATTAAGCTATTCCAGTAAATTTGATACTTCGGATATCCTGAAAATAACATATATAAAATACTGCGTAAGAACAAATAGGTGCCGGGTCTAATGAAAGATGAAAATAACGGTAAAATTATGACACATTTTGTTGGACTTCGAAGCAAATGTATAGTTACAAGGTGCAGGGTGGGAAGGTGGTTAAAAAATCTAAAGGGGTTAAGTACAATGTTGTTAAAAATAAAATTGCATTTGAGGATTATGTTGAATGTTTGAAAGAATTTAAGGAAAAAACAGCTACACAACGCTGTATCAGGTCGTATGCACACAACGTATATTCTGTTGAACAGTCAAAAATTAGTTTAAGTCCGTATGACGACAAACGTTATTTAATTCCGAACAGTTTTGTCACACTTCCGTGGGGGCATTACAGTATCTTATAATAGCGTTTTTTTTTTTGTTATAGATGAATGCCCCAACATTATCAGAGTTAGCTGTTAGAAAAATTTGCGAATCAATAACATCATCAGCAGTAGAATTCATGGAGCAGTCTCCACTACCATGGAAATTAACTACGGAAATTGTGAAACAATTTCCTTTATATAAATGGCACGCTATGATTAAAGAAGCCAAAAATGATCTTGATTCTTCATATACAGGAATTAACTTTATTAGATGTCACAAAGAAATAGATCCAAATTTAATTCACACTATATTAGGAAAATCAGATTGGAGTTATGTTTTTGAAGATTATTCTAGTTACTGTCTATGGACAAGTGGATATTGGCTGGACCAATATTACCTACACGTATGTAAAAATTGTTTATCTAAATTTAAAGAAATACATAAAACTTTAAATAAACGTTTATTTGCCTGCTATGACCATTCTCACGAGGTTCACGATGCACATGACATTATTTTGAACGTATACCAAAAAAAGTATAATTGGTGTCACAGCTGTTTTAAAAGCGTAGTGTTTGAACTAAAAGACCAGGAATCTTGCAGAGATGCCTTACATGAT
This sequence comes from Acanthoscelides obtectus, assembly GCA_963669975.1. Classification (NCBI taxonomy): domain Eukaryota; kingdom Metazoa; phylum Arthropoda; class Insecta; order Coleoptera; family Chrysomelidae; genus Acanthoscelides; species Acanthoscelides obtectus. The sequence continues at coordinate 71,210,097 of CAVLJG010000003.1, forward strand.
AGGTCTAGAAATAACATCCGAATCCGATTTGATGAATCTGATGTAGACAGCGATATTGAGTTTTAAAAAAACATCACAGCAAACAAATTACAAAAAAATATATAAAAAGCGTTCATCCGTCCTCCAGTTTCTCTCTATCTATTGTACTAACATTTATATATATATTTTTTTTCAAACATGTATGTAGTACTAACATTTATATATATATATTTTTTTTTTTTCAAACATGTATGTAATTAGATTTAATAAATGAATATTCATAAAAAAATGTTTTATTGATTTCGTTAGATTTTTCTAGTAAGAAGAGTTCACAACAACAAGATGTCCTGATAGCTTGAGTCGTCAGAGGTGTGCAACATCAGAAGCAATGTTAGTGCGTGGTTGGAGTTCAAAACTTAGCGTGTTCAAAAACAAAAAAAACACGCACACACATAATACTAACATTACTTCTGATGTTGTGGCGCGGTTCTTCGGGCTATCAAGACATCTTTTTGGTATTTTTGAACAAAGTGTGCACGTCACGTGCGTCACGTATCACGTCACGTGCGTCACGTATCACGTCACGTGCGTCACGTGTCACGTCACGTGTCACGTCACGTGTCACGTCACGTCACGTGTCACGTTACGTGACGTATATCATAATGAAACGACAGATATGCATTTTTACAAAAACTTTATTAAAATCGTTCAAGATCATTAGCGATCCTATGTCTATAGAAAAATATATGTTGTCCTAACGCTATATGTTGTAAAGTACAGCCTACGAGCTTAAATGTATACAATTTTTGAATAGCATCTGAAAACGTATAATTTTGATCATTAAAACTAGCTCGAACAATCTTAAGCGCATTATAATAATAGCTTGGAAATTCAACAGTTTCTAGCATAGACATATACGGTACTAAAAGTTCACTATTTGCTTCTAAAAGAGCGTTCACGTCCATTTCTGAGAGGTAGAAACTAATGTTGTGCTTGGTTATTTCGAGGATTTTCGTACTATCATAGATTAGTCGTCGAATTCTGCAATAGTCACCGCACTCGATTTCGACAGGATCATACTTGTCAGGAAGGTCCTTCTTTTCCTCCTCCTCCTGCTCCTCCGTCTCCTTCACCGTTACCACATTGAGCTGGGTGATTAATTGTTCCCACTCATAGGAACTGAAAGATAGTTTCAACCGTGATGAGTTCCACACAATTACAGCAGGAGTAAATGATCTCGCTGGGCTTAGACCGCATCCAATTTGGTATGATCCATTTGGAAACTGCGTGTACAGCAGATAATGGTCCTCGTTCTTGGCCGCTTCTTCGTACCTTTCCAGAATAGCATCCAGCTCACGGTCGTAGTTTACAGATGATTCGTGTGAGCTGCTGGTGGTGAGGTCAAACTCGCTGCAACTTGAACCACTACCACTGGTATCCATTTTTTTTTTACTAGCTGCCTGACTGACTGACTGACTGACTGCAACCGACTGAGAACTCACTTTTAGCAGAAACCCCCCCACCCCATACACCTAGACGATCGCATCATTGTCAATCCAACTATTATGTTTTGCATCAAGGCCAAGCCATTTGACGTACATTTTTTTACCTTTACGACGTAAAACTTTTTCAACTAAATAAACATCTGGATTGGCTGTTTTCTGTAATTCTTCGTCATAAAAGGCTCCTTTGATCGGTGCACCTTGCATATCTTCGAGCATGTACGTTGCAGGGTTGGTAATATTAAATTTAGTAACTTTAAATAATTCCGTTGTCCAACTTGGAACGTATCCCTTGTCGAATAGCATTTTGGTTTTGCTGATGCGTACAATGTCACCAACTTTAAACTTACGCGGGCCCGCGATTTTTAAATGAGTATATTTTCGATTTAAGATACATTTTTCGTTGGATTTATTAATTTGTGATGGTTTACATCCGATGGTTTGATGACGTGTTCCATTGTATTCATTGGTAATGCTTTGTAATATATCAATCCATTTATACGATCCCATTAAGCTAAAGTATTTGTAAAGTTTATTTTTCAACGTCCTTATGGCTCTTTCAGCAATGGCCGCTTTCTTGATGCTATATGTACTATAATGATTAATATCATGCTTCTTCATTAAAGTTTGAAATTTACTATTGTAAAATTCTTTACCTTGATCAGATTGTAGATTTTTCGGTGTACGTTCCGTATGTGCGAGGATATCCGAAAACGCACGAGTTATCTCCTCACCCGTCTTTGTCTTTAACGGTCTAGTCCACATAAACTTGGAAAAAGAATCGATTACGACGAGAATTAATTTGAAATTTTTATTTTGATGAGCATAAGGTCGCATTTCAGCCAAGTCCGTCTGCCATAAATCGTCTAAGCCTTTAATGATGGTACGTCGTCTTAGATAATTTTTTCGAGCAGGCTTGTGCAGCTCGTTAACTAGTTGTAGCTTCTCCTTGGCGTACGTCATCATGTTTTAACGCTTTAAATTGTTGTTCCATTGGCTTTATACGCTTAGCAAGATCGAATGTTTTCAATGATATATATGATGTGCGTCCTTGCAAAAGTTGTAATTCAGAGGATAAATCAATGATATTTTTCCGTATTGGAGTCAAATCGGTATGAGACTTAATTGTAGCCAACTCCTGTTCTATTCTTGTTGTTATATTTGCAATAGAGTCATCTACATATTTTTTTGTTGCCATATGTTCACCAGAAGTAGGCGGATTTCTCGAAATAAACTCTGTTATTTGATCTGTTTTTGCTGTTATTTTTTTTAAATCAATCACTGAAGTATCTACGTATTTTTTAGTTGCCGCATCTGAATTATCTGTGGGATCTTTTATATTACACAACTTTACGTTCTTGAAGTCAACATTTCCATCAGAAGTATGGGGTAGTGTTAACTTTGGCGGTGTACGCATATACGGAAGTGTCTTTTGTTTATCAAAGCGACGTCCGAATTTATCAAGACTCATCGTGTAAATGAAAGACCAAGGAACTAGATTACTGTATTATATTAGCTTCTTTCAGCTCGTTGAGGATGGCTACTATTTCATTATCATGCGACGTATTGCCAGCTTCCTGAGATGCCATAAGGAGTTTAAGTCGATCGATTAATTCATTGGGATCATCCCAGTACACGTATTCGATTGGTTCCTCGTTGTATGTCAAGTAATCACCGATACCTTTTCCTGTTGGCGGTTTTGATGTTGATGTTGTTGTTGTTGTTGTTGTTGAGGGAGTGGATCTTGTTAATGATCGACTAAGTGGACTACGTATTTTTGTAGATGTTGATCGTGTGACAATTGTACCTTTATTTTTCTGCACATCTTTAAAGAGAGGCTTAATAATGTGATTATATTTAAATCCTGTCGAACCTTTTAGGCGTCCAAGCGAATCTAAATGAACACCGGTACTTTGCAATAGATTTTTATAGGGTTGTAAATCTGCATCTGCATAGTTTGGGTCATTATAGAATAAAAGTTGATACAGCCCAGGTGTGCCACGAAACCATGTACCTGCTAAGTTTGTCCCCTCAGGTAATATCTGTATTTGGCCAGTCGCTCTATCAAATTTAATTCGGCGTTTACCTAACATCCAACCAATGTGGTCGGTATATATAGGTCCATAATTTTTATCAATTTTATCGTTTTGTGTCCAAAAATCTTGTAAATAATTATGGCTTATTGGGGGATATTGATCTAAGTATTCTTCTATTGCTTCTTGTGAAAAATCAGCAGGACGCATTTCTTCAGGTAGTGGTGGTGTTTCAGGTCTCGGCGGTATATTACTTCATCAGTTGAAGCCACGTCTTCTAAATTGAGATAGTTTGGGTTCTGTGTGAATACATCATCATCATCATTATCATCATCATCATCCTGTTTCAATTTTTCCTCTTTTTTAATAATAAATGAAGGATGCTGCTGAGTCTTAGCTATTTGCTTAAGAGGTTCAGATATTGGTTTGAAAAGTTTTCTAATAGATTCATCTTCTGCAGTTCGACCTAACATTAAAGTAAGATACTTTTTACGTATAGCTCGAGCAAGTTCTGCGATCTTTCTTTTATGACTAGCAACGGCAACTTGGTCCTTTGACATCATGTTACTGAATGATGGCGTACATGATAAGCCTACAATTTTATGTACTTATCAAATCCTACTCTGTATCGACCATAATTAAGAGGAAAGTCTTTAACAATAACTAACGTACCGTACTTTTCTGCCCAACATTCCGAACACATCTTTTTGAATTCATCAAAAGTAACATCTGGAGATACATGCTCATCAAATATATGTTTTAGATTAATTTCATCCTGCTTAAATAGTACTATAATGTTACAGTTGTCTCGTATGAGCTGTTTTGGAATTTTAGAGTATGTTTGGCAGAGATATGCAGCATCGATATCTTTATGACGACACATGGAGTAATACTCTCGAATTTTCTGCTGACCGTCACACGACACGTCGTCAAATATGAATATAGAGCTATTTTTAGCCTTACTTGGACTTATAATTTCCTCGTTATCCTTAAATGGGAAATAGCCAACACCCTTAGCAGCGGAAATCACTTCTTGAAGCAGTTGATACTTTGGTTGATACAACGATTTTGAATAAACGTAAACATTTTTAAACTTAGCACCGTTTGGATGGAAAAGCAGCGCCAGCATTACGTTCGTTTTTCCACATCCGCTTGGTCCGCAGATGATAGCGCGAAACGAATTCGGTAACAATTTACCATGTTTACTATGTTGAGTTTTTGCTGTAAAATCCAAGTTATCAATGGGTAATGACTGCTCTTGTTGAACAACCTTCATCGTGTGGCGTTCGAATAAGGAATGTGTAAAAGTATATATGTAGATATTGCTAACGCATCATCAACAGTTCTCATGTTAACGTACAAGGGTGAAGGTGTTGTAAACTCTCTGATAAATAATCTTCCGATAGAACTCCACGTACCTTCGTATCAGTTCCTGGGACGTAAGTGTGCGACAGATTAGGATATTTTTTTTTTCATTCTCACACATGTATATGTATATTTTCAGCGGGGACTAAATTAAAGAAGAGGTTAGCACGAGGAGATCCTGGAAAGAACCCATTGGATCGTGCTGCAAGAGACCACGATATTGCATACGCCTTATACAAAAATTTGAAAGACAGACACAAAGCTGATTGGATTCTTGAGAACCGAGCCTGGGAACGTGTACAAGCACCTGACGCTTCACTAGGAGAAAGGACTGCAGCTTGGCTAACAACTACCGCAATGAAAGTTAAGCGAAAATTGGGTATGGGGCAGAAGAAATCATCTTTTCGACGAGGTGTTCTCACGAAAATCACAAAGTCCTTGAAGAAAAATGCTCCCACCACCACGACATTAAAAAAGTCTGCATTGGTTGCTCTTAAAGCGGCAAGATTAGCGGTGAAGAGTGCAGGTGGAAAACATAAAGTTCGACTACCGAGAATAATTCCGATCGAAGGAAAATCTGGGGGATTCCTACCCTTGATCCCCCTTTTCGCCGGATTAAGTGCCTTGGGGGCGCTCGCAGGGGGAGCTGCAGGTGTGGCCAAAACGGTCGTTGATGCCAAGAATGCACAAAAGAAATTGGAGGAAGACCATCGCCATAACAAAGCTATGGAGTCTTTGGGCAAAGGATTGTATTTGAGAAAAAATACTAAAGGTGGTTATGGGTTGTACCTCAAAAAAAAAAAGTCAAAAAAACTAAACATCAAGCTACCCAAGAAAGCGCTTTATGATTATGAAATAAAGCAATATGCGAAGCTCTTGAACATACCTCATTTCATGCGTGACACTTTACCACGAGACGGTCCACGTAAAAGAGAATGCGCCGTCGTGAACTTAGATATTTCACAAAACAACGGAACTCATTGGGTAGCTTATAAAAAGATAAACAACAACGTTGAGTATTTCGATTCATTTGGTAACCTGAAGCCTCCACAGGAACTTGTTCGATATCTGAAAAACGCTAAAATTTTCTACAACAACGATCCTTACCAAACTTATAATCAAGTTAATTGCGGACAATTGTGTTTGAAATTTCTATACAATAACAATAACAACAACAACAACGATGGATAATAAAACATTATCGGAATTTACATTAGAAGAGTTTGAGAAGAATATTCCGCCGCTGGAATATTTAATAAGCAATGTGAGACCTGCAGAATTGTTGAGTATATGGCACAAACTGCCTGCAGAATACACATCCAATTTTGATCTTCAAATACGACTTCCATGCTATGTTTACTACAACAGACCTGATTGGGCAACACATTGGGATGGACCGGCTACTGCTCAAGCAAATTGTTATTTCTGTAAATTATCCATTCGAAAATAAACAAAAAAAAAACTTGAATAAATGCTTAGTACACAGCTATATTTTTTCATTCATCATGTCGCAGTTGTTGAGAGTCAATAGCACTACTCATATATTTTCATTTCGTCCTTCAACACCGATAGTGTTGGATCCGAAAAAAGATTATGAATTGGCGCTTAGGTCTTTTACTTCATACAATTCCATACCGAATATTGAAAAAGGAGATAAATTTTATTATATCGACCGGATAGGTGGTGGTGGTCAATTAAAAGTCATCGAGTTTCCGACAGGTTGTTATGAAATTACCGACATAGAAACATTTATACGAACGCAAATGAATCTTGAAAATGAAGTTGCTCCTCCGGATGATTATTTTTCTCTAAAACCTAACAATAATACACTGCAATGTGAAATCTTTAGCAAGTATTATAAAATAGTTTTTACAGAACCGAATAATCTTGGACATCTATTGGGATTCTCGAAAAAAGTTCTTAATCCTGGTCAAAAGCATTCTTCTGATTTACCTGTAAACATAATAAAAGTATCAACCATACACTTTGATGCTAACATTACGTCGGGAGCCTTTGACGGAGACACGCCTGCACACACGATCTACGAATTTGCTGTGACAGCCGATCCTGGATACGCTATAGTCGAAACACCTGTAAATTTACTATATCTACCTGTTATACCGAAACAAGAAATAACCAACATCACAGTGTTGGCTTTAGATCAAGACGGTCGTCCTGTAAACTTTCAAGGTGAAACTAGTACTCTTGTGTTGGAGTTGAGAGCGAAGCGCAGATGGGATTAGTGATTATAAGACATAGTGGTGCTTCCAAGGCAACTTCAGTATTACCCCAAGCACCTAAGCGACGACATCTACTACTAACTACATCAAATATCCTGTTTCTACGCTCACTTGGATATCATGTCAACAACAACAAGAATCATGTACAAAAAGAGAAAAACTGAGGAGGCAGCAGCAGCAGCATCACATACTTCTCCGATGTTTGATCTATATCGATCTCCAGCATTCGATGAATCTATTCGCAAGGCTGAGTATAGATCTTATACGCCGTTTATCAAGTCATTTAATTGTAATGATGTTGTGGAATTTAGCATCAATCAAGTAGATTCGTTCTTTGCAATGAACGCTTCCCTTCTATCTATCAAAGGAAAAGTTGAAATAACTGGAGGAGGAGCAGGAGATGTATCTTTAGCTCCAAACTTTGGTGCCTTCCTATTTGACTCTTGCACTTACAGTGAATCCGCTAGAGAAGTTGAAACAGTACGTGATCCTGGTATTGTAAGTACTGTCCGAGCTTACGTATGTTACAGTGAGGAAGACTCAAATCATATGGCTATAGCTGGATGGAACTATCCTTCAACACCTATAATGGCGTCAACACATAACAAGTCTTTTAGCTTGCTAATGCCGCTTAAACATATTTTCAACATTTTCAATGATTATCCTATGATTACGTGTGGCAGACAAACTCTCAGATTTGTGAGAGCTAGAAACGATAACGATTGTATCATTATCAAGGAAAAAACTGGAACGACGACAGCGAAAATAACTATTGAAAGCATGGAACTGAAAATCAAACATATTTACCCGAGTGATGATGTGAAAGAACAACTTTTGAAAGCTATTCAAACTGATAAGCCGATACTTATACCATTTAGAAAATGGGATCTGAATGAACTGCCTGCAATTACCGCAGATGCGAGAAGAGAAATATGGTCAGTTAAAACTAGCACCGCAATCGAAAGACCACGTTTCATTATAGTATGTTTCCAAACTGGTAAACGTGACGTCGCAACCTCAGACCCGACCCTGTTTGATCACGTGAATGCTGCTAGTATTCGAGTATCTTTAAATGGTGAATACTATCCCAACGAACGTATGCAATTGGACTTTGCAAACAATCACTTTACTGAAGCTCATTTCAACTATAGCAACTTTCAAACCAGCTATACAACTTCTTCTTCTCCTCTGAAGAGATGTCTTTTAGATTATACCGCTTTTAAAAATCGCGCTTTGTTTGTTATTGACTGTTCCAAACAAGAGGAAACCATGAAATCATCAACTGTTGATGTTAGATTGGATATCGAAGCCGATACTGGCTTTCCAACCAACACCAAGGCCTACTGCATCATTATACATGACTGCTTAATCGAGTACTTCCCCCTCACCGAAGTTATTAAAACCATCTCGTAAGCAACGAAGGACTCTCAGTTCCGCATCAGACATCATGAGGATCGCGTTTGTTGACATTCAAGGCTTTACAGTTGACGGATTATTCGTACCTAAAGAACTATGTATCGAAATTGGTTTCAAGAAAAGTCATTACATCTTTACACCTCCGCAACCTTTTTCTACATTAAATACTAAAGACAAGAAAACTGTCGCTTACTTGGAGAAGAATTTCCATGGGCTTAAATATTCTTCCGGCGACGTTAAATATTCCAAGTTAAATGAAATAATTAAAAATAAGGTGATGTATGCGGCTGACTATGTCTACGTTCGTGGAGAACAGAAAGCAAACTTTTTACTCAAGAAATGTCACATTTTTGGTGTTTTTCCCAACATTATTGATGTTTGCAAGTATGATGGTACACCGTGTGCTACTGGAAACTTTGTTGCTGATTCCAATCCATGCCACACCAACGGACAATTTTCCTGTACCCAGAGAAATGTTGAACGTCTACGCCACTGGTTTTCAAATATCATATTACCTATGTAGTTTTTTCTATTTTCAATAAAATATTAAACGTATTATTGTAGTTTTATTGAAAATACCTCTGGTTTGCGAAATAATTGTCAGAATGTCTATACTATTTTCATTTTGAACGGTATCATCCTGTATAATAATAACAGTACATCGTATACAGGTTATGAGACATTCTGACCGACCGACCGACCAGAGGAGCCCACCACGCTATTTAGGTCACGCCTTGCTATATACGATTTAACGATATACCGTCGGTCCATCGATCCGCTATTTTTCGATGCACCCCTGTATACACGTTCTGAATGCCCCCCGTAATCCACGCCAACACCAGACAGGTGCGACATCTGGCCATCTATGCGCGAGATGCCCAACCCATCAATGGCAGCTGTCCAATGACACATAGATTCCGTTTGGTTTGTACAGCGCCAAACAAATCGGCGCCATCTATGCGCGAGATGCCCAACCCATCAATGACAGGTGTCCAATGACGTATAACAGATGACGTTTTAACGCCATCTATGCGTGAGATGCCCAATGACGCATGACAGGTGTCCAATGACACACAGATTCCGTTTGGTTTGACAGCGCCATCTAGCGGCGGACTCCCCAACTCATGAATTTCGATTACAGATTCCGTCCAACAACCTGTCAATGGCGCGCGACGCCAGCGCCTCTGATGGCGGATTTTGGAACTACTGAGATCGAATCCCCATAAGACATCTACTCAAGGTACGTTTTTATAATAACAGAGTCAGATTTCGATTAGCGATCTAGAATGTAAATCGTTTCTTATTTTGGTAAGTGGCAAGTGATCATTTAGTATTTTTCTCCCTTTGTTACTGTTTGTGGATATTGTGCTGTTGAATTGTTGTGCTGTATTCTTGTTGGTGCGACTGTTCTTGAGTGCCTTTTTTTATCAAGGCTGATAATGGAAAATAAAGTGTCATACGCGACCATTTTAATTATGAATGCAGTGAGTTTAATTCATGATGAGGTCAACAATAGTCTGGACCAGTTCAACTCTATAGTCGCAAAATACATTGGGGTAAGCGAATAAATTATTGCAAGAAGAGGTTATACCATGGAAGATGTGCTGCAGCTGTAGTGAGCCACAATACCCAGCGGCTTGTCTATGTGGTCTAAACACATTTGCGTTCTAAGCTTGGTCCAACCTCGCTTATCACTAAGATGGAACAAAGACTCAAACGCAAAAATCTTGAAAAGAAACTCAGTCCAAAAAAAGCTGATATAAAAATAACTAACAATTCGGATAGCAGTTCCAAAGAAAATGGATAGTTTTATGGCGAATTCAGTCAAAAACCTGACATTAACTACACTGATTTCGAGGTTGCTAAGCGAAAATTTTTAGGGAAACTTAAAAAAAGTAACGACGAGATTTTGCAGATCTAACAAGTCACCAAATCACAGGACTGTACTTTGTCGCGCCTTCATCGGAGGATAAGGTTGACAGCGTCTCGATTTGGTGAAGTTTGTAGAAGAAGGCAGACAACAAGCTGTAAAGTTCTAGTAAACTCCATCATATACCCAACAGAGTTTTCTAGTAAGGCAATAAAAAAGGCAATACAAAAATCATTGGACACCGCAGTTCAATCTTGTGCGGGGGGTGCATACCAAGGTACATTTTTATAATAACAGAGTCAGATTTCGATTAGCGATCTAGAATGTAAATCGTTTCTAATTTTGGTAAGTGGCAAGTGATCATTTAGTATTTTTCTCTCTTTGTTACTGTTTGTGGATATTGTGTTGTTGAATTGTTGTGCTGTATTCTTGTTGGTGCGATTGTTCTTGAGTGCCTTTTTTTATCAAGGCTGATAATGGACAATAAAGTGTCATACGCGACCATTTTAATTACGAATGCAGTGAGTTTAATTCATGATGAGGTCAACAATAGTCTGGACCAGTTCAACTCTATAGTCGCAAAATACATTGGGGTAAGCGAATAAATTATTGCAAGAAGAGGTTATACCATGGAAGATGTGCTGCAGCTGTAGTGAGCCACAATACCCAGCGGCCTGTCTATGTGGTTTAAACACATTTGCGTTCTAAGCTTGGTCCAACCTCGCTTATCACTAAGATGGAACAAAGACTCAAACGCAAAAATCTTGAAAAGAAACTCAGTCCAAAAAAAGCTGATATAAAAATAACTAACAATTCTGATAGCAATTCCAAAGAAAATGGATAGTTTTATGGCGAATTCAGTCAAAAACCTGACATTAACTACACTGCTTTCGAGGTTGCTAAGCGAAAATTTTTAGGGAAACTTAAAAAAAGTAACGACGAGATTTTGCAGATCTAACAAGTCACCAAATCACAGGACTGTACTTTGTCGCACCTTCATCGGAGGATAAGGTTGACAGCGTCTCGATTTGGTGAAGTTTGTAGAAGAAGGCAGACAACAAGCTGTAAAGTTCTAGTAAACTCCATCATATACCCAACAGAGTTTTCTAGTAAGGCAATAAAAAGGGCAATACAAAAATCATTGGACACCGCAGTTCAATCTTGTGGTTTGTTTATTGATCACAAACATCCATTTCTGGCTGCATCGCCTCCACCTACCTATTACAGTAGACAAGAAATGAACATAATCCAGGTATAAGCCTACCTGTTTAGTGCTTTGCAAAAACTGCCTAACTGTTTCCTCTTATTTTGACGGCATAGGATATTTTTATGACCCTCGTACAATTGTTACCATGTACCACATGACCCTTGTAAATATAATTGTGTTTATTGACATGAATAAACGAATTTTAATTTGAGTTCTTGAATTTATTTTAGGAAAGATACCAAATTATTTGAATACGTTTTTTCTTAGTCCGAACGCACCGTCGCGTCGCTTGGCTGGCAGGACGAAACAGTAGACGAATTTCGCTCAAAAACCCATTTGCACTTCACAGCTTACGTTTCATTTCTTATTATTTCCAAATTAAACTCTTGCAGCGTGCTAAAAACAAAGTCCGCAGGGTTCTAACGATCCACTTGTTCGATTTTATCCACTAGGATCTTTTTAAAATATCAAGAAGTTGAGCACAAATAGTAAGCATTTCAACCCACCATAATTCTTGCGCAAAGACAAAATTTTGTAAAAAGCTCTGATAGCACCTTAGGCAATTATGTCCTGCTTATATCCAGAAAAACATCACAAACTACAGAACACAAATTGAAGGTAACGGCGAAACGGGTACATTTCACGAGTCATGAAATTCAAATGAAAATGCATGTATAAAATCTACAAAATTATCGTTCTCAAAAACATATTTCCTTGACATATCGATAATTTTAAAGTTCCACGCTAAATTGCCCTATACTTGACTGGAGTGATATCCGAATTCATTCTTCCCTACTGTCGGCAGCTGCAGATAGATCTGTTGGCTCTTGGTGTCAAACCTATGGAGCAGGTACCGATTTTTTCAAATCGTGAGCACTTCATTTGACGGATTTTTGTTACTTAAATTTCCTATAATCACTGGGATTAGAAGCTTCTTAATAATAGAACGTGTTTCACTGATATTAAAGATGCAACATCTAGAATCACCTTCCCCCAGCTCCCACTATTTAAGCAGTATAATTCTTATCTGTCAATGATAAGGAACCCCTGTAATGTCAAAAACGGAGTTTCAGCAACTGTTACTTTTTCTTTTTTGCCTATAGCACCGTTGCTACTGGACTAAAACTACAAAGGTTTGGCATACTAGTAGCCCCGTGTGGAAATTTCATGAAAATCCGAGCGGTAATTTCCAAGTTGATGATGACTGGTATAGTTTTTCGTGATGTAGATGTCATATGACTTAAAAAAACATAACATCTCATTTTAGAAATTTTTCGCGACTACAATACTTCCTCGCCACTGGCGTGGGAAGTAAAACAGCTTTAAAATCGAGGAGTATCAGCGATGGCGATTATGAGTACCTATTTGCAAAACGACTTATATATGCGATATTATATGAAATAGGGCCACCAAAGTAAAGGTTTGCGCGCTTCGAAATTGACGCTTTATTCTTTGGTATTTTTAAATGAAATTTTCACAGTGTGCTGAAAACAGAACCCCACAGGGTGCTATTGTGCCACTTTTTATTTTTTTTCACTAGATTCTTTTTAAAAAAAGTTGAACAGAAAAAGTTCGCACTTCAACCCATCATAAAACTTGTGCAAAAACAAAATTTCAAAAAGTGCTCCTATAGCAGCCTCGGCAATTATATTTTGAACATACTGTATGAATTTTATTCAAAAATATTAAAAAATGGAGTGTCAGTTTCGAAGCAGCTGAACCCTTGTAAGAGGGTTGAAACTCACTACGTCGTAGCCGCCTTAATAGATATGAAGGAACCTTGATCAAATAAGGACTATTTTGGAATTTATAGCCCTCTGATATTTCTTCCTCAACTTTGACCATCTGTGGTGAAACAAAAATGTACTGGGCTATAGCTGCATAATATTGAATAAAAAGATTGCTCATTGAATACAGATTTCAGAAAGGCACCACACGTACCATTTGGAATAGACCAAAGTGATAGCTGCTTTTGTAAGTGACTGACTCACACTACAATTTAATTATTGGATTTAAATTCAAGTTGCACTGGTTACCGATCAGTGACATGTTAAATAGTACAAAGCTACATTATGATTACCTGCTTCTGATATGATTTTATGAAAGTTGAGGAAACAATATCAGAAGGTCATTAATCCCAAAACACACCTCATTTTATCATGGTTCCTTAATATCTTTTAACTACATTGCACTTGCATATGATAAAGCAACTATCTAGGAGTATTTTATAGAAAAAATGAACAAAGTATAACCTTATTTGTAAATGCAGCTAAAGACCACAGATGAAAAGGTTAGTTCTTTTTTTAAATTTAAGAGAAAATTCAATATCTCAAAAACGGTGACACCTTTATATAGGTAAGTTTTTGTTATTTGAGAGGTCAGTCCAAAGCCTTCCTTCTCCTTAAGTTTGTCGTAGTACTTATTGGACCCTGTATACGAATTTTGATTTTCCGGTTTACTTGATTCTGGGGCCAGTTCAACAATCCTTGGCGAACCAGGCTGAAAGATCTTGAGCTCCATCTATGCGCTCAGTAAATGCGAAACCAGAAAATGTACTGTAGCCAATGGAAAGAGTTGTGAGGTTCGCGGATGCGCGAGATGTACTAGTGGTACCGTCACTAGCTCATACTTTGGTCTCAGGTACCGATTTCTCGAAATCTCTTCTCTGGAGAGTGGTCATTCTGTGAATCAAATTTCTCTGAGGTACAAGTAATGGGCATCTATGAGATCGATTTCCTCAGTATTATTCAACGACAACAATAAGAGAAATTGTTGTCGGAAAGTTTTGTCACGATGATTAGGTTGTGCCTCTTTGGTGGAACATCACATCCAGACCACATCTTCTCCTATCACTCACAGACATTACCGCGCTAGGCCCGCCGTCCTCAAACACGTTTATACTGAATTGGAAAAACTGCTCGAAGGCGGAGTAGTTGAGCCCTCTAAAACCCCATGGTCCTCACCAATTCTCCGCATTGATAAAAATGATAGTTCGTATCGCTTTGTTGTTGACTCTTGTCAACTAAATAAGGTCACCGAAAAGGATTCCTACCCGATACCCTTCATAACCCCAACACTAGATGAGCTATAATATGCTAGATACTTGACAATTCTCGACATCAAGTCGGCAAAGCTTCCAAATACCCGAATCATCAAAACGATTGACCGCCTTCGTCATTCCAGGCCTGTTACAGATCCGGCGTTTGATTGTAAGACTCCAGAATGCCCCCGTCCCCTGGCAGAGGTTTATAGATATAGTTATGGATTCCGAGAAAAACCTGCTGGTGTACTTTGATGATATAATTATTTGCAGCAACACCTTCGATAAGCACCTCGAAGTATTACGTGAAGTGCTAAGTCGTTTGACCAAAGCTGGCCTAACTCTAAACAAGGGCAAATTCCACTTTGTAGGCCAGAGTTGCATTATCTGGGATATGTGGCTGGAGCCTTTGGTCTGATGGTAGACCCACAGAAGCTGAAAGCCTTATTGCAGATTCCTACTCCACGTACCGCCGGGGATGTACGACGAATTCAGGGTCTCGCGTCGTGATACCGTAGGTTCGTCCGAGAGTTCTTCACCATTATTGCAGCACTCTGTGAACTTTGGCAGAAAAATGGGAAGTTCTTGTGCACCGAGCAATACGAGCGTTACTTTCGTACTCTAAAGAATCACCTGGTTACCTCACCCGTACTTACCTGCCCCGATTTTGAGAAACCATTTACTATTCAAGCAGACGCTAGCGATGTGGCGTTAGGAGCAATTGTTTGAAAAAGACAGAAGGTAATATGTTATCGTCACCATTCCCTGACAAAGGCAGATAAAGAGCTGTTTTTTTCGCCATTGAGAAACTAAGACCCTACGTAGAAGGGACGTGTTTCAAGGTTATTACAAACCACTATAGTCTGAAACGGCTTCAGTCTACAAGAGATCGGTTTGGACGTACAAGTATAGCATGATGGGCATTACGATTACAGCAGTACGACTTTGAAGTTGTACATCGGAAAGGTAAAGATCATGTCATCCCTGATGCTTTATCTCATTTTGTCCCTGTGCTAGATTTGGTAAGCACCTCTAATCTGGAAGCAGTGCAAAAGACCAAAGACTCGTGGTACAATCGGATGGTAGAGAACATCTCTCAAAAGCCTAATGTATATCCACTTTGGAGATTTGACAATGGGCAGATTTTCAAGCAAGTCCAGTATCCGAACCTGAAGGATGGAGATGACCGCTTACGTGTTATCCCCAAAGAACAGAGACGCGAACTGATTGCCGATCATCACGATCCATCTATTTGTGGATATCTCGGTGTCCAAAAGACTTTCACCCGCTTAGCTGCCAAATTTGACTGGCCGAAGATGAAGGAGGAAGTAGCTCGATATTTCCGGGGCTGCAAAGCCTATCTGCAGACTTAGCCCCTCCAACAGGCCCTCGTCCTTTTGAGGCCGTGAGCATTGATTTTGTCGATTCCCTTCCGCGATGTTCTTCAGTAAGTTTGTTCTCTTATTTCCACTCAGAAAAACCACCGCTTCCAAGTTATCTGAGATCCCAGAGGATCAAGTAATCTTGCTTTTCGCGCAAATTATGAATGATCATGTTTCACAGTTTAAAGGAAAACCTTTCCAAGATGTCCTAAAGCCCTACGATATATACATGGGTTACATCGCTAGGCTAACACTGTCGAGCACACTCATCGAGTAATTAAGACTATTCCTCCAACAGGTAACCTGCGCGATCCGGTCATCTCAGCACGAGACCCCTAAGCTGGACTCAAACTTTGTTGTTTTCGAGCGACGCCTAAAATTTTCGAGCGCAGAACTCGCACCGCAATATAACTGCAAACGGAGCCTGCCAGAAAGCAAACTTGCAATCCGAGTTCGGACAACATGAAGCTAGCATTTTGGTATTCAGGCAACAACAGAGGAGAGCTTTGACGGCTGAACAGTTCATTTATCAAAAACTTATAGCACCACTTTGCTATGTTCAAAATGGACTGATTATTCTAGGTATTCTCCAGAATTAGGCGACGGAAGGTTGAAAAAGGAACTTTATCGGTCTTCTGTTACGTCTTTTAATGAATAGCCCAAAATTCGGCCATAAACCAAATGACAAACAACTCTGCGCGTAAAAATCGTATCACAGAGGCTACATTGCGAAACTCCTGGTAAACGAAATAAGAAATGCGTATGAAAAGATGGATTACAAGATATCATTGAATATTCATTTTCTCCATTCCCATTTTTAATTTTCCACTAAAAATCTTGGCACTACAAGTAATGAATAAGATGAGTAGTTTCAAGCGGAAAACGGTTTCGATGTTGTCAGAGTGCAGCTATGTTAAGACATTACTGCTGCTGTTTGGAGCGAGAAGGTAATATTACTGAAGGAGGAAGCATTTCAATAGAGATGAGTTTCGAAAATGAGATATCATGTTTTCTAAACGTTATATGGCATGTAAATCACGAAAAAGTATGACACTCATTTCCGTCGGTGTGTTTTGTCTGTCTGTGTGTCTGTCCGCTAATCCTTAACCCGCTATAACTTGGATTCTGATAAGGTTTCTACTATGCAAAGGACAAAAAAGCTTTGTGGTTTTTGATAATCGATTCAGTTGCGGCAGAGAAAAACGCCAGAAATAGAAAAACTAAAAATCACTCAAACTTCGTTTTTCAACGTTTCGGAGGATCCTGCTCTTTTTTGAAAAAAAATTTAACAACTAAAAATTGGAAGGTGGGTTTTTCAGGAGTGTGGAGTGTACTTTGTCGATGTAAGTACATCAACGGAGATGTAATATTGCATCTTTGGTAGTGAATCTGCGATACGAGGGACGAAGGAAGAAGTTGGCGCTGGGAGACGATATGCGATACCAGGTGGGCGCGATATTGTCTAAATGTATATAGCAGAGTTTAATTTGATGACATTAGCAGAAGCTAATAAATTTACCTCACTATCGTGAGGTAAATTTATATCTAGAGCTATTATAATCAGTTATCAAACATTGTCGACAACCAGTTTTACATCAGAGATCCAAAGACTTGGGCAAACGGTATATGGACACTGTCATTGCTGCAATCTGAGTATCTTTGAAAGGTCTTATTATTACTCTAATTGTTCTGACAAAACGTACGACGCATTTGCACTACATGGCAGGTTGTTTCAGACGTGGTTTCGAAGCTGTAAGAGGTATGGAGAATCCGACTACTTAACGCCATTTTTTGGGTACAACATATACTTATGTTTCACCAAACATTTTTGTGCAAGTATATTCATGATGAGTTTTTTTGTCTGTTTTATATTATTATACCTATCTATATTTAATTGGATAATGTGTATACTGGAGATTTATTTTGTCCATTTTTTCACTAACAATTGTTAGTTACCGTAACTAAAAAGATGTTACATTTGAATTGATCGAGTTCTCTTATAATCGCCGAATATTATAACGTGAATGGTACTACTAGCGCCATATGTTGGGAAGTTCGCCACGGACTCTCCTTCGGCGTCGAAGCGAGCTGCGAAACTGGCCACGAAGGTTCTGGAGTGGCCGCTATGTGGCGTACAGGAACTTTCTCGAATTAACGAGTACCTGCGATGCGGCGTATACAGGGTGGCGCATCGAAAACGAAACAGACGAAATTACTGGCAGCTCAGTTTTTTTTAAACGCTCAGCCCCGCCGTTTTTGTTTTCGAGGGGGACACAAGTTTGGCAAAAAATCATGTTTTAAAGGTATTTCAATTCCCTTTATAATGATATAAAATTAATGTACTTCAGTTCAGTAGTTAGGCGGTTTAGTTTAGCAAAACGCTGTCCAAACCACAGCGTAACTCTTGCGTTACCTGGAGGGAGTTGCTGGCACTCGTAAAGGCAATGGATCGTTTCTGCAAATACCTCTATGGCAGACTTCTTACTCCGGACCAATGACGCAGCTTTAAAATGGCTTCTTCAGCTTAAGAATCCAGAGGGTCAAGTTGCAAGATGGATAGAGAGGCTGCAAGAGTTTGACTTCGACATCGAACACCGAGCGGGAAAAATTCATGGAAATGCAAATGCCTTATCGAGGATACTGTGTTTAGAGGATTGTAAGCATTGCAAGCGGGCAGAGCAGAAAGATGCCCTAGTATTAAGAACCACTGTCGTTAGTGATACTTGGCAAAACGAAGACCTCATTAAAGACCAAGAGGGCGACCCCGATCTCCAAATAATTCTGAACTATATGAAAGAACAACGGAAGCCAGCCTGGGAAGAAGTTGCCAAGTATCCTCCTACGACAAAATCATATTGGGCACAATGGAATTCTCTAGTTATGAATGACGTACTCTTACCGCGTAAAATGGTGGACCACGACGGCAAAGAGGAAAGAAAGCAAATCGTTATCCCCAGATGTCGGATCCCGGAGCTGCTAGAAGAAATCCTTTCCGGTGTGTCAGGAGGTCGTCTCGGAGTTACAAAAACCCTGGAAAAAGTGAGGGAAATATTTTACTGGGTCAATAGCAAGTCGAACGTTAAGGGACGTTTTTGTAGAACAGTCTCGGAAATTATGCAGGGCGCTCTCCGCTCTGTGGAATCGTGGTGTAGGGAAGTCGATCTTTCGGTTAATGCTGAAAAGACCGAGCTGATCCTATTCACTAGGAGAAAAAGGCTTGACGGGCTGGTCATGCAGGCCTTCTTTGGGGCTAGATTAATTCTATCCCAATCAGTGAAATATCTGGGAATTATCCTGGATTGCAAACTGAACTGGAGAGAGCATGTTGCATACAAGGTTAGCAAGGCTCGCAATTCAATGTGGGCCTGTAGACGTGTTGTCGGTGGAAGGTGGGGGCTTAAACCCAAAGTGGTATACTGGCTCTACACGACGATAGTACGTCCATCTCTCTTGTACGGTTCCCTGGTCTGGTGGTCTTGCATTAGAACTGAGACTATTAAGGCCAAACTCAATAAAATTCAGCGTTTGGCCTGTATTAGTATTACAAGCGCAGTGCGAACAACGCCATTGAGTGCAATGGAAGCTCTGTTGGATCTCCCACTGTTGGATCTGGTGATCCGCGGCGAAGCGGGAGTAGTCGCTAATCGACTGTAGAGTCAGGGCAGCTGGGCTTTCTTGAATCCTGTCAAGGGACATAATGCCATCTTAGTGGAATTGTAAAGGTAGGACCCCGTCCTTCTAAGAGGGGTGATCGTATTATCCCTAAATATCGCTTCAACCGCAAGTTTATTGTGGAGTATCCAACGAGGGAGGAGTGGGACGCCGATAGCCGGGGACTCTCCGGAGTGAGCGGGCAGGCCTGGTACACGGACGGCGAGGTCACCGAAGAGGGCTCAGGTGCTGGCGGCTCTGGGCCTAGAACTAGGCTATCTCTGCCTCCCGGTGGATACACCACTATTTTCCAGGTGGCTTGTGTACCTCACATTCTGGAGGAGGGTGGGCCTAGGAGAAAAATAACAATCTTATCCGACAGCCAGGCTGCAATGAAATCACTAAGTGCCTGTAAGATTACTTCGAGTCTTGTATTGCACTGCAGGGAGGCTCTGGATTGCCTCGCAGCGGGGCATCCGGTATCATCAATATGGGTACCGGGGCACGCTGGGATAAGGAACAATGAGACGGCGGACACTCTGGCGAAGACAGGATCAGCCAGCAAGCTCGTTGGTCCTGAGCCAGCTCTAGGAGTGACCACGCATAAGGCTAGGAAGAAAATGGAGACGTGGGTTGCAAGACAACACCCTCAGAAATGGAGAACTATTTCCAGACGTCTCCGCCAGGCACGGGAGCTCATTCAAGGGCCCAGTGCTAAGGATGGACGTTTCTGCCTATCTCTGGATGGATCCAACCTAAGATTGCTGGTGGGACTGTTGTCTGGCCATAACACATTAAGGAGCCACCTGCACGTGATGGGCGTGGCTGAGGATCCCTTGTGTGAATGCTGCGGGGTACAGAAAGAGACCTCGGCGCACATTTTGTGTCGCTGTGAAGCTCTGAGCTACTATAGGCAGACTATACTGGGGTCCATTACCTTGGACCCTCAGGACGTCAAGGAGCTTGGACTCAAGGCGATTCTCAAATTCGCTAAAAGGCGAGGCTTGTGACCTAAGGAATGTAGAGGTGCATAAGTGCCCGCTTAAGCGGCCTATGCACTGTCTCCTTATGGTGGCCGGAATGCCTCTAATTTCAAGATTCATTCATTCATTCCAAGTCGAACGTAAAAGACTAGCGCAGAGAATGCGTTGTGTGTGCGGCAAGTAATGGAACGCAAAGGAAACCAAAAGCCTCGATGCGCCAATTCAACGTGTGGAGCCCCTTTGAGGATTGCTACTGATGTGGGGGGACCAATTCCAGCAAGTGAAGCAGGGAATAACTGCATCATTGTTGTAATGGATTACTTTAGCAAGTGAGTTGAGGCATACGCCCTACCAAATCACGAAGCCTCTACGGTAGCCGATGCTTTAGTAATGAAATGAATCTGTCGATTTGGTGTACCTTGAGTTGCATTCGGATCAAAGGCGCAATTTCGAGTACACTCCATTCCAAAATATCTGTCAAATCCTTGAGATTGAGAAGGCTAGGACTACTGCCTTACACCCACAGTCAGATAGAATGGTGTAGCGCATGAATAGGACCATTAACCGGTATTTAGCTAAGGTAGTATCTAGCCATCAAAGAGACTGGGATAGTTTTCTCAAGCCCTATACGGCTACCTCCTGGAAAGAGTGTGGATTGTTACTTCTTCAAGAACTTCTACTGGAAGAAAGGGCAGTCGTGCCGATATCGACATCCACCACCAGTAATATCATTCCGGATGACGTAATGACTTTAGGGAGGAGACAGTATAATGAGAACGGTACTACTAGTGCCATCTGTTGGCAACCTCACCAGGGACTCTCCTTCGGCATCAAAGCGAGCTGCGAGACTGACCACGAAGGTTCTGGAGTGGCCGCTATGTAGCATACAGGAACTTTCTCGAATCAACGAGTACCTGCGATGCGGCATATAGAAGCCGACGGCTGGGAGAGAGTTGAAGTGGAAGTGAATATCGCGACATTATAATTCGTAAATAAGTAGTCAGGCATAAATAGTGGTGTACATAACTGTTCTATCTAGTTAAGTTAACGTTAGTTATGTGGTGTTGTAAATAACTTAGTGCATTTTTTTGTGTGGAATCGAGTGTTTTAATTCACACCCAAAGAACCCAAAAAAATTAGTACACTATGTTACTGTCACAACTTACCTGGACATATGTCACAACTTACCTCAAAACTTGTTGTGAGATAAAGAAGTGTTCCAGTTTTCGTTAAATTTCTTAAGGACCCTCATACATTCAACAATTTTATGTCTATTTTACGTAGCGCTCAGAACTAGCTATATTGAATACCAAAATCATAAGCATATGACTGTTTTTACTAAGACATGCTCATTGAAGTGGCAATTGTCACAACTTTTCTCGGTCTCCCCTTCAGCGATACTTACTCAACAGAACAAATTTCGCTCACATCGACGAGCGGTTAATGGCCAAAGTCGTTTTGGCCAATGTGACAGCGGAACTTACTCCGCACTTTCATGTCGATGGTCCCCCACGTTCGTCTGGCCAATGAAACCACATGTACCTATTTAAAACAAACAGTTATACGTTGTGGCCAAGACGTATACTATATTAAAGCAGAATTTCAAACACATGTGGTGTCATTTGTCAGGCAAATATGGGGGATTATACATAATCTTGCTAGACGTCACCGCCAGGCTTCTATTTCTCATTATAGCACCGTAAATCGAAAAATGGCCGGTTCGGTCACTGCTTTAATAGGGCATTGAAAATGTGGAACGACACTCTGGGAAAGTATTTTCCTAGTAACATAAACCTTAGACAGTTCAAAATTTGAATCGGCAAGATAAAAAAGATAACAATAATTAACGTCTTTTTATTTGTAATAATATTACAGAAGGCGAGACTTGGATACAATATCTAATCTACCACCTAACACTCTTAACAATATGAGATGTATATAAACTGAATGTTTGTTGAAAATTAATATATGCATACCAAAATAAAGTATAATCAATGAAATGGCTTAAAGAAAACATAAGGTCAGTTAACACTGATGGGTTACAACAGATTTCGCTGCTGATCAGGTAGAACTCCTCCTGATTTTTGGTAATGATTTGTTTCTTCTAAACTACCATCTAAAGAATTGTACCATATTATTTGAGGTCATTAATAGCCTTCGATATATGATCGTATTTTCTGAGATCATTTACAAGCCTGCAACATGTATTCATAGTACATTGAATGCGATTTCTTGTTCTAATATCTAAAAAGGTATAGTAAATCATTAAGCAGTATGATATTTTTGAAAACAAGATTCACACAATTGCTTTCTCTCAGATTTCTGTATTGTATGATTTATGTTATTTGCAATATAACTCTGAGAATAGAGCAACACTGAGGAATTAGATAGTTTACGTGTTCAAGAAATTTCAAGTCATCATCCATTATAATACCTGGGTTCTTCGAATGATCCACAGGTACTTTTTTGTTCCCTTTTAAATTTATGTATATGTCTTTTTGTGAAACACTCCTTGTTTTATTGGCGCATACCAACATATTTGTCTTTTAAGTTTCCAGACTAAGATTATGACTACTAAACTACTAAACTTTTCAATTTGGGCAAGATCTTTATTAATCTTGTTATTAGCTGTTTCCAAGTCATTAGTCCTAAGTGAATAGAAAATCCAAGTCTCGTCGGCGAAAAATTATGTGCTGCATGATTTTACCTCTGTGTCTAAATCTGAGATATATAATGAAAAAGCAGGGGTCCTAACACAGATCCCTGTGGTATACCAGAACAAACTTTTTGTGCGGTAGAGTACTGTTGATTTAGACTTTTATTTCAGATATCACCTTCAAGATCACCATGCGCAGAAAGACACTGTTCTATACAGTGAACCTAATCATACCCTGCGTAGGTATTACCTTTTTAACAGTGCTGGTTTTCTATCTACCCTCAGACTCTGGAGAAAAGGTCACCCTATGTGTATCCATCTTACTGTCGCTGACTGTGTTCTTCTTGCTCTTGGCTGAAATTATTCCTCCAACGTCTTTAGCTGTGCCTTTGCTGGGGAAGTATCTGTTATTCACTATGATCCTGGTCACTTCCTCTATTTGGGTGACGGTTTGTGTACTCAACGTCCATTTCAGGTAAGAAATGCGCATTTGCGCCTTTATTATATGATGGGATGTCTTAAAAACCTTTCTCAAACTAGAAACAACGTAGTATAGGATTTCCATCAACAGGCTTGAGACTTTTGAAAATAGAAAATCGTTAATTTGAATTTCAAAGTACCATGTCTCCCAGAAAGTTTCACATACAAATCGAGATAGGCTGTTTCTTGTTTCCATACTACTTAGAAAATTACAAAGTGACAGTCGGTGATAAGCAAAAAAGTAAGGTAACCGCTAGGGAGCAGAGTTGTAGTAGATTCTACAAACATATAAATTCAATATTGGTGTCACGACCATGGATCCTCTGCGGAGTTTCTAAATCCTTGGAGGCACTACATTTACAAAACAAACGTTTTTATATAACCTCATCAATCCTCAAAATATTTAGATAGGTCCAAAGGCGAATGTTACACGATCAGTATTTACTACGGTCTGTACACTATTTTGTATCATATCCTTTAAAGTAATAGATTAGCCTGCCTATTTTAAAAGAATTGCTACCATAGCCTTAACAATGAATTCGATTGAGTTAGGAACCAATCTTACTTGTTGCACATATTGTCAGCAAAATGGCCTAGCAATGCCCACCCAAGTGACAAACCAATATGTCGGTGCACGTTTCTTTTTTTTAAGAATATCCAAGTACCTAAGTTGTACTGAATACTCACGTACAGCGGGATAGAAAAAAAGGTGGCCGGTTGTATGGCCGGTCACTGATTATTCAGAGCAAAGGATTGCCAAGTTTACCAACAACTTAGAATGTAACCCTACCTAATCCTTGAAACTGGAAGGTGCGCAATAACCCTGATGGAAGAGCTGCAACTGCTACTAAAAAATATGTGTTGCGCAAAAATCAAGGAATGAAATAAAATATGTCAAAATTACCTCACAACAGCCCATAAGGTGAAAACCCATATTCGGTGAACATGCCCCTCCATAACGCCGATGCCTATAATAACCCTTATCGAAAAATATTACTGCTTTTATTCAACTACAGCTGATTTTCGCAATCGACAAAAGCAATTTGTACATCTATATATTAAGCGACCAATGCATGCCGAGCACATAAATGTTGTGCCAAGTTGTGATATTGTTGCAGATGTATAGCCTTCAACAGTTAATCAACTATAGTTGTATAAGTGCTCTTAATGGGACCAACTTGTTGGTTAAAGCAGTAATTTTACACACCAAGAGAACAGGGCTCATGGTTGTTGTACAAATGTTACCATGGGTGCCACAACAGTCCAAACATTATCCTGTAAGGTGGTGTATAAATATGGTACAATAACGTTTTGGACACCTCATTTTAGACCAAATATGCTGCACGAAGCAAAATAATAGAATATTAAACCAGCATCTTAGTGCTCAGTTAACAACAAAAGAGAGACTTTGCTGCTAAACAGTTTTTTTCCAAAAGCTTATAGCACCATATGGTTAGTTGGGATGGCTTGATAAATTTCAAAGCGCCATGTTCTTTTGTCGGTTTGAAAAACATTCAAAAACAATACCTCCGAGCCAGAACGCCTGGCTTAGGGATATTTGACTTTAATAACGCTAAAGTTGGATATACTAGGCAGAACACTATAATCAGTGTAGCTATAGCGCAGTAGTGCTTCTATAAAATACTTAAACTTAATTAATGCTAATGTGAAGTGTTGTTCTTAGGTCTCCCTCAACGCACAAGATGTCTCCTCTGTTCAGGAAGATATTCCTGCAGTTCATGCCAAAGCTGTTGATAATGAGAAGAACTACATACGCTTTACCTGAATATGATGACAATCAGCCTCCCAGGAGCTATTCGAATGACATGGATGTCCAGTAAGTAATAGACTGTGTCGATTCTGAACGTGTCATTCGATACCACAGAGGAACCGATTTTCATGCTTTCGATTCCAATCTCGATGATTTCGATTACAATTCCGGTTGTTTTAATTATGATTCCTAGAACCAACACGGGTATTACATATTGTGAAAAGTGACAGTTTGTCGGTTTTGTTGACATCCTGTGACATAACGTAGATTCTTCTACAAGATATTAAGTTAGCACAAGCTGTTGTAGACATGTTGTGAACTTGTTTTGTAGCTGTACGTGTTGCTTAAATGTCAGCGAACAGCAATCACAGCGAGCAAACGTCGAATGAATTATTTTGCATACTTGACGTTTTTTAGGTTTTTACATTCCCCCAGCTTGTTGAATTTAAATGAACTGTTTGAAAGGAACAATACCGTTCGGATTTTGAAGTATGGGCGGTTTCTGGATTCTGGCCAAGCTGTCACTTTATGACCAAATTTATCGCAGAAGATGAAATCAAAACAGTGAAAATATTATTGAAAATATTTAAAGAATGGTGAGAGAAGGTTTACAGATAAAGAAGAAATAAAACTTTAAAGTATCTCAGACATCAAAACCATCTCTAACGCGATTGGACCGACCCCAAAAACGTATAAAAATTCACAAAACGTTTCAGGTTCAAGTTTAAGCCCAGTGATTGCCATAAAAATATCCAACTAACATATAGTTCCATTAGGACATTGGAAATTTTATGAAAGCTTCAATCAAAATATCACTTACCGAAGAGTATCAGTTAAAGCCCCTCAACACCCTTCTAAGTTATTTCATGCTACAGCTACCTTGACCATCCAACGGCACAAGGGTGTTCTGAAAGGTGGGTCTTTACAGAAACAAGTACGCTTGAAATAACAAAGCTTATGTGTGGTCAAGCAGTAGTGAAAAAGAAAAAAAAAGATAAATGGGGAAGTACTCACAGTTCATTTGGAGAGAAATTTCAAGTGCGGCTCTGTTACTTATAAGTGGTTGTCGCAATTGGTAAAATGTGACGTAGAAAGTCTAGGTAGTATAAATTGTCTAGCCGATTTGGGAAAATAAAAGGTCCAACGAGCATGCCATTTATTATGCCAGTCCAAATATTCAAAGAAAGAATGACTATTAAAAATGGAAAGGATGATTTTCCAATGACTACACATGAGTATTTCGGTAGTTATTCACCCCTTTATGCGCGAGGGTTGATACATGCGTCACTTGGAGGGCTTGTACAAAAGGGTACAAACCATCATCACGCAGCGCTTGTCACACTTTAGTCTTGAAGACTTGTCTAGCCACTATCGCAGTGCTTTCTGAACGATTCTTTTCTACAAGATTCGTCGTTGTTTAGGTCGCCCACTGGGTCCACCTCGACATTCCTACAAACGACCCCTATCCCTAGCTGTTTGCACAAGGTAAACAAATGTACGCGGTCCCGAATGAGAATGTCTGGGAAAGCGACCTGGCAAACACTCGCGAAGCCTCGGTAGCATTTTGAAGACACTCATCATAAACTAAAATCATGATACAAGTTCTATATTGCTGTACGAGTGTGCCACTGTGATTTTTTCGAACCGACTGGTAAATAAATGCTTTGCTACCTAATCTGTCGATGCCTGAGTTGAGTACCGACGTGCGTCGTGCCTTCTCACTTATCGATATACAGAAGCGGGTTAGGTTAGGTTTGACTGGTTTAGCGGAGCCTAATACCTCGGTTATTATAACACTTTGGTGTATATGTTACTAGATCTATTTGCCGTGTAAAGAAACGTGCCAACTTCGCGGACACTCTGTAGCAGATCGATCTTCATATGGAGCCTTTGAGATTTAGAACAATATTTAAATCAACCTGATGGACTTACATGCTGAAATCCTAGCTAACAAGTTTGGGTTCAAGAATTGAGATCTGTATCAATAATAAATAATCAGTTGATACTGGTGTATATAATTCATTTGTAGCGCACATTGATCAAAATCTGAACCAATTTAACATTCAAAATGCCTTCACCAGGCAAAATCGGAAGAACTAACAGATTTGTAACCTTGAGCTAAAAATGCTAATTGAAACAAAGAAGACGTGTCAGTTTCAAATATTACGTACTCCCTAAAACTGGATAAAACAGAATAAGAAAATGTTTGTCACATTTGAAATTTAGCAAATGCATTTTTTAAGAAACCTCTTGTTATCTTGCAGAATGAACGTGGGTGAGCCGTTCACATCAGACTTCAAGATTACTACCAGGGAGCCCAGCTTCGTACTTCAAAACTCAGACCAGGAAGATAAGATGAAGGCTCATTCATCCAGTAAGTAGATACACTTTTCTTAGCACAAACTTCAATCAGTATAAGCAAAGATTATTTAAGAACTGGTGAGAAGTAAGCATGACATTTTCACCGGAATAACCAGGAAGAGCAAACTGAGCTATTAAGGAACCTGGGCATCGGATTTTTCAGGTAGAACTATATGTTACATAACTGAGTGCCATAACGATTGCAGAACGACAATTGGGGCACTTGACTGTAAATATTTGTTCAGGTACTCAAGTGGCGCTTCAAGCACTTGACTGAGTTCCGTGGTAACAGTGTTAGAGAATGGACGTGTTTTCTTCGGTGGTTAAAAACAAGCGAGTGAATTCCTTTATGGATAAGTAGTATTCCATTGTTTTGATCACTATCCCTTTATATCACTCTCTTGATTTATATTAGATCAGATTAACTACTAGGTCAAATAACTCGACCCAAAAAGTTCAGCCATAAACAATACACAAAAAAATTGAAGTGAAAAGGTGCATGGTTTCTCAAATAAATATTTGGAGACAGACATAGGACGGTACTATGTTATCGTTGAACATCTAGAAAAAAGTTTAGGCATTTTGTTCCCCTTCATCTTGTTTACCTTCTTGAAGAAGTAGATGTACGGTATCTTAAGAAAATGCAGTGGACATTAAGGCTGTAGGTATAAACAGACTAAAAGTCGTATTTAAATCGTATTGCAAATGCGTTGGTGAATCATGAAGTTATCACAAAAACAAATTAGTTACCTAAATTCTATAATCACAAAAATGGTGTTCTCTGAGGAGTACATTCTAAATACAATACAATCGTCTGTAGAGGTATCCGAGGTTGAACGCTTAAAACGCAATTCAAGACAAGATACTAATGGAGAAACGTTTGTAGATCGACAAATGGTCGTCACTTTTGTAGGATTATTACCCAGTCGCTCAGTATTTTAAATATTTGCGCTATGGTCACACAAGTAAATAGCAGTGCAGAGGCAAAGGGCGTGAGGCCTGCGGAAATGACAGGTGTCGAGACAAAACATGTGTGCATTGCGGAAGTAAAGATCACAATTCTATCCCAAAAGAAAGACCAATGGATAAAAAACAGTTGAATATTAAAAAAGTGATGGCTATGGAGAACATATCGTTTGACTTATTTAACAACATTGAAAATTTCCCCGAATTAAAAGAATCAGAAACGTCACAATAACGGCTACATGTAACAACGAAGCATACTCACAAAGCATAACTACGTATACAAGGTTGAATAAACGTAAAAAGCTATCACAAAATACTCCCCCAAACTCCCCTGAATCCGCACAAAAAATAACAGACATTGAGTACTCCCAAACACATACAGAAGAGGGTTTATACCACACAAAGAGCGGATAATTAATCAAAAGGTCACTTTAATTTGTATGAAAATAGTGTTAAACACTTTAAAACAAATATTTTGGATATTACTGTATACTACATTTATTATTCCTTAACGAAATGATACTACTCTAATGGATGATGATGACACATACTATACAAGAAATAAATATGTTACAGTGAAATATCAAATCAAAATGTTGGTATCGTAATATTTTCGGAAATTTGGTTGAAGGAAGAGCAGGATCTGAATCTGAAAGGATTTAATTCTGTCGTCAAACCGATGTCTGACAGCTTTAGTGGAGTGTCAATAATATCACAAACGATTAATTACATAAGATTAGGACTACAACCTACACAAGATGCTAGCACTGAAGCATGTACAATGAAAATTAGTAGTAGTGATATCAATCTAGTTTTAAAATATAAACCTCCTACTGTTAAAGCAAATAAGTTGGATTGGATCAATATTTTTAGTCAACTTGAAGATAAAACAAGATACTGCGGGACTTCAATTGTCACCACATTTTGTGGGGAGACAAAGAAAACTCCGCTCAAAGGAATTTATTGATTTGTGCTCTTGACGAATTCTACAGGGTTATCCAAATTAAGTGTCCACCATTAGTAACTTTGTTATTAGTGAAAATACAAAGTTGTTTGAATTAGCAAACTAGTAGCATTTTTAACGCTGGTAAAAATGAGAAATAAAAAAAAACAATTGAGAGTCGTTATTTTGATTTTTTTCAGTAAAATAACATTTTTTTAAATGGAAACCCCTGTATATTATATTTTTTTCTGTTAAAGCATCAAATTTTAAACAAAATAGCTTACAATAACTTTTCTCCTAGGTTACAAATTGTTGAATTTATGGCCTCCAATCTGAAACAATTAAATTGTATCGACAAACTTTATTTTCAACATCAACTTATAATCTTACAAAATATAATAACAATTTTTTTTAAAGAAGATGCTCGAAAACACCACCTTGTTCTTCAATACATTTTTGGGCACGTTTTTCAACTGCTCGAACTGTCTTAAGTATGGTCCTACCATCTATCTGGGTTATCTTTTCCCTAACTGCAGTCTTTAACGCGTCAAGGTTATCGTACCTTCGCTTGTAAATTTGGTTCTTTAAGTTACCCCACAAGAAGTAATCAAGTGGGTTTAGATCTGGTGATCTGGGAGGCCACTGTATTGGGCCATTTGTTCCTATCCACTGATCATTAAAAGTAGTACTTAGAAAATGATAAGTACCTCTGGAGTTGTGGGCAGGTGCGCCATCTTGCTGAAAATGCAGATGATGTCTACTTATATGATCCAATTCGTCTAAGAAATTAGTCAGAATTTCTGACATAAATTCCACATATCTTTCACCAGTTAGGGTTCCCTCATAAAAGAACGGGCCAACAATTTTTGAACCAATTATACCGCACCAAACGTTGAAACTGAAACGGACTTGTGGGCCTCTTGGATGTACTAACAAAAGATTTTCTCTTGACCAATAATGGTGGTTTTTTCTATTAAACATTCCAGAATTTGAAAAATTTGATTCATCTGTCCATAAAAGGTAACGAAAGTTATTTACATTTTGGCGACAGAAGCTAAGATACCAATGGCAAAAAACAAGTCTTCTCTCTGGATCCCCTGCCAAAAGCGTTTGAACTGGTCGGTACTTTTACGGAATAAATTTGTATTTTTTTAAAATCCTTTGAACAGTACCATAACTGAAATTAGAGTCCTTGAGAATATCTGCTATTGAATTCTCACGATAAGCTTCAAAATATCCAATAACTGCAATTTCCGTGGCCTCGCTTATTATGAATTCTTTTTTTGCCCTTGTTTTAGCAAAAACATTTTCGTTGCCCCTAAATTTTCGATAAAGTCTCAGAAAATATCGTTCATACGGTTGAATGCGAGCGGGATATAATTCACTGTAGTATTCTCTTGCTCTCAAGGAGGATTTTCTGCACACTAAATAGCATTC
Organism: Acanthoscelides obtectus; assembly: GCA_963669975.1. NCBI lineage: Eukaryota > Metazoa > Arthropoda > Insecta > Coleoptera > Chrysomelidae > Acanthoscelides > Acanthoscelides obtectus. The sequence continues at coordinate 71,241,379 of CAVLJG010000003.1, forward strand.
TAACATATCACACTTTTCTTCATGGGAGAACATTTTTCTTTAAATTAATGACACAATAAAGCTTATAAACAAGTATTTACACTAATGTTTGACATTATTTGATTTTATCATTGTTTTCCAAAGCCTTCTAGTTGCGAGTATGTCCAGTTTAACAATTTGTCGCTTATCTTAATGCTGTCAAATCGCGAACGCCATGTTGTTTTCATAGCCGTCTTAATATTATAATACTGCAAATAATTAAAAATATTTATCGTTATTTTGACTTTATTTTTGACTTTAGCGGAAAAGTCATTATGAACTTTTTTGTTTAAAATTTGATGCTGTAACAGAAAAAAATATAATATACAGGGGTTTCCATTTAAAAAAATGTTATTTTACTGAAAAAAATCAAAATAACGACTCTCAATTGTTTTTTTTTATTTCTCATTTTTACCAGCGTTAAAAATGCTACTAGTTTGCTAATTCAAACAACTTTGTATTTTCACTGATAACAAAGTTACTAATGGTGAACACTTAATTTGGATAACCCTGTATATGATATGCAATCGGGCTTGTGTAAATGACGGAATTGAATGCAAAACGACCTTATGTGTACCCTGAACAAAATGGAATGACTCCCGTCTTAACTTGAGCACATTCCAAAATTGCATCGAAACTTATTTCACAAGTACCGATTTAAATATGTCAATCACTGCCAAAGCTAACTTTCTCTTCCAAACGATACCTGACGCTGCTTACCAAACAACGTTGAAAAACCTTTCAGTCTAACTGTAGACCAGTTTGGTGTGATAAAGAATGCTTGGAAATGATTGTCAAACGAGAAAATTCCTAAAGGATTACCAAAATTCATCAAACTGGGATAATTACCTGTTACCAAAATGTATCTGCGTCAGTAAAGCGTCAGTTAAAAATATAACAACGTAACAGCTTGAATTATACATATGAGAAAACTTCACAAAAATTTTGGAAATTATAAAGTCGCTCAATGGTAAACATAGTTTTAGACATACTTTATACAAGACAAACGTAATTACGGAGTGGAAAATTGTATTGGATGAAAATCTGTCAACAGAGTAATAGCAACTACTATTTGCTACATAAAACTCTTCCCACATGTATACCACACATGTTAATTGTACTGCAATGCCAGTAACACGTGTGTATCGTGTATGGATATAAGAAGGTAGAGTAACACAAAGAAGCAACTGGTCCACCGAGGCGTACTACAGAGCGTCAAGATAGTCACTTCAGGCCACTAGCGCTACGAGACTGTTTTGCTACTACGCGTCAGATCGCTGACCAATGGCTTGGAGAAGAAGGTAGACCTGTCACTATGCGTACACTCCATCGTCGCTTTCAAGCCTTTGAACTTGTTTCATACCGTCCACCGACAATGCCTCCTCTGACTGCGGACCACTGTCGTCAACGGTTGAAATGGAGCAGAGAACGGCAGCATTGGGAGGCAGAATAGCATAATGTCATCTTCAGCGACGAATCGCGATTCTGTCCAGGTACGCTCGATGATCATAGAAGGGTAAGAGCGGCGTTATGTTGGATTTGCTGTTAAGAGGCATGTACATAGGACTGTTGGAGTAATGGTTTGGAGGACTATTGCCTACGGTAGCTAATCCTCCCTCCTCTTTGTTCAAGGCAATACGACTGCTGCGCGTTATGTTGATGATGTTCTACAAATCGCTTTACTGCCGTGTCTAGAGGGCCGTCCACACGTTCTTTTTTAGCAAGGCAACGCATGTCTCCATATTGCTTGTCGTACTACGGACTTTGCTCAAGAAGCAGGCATTGATGTTTGTTTTGCCATGGCCATTCAAATCTGAATCCTACCGAACATGTGTGGGATATGATGGGAAAGAGACTATTCACTTTGCACCATCCGCCATAGACTCTGCCACAGCTAATCTACGAAGTTCGGGTTGCTTGTAATGAGGTGCCATAACAACAACATCGATCATCTCATTTTATTGATGTCCAGACGTAGACAGAAGTGTATTCAGCTGCGGGGTCGCATAACACATTATTCATTTTTTTCTTATTACTTGTCAATAAAATTTCGTGACAATGTTAGTAGGTTTGTATCGCCAGTTCTGTGTTGCTTCCCGGGTGGAGCGCCGGTTCTGTTCTTCCCGAGGAGAGCGCCGGTTCTGTCCCGGGGTGGGGGGGGGGTTTAATAGAAATGTGGACCCAACGGGCCGATGTAACCCATTGTTGCCCTCTCAATCACCGTGTGTGGTGCGATATTTTTTTTTTTTTTAGACTACCTACTATATTTGTTAGCGGTCCAGGGGGAAGGGTTTTTAATAGTTTTTTGAATTCCTTAACTTGATGAATAACCCCAATCCTTTACGGTATGGTTTCAGAAAGAGACCATCCCCAATTCGATTCACATTAGAACAAGGTGGTGAAGTGCTTTTATTTTGAATTTGCTCACGCACTTAACTAGCTGTTTTAGCAGCTCTTGTTATGTTGGCAATACCCCCAGCTAGACTACCTAATGCTGAAAGACCGGCAAAAATTGGTATCAAAGGAATGACGCCTCCAACCTTGGGAATAGGTATAACTCGTGGAAGCTGAATCAGCCGTTTTCCACCGATGGATCTGATATGCTTCCGGGCAGCAAGTAATGCAGCGGAAGTCGCCTTTGCTAATACTCTCTTGTCTGGTTTACAGTTTGAGAACCTTTTCATGTGTTTGCATACTTTATTCACTATCCCCGATCCAAAATGTACCTTTTTCTGTGATAAACTTTTCTAGGGATAGCTTTTCTTCCTTTAGGTCCACGCCGTGATGCATGTCCTCCCATACCTATACGACGTTTGACTTTCATAATACCCGATGTTCTGCGGATTTATTTTCTTCTACTCCGTCCTTGACATGCTGCTAGACCCATTCCTGCGTGACGTTTTACTTTCATGATATTAGTAACTAACCAAGCGGCAGCTTTTTCTCCAAGTTTTGGGTCTGGAGATTTGACTCTTTTCCAAGCGTCTTGCTCAAGTTGATAATCAGCAACGTGTCTCGCTGTCAAATCAGATTTCTGATATGCAATATCATGCTGTAAGTATGCAGCGTCTAATTTATTAATGCCTTTCTGACCTAGGGCTAACCTTTTTTTAAGACGTGTCCCTGGACCGCAGAACTGGTAAGAAGGTAAGTGTACTTCGAATGGTAACTTATCTATCAGCGTATCGACAAAACCACCACCAGCAGCTTTTGGAATGCTTTGACACCTTCTAATGCGAAGTAGTGGCATTTAAATAAATAAGACATACGCAATTGCAGTATATATACGCTCAACTCGTTGTACAATGAGGATCACAAAATAGAAACAAGAATTATGTATCAACAATATTGATACAAAAGTGGCGGATATACAAAACAATGCTATGCAGCGGCATGGAAGTCTCTTCCCATCCACAATCCGCTGTATTATTGTTGGACCATCGAACTGTGGAAAAACCAACGTATTAATATCGTCACTGCTACATGAGAATGGACTCTACTTTGAAAACGTCTATATATTTTCAAAATCATTGAATCAGACTTCTATTCTAGAATACTTCAGCATGGGTAGGCACAAAGGCGTGGATTGCTTCTATTGTGTGCAGAGTTACTCTTGGTTGCCCAAAAGAGTAATAAGAGACAATGCTAACCTAATTGTCTTATTCAAGGTGGCTAACACACATTTATCTTATGTTTTCTCCGATCATGTAGCACCTGATATGACCGTTAAGCAATTTCAAGACATGTGTGCAATGTGATGGAGCGATAAATACGGATTCTTAGTCATCGATAAGGATAGCGAACTGACAAGTGGTCGTTACCGGAAGGGGTTTGATAGTTTCATAAATCCACTGGAAGATTAGAAACACCATCAATCAATCGTGGGACTGCATCTAGTACGCATCGCGGTGGATTAAAAGAAAAAAAAAAGAAAAGCAAAATGAAACGGCAGCAGAATAACACCGAAGTGGCACTCAAGAAGGAATTAGTAGATGCAGCAGAGTCAGTTAGGATTTATTGCTATCAAGAAAGGACGTGACTTTCATGATAGTGCATTGCAGCAGGTATATGAGCCCATTACTAAGCAGCTCAAAACAATAGCGGAAGCATCTACATCCAGCTTGTCGAAACAGTCAATACCCCAAATCGATAGTCCAAGCATCCTAAAAAAAGTATCATTTGATGAATCAAGAAAGAAATTATTTGATGCGACAAAGTCAGGTGTAAGAAAAACTGAGTTGCTTGAGAACAGTAGTGAATTCAATGACCAAACATTTGAGCAGATCTTTCCACCGACTACAAGCACACCTAGGGCACAATCTATGGAATTAGATTAGATTAGATAAATCAGGAAACGCATCATTTGGTCTCGATGCAAACGCAATCTGACACACATTCATTACTCGGAGCGCATGAAAAAAATTCAATGAGTAGATACATGTTTACTTCAAATCATAGTGAAGCATCCGGATCTTTGACCAACTTGATAAATAACCATATATCTAATTTGAAAGCAAACAATCCAGGGTATGGAGGCATATACAATGTGAGAATAAATCCACAGTCGGACAAGTTATTATTAGGCAAACTCCAAGTGAGCTTTGATATTGGTGGACGTTACCTGCTGTTGGATTCTGAGAAGAAGAAGGAGAGAATAAAATTTAAAATGTCTCCCGAATTACTCGATTTGATATTCTTGGACAAACTGCCTGATACAAAGAATTTAGACTCCCGAAACTTGAACACATTCAAAAATATAATGATTAAAACTATTGTACTTCGTAAAGCATATTGTTCTACATATGACTTCAGAAACGATGGAACTGAATATTTCGCTAAATTACTGAATATCATATCAACATCATCGCCCAGACGCCTGAGATCATCAGTGGGTCGGGGTATATATTGGAATAATATCAATGAGTTAATTTTTTTTTTTTTTATACTCCAACTACCACGAAGGCCTAAGGCCTAAGCACCCATTGGGTACCGTGGGGCTATGGGGGATACATGGGAAAGGGGGGGGGGGGTATTTTCATACAACCCATCTTTTCAAGCGTGTATGACCATCTTACACTCGCACACTCATATGAATAGCACTTGTCATTTGTCGACGCATCACTCTTCCGGTTCGCTCATTTTCTCCACGTGAAACAGGTGTAGGGGGTTAGAAGTGACTTTGCCGGTTTTTCGCCCAAAATTGCTTTTCGATAATTTTTAGTGTGTTCGGGTGTATTGATATGTAGTTTTAACACCTAACGATGGTTTCCGTCATTATCAATAAACCCAATGTGTCAACAGGTGCTCTCATCCACGCGTTCGTTTTGAAACACCATTTGGCTGCAGCCACAGCGACGAGTAAGTTCTCTGATAATTTAAATCCTTCCCGTATTCGTTGCTAGCATCATATTTGTGTTTTCAGCTCCTGAAGATGGCTCCATAGAGAATGCCGAAAGCTCGAGATTACCGTTAAAAGAGTTTACTAAAGCCTAAAAAAAGTTTTGACTATATATATATATATAGTATTCATAGTTAATAGCTTTAACTGTTAGGAGAAAATATCCTTGAATTTCTTTGGGTAGAAGGCAAAGTATTGCGAAAGTACACTCTTATAACTTCAACTAGAGCTTTCGAAGATCTATGTCTATATCGATTTCGTCTTTTTTTCACTGATAACCTCAACATTGTCCAACACGTGCCGGCCGACTGAAATTCTACGGCGGCGTATGATGTAGTGATGTAAAATAATTAAGTAACGTTTACAAAATAATCGTTACAAATGAGTAACTAAATGTAACGAGTCCTACTTTTTGAAAAGACTCATTACTTTTTATTTGAATTCGTTACTTTGAATGCGATACGGTCTTTTTCTATGTATACTTTTTAATTACTGTTAGTTACTACACTATACATTACTTTAGATACAAACGTTACTGGGATCTAATGTAGCCAGTACTGCCAGCGCCAGCAGCAAGTGACTTGGTTCTTGGATGTAAACTGGGTGGAAATGAAATGATGCGAATATCGTTAGGCTTAGGCAACTTTAGATACTCTTCTATCAAACGAGTTGCGGACTGCGGAGCTTTAGGTTGGCAATGTTTGTGTACACCTGTACACTTTTCATTTGACTTTGAGAGCTAGCGGTTGGCGGGTTGTTACTGGTTTGGACGTTGCCGTACAAGCTCGAGCAACAATATAATTATTATTTGTACAAAAATATGGAATCATCCGCGTCCGGTTCAGGAGAATCGCAAACTCAAAAAGGAAGTGTTATTTGGATGCATTTCACCAATATATCGGAAGCTAATGCAAAGTCTAATCTTTGTAAAAATATTTATTCGCATAAAAATGGAAACATTAGCAATTTAAGGAAGCATTTGAAAACTAAACATCCGACTCTTTCATTGGAAGGAGAAAGGGCAAAACGGCGGGTGGAAGACGAAAATATGCCTAGGTGCAAAAGGAACTTAGTTTCAGGTATGTTTTATTATTATAAGTATTTTGTTGAACACCATTTACAGTGGAGTAACCAGACTGTTAAGTAGGGCAGGGGAGTAACCAGACTGTTAGGGCAGGGGACGCTACTCAACTAAAGTAAAGAGTGAGGAGAGTGGTTCCTCCACGGTCCCCATCTGGTTATGCCACTTGTTAAATACTATTTACAGCGTACAGCCAACGAACCAGACGTCACACAACGACGAGTTTAAAATATAAGTACCTTCTACGTATCAAATATCAAAAAAATTAATAGACAAGGCATTAGACAAAAAATAATAATTGGATCAATCCCAAAGTAATAATTTGATATAATATATAGAATGTAGGTTCTAAACGAAATGTCCAAATAGTAACTAAACGAACGAGTACAAAGTTCGAAAGTAACGAGTCCTTACAAGTCCTAAAAAGTAACGAAACTTTGCATCACTAGTATGATGTATGACATTGAACTTGTTGGAAGGACACTCATTATGTCTTAACTGTGACGTGTGTTGCCTACTATGTAGGGTGTTTTGTTATATAGTGCAAGAGGTTGCGCTATTATTGACCGATGCAGTACAGAGATTTTTTCAGAACTTGATAGAAGTTGCTCTGGAAGGTGTGTGATTTGGATGTTATTCTACCAATAGTGAGTGACCTTCCAATAATTTCAATGTCACACTTCATATGCCGCTGTAGAATGTCAGCCGGCCGGAACGTGTTGGATAATTTAGAGGTTATCAGTGAAAAAAAGATGAAATCTCGAAGGAATTTTCAATAGTTGATAGTTTTGAAATTTCCAAATTTCTTCCAAAATCAATCAACGCTTAATTAAAAAAAACCTTTCGAAATGATTTGCCATTTATTGATAAAATAATTCCATCCTAATCGAACCTCATCAGTCCAGATTTTTATTCGACGACTATGTTTAAAAACAATTTCAGTAATAATCTCGCCGACTTAGTAGGTAACAATTTTTCCTCCAGAAGTGCTTTGTAAGCACACCAATAGTATAAATAGGCCTTGCGCCCATTTCATGTTGTTCAATACCCGGTTAGACTCCGTTAAGTCAAGTAATTGTAAAAGTTTGTAACGGACAGTAGTTACTGTCCTCAAATAAATTTTTTAAAAAGTAAAGTTGAATTTAATTATATCATTTAAATTCAACAATTGGCGTCAGGCAAGTGGGATAGCTTCAACGCATTAGAACACGCGAACGCTCACCAGTGTGGTGGATGTCTATCCTTCGAGCTACAAAGGACCACGAGCCTACAAGTAACAAGAAGAAATAAGAAGAAAGAAAACGACTAAGAAGAAGAAGCAAAAGAAGAAAGAAAAGGGCACAGCGAGCAGCAGCCACCCAACTGCAGAGAGTCTACTTGGAAACATCGAAAGAGATCCGAGAGCCTCCTCTGGAGAACACGACTGCCTCCTGATGTACCACTGGTAACGTACAATTGAATCTACTATCGTTTGCAATTATCTCTGTATTTCTATATTTTTGCGTATTTATTGAGTGATTTTCATATTTTGCGCAACATTTTCTATATTTTTCACATTTATTTACGACCTTTTACGTATTTTCTATAACTTTTACGTATTTTTCCATATTTAGTTCGTATATTTTGCGTACTATTGTCGAATTCCTGAAAAATATGTCCAATCACCATGTCAGAGCATGGATCAGATGATGACCAAGCACCTGAAGTTCTTGATAAGGCTCATACAAACATCGAGCCTTATAGACTGTCCGAAATATTCTCAATCGTCCCTGAATACGATGGCAACCCGATATTGCTTTCAACTTTTATCAACGCATGTAGAACAGCGCACCAAATGGCTGTCGAGGAACAGCGTCTCCTCGTCGTCCTACATATAAAAAACAAACTGCGCGGACGAGCAGCAGAACTCGTCACTTCCCGTAACCCTTCGACATGGGAAGACATACGCTCTCTCCTTGAAACACATTTCGGAGATCTTCGATATCTCACATCCTTAATTGCTGATCTGCAGCATATGCGTCAACTATCAAATGAATACCCACTAACCTTTGCATGAAGACTTCAAACTCATGCGGCGAAGATGCATTCAGCCGCCAATCGACAAAACATGAACCGAGAGCAGAAAGCTGCTCAAAGTTCATTGATAGAGGCCATGACTCTAAACTGTCTCCTTGCAGGACTAGACTCCAAAATTGGCCCGATTGTAAGATCAGGTCACCCAACAGATATCCTTACTGCAGTCGCTTTTATTGAGCGCGAACTACAATTATCATATCTTGAGAGACAAAAATTTTCTAGAGCTCCTAACTCTAATCAAAATTCTTCCATTAAGAAACCAGGTCCGAGAGTGTGCAATTTCTGCCACTGACCAGGTCATTTAGCAAATGACTGCCATCGAAGACAAGAGCTCTCACAAAATATTCCCAGACCAGTTTTCCAGCCCCAATCATTTTCGCCTCGAACTAACCCTAACCCTCCAACACAAAATAATAGGCCCTCCAGTTCCAATCAGTACCATCACAGACCCTCTGTTATTAGGCCAAATGTTCCTAATACGAATATACCAAGACCTTCTGTTATACAACATAATTCGAGCTTCCAAAACCCTAACTTCCAAAGAAGCTTCCGACCAAGCAATTCCACAAACCGAATCAACTACGTAGCCTCAGATTGCTACGAATATTCCGAGTACCCCGAACCCGACCTTTACAATACAAATTATGCGAGTGAGTATGGTACAGAAACCCAATACCCTGCTTACACCCCCTCGCAGTATGACGAATTCCCTGACCCTGGTAGCAATAACGATTTCTGTTATGAATACGATGATGCCGCTGATTATAACATGCAGTATCAGGATTTTCGCGAACGTTCTCCAAAGAAGAACCGCCTGTGAAGCCCAACGACGATTCCGATCATATGATTGCGAGCTTGCAAAAGCTCAATGTCAAAGACCCCCATACAACGTCAACTCCCGACCAAATGTTAATTTAGATAAACATATTACAGTCCCATCGACAATTCTCTCCGTCAGCCCAAACAACTTATACTACATCAACGACGCGACAGGAAAATTCAAAATCCTTATTGACAGTGGTGCCGGTTGTTCCATTTTCAAGCGAAACACCTGCCAAAATTATACTCAATTTTTTGAAAATGAATTTGATGTATTTGCCCGCCTTTATAAAACCACCGCTTTAATAGACTATTCCAAAATTCAATTTTCTAACTCCCAACTTCTAGACAAAAGCCACAAACACATAGTCACATTTTTCAGACAAAATACCCTTTGTGATCTTCATGAAAAAATCATCGAAGACATATTCGAAACCAATCTCGAATTTTCTGCAGACAAAATTAACATCGCTTCTAGTCAGACTGTCAAAGATAGGAAATATTATATAATTCCCGTGCCGTACGATCCTGCGACTTGCGTACAACATCTCTTCACCCTTATTTTAAATAACAAAGGTATATTCGATTTGTCCCAACAAATCTACGTCGAAAATAACCTAGATTTGCCGATCCAAGAAATATTTTCTTTCATATTTGCCGACGAAAGTATCAAAATTGTGTTCTGTCAGAATGTAACTAAAACTCCAAGCCCTGATGAAATTCCAATAATTTTAGACCAATACCATTGCGGTAAGAAAAATATCCACAGAGGTATTAACGAAACTATCAGACGTATCCGTGAACGATACAATTGGCCCGGTTTGACTAAAGATGTCGAACATTTCATCAAGAAATGTGAAATTTGTCAGAAAACTAAAATCTACCGAAAAAACCTCAGTACCCCTTTGGTTGTTACAGAAACTTTAAAAGCTCCATTTGAACGCATCAATATTGACATTCTAGAAGTCCCGCCTCAGTGCTATGCTCTTACAATCCGAGATGAACTTACAAAATTTTCCCAAGCCTACCCTATTAACGACAAGTCTGCTAAATCTGTCGTGAATACACTTCTCTTTTATTACCAACATTACGGTACACCCCTTCGAATACATTGCGACTATGGCAAAGATTTTGACAATGCTCTTATGAAAGATCTTTGTAGTCTTTATGATATCAAAATGACCCTCTCTAGCGTTAGTAGTCCCCAGTCCAATGGATCGATCGAACGATTCCATGCCACTTTATTGGAAATGATTAGAACGCACGTATCTGAAAATCCAAACGAACACCCCTTTAATAACCTACCCTATGCTGTTCAGTGCTACAATAGCACAAGAAACAAAACCACAGGATTTACTCCCTACGAACTTGTCTTCGGACATACATCTGGTCGTCCCCCAGAACACGTCTACCTTGAAAAGGAATTGATGTCTAAATACCTTCGAGATATTCGGAATAAGCTCGAATATTATTATAAAATAGCCCGTGCCAGAACGGACGAACAAAAGCAAAAGGCTAAGGTTCGTTTCGATAACAAAGTATCATCGAACCTCCAAACGTACAAAATTGGTGACAAAGTCTTTGTCAAACAATCCCAAATTTCCAATAAGCTTCAAAACAAATTCGATGGACCATATGAGGTCAATCAAGTATTTGAAAATTCGGCATTCCTCAAAAATCCAGAATCAAACAGAACAACTAAAGTCAATTTCGACAGACTGAAACCATGTTTTGAGACTTAGTTTCTCTTCCAGGTGCAGTCTGCTGTTTCTTGCGGCTGTTTGTACTGCCCAGATTGACATCAAACCCATTAACAAGACATTAGGTATTTACTTCCACGAAGATGGCCCCCTCAAAATTTCTAACGAAGTTTGCACACTACTCGTTTACAAAGATCTTGAACTAATCAAAAAGGCACTCGACGATAACAATAATATCCTGGAACACTTAACCGCTCTCGTAAATGAACCCACCAATCGCATGAAAGTATTTAGAAGTGAAATTAAGACACATACGAGCCTTCTCTACCAAATTTCCCGTTCCTTGAAAACCAAATATTACGAAATTTTCGACGATACAACTAGCGCATCGCGAATGAAACGTGGCCTAATTAATGGGTACAAGGTACAATTTGGAAAGCAATAACAGGTAACCTCGATTCATCTGATGGTGAATATTATAACGACTGCATTAACAACATTTCCAAAGACGAACATGAGCTTGAAAATCTGATGAAAAATCAGATTTCAGTAACCATGTCGGTTATTAAGAACTTCAATAATACTATCCAGAAACTGCAAATTGACGAAGCCACTTTTAACGAAGGCATAAAGGTTATTCAAAATAGAATTTATGAAATTTCAGATGATCTTGTCTTTTATGAAGCTAGATTTCAATTTTTGGAACTTTGCGAACAACTAATGGAAAGTTATATGTTTCTAGAAGAGACAATTAACGATATTCTCAATTCCATTACTTTTGCACGTTTGAAAATTATTCATCCTTCGATAATTATTCCTCAAGATTTAGTAAATTCTCTTCAAGAAATCTCTCATTCCTTATCAAAAAACAATTTACCTATGCCACTCACTTTGGCAACAGTATCAGAATATCTCAATTTAATGGAACTTCAAGCATTTCAAACAAAAATGAAAGTAGTTTTCGTCCTATGCATCCCCTTGTTAGAACCTGAAGTTTACACTTTATACAAGGCGATTCCTCTACCCATTTCAGATGAACGTACAGGTCTATTTCATGTAATTTCTACATTACAGAGATACGCTGCCAAAGATAGGGATTCTCTTTTGTACGTCTCCTTTCAAAATTTGGGTAGTTGCAAAATTCTCCAATCATAGGTTAAGATCTGTTTTAACCTCTTACCATATACAATAGACAACAATGCAGTCTGCGAAGCACAACTGTTGCGAAATCCGGTCGATCTGCCAGCAACATGTCAAATAGCCATTGTGGCTCTGCAGGATTATAAAATCCAGGAATTAGCAACCAATTTTTGGTTGATTACCATATCTAGCCCGCTGCCCATCACAATGAAATGCGGACAACATGAAACAACTACAAAGGTGATCAAAGCTAATACACTTTTGAAAATGCAGCCCGAATGCAGTGGATTCATAGGCACTACAAGGCTTCGTGCCAGATATACTGTTAACGCTTGTAAGAATATCACTTATAAAAGCCACCCTGTAGGGATACCCTACGAATGCTGCAATCATCTCCCTGATAAACAAAATTTGCCGAACCAGAAACCGATCAAGCTAACCAAGATCGATACAGAAGAGCTAGAAATCGCCAACCACAAGTTGAACCAGTATTCTGAACAACTTGATAAAATTATTAATGAGCCTTTTGTTTCACGACATATCTCCTGGTTTACGCACGTCGTCATAACCTTGCTAGCCATCATCTTAGCCCTCTACATCTTCTGCAAGTGCAGAAAACGCCGACCACTCAGTATTTGTGCATCAAATTACCCAGCTGATGGACCGTCACCAGGAACGTCGAAAGTCAGATACATCCCCAGGCTTTTTCCACGTCGAAGACCAACCATCCAACCCCATGAAGAAGAAGTTGAACTACAGTAGTGTTCAGTGAGTGAAAAGTTCCAATTGTGGAAAATCAATTTTCCTTTTCATTTTTAATGACATTTTTGTACGCCTTGCTTTTAACGTTTGTTTCAGCATTTACTTGTTTATGCTAACAATTTTATTTTTTTTTCAGAATCTATATTTTCTGATGTTATTTTGCAATTTGTATTTTGCAAACTTTTATATTTTTATATTTTACAATGTTTACAATTTTACGTTTCTACATTTTTACATTTTTGAATTTTTTACATCTTTTACACTTTTCTAGTTTTGTCAACTTTTTGTAATAGGGGGAAGTTGTTATAACGTATGCACTCAAAACAATGGACTTACTATTCCATACAATGTTGCACCAGACGCTAGCTCAGCAACAGATAACGACTTCTCGCTAACTCGTTGTTTACTCTTTGTTTTCCAGAAGTGCTTTGTAAGCACACCAATAGTATAAATAGGCCTTGCGCCCATTTCATGTTGTCCAATACCCGGTTAGACTCCGTCAAGTCAAGTAATTGTAAACGTTTGTAACGGACAGTAGTTACTGTCCCCAAATAAATTTTTTTAAAAGTAAGGTTGAATTTAAACGATATAACATCTATATATATACAGGGTGGCTTCGAAGTTGAGTCATTTATTTCAACTGTGAGTAGTTCTGATCAAAAGAAATGTTTTTTTCCTATAACATTTTTCTGGTAAAATTAAAGTAACAAAGTTATAGCCCAGCGCTATCCAACTTAATGTGGCCCAAGGGCCACTTCAAGTGTTACAGTTTGGAGGGCCGCATTATAAAATCTTTCTATACAACATTATTACTGAGTTTTAATAGGTATATACTATACTATATGGTATACATACATGTATATGTATACATATATGTATACATAACCCGTGAAGCGGGCCGCAAGAAAGAAGTTCATGCGGCCCGCGCGCCGTATGTTGGACAGCCCTGTCATAGCCCTTTAGAAGTTTGAGTACCGCCCTGTCTCAATAATAACATTATGTGCTCGTGTTTGGCAACAAGCCCAGCTCTGCGTCGAGCAAAACGGAAATCATTTCGAATAGTTCTTGTGACATGCTTTGGGCGCACAGGTCCGCAATGAAATACTTGTCGGGAGGATACTATATAAAACAAGGTAACATTTTTTTTTTTTTATTTTTACACACATATTTTGGTTTATCTTCCTTCTACAATTATTATCTGAAAATTAATGACTCAACTTCAAAGTCAGCCTGTATACAGGGTGGCCCGTCCATGTGTGGACGGAATATTACTCATAAACAAATACATTTTGGAAAAATATATTGATGGGATGTTATACATGACATTTGAGGGCACTTTTCTAAAATATTGGCCATTATACAGGGTGTCCCAATTTTGACCTACATATCAAAGTTGTGATTTTTCAAATGGAATGCCTCAAATTTTATTGCATATTTGGATGAACCAATTCAAAAGATAAAAATTGATACAACATACTATGGGGTTTTGGTAATTAGCTACTGAGATATAAGGTGTTTTGTCTAGAAAAAGTCCTCGATTCGGCAACCCCTCAGTCCGCCATTTTGAAATTTGGACTGTTGAATTTTGTACACACCTCAGCTTTTATCTTATTTGTTACTTTTTCAAATTTTAATTTTTGCTCATACAGTGTGGTCAAAAACGCAAATTGTAGTTTTTCTCAAACATTTCAAATGCATCACCCTGTATATTTTTGCAAGTTTGGATTCAACTTTTCATAAGCTTTTTTCATACTACACACATAAGGGTTTTTATGGAACGGCCTAATTCCCTAAAATATCACATCATCCTTGGAAACAAATAAATTGTTGATTAGTTACTGTCAAAATTAGCTTTGTGAGCATTGTAATAAAAACGTATTTGAAAATGAATCTTTCTAAAGAAGAAATGGTGAATATGGTGTTCGTTTTGGGCGTCCAACGAAATAGTTTTCTAGCATCTCGCATTTATAAGCAACGGTACCCTAATATGCGACATCCAAGGCCGGAATCATTTCCGCACTACGAGAACGTTTTGAATCAAGTGGAGGAGTTGAATATAGTAAAAAATAAATAATCCAAGTGTCACCAATGAGGCGAATCAGTTGGCGGTTCTATTAAAGTTGCAGGAAAATCCCCATTTAAGTGCACGGCAAATTCGAACAGAAACTGATATATGCAGAACTTCTGTCCAAAGGATTATTCACAAGCATAGGTACCATTTTATCACCCATGCTTGCATCAAGGCCTTGATCCTCAGGATTTCGCAGCTCGAATGGAGTTTAGTAAAATAATGCTAATTAAAGTGAGTGAAGATACTACTTTCCTGGATAAGGTTCTTTTTAGCGATGAGACAACTTTTAACAGCACAGGCGTTGTCAACGGCATAACATGCACTACTATGCGACGGAAAACCCTTACTGGGTTAACCAAATAGATTTCCGAAATAAATGGAGCTTGAATGTTTGAGGACGGGTTATTGGCAGACAAGTTATCGGGTCTTTCTTTTTCGACAACAGATTAACAGGTAAAGAATACTTGAATTTTTTGATCGAGCATTTGCCGTTGCTTTTGGAGGATGTCATCCTGCAAACTGGGATGCATATGTACTCCCAATATGGCGGTGCACCTGCGCATTATCATAACCGTGTGCGTAACTATTTGGACACCTGGAGTAACAATCGTTGGATCGGTCGTGATGGGCCTATATCTTGGTCTCACCAGATATGACACCGATGGACTTCTTTCTATGGGGCTAAGTTAAGCAAGAGGTTTATAGATATTCACCATCTACCCCGGAAAATATGAAGGAGAGGATTAAGGATGCTTTTCTGAACATAAGGGAAGACATGCTTAGGGATATGCAACGGTCATTTATCCAACGCCTAGGGCTGTTTTTGTAGATTTGGTCTTGAGTAGTGATAGTTGTTTGTTTATGTTGTTGTTATAGTTGTTTTTCTCTATTACGCTTGAAGCTGATTTATAGTGTTCTGATTCTTATTAGTTTATACGTCAAATCTGTACTCTTAGTGGCAGTATGGAACTAGCCCACTGTTTGTCTTTTTTTCCATGGATGATGTGATTTTTTTCCTTAATTTTGATGTGTTGTTCTATTAAAAGCTTAATAACTCAAAATCTAGTAAGTTTATATAAATCAAGCCTTATACCAAAAAACCTTATAAAAAATTGAATTCAAACTTGCACAAATGTTCAGGGTGATGCGTTTTAAATTTTTAGAAAACGTACGATTCGCGTTTTTGACCACCCTGTATGAGCAAACATGAAAATTCGAAAAAGTAACACATGAGATAGAAGCTGAGGTATGTAGGTTTTTTTTATACAAAATTTGGCACTCCAAATTTCAAAATGGCGAATTGAGAGGTTGCCGAAGTGGACGGTTTTTTTGGACAGAACACCTTACATCTCAGTAGCTCATCACCAAAACCCCATAGTATGTTATATCAATCTTCTTCTTTTGAATTGGTTTATTTAAATATGCAATAAAATTTGATGCATTATATTTGAAAAATCACAGCTTTGATATGTAGGTCAAAATTGGGACACCCTGTATAATTGCCATTATTTTAGAAATGTGCCCTCAAATGTCATGTATAACATCCCATTGATAGATTTTCCCAAAATGTATTTGTTCATGAGTAATATTCCGTCTACATATGGATGAAAAACAAAATACGTTTTTGGAGTGATGCTGAGAGATGCTGCTTTATTGGTGAACACAAATTTGAAAAACCTATTGTCTAGTTGATCGGACAACGCAGAATATGCTGTACCATAGCTTGCTGATCTGAAAAAAAAGAGGTAGGTTAAACCCAAAACATCTTCATATCAATTCTGCTTTTTTGGGAGCGATCCAAAAACCCAGAAGCACAGCATTGTTTGTTGCAAGAGGACTGGCAGAACGCTCTTAGATCAGCGCAATGGGCACACCTAATTGGACACTTCAATCATTCAAACGGCTGACAAGGGCGACAAGTAACAGTTATACAACAAAACTGTAAACACCCTTGGAGCCGCTAATGAACATTTGCGTAAGTGCAACCTACAATTTTTGTCAACTATACAACCATTCTGTTTCATGATTCTACTTTATGGTAACCAAACCATTTCTTACGTATTGTATCGGCGAAGTGAAGAATATATAACTAACACATTATAGTCACCTTGTTTACTTACAATTCAGCCATTGTGAATTTCATACGTATACTGGTATAATAAATTTCTTATCCGTATAGGGCTATTGAATGACTTGCGCAGCAAATTTTATGATGTTTATCCTACAAAGTAGGGACTCAATTTATGAATTTGATTCACATTTTAGTAAAGATAAAGTATGTCTAGATTTTGAAGACAAATATCTGAGTTATATCTTCCACAAATCCTACATTTAGACACAATTCCACTAATGCTTATCATTTTATATCTGTAATATCGGACTGAAACATAATTATTTGATTTTCAATCGAGGAATAGGCCTACTTATTACCCAATATGGTGGGTGGTTATGTATAACCATAGCATCGTCCATATTGTCTTTGGCTTATTAGAGCATTTTGTTGTTATCTGCAGGGGTTATACAGCAATTTGGCAAATCTTTAAAATGAAATACGACGGTCGAATGCTTTATTCAGAGTTTGTACCAGATCTATATCTTCTGTATAAAAAGTTGATAAAGCCCTTGAAGCGAATATTTATGCGTTGCTTGTCTTTAAATATTGGTTACGGCATTTAACCTAAAAAGATATTAGCAAAAAGTTAGGTTATGGTGAAGTCTTATACTCATATATTTAGTAACAAATGTGCGCCAAGTACAATTTTGTAGTCACTAAACGACAATTGAATGAGTGCTTCCAATGGGAGCAACTTGTTTGCTAAAATAGTAATTTCACGTCAAAACAAGAAGGCTCAGCACGGGTATTACGTAAAAACCTAAAAAACGTCAAAAAACCTAAAAAATGTCATCTTGTAGACTAGACAGTTTTTAGGGTGCAAACAGTCATTCCACGTTTGCTCACTAGGATTTTTGTGAGCGTCCCTCTATGGGGGAATAGCTCAACTACACGCATTGTTGGTTGCATTATGTCTGGTGTAACCGAGTAGTGTATAGCTTTCATGCCTCAGAAGAAGGTTTGTTGAATAATAAGGTCGCATCTGGATGATTGTGTGTATTAGTCTGCATGTGTCAGTGATATTTGCTGTATGAGAAAATCATAACTATATATGCTGCCAATGAAGTATATCTAATAGCTGTGCCCGAAGGGGTAATTTATATGTTGTCCTTTCTGAACACAGGTTATGTTCAAAGTTATAAATTAAGATTGCGTACAATTCTTTTTGTGTTTTCGAAAACTTTGAGGACAGTTATGGGAAATCACCACCGCGCCCGCGTTATGTGTAATTACTGTTAACATATATATGGCATGTAATTCGTCAGTGTACAGTAAACATAATCATTTCTTATGTCTTTGATTTTTGAAATTCAGCAAATTTGCATATATAATTTCCAGAATGGATAAGAAAAAGTGGATGCGCAACTAATGTCTAGCTTTAAATCTCAAATAAGTGCATTTAAGACAAGAATGCAATGGAATTATCATCAACACATATTATTACCACCCTTCTTAGTTAAAACGTCCTAATTACCAGTTTATTAAAGTTTGTAATTTATAGATCTTAAATCATTAGATTTAGAAATAACTTTAAAAAAAAAATTTATTTGAGGACTGAAGTTCCAGTCCATATAAAATACAAAGGTTTACAAATGTGACATTTACGGAGTCTAACCGGGTATTGAACAACAGGATATGGCCGCGAGGCCTATTTATACATTCGAAAAGCTGACTAAGAATTAGTAGAAAACAGCAAAGGCACTATTCTAGCAACGGATTAGCGAGAAGTTGTTATCATATGCTGACACAGCGTCTGGTGCAACATTGTATAATAACTGCGTAGTTACTATGGCCATATAACAACTCCTCCCTATTACAAAAAGTTGTTGCTATGCGACAACTTTTGACAAAAATTGAAAAATGTAAAAATTGTAAAATTATAAAAATTGTAAAAGTGTAAAGTGTAAAATTGTAAACATTGTAAAAATATGAAAAGGTGTAAAATATAAAAATATAAAAATAGTAAAATTGCAAAATACAAATTGCAAAAGTAAAATCAGAAAATACAGATTCTGAAAAATAAAATTGTTAGCATAAATGCGGCACATTGGCGATGCAAAATAACATCAAAAAGCAAAGCTGGAACAAACAAATAATAAGATACAATCGTACAGGCGTACGGGCAAAATCACATGGAAGATAACACGAAAATTGAAAATGACTTTTTGAACAGTGAAAACACTTAACGGAACACTCACTGTCATGTGGCTGGATGGTTGGTCTACGTCGAGGAAAAAGTCTGGGA
Organism: Acanthoscelides obtectus; assembly: GCA_963669975.1. Taxonomy (NCBI): domain Eukaryota; kingdom Metazoa; phylum Arthropoda; class Insecta; order Coleoptera; family Chrysomelidae; genus Acanthoscelides; species Acanthoscelides obtectus. The sequence goes on from CAVLJG010000003.1 coordinate 71,260,802, forward strand.
ATGTACCGGACTTTTGGTGCTCCTAGAGATGGGCCATCGGCTGGATAATTTGATGCGCACATGCTGAGTGGTCTACGTTTTCTGCACTTGCAGAACAGGTACAAAGCTACGATGATAACTAACAGGGTGATGATGAAATACGTGAACCATGAGAGATGTCTCGAAACAAACGGCTTGTTCATAATTTTGTCCAGTTGTTCAGAATATTGGTTTAATTTGTGATTGGCAATTTCAAGTTCTTCAGTATCGATCTTGCTTAGCTTGATCGGTTTTAATTTTGGTAAATTTTGTTTCTCTGGGAGATGTTCACAGCATTTGTAGGGTACTTCTATAGGGTGACTTTTGTATGTGATATTCTTGTAGGTGCTGACAGAATATCTAGAATGTAATTTTTAAAAGTGGATTAACTTTTATCACTTTGGTGGTAGTCTCTCGTTGTCCACACTTCATCGTAATTGGCAGAGGGCTAGATATGGTGATTAGCCAAAAATTGGTTGCAAGTTATTGGATTTTGTAATCTTGCAATGCCACAATTGCTATTTGGCAGGCTGTCGGCAGATCGACCATATTTCGCAACAGCTGTGCTTCGCAGACTGCATTACTGTCTATTGGATACGGCAAGAGGTTGAAACAGATTTTCACCTGAGACTGAAGAACTTTACAACCACCTAAATTTTGAAAGGAAACTTACAAAAGATAATTGCTATCTTTAGCAATGTATCTCTGTATAGTGTAAACTACATGAAACAAACCAGTACGTTTATCGAGAATGGGTAGAGGAATCACTCTGTATAAAGTATACATTTCGGGCTCCAATAACGGGATGCGTAGGACGAATACTACTCTTGTTTTAGTTTGATTCGCTTCGAGTTCTATAAGATTAAGGTTGCCAAATTAACCGGAAGGGGTAAATTATTTCTCGACGAAGTGTGAGAGATTTCTTGAAGAGAATTTACTAAGGCTTGAGGAGTGATAATAGAAGGATGTATTATTTTTAAACGTGCAAAAGTAATTGAATTTAGAATATCATTAATTGTCTCTTCTAGAAACATGTAGCTTTCCATTAATTGTTCGCAAACTTCTAAAAATTGGAATTTAGCATCATAAAATGCAAGATCGTCTGAAATTTCATAAATTTTGTTTTCAATAACCTTAATATCTTCATTAAACGTAGTTTCATCAATCATAAGTTTTTGGATAGTGTTATTAAAATTCTTGATAACCGACATGGTAACAGAAATTTGGTTCTTCATAAGGTTTTCGAGCTCATTTTCATCTTTAGAAATTTTGTTAATACAATCGTTATAGTATTCACCGTCCGATAAATCGAGGTTGCCGGTTATTGCTTTCCATATGGTACCTATAGCGTTAATCAGACCGCGTTTCATCCGCGATGCGCTTACAGTGTCATCGAAGATCGCGTAATATTTAGATTCCAAGGAACGAGAAATTTGATAAAGGAGACTTGTATTAGTTTTAATTTCGCCACTAAATATTTTCATACGATTGGTGGGTTTGTCTACGAGATATGATAAGTGTTCCAGAATATAGTTGTTATCGTCAAGTGCTTTCTTAATGAGTTCTAAGTCTTTATATACAAAAAGTGTCCAAATTTCGTTGGAAATCTTATCTTATCTTCATGAAAATAGATACCTAAGGTGTTGTTAATCGGTTTGATGTCTATCTGGGCTGTGACAGCCGCAAGAAACAGCACATTGCAGCTGTAAGAGAAACTAAGTCTCAAAACATGGTTTCAGTCTGTCAAAATTAACTTCACTTATTCTATTTGTTTCCGGGTTCTTAAGGAGCGCGGAATTTTCAAAAACTTGAGTCATTTCGAATGGACCATCAAATTTGTTCTGAAGCTTGTTTGAAATTTGAGACTGTTTCACAAAGACTTTATCGCCAACTTTATATGATTGTAAATTGGGTGACACTCTACTATCAAAGCGAATTTTTGCTTTTTGCTTCTGTTCGTCAGTTCTCACGCGGGCAATTTTGTAGTAATATTCGAGTTTATTCCGAATGTCTCGAACATACTTGGACATCAATTCTTTTTCTAAATATACGTGTTCGGGCGGACGACCAGAGGTGTGGCCAAACACGAGCTCGTATGGTGTAAAGCCAGTAGTTTTATTTCTAGTGCTATTGTAGCACTGAACAGCATAGCGAAGAATATTGAAGGGGCATGAGGGCGTTGTCAAATTATTTTCCGTAATCACAGTGTATTCGGAGAGGTGTACCATAATGTTGGAAATATAAAAGTAGAGTATTTACTACAGATTTGTCGCCAATTGGATAGGCTTGAGAAAATTTGGTTAGCTCGTCTCGGATTGTGAGAGGGTAGCATTTGGGTGGGACTTCCAAAATGTCAATGTTGATTCTTTCGTACGGGGCTTTAGGGGTTTCAGTTACTACTAAAGGGGCACTGAGGTTTTTTTCACACTTTTTGATGAAATGCTCAACGTCTTTAGTTAAGCCGGGCCAATTATATCGTTCACGAATTCGCCTAATTGTTTCATTAACTCCTCGATGAATGTTTTTCTTACCACAATGGTATTGATCTAAAATGACGGGGATTTCATCGGGACTAGGAGTTTTGGTGACGTTTTGGCAAACGACAAGTTTGATATTATCATCCGAAAAAATAAAAGAGAAAATTTCTAAAATGGGTAAGTCCAAATTGTTTTCAATGTAAATTTATTGGGACAGGTCGAATACACCTTTGTTGGTCAAAATTACAGAGAAAAGATGCTGTATGCAAGTAACGGGATCGTATGACACAGGAATAATATAGTATTTTCTATCTTCAATTGTTTTGCTAGACGCTATGTTAATTTTATCTGCAGAAAAATCAAGATTTTCCTCGAATATGTCTTCGATAATTTTTTCGTGGAGATCAGATAGAGTGTTTTGTCTGAAAAACGTGACGATATGTTTATGACTTTTGTCTGGGAGTTGGGAATTTGAAAATTGGATTTTGGAATAATCGGTCAGGGATGTGGTTTTGTAAAGGCGGGCAAAGATATCAAATTCACTTTCGGAAAATTGGGTAGAAGGTTCTGCTTCTTCGTCACTATGGGTAAGGGCGTTAACAGTTTTGGGTAATTTGATACGTGATAGGGCATCGGCATTTTTACTAGCCTTGCCTGGCTTGTACACTATTTCATAGTCGTACTCCTCTAGCTTAAGGCGCCATCTTGCTAATCTACTTCCGGTGTCTCGGCAAGAGAAAAGCCACGTAAGGGGTCTATGGTCTGTTACAAGTTTAAACTTTCGACCATACAAGTAAGGTCTAAAATGTTTTACACTCCAGACTATAGCTAGAAGTTCTCTTTCAATGGTGGAATATCTCGTTTCTGCTTTACAGAGTGTACGAGATGCATAGGCTATCGGGAGATCTTTACCTATGGGACCTTGTGAAAGAACGCAAAAGCGCTTGCGTCTGTTGTAAGCACAAAAGGCTCTTCAAAGTTGGGGTAGATCAGTATAGTAGATGTTGTTAAAGCATTTTTTAAAGTATCAAATGACTTAACACACTCGCTATCAAAGTCAGATACTGCGTCATTCTGTAATAGTCTGGTAAGGGGTTTCGCAATTTTGGCAAAGTTTGGTATAAAGCGTCGGTAGTAACCTGCAAGACCTAAGAAATATTTTATTTCTTTAGGATTCTTGGGCTGAGGGAAATTTTTTATACAATCCACTTTATCTGGATTGGGCTTAACGCCATCAGGGGTTATTACATGACCAAGATAGGCTACTTCCTTTCTGAGGAATTCGCACTTATCAGGCTGGATTTTGAAATTCGACTTCCGAAGACGTTTAAAAATTTCAGTAAGCCTATTGATGTGTTCTTGGATGGAGGGGGAATAGACAACTATGTCATCCATGTATACAAGACATCTTTCGTTTTGTATACCCATCAAGATGTTGTCCATGACACGTTGAAACGTGGCAGGAGCGTTCTTGAGACCAAAAGGCATCCTCAAGAATTGGTAATGTCCGTTTTCAACTGAAAATGCAGTTTTAGGAACATCAACTGGATTTATCTCGATTTGATGAAATCCAGATGCCAAGACCAGTGCACTAAAGTACTGGCATTTCCCTAATTGATCAAGTAGATCGGAAATGTTTGGCAGGGGATATTTATCATCGATGGTGATTTCGTTAAGCTTACGATAGTCAATCACCATACGCCATTTCCGTTTACCCACACCATAGAATTTCATGGCGATGTGCTAGGTTCGATAATACCTTGTTTTAGTAATTTTGAAATTTGATCTTTGACTTCTTGCTTGTGGACATAAGGGTATCGGTAGGATTTGGTAAAAATTGGTTTACTGGTAGTGGTATCAATGGAATGCTCAATTTCGTTTGTAAATGACAGGCTTTCACCATCTAAATAGAATATGTCCGAAAAATCTAAACAAAAATTCGTAATTAATTCTTTTTCTTCCTCGTTGAGATGATCGAGACGTAATTGATCTCTAATAACATCTCTACGGTTATACTGACTTTGATTTTGTAAAGAAGTGTTGAAATTATTGATAGAAGTTTCGTTAAAGGGCTCGAAAGTTAATTGGGGTAAAATTACATTTTTTGGAATGGCATTACAGTTTAATACTGTAGTAAGGAATTCGCCTTTAGAATCAATTTTAACTATGGAACTGGGTAGACGGACTTTTTCTACCTCACACGCCAGGAGAATGGCTTCAGTATTTCTAAGCTCGGATTTGAGCTTGAAAACTTGTTCAACTCTGGGAGGAATGGAAATAACATTTTGAACTTGAGAATTTTCTTTAAGTTGCTAAGCTAGGGACATTTCTTTAAATTGAGAAGCTTTGGAATTATTTTCGTCACCTACTTTGAAAAGAGGGACTGTTTTGACCCAAGAAGGCCATCGAATGAAATATCTAGATCATGGTCATAAATTTTGTGATAATCATTGGGAGCAAATGGGACTAAGACTGTTTCAGTAATACTAATTTTTTCGTCAGTAATACCTCGGATAGAGATATTTTCTGCGACACGATTAGTATAATTTTGACAAGTGTTACGTTTGAAAATGGAGCAACCTGCACCACTGTCAATGAGAATTTTGAATTTTCCGGTAGCATCTTTAATGTAATATAAGTTGTCTGGGCCAACGGGGTGAATTATCGACGGGACCATAAACGGAGGGTTTATATGAACATCTGATAGCGTGCGTTGCTGACGCTCGCACACGGTTTCGCGTTCGCGTCCTCGACACTGAGATTCACAGTTCGCACATACTATCGCGGTACTGTCGTTAGGTTCCCCAGGGGGTCTCTCTTTCAAACACTTGGTCTGAAAATCCTGGAATTGTTGTATGTCCGAATAAGCGTTGTCAACAAATGTATCGGCGGTTTGATTATATTCGTAACAAAAATCGTTACTGGGTTCTCTAAAATCATTGTATGGGGAAGGTGTGTAGGCGGAGTGTTGGGTATCGTCATATTCGTTAGCGTAGTCCGTGTTGTATATGCCTGATTCACCGTAGTCGGAATAATCGTAAGAATCAGGAGCGACATAATTAATTCGATTGGGAGGATTTTGTCTAAAATTTCTTTGAAAATTAGGGTTTTGGAAATTTGGATTGCTCTGAATTACAGAGGGTCTTGGCACACTCGCGTTAGGCGCATTTGGTCGTATTACAGATGGTCTGGGAGGATATTGATTAGAATTTTGATGGTAGTTAGATGTAGACGGTCTAACTTGCATAGGTTGATTCGGCATAGGGTAATTTTGAGGCTGGGGCTGGTTAAACTGTCTCGGGGCAAGACTTGTAGACTGTTGTCTCCGTTGGCATTCATTTGTCAAGTGACCGGGACGATTACAAAAATTACAAATTTTAGGGTTTGGTCTTCGATTAACAGAATTTTGATTCGGGTTTGAGGCCCTGGCGAATTTTTGTCGTTCCAAATATGAGAGTTGTAACTCTCGTTTGATATACGAAACTGCGGTCAAGATATCCGTGGGATGTCCTGATCGTACAACAGGTCCTATTTTCGAGTCTAATCCTGTGAATAGACAATTTAAAGTCATCGTTTCAATGAGGGAACTTTGAGCAGATTTTTGCTCGCAATTTAGATTTTGCCTATTCACGGTTTTTTTTTTATATTCCAGCTACCACGAAGGCCTAAGGCCTAAAACCCATTGGGTACCGTGGGGCTATAGGGGGATACAGGGGAAAGGGGGAACGCCACATGGACTCTGGCGAGGGAACACGTGTGCATGCAACATGCACACATTCTGGCTCCGCCTACGAGATCCGCCGGGTTGTACCTCCACGTTCGACAGTCAGAGACCATCTACCACCTACGGACAATCACAACATCCATAGCCAAGAGAAAAATTTCTCCTGGGACGGGACTCGAACCCGCACAGCGCACGGCGAGTGATCAGGAGACCGAAGAGTCTACTACTGCGGCCACCGCTGCTGCCTAAAACAAACACACAACATCCATGGCGAAGGCGAGATTCGAACTCGCGGCCCGGCCGGCCGGCTGATCAGTAGCACGACACTCTGACCCACGCGGCCAACCGAGGTCCCGAGGTGGAATGCATTTTGGCTGCATGCGTCTGCAGTCTAGATTCAAAGGTTAGGGGTGATTCATTGGGGAGTTGGCGCATGTGTTGAAGATCCGTGATTAAAGATGTGAGATCTCTAAGATCTCCAAAGTGCGTTTCTAACAGGGACCGTATGTCTTCCCACGTGGAAGGCTGCTCCTCGACGGCCATTTGATATGCCGTCCGGCACGCGTTGATGAAGGTCGAAAGTAATATCGGGTTTCCATCGTACTCGGGTACAATTGAAAATATTTCAGATAATCTATAAGGTTCAATGTTCGCATGAACGTTATCAGGAATTTCAGCTGGTTGGTAATCATCTGAACCGTTAGTAGACATTTTAAATAGAAAGTTGTTTCAAAAAGATTCAATAATGTCAAGGGTAAACGCAAAAATAGAAAAATATGTAAAAATGGGGAAAATACGTAAAAATCGAAAATATATAGAGTAAATGTGCAAAAATGCAAATAAAAAGATGTAAAAATCACACACACAGAGATAAATCGCAAAAAATAGTTAGATTGAAATTGTACGTTACCAAGGGTACATCGGGAGGCAGTCGTGTTCTCCAGGCGGCTAGTGGATCTCTTGCGATGTTTCCAGTAGTCTGTCTGCAGTTGGGTGGCTGCTGCTCGCTGTGTCCCATGGTGTTTTCCTTCTTCTTGTTGCTTTGTAGTTTCTTACTTGTAGTTTTCCTACTTGTAGTTTTCCTACTTGTAGGTTTCTTTCTTCAATGGGTTTCTTTCTTCTTAAGGCTCGTTGGTCCTTTTCAGCTTAAAGGATGGACATCCACCGCACCAGTTAGTATGCACGTGTTCTAAAGCGTTGAAGCTATCCCACTTCTAACCCCAATTTCTTAAATCATTAGATTTAGAAATAACTTTTTTAAACAATTTTATTTGAGGACTGAAGCTACAGTCCATATAAAATATAAAGGTTTACAAATGTGACATTTACGGAGTCTAACCGGGTATTGAACAACAGGATATGGCCGCGAGGCCTATTTATACATTCGGAAAGCTGACTAAGAATTAGTAGAAAACAGCAAAGGCACTATTCTACCAACGGATTAGCGAGAAGTTGTTATCATATGCGTAGTTACTATGGCCATATAACATAAATACAACGTTCTGTGTTTGAAAGCTCTTAATATTTGAACATAGGACCAATATACTTACATACTTATGGCAGGGACACAATGGAGTAATAACTTGGGAGAATAGAAAAATAATGCATAGAATAACTGGTATAAACATAAAGTCCAAAAAATTAAAGAATGCAGTTAGGACGTGCTGACGAAGGATGGTAGATTATCATCCAAATCCTCACTATTCACCTATGCGTTGCCGTTACCTCTAGTAATGCTATCTCTGGAGCAGATTTTACATCACATCAGAGCCAAACATTGAAAACTTGACTGAAGCCTCATGACGTTTAGGCAACACGTAGAACTACAAAACGAGTTCACAACGTGTCCATCAGCTGGTGCTATTACCTTATCGAAAAACCTACATATTGTCACAAAAAACCAATATAATTTAAAAAAAAATCGACATAATGCCATTTTTCAAAATACGTAGCATCCGTCCATTCAACAGTTCAAAATTTGTCTCATAAGGTATAGTATAACTATGCTACAAAGATGCTTTAAGCACTGAATATTTTAATATGCTGCTGAAAGCAAATTTGCATTCCACACCACAATCAACCAGCATTTTGGTGTTAAAAGTGAACCTCTATTGCTGAACAGTCCTTTATCAAAAACTTATAACACCACTTTGATAGTTGGGTGGTCGCCTCATAGTGATTCACATGTATTAAAACATGGCCAAAACTAGAAATACTCACTAAATTTCACCAAACAAGATCACTCATATGTTTCCGAGATCGCTGATAACGAATATGGTATCCATTTGACAAGAATCAAAATAACCAATCCACTGCGGTAAACGGTAAAATCTGGAGTCAAATGCAAAAACATTGCTTTTTTACTTTTGACTATGCGCCTGCAGGAGTCTGGAACTTGTCTCTATACTTGGTACACTTGGAAAACATCTGCTGCTATTTGTTTTTCGGTCTTGACGTGGCCTCATAATTTCGAAACCTTGTTAAATTGTTTCATTGAAAAGGTTTCGCTGATATTTGTATCTTAACAAGAAAAGTAGTGAATTGGTTTAGAATCATAGAACTACAGAACGACTACAAAACTAGCAGAACTACAGTAAAAGGCTACATTACATATATAACAAATATCTTGCACTTATTTATATCTATGACCTAGAATTTAGATTTCCACCGTATTGCCACGATTGTGACTTCGGAGTTAACTCTGCTCTTGGCAGACCACTCTTGATTGCTGCTGCAAAGGGCTGTTGATCATCATACACAGAAGAACTTATAAATACACTCTGTGGAACGTAAAAGTATAAAAAAGAGGTACTTTACTTGGTAACTGTGGCGCGCAGCTGGTCTCTGCACATGGTAGAATGGCAAGAGTGATCCTCCGAGGGGGACTGCCCTCAGTGAGGGAATCCCGTTACCTGTCAACCCAACTAGTTTTTATAATCAATAATACCCTCACTTCGGCTGATGAGAATACACCATTGCTGATTATGTCTACTCATCAGTGTATGTGGTTTAGAGAAACTAGCCAGCTGGTGGTCACAATATGGTGTCAATACCTTAACCAATATGTTTTTGTAACTTAAAATGATTTTAGTTATACTTCGCAAATTCCTGCCACAGCGCCGAATAAGAAAAAATTTCTTACGAAATAAGCTCCACCCTAATCGGTGTAACTAAGAGAACTAACGAAGATTATAACGACGCAGCAAAACAACGGCATCAAATACTCTCTAATGCATAGTTGTGTGATGAATCATACTGTCGGCGCCATCTGTTGGGCGAGTCTCCTACTTGCAAGAGCTTCATGGCCGATCTCTGCTTTTACGCGAATCACGACCGCACCAGCCACCTGGCGGAGGATCGCCATTTAGATCGACGCGAAGCAACCTCGACTATTCGGGAAGGCCGCTATGTGGCTCCCGATTCTTCTAGACTCAACGATGCGGACTTTATAACTCGGCGGCCGGGAGATGGAAGAGAGTACGGAATGCGGCAGAGTAGAGCAGAGTGAAGTGTCCAGTCAGTGGCGCGACATAGGAATTGTTAGACATAAACAGTGGTGTATATAAATGTTTTAGGGTGGATTTCACAATTTAACAAACCATTATTCTCCACCAATAGGGTACGAGTACCAAACAGTCCGTTAAATATACCCAATCAGCCTCAAGATCTCTCCGTCAAATCTTTGGCAGCAAATACCATCAAAGTATTCAAAACAAAACACTGTGAAATATGAAGTGACAGCTTGCCATTGAAATCTTTTCAGTTTATTAAATATTATGAAATTATGTAAAACTGAGCCAAAATTTTTAAAAATGCTTGATGTCTGAATAAAATCTATTTTTTCAGATTAGCTGAAGGTTTTTCCATGTTACTGCAGCTTTTGTAATTCATATGTGATTATATCACCTACTGTGGGCTTATAGTTTATCCTATATTTGCAAACTTGCACTTCTAAACCCTTACATGAAAAAACCTTTTCACTCAAATTTTTGTTAGGTGATGCATTTCAACACATTCATACACTTCTTTCCAGTTCCTCAACGATATTTTAACCCCACTAGCCCGAAACTGTTCAACATTCATACATACAATTGCAGTTGCAGTTTTTTGTTTTAATTTCAGTTTATAATCAGTCGCACCATCGGTGATGGTACATTCAACATAACCACGTATTTAGGGGTTCGTACAGATTTAACGGGTACACGACAGTGTAATATGTATTTCTTCACAAAAAAATCTTGGAGGGAGCACTTTTATACGGAAATTTGTGTTAAAAAATTCCATTTTTCACACATAACAAAACAAGTGATCACAAAACATAGAATACAGTGACGTTGTAGAAGGAGAATAGGCCAAAGGAGATCGGAATTGACATTTGAAATTAGTGTCTCATAATGTTAGTGATGGGAGAATACATTTGAGATCAGTGGAATGTATTGGAACGGTTAAAAAATATGAATTGCATCGTTTTTACGTTATCTCGACTGAAAGACTGGAATATCTGCTCTGTTTCTGTATATATATTTTTTGTGGTATTGTTGCACAAAGTAGTTAGTTCACGAACTAGTTCCTAGAACTGAACGCAACTTAATGAAACGAACTGGAAAGCACATCACTCTTTCAAGTAATCCAAGAAGGGACAAATTGTCATTTCATCATACTAGTGATGGGAGAATCGGAAGCCTGAGATTCGCTTTGCTTCTGTGGCTCAGAGATATAGTGTCTTCTTCTGATAAAACTAGCGCAATTTTTGTGTTTAAAATACTCTACTTTAGTTAATACCTTTGATCCTAAAGTTGCTACCATAACAATATTAAACAACTCCCATGACGTGTCGCGTATTTCGAAACGATGTCAAGGGCCGGCAGGGGAAAATCCTTCTCTGAGAACTGAAAATCATTAAACGCGCTGTTTTCAGTCTATTTTATTCTATCCCTTGGGGAATGAAGAAAATACTACAGTGCTCAGTGGCCACTCACTGGCTCAGTGCTCATCTGTAATGATCATATTCAAATACTACTAAACACCTAAATAGCTTTCTAGCCTTTCAATTTCGAAGCTACCAGTCCTCGCTTCCAGATGGTAGCACAGTTAAGGATAGACTCGGTTACGGATGTTTATAATTCCTCTCGATATCGATATATCGTCATGAAACCATCGATGCGTACAGATAGATCAATGTTCTACGTCCGATGTATCGATGTTTTCGATACATCAATGTATCGTCTGTCGTCGCTATCCCTATATTGTATCCCCACCAGTCACCAGTCAAAAACCTTAACCTCCAATATTTTATCTATTTATAATTCTTTTTAGCTCTTATTTTTCAGTAATTACTAATAATTTCAAGTCTATGTCTACAGTAATTGCATTATGCACCTCGGAGATGTAGGGATTAATATGTTTTACACATATCGGTGTTCTAGGATGGGGACGTCATACTGTCTTGATTGCTTTGAAGAAATTCATTAACCCATGAATTTATAACAAATGATTACTATTATGATGTAAAGGGAAATGAGGAATTGGTTGGAATACATTTTATATTCTATTTTCTTGCAAATCCGCACAATTTAGCAGGTATGTGTAGCTATAATGATCACATATTCACACAGTATTTTGAACTTAACAAATTTCAAGATTGCTATGAATTAACAAACGACCAAACCTGCTGCCAAATTTAACAGCTAGAAAATCGACCTATTATTTCTCCCATTCCCATTCGCTGAGGGGATAACGGATGGTCAAATGTACACCTATAACATAAATCAAAATATATGAAAGTTGTCCTGTTTTCTCTGTACAAAAGCATCATGTTGGAATCAAAAAGTGGTCTTGTTTATAATACAGTCGAATTTTCACGATTTTATTCAATATTTCAGTAGAAATCACTAATATTCTGAGACCTTTGACAGCTTCCGTCAAATTGCATTTCGATAAGGTATTTTCCTATTGGTCCATAATAATAATGTTGATGAAATCGGCCCTTATTCAGTCAAATAAATTAGTGCATTTATTTTTGTGGAATCCAGTGTTTTAATCCACACCCAAAAGAACCCAGAAAAACCCTACATTGGTGTCAGATGTGGGGTACCTTTAGAGTTGCATTCGGACCAAGGTCGCAATTTCGAGTCAAATCTGTTCCAAGGTATCTGTCAAATTCTTGGGATTAAGAAGACCAGGACTACAGCCTTACACCCGCAGCCAGATGGAATGGTGGAGCTCATGAATAGAACCATTAACCGGTATCTGGCTGAGGTAGTCTCTAGCCATCAAAGAGGCTGGGATAGTTTTCTTCACCTCTTCTTATTGGCTTACCGATCGTCGATTCATGAAAGCACAGGAAAGACCCCAGCTCGAATAGTTATGGGAAGAGAACTTCGTCTCCCATGCGATCTAAAGTTTGGCTGTCCAACGGGAACTGATATTGCCAGAAAAGACTACGTAAGTGAGCTGCGTAGAAGAATGGATGCATCCATATCCAGGTTCGTGTTTCAATTCAAGGTGCCAGCGACTGCATGAAGGAAGCTTATGACATTAATGCCAAAGACCAGAGTTATGAAAATGATGATACGGCTTGGCTTTACGACCCAAAGAGACGAAAAGGGCTGTCACCTAAACTTCAATAATCCTGGGACAGGCCATACAAGGTTCTGGAGGCCATCAACGATGTTCTCTACAGAATTCAGAAGACACCACGCAGTAAAGCCCGAATTGTACATTTCAACCGCATTGCACATTATCATGGAAACAACGAAGATGCGGCGGTGCGGCAAATATATATATATATATTATAATATAATATATATATAAATATAATATATTTCCTAGCTTATTCTACTGTAGCACTGTGTTCTATCATTGTCTTGATTCTATCACAAAAGCAAGACTCCAAAAACTCCAAAATACTTGTTGTCGAGTTGTATTTAATCCCAAGAAGTATGATCATGTTTCCTTAAAGAGATTTCAGCTTGGTTGGATGTGTATAGAAAATGCATGCAAGTACCATATACCAGTGTTTACACATAAGATCATATCTTCTCGCTCCCCCTTTTATCTTTGTGAGAAATTTGTTCTCAGACGAAGTAATTCAGACATTGATTTCAGACACAAAAAAATATTTATAACGAATTAGATGACAATATAAATGATTGGCCAGTAAACAGATTTCGTAAGCATGTGAAACAGAATTATTTGTCATTGCAGTAATTGTGAAAAGTTATTTTTCAATTCTTATGTTTTATTTTATCTTAACCTAATATATGCGTATATATATGTATAGGTGTATGTATGTCAGCCAGCTATCAAGTTCGTTTGTTTTGAAGCGTCTTTAGCTGCTTGTCAAAGTTTCCTTTGATTAAGTGTTTCAATTTATTATTTGGCTAGTAGTAGTAGCCAAGAGCTAGACTTCGCCTACCTAGAGGTCACATTACATAGTAGTTTTTATAATGTGCCTAATAAAGACATTTTATTATTATTATTATTATTATCATTATCATTATCATTATCATTATCATTATCATTATCATTATCGTTATCGTTATCGTTATCGTTATCATTATCATTATCATTATCATTATCATTATCACTATCACTATCACTACCACTATCACTATCACTATCACTATCACTATCACTATCACTATCACTATCACTATCACTATCACTATCACTATCACTATCACTATCACTATCACTATCACTTCACTATCACTATCACTATCACTATCACTATCACTATCACTATCACTATCACTATCACTATCACTATCACTATCACTATCACTATCACTATCACTATCACTATCATTATCATTATCATTATCATTATCATTATCATTATCATTATACGTATTATCATTATCAATATCAATATCAATATCAACGGCAATATCGTTATCGTTATCGTTATAGTTATCGTTATCGTTATCGTTATCGTTACCGTTACCGTTACCGTTATCGTTATCGTTATCGTTATCGTTATCGTTATCGTTATCGTTATCGTTATCGTTATCGTTATCGTTATCGTTATCGTTATCGTTATCGTTATCGTTATCGTTATCGTTATCGTTATCGTTATCGTTATCGTTATCGTTATCGTTATCGTTGTCGTTGTCGTTGTCGTTGTCGTTGTCGTTGTCGTTGTCGTTGTCGTTGTCGTTGTCGTTGTCATTATCATTATCATTATTATTATTATTATTATTAATATTATTATTATTAATATTATTATTATTATTATTATTAAATCCAACCAGAACCGGGCATGACATATTTGACTAATTTATGGCTCACCATGCTAATGGTCATAAGAGTCGGTATGGCGTGACATGGGAAGTACAGCAAGATCTGTTTACCACTTCACCAGAGTATGCTCTGGCACACTGTGTGGCTCAAGACTTGCTAATGTCGAGAGGTATAGCAAAGGTGGTTCTTAGGAAGTTTGCAAGAGTGCCCGAGATACGACAATGTGACCCAGAAGTCGGAGAAGTACTCCAGATAACTGAAGAGGGTACCAACCGAATGATCTTCTATCTGGTTACCAAGAAAGCTTCGTATCAGAAACCGAATTACGAAGATGTTTGGAACGCTTTGTGTTCGCTTAAAGAAGTCTGAGAAAATTGGCAATACCTAAGCTGGCATGAGGACTGGACAACCTGGACTGGAGAGTCATCCGAAGCATGCTTGAGGTAGTCTTCCGGTATACAGGCATTCGATTTTTGGTATATTATCACAGTCCTAGACGGTTACCTCCTGCAGGAGTGTGGATTGTTACTTCTTCAAGAACTCCTACTGCAAGAGAGGGCCGTCGTGCCGACATCGACATCCACCGGCAGTAAGATCATTCCGGCACGGAATGACTTTAGGGAGGGGGCAGTGTGACGAATCATACTGTCGGCGCTATCTGTTGGGCGAGTCTCCTACTCGCTAGAGCTTCATGGCCGATCTCTGCTTTTACGTGAATCACGACCGCACCAGCCACCTGGCGGCGGATCGCCATCTATATCGACGCGAAGCAAGCTCGACTATTCGGGACGGCCGCTATGTGGCTCCCGATTCTTCTAGACTCAACGATGCGGACTATATAACTCGGAGGCCGGAAGATGGAAGAGAGTACGGAATACGATAGAGTAGAGCAGAGTGAAGTGTCCTGTCAGTAGCGCGACATAAGAATTAGTTAGACATAAATAGTGGTGTATATAAGTGTTTTATCCAGTTAAATAAATTACTGCATTTCTTTTTGTGAAATCAAGTGTTTTAATCCACACCCAAAAGAACCCAGAAATACGCTACAGTTGAATGCCTATACTTACATAAATAAAAAATTGATGATTAAGCTCCTTTAGTCCAAAGCAGGTTATCGTCAGTCTTTTTGTACTGGTTAGAATAATGAGCAACGTTCTTCTATTGGTAGTATTCCAGCTATGCCAAGGTAGTTCGCATAGTTTATAGTATAACTCCATTGACTAAAATAAAGTACATACATGTCAACAAACCAATCTTGCATATCTATGACCTACAGTTAATGTTTTGACAAATTTTTGTGTAAACAATCATCTCGGGTAATGATCTGAGTAAATTCAAACTGTAATGTACGGTACTTTTAAAAAACCCCACCGCCCCTCACTTATTAAACGGGTCAAGTTAGCAAGTTGAAATTCGCAGTAATGAAATTTTTGCATGAAAAAATTCAAGGTACCACATTTTGAAGGTCCTTATAACCGAAGAGTATAACTTTTGATTGATATATTGGTGCACAAATTCTTGCAGAAAAATTAGAGAAGCATAACATAAATATATAAATGAAGGGCTATTTGGGTAGGGCTCTTGAAGTTAGCGTTTTTATAAGTGTTTGTTAGTCTTGAACTACTTTACGTCATTGATTTTTGAAAGTGTCGTTTCCTCAATATATGTATATTTCGAGAAGTGTATATTGGATTTTTCATTAAGCTCGTTGAAAAAAGCGCCAGGAGGTAATTTTTAAGTATAATCAATCCAATCTTAAGATACTTATGCTAATATTTCACATAACTACTGGCGTGCTGTTCTTATTTTATTAAAAATAGAAAATTACAGACCCACAGTTTGTGAAAGCGAATCATTTCGTCCTGAAATATTTTGCAATCCCCAATAGAATAATTCCTGCTTGGGTGCCACGCCTCATGGGAATAGCTAGTGATGAAGGAGCTGATGAACCTTCCGGGTAAGCTTCTGATGCTCGTTCACACCACTACCTCCCAATCAGAGGAGTATCAAAGGAGCGCCGAATGAGGGTCGTAGAACACAACATTTTGAGGAAATCTTTAACTTCCAAATAGCAGATAAAAACTGATAAAGGTTGGATTTTGGCTAGCCTCTAGTTATTCAAAACACATTTAACAAAAAGTAGGAATAAATGTATCAAGCTTATTTGCAGAACGTCTGAAGAGAGGGAGGCAGAGAGAGAGAGAGAGAAAAGAGTGTAAAGCATTCGAGTAATTATATTGAGTGTATGAAAGGTCAGCTTCTTAAAAAGTCAAGATGAAAGGTAGTGGTGCTTAATACAAAGCTGTTCCACGTTTATTGATAATAATAATGCCTTTACTGGGGCGAAGTCTATCCAGACGGCTACTCTTCCACTAAATCCTAAACGAGAAAACCACTCATATGAACACAAAAGAGGAACCTAAACTGATTGGACTTCAGCAGCTGACTTTACATTAATTTCTTGAAAGAAAAAACTTGATTTCATGCTCCGCTTAATACCTATAACTGGGATGCACAACAGCAGTCGTCAACCTATCAGTGACTGTGTCCAAGATCCCGCCACACAAATTCCGTCCACTCTTGTACGCAATATAGGCGGAATTCACACAGCTGCATCCCAGACACAGTCACTGTCAAGTCACCCTTAATAAAAATATGATGAGAGATGAAGCTATGAAGCTAATGTATATTTCAAATCACTTACTGCATCACTGTATTGTTGACCAATTTGACAGAATGTGAGTACAACGTACTCCGAAATAAGAAGAGCTGATATCATTTTTATATCGCTTTGTGGGCAATCTTTCTGTAAATCAAGTAGGTAACAGTTAATATCATAGTATAGTTCTTTTTACGGTTTGTGACTATGTCACACGAAATAAGTAAGCTGTACCATGTGCGGTCCTCAACTTCCCTAAGGGAAACCTCACACTGCGCAAGCTGATCCTTAACGCTGCTCTCGCTTTTGCACGCACACATGAATTGTTTGACAGAATTTCTATGTCTTCATTCATTGTCTCAAAATACTCCAATAAATTCACAGAAATCATTTTTCGAGTTAGAACCGTTTTGTAATGTTATTAGAGAATCTTTTGCAAACTAAAATATGAACATTTTCATTTTGCATCATAGATACCATAAGCAGTTAAACATTTGTCAAATCGTGGCATCAGCTTTCGGATCCCAAAGATCGCTGCCGCCTGACCTATAAACCAGTTAGTAACAGTTCCTTTTAAGATGTAATCACTTTTCCAAGAGCTTTCCGCCAATAAATTCCTGAAGTTTTGTAGGAAAATGAAAGTCTGACGCTGCTAGTGATAGTAGTAGTAGTAGTAGTGGGGAGCCGAAACCTGGCAGCTAGACGATCTTTAGCCCTTTTTGCCGACCCGGTAGCACTACACTGTACAGGCCATCTACTGGTAACTGATTATTGAGCAAACTAGCTGCATCGATGAGATGTACCTTTTGTCAATATTGCACCCACGTGCCTGATATAAACAACACCCAACGCAACATCCACGATGCGAGTGCCGGGTTGCTAGTTCGACGCGCTAACCACCGACATACCGCGGTTCCCCTGAACAAGCTGCTGGTGAGTTTCCGCAGGAGGGACTTTTCATGCATTTTATAACCGAATTGCGGAGAACCCTTCACAATTGGCGGGTTTACTGATCGACATTGCGACAAATAAAGTAGTATAACTATACCGACAGAGACTTGAAATGTAATGGCAGCTTAATAAGCGACTCGCCAAAACTGCCTGAGGTTGAACATGCTGGGATGCGCAGGCACGATGCGCAATCGGTTGTTACTCTAAAAATTACCCTCGTAGCACAGATTGACAAAAATATAATTGTATCTTCAGGCATTGCTAGGTTTAATATCGTAGATCAACAAAAGCTAAACTCAGACTCTCATGTCAAAATGAAAATGACAAGCGTAAATATCGGAAAGTCATACGTTGACGTGAAGGCGGGGAATAAAACCAAAAACCGTAGGTCTGTGAGCTTACACAAATAAACAACAACGCATATAGACCGACTGCACGTACGTGTTAGGGACATGCATGTATGTAATTCTTGTAGGTTTTCTTTAACAACTCTAACAAGTACAAACACTACACAATTTTCATCATTCACCAAACCGACACTTTGGGTGTTAAATACTCCGCATGACTAGGGCGGGCACAAACGCTGTGGTTTCCTAATTAGATTTCCGAATTTGGAATCCGCATTCGGAATTTCATGAGCGCGCGTGAGGAAAATAGGCCAAATGTCAAAAATGTCAAATGGAAAAAATGTCAAACGCAAAAATACCAAGTACTTTTGCTTGTTTTTATTGAGTGACACATGTGACTGTGTATCTTTAGTACTTTCACTGTGAAACATAGTAAGCGCATCTACGATCGTCAGCTTGGCAATCACTGAGTTGATTCTATAGATGCCTAATTAGCATAATCACAGACACTGAGAAACATGTAATGATACATCAACGGAATCCAGCCACGTTCGTACGAGATATACTGTGTACTTTATGGTTCAAGAAAGGAGTTATTTGAAAAGAGAGCTTTCTATTTAATTTAAATATTCCGCAAATTTTTCGACACGCTTCAGTCTAGTTCCAGAGTTTGCAATGTATTTTGAAGGCCAAAGCAAATGCAGGACTGTTGGCTTAGAGATCCTAGTGACTATGTGCATCTTATGTATCAAAATTAGTACCTACCACGATGATGAGCAGGTACAAAAGTACCAAAAGAAGAATCCCTCCACTTGCCCCTAGTATAATCATAATCGGAGCTTGAACAACTAAGTATTGGTCGGCCATTCTGAGAAAATAAGGTATCATTACAAAGGAGTCTATTCAATTTGTGACTTTTTATGGACCATGTAAAATAAGTGTAACACATAGATTGAAGAGCTTTGATATCATTGGGGTATTCATCAGTTAGAGAAAATTGCGCCTAGTAGTTTTAGTAGCTTGAATTGACTGTTTATTCTCGCCTTTTCAGATCTGAATCGAAAAAAGAAAACATATCTTAAGTTTCTCAAACAATGTATGATTTTTCCACTACTACCACAATACAGAGTTTTTAACTTCAAATGCCCAATTTTGGATGATTGTTGAAAAATCACAAAAATTGAAATATTTCGTAAGCCACTGATTTTCAACAATACACGTATAATGGCGAAATTCCTTGAATTTTAGGTATCCTATTACACCCTTGAAGGAATACGGGGATAGCAAGCCGGTTTCAACTTGTCCATCTTAAAGCCCGATTTATAGATTTGCCGTTGGTCGTTGTAGTTCAGTAGCAATTTATAGATTCTCAACTGCAACTGTCAGTTATCAAGAACTTAGGACATACATAAACTCAATCTCAAAATGAAAATTGTTTATTGCGGTTTTCACAACCAGCATTTGTTTGAAAAAGTTGGTAAAAGTGTAACTCTCAGAGTTTGTGTTTACTGCAACTGCCAAAGTTATAACTTGGGCAAGTCGAACCTCAACTGGCACGCGAACGACCAACGATGAATGTCTAGTTTATAGATCGCCCTTAAAGATGAATGTTGATCTTATAAATCGGCCTTAAAGAAGAATAAGGAGCAAATGTTGGTTGTCTGTGTTTCTCTTCTTGAAATCTGTTTTCCAATATTATACCTTTTAATGTTGTCTTCAAAAATTCGTATACTCAACGTTCCTCAATTCCTAATTGCTTTCAAATATTTCATTATTAACCTAGGTGCTCTTTTATTATTATTTACTTAAAGAAAAAGTTACATTTTATTGAATGTATAATGAGGTTTTGTCGTGTTGGTAATAGTCTAATCATATTAGGCGGAAATATCCCTGGCTCGCGAAATGATTGTAAAGTTTGGTTTAATTGATGCAAGTTGGTCAAGGGGGTATTTAAAAGATGGAAGCATGAAATGGGTACACCAATTTTTGTCGGAAATTTTTTTATTCGATAACAAAGAATGAGAAAACGTGTTTTTTGGGCTTCAACCGAAAGTGTCAGCAGGAGTGAAAAAACTCGTCAAATAAGATTAGGTATTGACGAGGCATACAAAATAAAAAGATCACAATAATGTTATGGCCGAACACCTAGGCAAAATGCAGGTTCTGGCACTTGTTGGTAATGCGACGATAATATCACAATAAAACCAAACTTTAATATTATTTCGGGGAAATTTGCTAATATAATTAGACTATAATGAAAAAACCCATTTAAATCCCTTGTATGTTCAGTCAAAGGAATCAGCCAATAGAAGTAGACTTATATTCGAATACACTGTGTATGAAACTTCACTCACTCACCCATCTAACGGTAGCTGATAGGGCGTACAAAAATTCAATACGTGAGGGAAAACTTCATTAGCACATCATAGCTTACGAGAAATTTTAAGTTTGGACCTTAGAAGGCAAGCTCTTCCGCCTCATGTCCAGAATAAAATTAAACTGAAATTCGTCCAAGTTAAGATTCATGAAAACTCCCCATTTTCACTCTATACGTGAGTACCGGGAAATGGCAGGAGATATCGAGTCAGTGAGGGCAAAGTTGCGCATTTATGCAAATAATAAAATACAACTAAGAAAGTTTCGCAACTCCAGGTAGATCTGGAAACAGTCCAGTAAAACGGAATTTTCCCAAAATCCTTTCTATTCTTTGTGACTTTATGTGACGCGTGATTTCAAAATAAGAAGTACATTGACAGCACAGGCCAAAATCGTTTTCCCTTTCAGATTCAGTTATGGCCGCGCTCCGCGCCCTCTCCCGTTGTCGTTGCGAGGCAACGTGGTGACGACGCTTATATGTTCGCAATCTTTCTAGCACGACTCTCTCGCTTGTCTCTCTCATACACATGAAAATCTAAAAGGGAAGGCACTTTTTAAAATGAACGTCCTTATGGCAAAATCAAGAATCCAATGGTGGGGGCATTGGTGGTCCCCGAACTTACTTTTAGCAAGATTTCGGTCTCGAGGCGAGGGGAGCGACAATTGAAAATTGAAAGCTCTTCAGCGTAATAAAAGAAACAACGTTGACGTTCCTATTTCACGGGCTACAGCTTAAGCGGCTTGAAGTACTTTGACATATGAGGTGTCTCTAGATTTGACAGCGCGAGTGACACTGTGTATGTCAGTACTCGCGCGGAATGCGTATAAAATCAAAATGGCGAATTCTAACCGAAAACTTCAACTTTTAGCTTATCATTCTATGGCTTAAATGGCTTGGTGGATTTTTACATAAAAGTGTCTACAGATTTGCCTGGAAAGTGCGGGTGACACTGGGTATACTGAAATTTGATAAACTCAAAATGGTGGATTTTAATAAAAAATTTCAAGATCGAAATTTCACGGGCTACAGCTTAAACAGATTGATAGATTATGACTAATCATATCGCTAGATTTATCTTAGCAATGCGATTAGTACTGGGAACACTAAAACTATATTAAATAAAAATTGATTCTTCATTCTTTTCAGTTGCTGCAGTCGGACTGTGTGTATTTTTTCAAATGTTCATGTCTCAATCTTTGGTAACTTAAGCATCTGGGGGAGCGGGGGCTGTTTAACTCCACAATTCAGATATAGCAACGTAACTTTTTCGGATGTTATAAAAACCAAAATAATGACACACGTCACTCGTTGCTTTAGAAATGGGCACCCTATTAGGTATATTTCATTTCTCAATCGGAAACCAGGGGGCATACATCCCCCTTGTCTTCCCCAATGAGCGCCCATACTGTTTATTTACTTACTCTTTGAGCATCAGTATAACTTCGACACATTTTGTCATAGTTTTGCCAACCTTATCCTGGTATATCGTATTGTCTATCAAATGTATGCCCTCCTGGCCACTTAAAAGTTCGGTGCTTAACTCGTCAACCAGAAAGCAATATTGAAAAATAGTCTGCATGCTTGCATAGATAAAAATCGTGACAAAAACAATTGAGCCGAGCCAGAAAACGCCCATGACCAGGTAGAAGATAATGAAGTGCAAAGTTACAATGATCCAGTTGTCTGAGAAGAATCTCTTCACAATTAACCTAAAACGTATAATGGAATAAATCACCATTCAATATCTAAGAAAAGAATATGTATGATAACACTATATTCCCCACACATGACATCTTCTACCATCGTTTAATCTAAGAGATGTGTTGCCGAGACAATTTAAGGAATATTTGCGCGGAACTTTGATGTGGTATTTTTATAAAACAGGATCATACTTAAAGTTAAAAATCTAAGAAATGAATTACTTGGTGGTAGAGAATTCCTTCCATACATGTGCTTCTCGGGGAATCAGAACTTGAATGCGAAATAAAACAAAAAATAGTTCTAGTACGGTATTGAATTTCCAATTACGCCTTGAATATCCTATTTTCTGGGATTTACACGCCGCATATCTTCCAAATAAACAGGCACTTCGAAAAGCGTTGATGGACAAAATAGAAATAGAATTTTTGTCTTATCGTAGATGGTGGCACCCCTATTTGTGACTCTCCTAATATATTTTGGGAAAAACGCTCGGACACTTCAATTTTGATTTCTAGGGGGACGTCTTTTCATCTAAATTACGGCACTGCTATGATGATGATCTAATATGTAGAGTTGCTTAGGTTTGCACTTTTCAATTCCTTTGTTCTAGCGTAGGTTATAAGTAAGAGATGCATGTAAACCAAGGTGACCAGTACTCATTCGTCTTCTGTTAAATAAAGTCGCTTTTTTAAAAAGTCGTTCGTTGTTTGCACATTCTTAATTGGCGCTGCGAACAGGATATCGGCGTACCGAATCGATAATCGGCGGTATTGATTCACGAGTATCGCTCAATCGAGACCGAAAAAGTGCAAAAAATCGTCCGGTGTGTTCGGGTACGATTTCAATCGTTTTGACGTCGATCACAAAGAACTTCGAAGGCTACACCGAGCAGGCACATCACCATCGAAGTACCAGGCCGAAATACTTGCTAAGTATTTTGGGAGCAGGCAACGACACTTGAGAAAACGACAGGAACTGACAGGAGCGAGGTGCTGGATCCACGGCAGGCAAGCTGTCAACCAGGAGGAGCTGTATTGGCCCAAGGAGGTATCTCAGATCTCTCCAAATGAAGCTGCTAGTGCCCAGTGTAGCGTAAGAAACAACATTTACAATTTTTGCTGTACTCAGTGATATTTCCATTTATTTCTCGAAACTTTTTCGCCCTCTATTGCTTTACATTTATATATATTCGTAAAAGTTATCTATAAGTAAACTTATTTAGTGACTTTAATTGCATATATTTAATGTCCGATTCTGAATTTGAATCTGTAGTCGAAAATACACCTGTTAGACAAGTTATTTTGACACCCTCACGTCTTAATTTTAATCAGTTAACCATGTCTCTTCAAGATTTACAAATTAAATTCAATGTAGCTAAATATATGGTACCAGAATATCATGGAGGTCACAGAGATCTAATTTATTTTTTGGATAATTCAGAAAAGTTTATTGCAGAATTTGTTAATACACCTTTTGTTTCGTATGCTTTCCAATACGTTATTTCTCAGCTGAAAAGCGAAGTAAGAGATTTAGTGCATCTAACTAGTCCGAGAACCTGGCCAGATTTAAAATCATTATTATTATCCAAATATAAAGATCCTAGAAATGAAGAAACTCTTCTCACCGCCTTATATACGTCAGTTCAGAAACCTAACCAAAAATATGAAGATTTTTATCAAGAAATTAAATTTAAGGTACAGAGCCTGAAAGAATTTGCAAATTTAGAATACCATGATAATCCCGATCATATCGCTTTTAAATTGAGAGACTATGATAGACAGTCTTTGAGCTCCTTTATCTCTGGTTTGAATGAACCATATAGGTCTTATGTAAGACAGCAAAATCCTACTACAATTGATTCTTGTGTTCAATATTGTCGTGATTATGATAATTTGCAAATGCAAGTTGATTATAAAAATTTCTTAAGAACGAGCCTATATAAACGACAACAGCCTCAGTCTCAGAATAAAGTACAAGCTTCAAATCAAAATTTCCAAAGGTCTAATTTTAATTTTTCTCAAAAGCCCAATCAGTTTAGAGCCCAAAATAGTCAAACTTGGCTAGAGCCACAACAAACCTTCCCTACAGGTCCCACGCAACTACCACCACCTAAACAAAATTTTAAACCTCATTACCCTACAAACATTCAAGCTTTCAGACCACCACAGAATGTTTTTTCCAAAAAACCCATTCCAGGTCAACAAAAAAGTAATCCTATACCTATGTCTGTATCTACAGCACGCACACCGAAACCCCAGCAAAACCCATATCGTCAACAAATGCCCACTAGAGTTAATGCCTTTCAAGTAGGTCCCAAACCAAACCATTATTATGTCGAAGAAATTACTCATCTTGAAAATGAGGAAGAACAAACTTTTGCAGGAACGCCACAATATGAATCTGAGGAATATACCCAAGATTTCGATTCAGACTATATCCCCGATGAATCTTATTTTGAAAACAATGACGAAGAAAATTTTCCTTCGACGAGCCAGTCTCAAAATTTGACTTAGATATAAATAATTATCAAAAAACCCACCTTCCGTATATTTTTTGTTCTCAGTTTAATCTTATCATCTTAATCGATACTGGTGCATCATCCTCCCTGATCAATCCAGAAATTGCTTTTAAATATTTTCCAGATCGTATTTATGATCATCCTTTTGAAATTAATTCATGTACGTCCAATTTTAGAGGTCAATATGCCTGTAAAATTCCCATATTTTCTGAATGGAAGAATAAAACTGAAATTGAATTTTTAATTCTTCCTTGGCATTCACGTTATGACTGCTTATTAGGATTCTATGATTTACAAAAGCTTAATTGCTCTATTGATTTGACTAAACATCAGATTATTACTGATAAATGTAAAATTACTTATAACACTTCCTTTAAGCCAATTCGAGAAAACAATCCAGTTCAGTATAGTTACCCGAAAAAATCATTAATTATCCGAAATTTGGATAATGGTTCTGTTGTTATTCCACCTTTGAAATTCAAAAATTCTGACGAATATTTTCCTGAATGTATTTGTAACGTAGAAAATAATGCTATTCAATATCCAATTGACATAAATCTTCTTGATATTTCCAACCCATTTTTATCTGAACCTCTTGATGATTTTCTAATTGAAAAAGAATCTCCATTTTCTACTGAAAAATCCAATATACGTGTTGAAAATTTAATTCGTACGTCTCATATGAATAGTGAAGAAAAAGAAAAGATTATTAAGCTCTGCAAGCAATTCAAACAGGTATTTTTCAAGCCTAACGAACCATTAACTCCCTGTAATGCCACTGCACACAAAATTAGGTTAAAAAATGAAGACCCAATTTATGTAAAAAATTATCGATATCCTTATCATCTCAAAAAGGAAATCCAAAATCAAGTTTCCAAGTTATTGAATGATGGAATCATTCGACAAAGCAATTCACCCTATCAATCACCCTGCTGGATAGTTCCTAAGAAAATGGATGCATCCGGTGTTAAAAAATATAGGATGGTTATTGATTTCAGAAAACTGAATGAAATAACAATTGAAGATAAATTTCCACTCCCACTAATTGAAGAAATTTTGGAAAATTTAGGCAAAAGCATGTATTTTTCTACTATTGATTTGGCACAAGGGTTCCACCAGATCCCTATGGATCCTGAGTCTATAGAAAAAACGGCTTTTACTGTTGAAAATGGCCACTATGAATATGTCCGTATGCCATTTGGGTTAAAAAATGCCCCTGCTACCTTTCAACGTATGATGAATACTGTATTGTTAGAATATATCAACGTTTTTTGTTTTGTCTATATGGATGATATCATTGTTTTTTCAAAATCCCTAGACGAACACATTTTGCATCTTCGAAAAATATTCCAAAAACTGAATCAGTTTAATTTAAAAATCCAACTGGACAAATCTGAGTTCCTGAGAAAAGATGTTCCATTCTTAGGTCATGTCATCACGCCACAAGGCATACTTCCAAACCCAGATAAAATCAAAGTAATTCAAGAATATCCTCTCCCGACTACGATTAAAGAAATCCAGTCATTTTTAGGCCTTATGAACTATTATCGTAAATTTATTAAAGGATTTGCACAATTGACTAAGCCATTCACAAAATGTTTACGTAAAGATGAAAAAATCAATATCAATAATCCAGATTATATCAATGCATTTAAACTTTGTAAAGAAGCTCTTTGTAACCCACCTATTCTGGCTTATCCTGATTTTTCCAAAAAATTTACATTGACAACTGATTGTAGCAATATAGCCCTATCAGGAGTTCTTAGTCAAAATGATAAGCCTATTGCTTTCCACTCTCGAACATTAAATTCTGCTGAACGCAATTACAGCGTTATTGAAAAAGAACTATTGGCAATAGTTGATTCTTGTAAAAAATTCCGTCCTTATTTATTTGGTCAAAATTTTCTAATCGAATGTGATCACAAGCCCCTAGTTTGGTTGAGTTCTTTATCAGTGCCCAATCAGCGATTGATTAGATGGAAGCTTCAGTTAGAAGAATATAATTTTTCAATTAAATATAAAAAAGGCAAAGACAATGTTGTAGCCGATGCGCTCAGTAGAATTGAAATTAACGCTTTAGAGGATGACGATCTTTTATCCATTTTACCACAAGTAGATTCTGTAGAAGAGTTAACAACCCAAGAACTTGATGAAATCTTGAATGAAGATAATTTACCTTTAATTGATTTATTAGATGAAATGCCGTTAGATGAACGACTCAAAATTGTTGAGCAATCTGATGTTACTCGACATTCATCTGCACAAAATCCTATCAATCATATATTGTATCAAGAAAAGAATTTTTATTTTTTCAAAAATCGAATACATTTTCAGTTAAAAAATCAGTACAAAATAACAAAGTCTTGCAATGGAACTTTAATGGTAACAGTCCGAAGTGGATCTGAAACAGAGCAACTTTTGAAATTCATGAAGGAATATCTTCAGCCCGATCATACTTATGGTATTTGGTATGAAAATCAACTTTTAGAATTTAAACTTAACGAACTTTTAGAACAGTATTTTTCGAACAGCGGTATAAGATTTGTTAAAGCTTCTTATAAGCCTATATACCTACTAAAAGACTCATTTACAGAACAATTGTCTTTCTATCATAGCCAAACGCATAATGGTATCAATGAAACTTACAGCCATTTCAAGAAAAAAGCATTCACTCCAAATATGAAAAAAATAATATCAAATTACATTAATCAGTGCAATACTTGTTTGACATCAAAATACGAAAGACGACCAATCGAACTCCCTATGGAAGGACCTCTAATAGCCAAAAGACCATTTGAACATATATTTCTAGATATTTTTCAAGTCGAACAACAAATATTTTTAACATTTGTTGATTTATTTAGTAAATATGCCCAGGCCTACAATTTAAAATCAAAATTATCTAACGAAATATTAAACAAAATCAGACACTTCTTTTCCCATCACAATTATCCTGACAAAATAACTTTTGATCCTGGTGAACTTAACACAAAAGTTATAAAAGAATTCTGTAATATGCACAAAATTGAATGTCATGTTACTAGTGTAGGTAACCCCTCATCATTATCACCTCTTGAAAGATTTCATAGTACCTTGAAAGAAAAACTCAAAATTTTACGTCAGCAAAATAAAATCGATTCGATTATTGATCTAATGACGACAGCTATCTTAATTTATAACCAAAGTGTCCATTCTACGACCACATATACCCCATTTTCATTATTATACGGTCCTTACGACGATTTGAATAAACATTTGATCGATACCCCCACAAAATTATATGATGAATATAACGAGAAACGGTACAGAGAATTACTACCTTTTTATGAAGAACTATCGAACCGTGTACTAGATAAGGCAACGGAAAGACTAGAAAAAATTAATCAAAATCGAAATAAGGAAATTCCAACCTTAGAAGGTCCAGTATATCTTAAATCTGCATTAGATCGTTCACATAAAACAAAACCCCTGTATTCTAAAGAGACCTCTTACGAACAAGAAAATGTCCATATTAATTTGCGCACCAAAGGAAAAAAGCATAGACTGAATAGAGTGAAACCGCAACGCAAAATTTCTAACTTTCAGGATCCTAATCCAGGCCCTTCAACTAGCCGGCCTAGAGATCCAGCTGATCGAGAATAAAGCACCATATTTTAAGCAAGAGCTAGGTAACGCCTATCTACTAAAAGCGTACCATAAGACATTTTTTCATATAAATCTCACTCTCATTAATGAAAATATCAAGCAAATAACGTCAAATGTCTATTTTGCAAAACAAAGAATAGATGATACGTTGATGACACAACTTGAACATGAATACAATTTGCTTTTAGACAAATATGAAATGTTAAAATTTAAACGAGTTAAGCGTGGATTATTTAATGGTCTTGGTTCCGTCATAAAATATATTTCAGGCAATTTAGATCAATCTGATCTAGACGAAATAATGGCAAATATGAAAATTCTGAAGGAAAATCAAGATAATTTATCATTACAAAATTCCCGAACCGTCTCTGTAGCAAAACAATTACAAGACAGGTTTGAAAATAACACTTTAATTATAAAGAAAAATTTGAGAGATAATTTGGATAACCTCAACAAATTGCATAGCGAATACGCTAATTCTCAGTATGTCTTGAATGAGATAATAATTATTCAAAGATTTTCTAATTATTTATCACACTTACTGTTAACCATTAACCTGAGCACAAATCAGGGCATAAATCTCTTACAGCTGAGTAAGACTGAAATTAATTATATCCATTCGTTATTAAGTGATCTATTTGACAAAAATGAACTTCTCCCACTTGATAAACTGCACAATTTTGAATTTTTCGAATTATGTGAATTAAGTATTATAGTCCTCGAAGAAGAAATCATATTTGTTCTTCACATACCAACAGTTACTGGTAACTTTATATATTCCAATATATACCCCATTATACACCAAAATAATATTCTGGTATTGAAACATAAAAATATTATCGAAAATGAAACTATACATTTTTGTGATGAATGCAAATTATTGAGTAATAAATATTTTTACTGTACTATACTAATCCATTCCAGTTGTAACTTACTTAAAGTTGAAAATTGTACATTCTTGGCAAAAGGTTCATTTTCAGAAGTAATTCAATTAAAACATGATAACTATTTAGTGAATACTAACAAGAATATTCCAGTATATGAAGATTGTACCAAAGAAAGAAAAGAAATTGATTCGTCTTTTATTATCAGCTTAAACTGTAAAACATTTATTGATCATACTGAGTATTTGAAGATTTCTGATATTTCGAAACCTTTATACATACCTAACATTATGGTGAACTATGATAAGAATATGTTATTTGAAAATACTGATGTAAAGGGTTATTCGGACATACAATTGAATAATGTTTTATTACACGATAAATTAAAAAATTTAGATTTTTCACACAAAACGTCCACGTTTAGCATTGTAACTATTTTATGTATTTTAACATTTATTGTAATTATACTTTGTTTAAAAAAACAATTGCTCTCTCTTTTGAAGCAAAAAGAACCAAAAAATCAATCAGTCAAAAATGACATTGAACTTAACCAGATTTTTCCTTTGAACCAGGAGGTTCAATCTTCTTGAAGAGGGAGGAATTACGGCACTGCTATGATGATGATCTAATATGTAGAGTTGCTTAGGTTTGCACTTTTCAATTCCTTTGTTCTAGCGTAGGTTATAAGTAAGAGATGCATGTAAACCAAGGTGACCAGTACTCATTCGTCTTCTGTTAAATAAAGTCGCTTTTTTAAAAAGTCGTTCGTTGTTTGCACATTCTTAATTTCTATAGCCGTACCATATAGAGTGATCCAAAAATACTATTTTAAGTTACACTTTAGATTTTTAAATGAAAACCCCCATTTTTTTAATTTTTGGTTTTCCCATGAAATGTTTGGTAACTTGTCTATAATAGAGTTTATACATATCTTCAATCATTGTAATGCTATTTGAATTTATAATAAAGTTCTAGAAATTGTGATAATAAGGGATTATACTGTAAAAATAATCAATGTAGTTCCCATAGTAACAAGACTTTGCTTTAAAATTAAAAACAAGTCTCCGAGTACTAAAAAAAGAAAAAATAACTCACAGTTAACACGCACATTAGAGTTAAAGTAAAAATTAATTTGCTATAAAGGGGTAGGTCAATTTGGGAATAAATGCTTTACCATGTAATAATAAATATTTTGTTCGAATCTATTCCATACATTTTCAAGCACGTCTTGAGGTATTTGTCTACATTCAGTCATAACCCACTGTGAAGGTATTGCATGGAATCTGGCTCCGTACCAAAAAAACCTTACTTTACTCAAATGCACCCTAAGAATGTAATCTGAAGACTTGGGTCCGGAGATCTCGGCGGTCGCTCCACGGGGCCTCGCCTGCCGATCCACTGATTCGGCAAATGGGTGTCCGAAAACTGCTGTACTGGAGCCACATAATGCAGCGGTGCACCATCTTGTTAGAAATGAATGTAACTTCCATTATAATTAACGTCATTTTCTATTATTTCGGTAGTTTCCAGGAATAAAGAAACGTCCTACAATATCATTTTTCAGAATATTGCGAGTGTACCTCTCGAAACAAATGTGGATTCGAGTCACTCCAATATCGACAATTATGATTATTTACAGCACCATGAAAAAGAACGTACACTCGTCCGACAAACAAATATTATATAACAGATTTGCATGGATGATAAAACATTGGGATATTCATTCGCAAAACTCCAACCGTCTATCAAAATCATCAGAAGCTTGTGAACAAGTTTTATCTTGTATGGGAATATATTTTCATCTTTAAAAACTTGTTGTCCTGTTGAACGTGTAATTCCTGAAGAAGTAGCCAGTCAGCCAGTCCACGATTGCATTGGATGTTATCAAGTGCCACGTATCCCAAAACTGCTATTTCTGCGGATTCGCTTCTAACTGGTTGACTTTCTCAATGGCGATTATGGCGAATATTAGACCCAGATCCAGTTTTTTCAAATCTTCTTATCAACTTAGCCACATAATTATCGTTAATATGTTCGTCTGGACGTAACGCATTAAACAACCGGGCAGTAGCTCATGCAATGCTCCCATTTTGATAATACAGTTTTGTTGTTTCTGCCCTTTCTAGAACTGAATAAGTCGTTGTTCAATATTTATCACATACGATGACACAGACTGATGCTAAATCAGGCCTCTCCAACTCAGGTGCCACCAGCGCAGCGCCGAGCACTGCTCGCATCTCAGTGCTGCGGGGTGACTCCGTGAAGGTGGGGGAGGGATTGGGCAGCGGCATACGCATCGCGAAGAGAAATTACCCGGGAACTGGTGGCATTGAGTATACCTTCATCGCGGATTCGACTAAATTTAGTAATAATATGTAGTTTTTAAGTAAATGAACAAGAAGAGCTCAGTAGCCAGAAGTACCTGTCATACCGACTTAAAGATACAGCGTGACAAGAGAATTTCACCGTCCTCACCGAATCCAATGAAGCCTACAAGGTTTGATGGAAATTTTAGGCTCATTTCTAAAAACATGGTATGACAAACTGATTTCCGCCAGAAGTTTCTGTCGTACCGACTGAAAGCTATAGCAGGCAATGCAAATAGATAAAAATAATACATCCTGCTTGTATGCTTGATGCTTGCATTTAAAAGCTCATTTGAGTCTGTCTGTTTGACACCAGGCTCCTAGATGTTTGAAAGTATATGTACAATGAATATAAAACGTCATGACCGTTGATATACGTATAGGTTGTGGTAAAATCCTACCGTCACGTTGTATCTTCAAGTGGATATGACAGGTACTTTCATCGGCATACCAAGCCCTTTTTGTTCATTTACTTAAAAACTACATATTATTACAAGTTTCGTCGAATCCGCGATAAGGTTTAATTTCGCCGGCTCCCAGCCCCAACGGAAAATGAGTGGGGTGACATTCGTATTGACATTTGAATTGGTCTGATCGAGTCAACGCGCGGGTGATAAAATAATGTTCATAATTTCGACGTAAACACATTTATTCTTAAGATGATCTTTGGCAGCGTTTCGATTCAACAAGTTTTCTAAAATTTGGTACAGTGGCTTGAGCAGTGAAAACTCTGAGTATCGCCGCTAAGGACACATCAGACAAAGACCTGTTTTTAGTTTTGTTCAAATTCATTAGAGAAAACATCTGCTCGCAGAAGTACGTTGTACCGAACATGGAGCAAGTTTCCAAGGCCAGTGCAAGAATTTTGGGAAAATCTTACTGCTTAACACCTTGATAACACGAAATTAAGCCACTATTGTAGTGGTATTATCTATCCTTAAGGATCGTATCGCATTGAAGCTTAATCAGCTCCATTTGGAACTGCGGCGGTTCTGTTTCGAAAAGCACTGAAGATGGCGTCGTAAAAATCTCATTTGCTTAAACATCTCAACGTCGTCAGTGATTTCAAAAAAAGAATCTTTAACACTTTTGCGCAGCTTAACCAGCGCGTAACACAATAAAAGGGTATGTCACCGTAAGTTGCTTCCAGGTCTTTCAAAAATACTTCAAACTGCCGGGGTTGAGACCTTGCTTTCTGCAAAAATTGACACATCTTATTACTAGATCCATAACAGATTTGAAATTACGGAAGGTTTTTGCAACGAAACAGCTAATTATACTGTGTCAGAAATGTCTTTACTTACATCGAGAGCTATAGAATACTGCACAAGATGGGCACATTTTCCCGCAGTTGTTCTTTTAAATCTGCACCAAGTTCAAGTAACCGACGAGGAATTATTTGCTCGGATATACTAATTGTCTCAAAGTTACTTACAGGAGATGCGCACAATATTTTTGCACATCCACTAAGCATTCTTTGACAAGTGCACCATCAGTAAACGGTCTCCCACTTTTTGCGATTTTCAAAGAAACAATATAACTTGCATTACGACACCATTAATAATAATCAACTACGACCAAATTAATAAGTACCTCTTCAGAACTTGGAAGGACTGGCCTCAATACCATGTGACAAATTAAAGATTTTGCTTTTCCATCAGTATTTACAAGAAATGCAGGATTGAATCACATCATTTAAAAAAGTTGCACGTTAAGACGCTAAAAACCTTTCCACTTTGCCTTGTCCTATTAAGAAATGGCCCGCGCCCGAGAGACAGTCGACTAATATGTTTGTCTCTGTCGCGACGGCTGTGCGGTCGAGGTGGAGGGGGAACGGCACCTGTGCCGCTGGGTTCAGCACCGGAGCACACCAGCACTAAGTGCTCGAGTTGGAGAGGCCTGTGCTAGATGTTCCACCTGGTATCCATGATTATTATTTTTTGCCGTGCATTCCATTATTATCAGTATTAAGTTAGTCGAATTCTATTATAAGCTCAAATAACTTCACAATGATTGAAGATAGGTATAAACTTTATTATACAGAAGCAACTAAAAACTTCATGGAAGATCTAAAAATTGAAAAAAGGGGGTTTTCGTTTAAAAATCTATTGTGTAACGTAATAATATATTTTTGGATCACCGTTTATTGTACGGCAATAGATGAAAAGACGTCCCCATAGAAATCAAAATTGACGTATCCGAGCTTTTTTCCCAAAATATACCAGGACAGTCACAATTGGGGGTGCGACCTTTCCGTTGAGCCACCCTGTATGTTTACATTGCATTGTTTCTCGCCAAACTTGTACAGTTTCAGTGCATGCTTTCGGATAATTTCACTACCATCGCCAACCTAAGTGACAAACCAATACGTTGGCGAACATTCATTTCTCTAGACAGGATATTCACGCAACAAAATAGAAATACTTTGTTGCGATGTGAATCCCTTAGTTATTGTTTATAAATAGGGATAAATCAAATAAGGTAAAGAAGCGAAAGTAAATATTTACGGTACAGCATATAAAAAATTCTACTCAATTCGTGATATTAAAAGAAACATTATTTTCATCAAAAGGCAGCAATGACGGAACACCAGGTATTGGAAATAGTGTGATACTTTGCATGAATTCTACTCGGCTTTTATAATATTTGTGGAGATCCGAGCAAATTCTTGATTAAAAGCAAATACCAAGTTGAGTAAAAGTTGAGAAAAGATTTGGAACTATTTGAATTAATTTAATGTTCATAGTTTTTTTTGAATGTACTGAGCTTCCTCCGTAGAATCCAGAAGCACTAAATGCTAAAACTTTTAGATTTAAAATTAAAGTAGATAAATTTAAACTTTTGTTAAGTTAGATTAAAGTTTCGATTAGCTATTTCAGTATCCATCAAACGAATTGGTTTCCTGAAAACCTTTAGATTTAAAATTAAGATAGATAAATTTAAAATTTTGATGAGTTTGATTGAAGTTTCGATTAGCCAATTCAGTATCCTTCAAAGAAATTGGTTTCTGTGCAATATTTTAGATTTTTTAATTTTAATTATATTAAACCTGAGACTGCGCATTCGATGAAACAACAAGTGAAATGAAATAAGGCAAAACTACCGCGTAACTGTCCAGGTAATAGTCTAATGTTGAGGAAATAAGCGTCTCTAGAGTAGCAAATGCTGCTGTTGACAAAAGTCACAACTCCCCGTACTTTCTCAGACTAGAGTGCACATCGCAATTCGGGAGGCTAAGATAGGTAATCGGTGCAGACTCTGGTATTTTTTACTCCGCCAAGAAAAGCGTGGCGTCACGATTGGATTGCAGGTAGTGATGAACAGCATCAATGCTGCTGCTGATCCCACAGATATTCTTGAAAAAAATTTTATTATCGATGTTGTTCCCCCAAGTCCACCCTTCACTTGGACATTCCGAGAGTAGAGTAAGCTTCCGTGCGAAATTCTGAGTACTCGATGGATCCATCATCATTAATTTCTTTGTTGGGGAAAGTATCCGACTGCGTTAAAACACTGGAGAAAACTAGCGGGTGGTAACGCCTCGGTCGACTGGTCCTTGTCTCCCACCTCCATTTTGAGTGTTAATGATGTCAAATAGACCTAAAGTGGCATGTTGACGGACTTGTACCGCCGCCCGTCAATCGGTACTAAGGTATGCCTCAACGCGTATACGATCACTTGATTGGGAAGAAGTTGTATACTAGTACAACAACTTCCGGCACAAGCATTTGCCATGGCCCCGCTCAGTAGGGCTACTCCAAATTTGTTGGAAGCAGATGACTGGCGGTTCCATCTAGCAGGCTCAATGTGCGATGACAGCATAGAGGAGAGATCTGAGAAGGAAATTCCGCTGGCACAGCCGTAATCAGTCCAACAGCCTTCTTCTGAACAGCATCGAGTATGGACAGGGTAGTCGGAGCGACCACACCCCAAAGATGTAACCACTACTGCCGACTGGGTCTTATCTTTATCTTTTACAAACTTAGGTGTTGATGTGTGAGAAAGGTAGAGGGTAGCTCTAAATAAATAATCCAAACTTTTTCGAGAGAGAGAACTTGGCCGAAATGAACGGCTCTTTGGTAGAACTCGGCTATCCATCGAAACCGGATATATGCTACTGCGCTTATTGTTAGTCAATTTACATCAACGGAGATCGGCCTAACAAGTAAAATGCCATTATCAGCAAAGGTGTTGATTGGCAGGTAATAAGTAACATAAACAATATTGGAGTCAAGACCGAACCCATCGGAACAGCCACCTTGACACTGTGAAATAAAAAAAATAACCCGTCAGTTATCTTGCGACCAGAGAGGGTCAGCCACCTACTTCCAAAGCTTTTCTGAAAGGACATAGGGTGAAAGTCCGCATAGACCAAAGCTGATCGAAAGCTACCTAAGTGGAAGTTGTACATACCTGTAAAACATGTCTTCTCGCTCACCAAACACAGGAGTTACTAGGACATAATGCATCAGGAAAGTCAAAAATGCTATGGAAAGGAACTGAAAGTTGTATTTTGCACTTAGCCCAGTCAGTCTTCTTTCTGTATCAGGATTGGCCGTTCTCACTGCACGGAAGTTTGCACGACACTTGGCTTCTATTTTTAAGTACGTTTCTAACAGTACCACAAACAGGATCAACGATATGCAGCTCTACAGAAACATAAAACATTGATTATAATATAACCATTGTACCCTCAACAAAATTTTGCTGACGTGGCTTCTCTATAATACTTAAAACTGGATCGATACAATGCGGATAAGTAATTTTAAGAAATACCCTCCCTATAACGTCTATTCTCCACGTCACTAATTTCCATCGGTCTGTCTGACTGTGGGTCTATTGGTCTGTCTGCCCGCTAATTCTTGACGCATTAGGCTTGAAATCCGATCCAGAGGCAGCTGGGCGACAGGCAAAAAATAACAAAAAGAGATAGCTCAAACTGAGGGTGGGAATAGGCATAGATATCTCAGTTTGATTGTGTTAATATTTGTACGCTTGTAATCCCGCGAACATTACACATACTTTATACAAAGATTTTCCCTTGTACTTATTTGCTCTTAGACTTACAAATGATTCTTTCGATACCCGCGACGAGCACAACGAAAATAAACCGGTCAGCGACTATCTGCTGCCGCTGGCGGTTCACCCATATCAACCTTGATCGCAAGGTTGCATTGTCGGATGGTTGAAGGAAGATAATAGATCTCTAGGTCGTAACGTTGTCAAATAAGTGGAGGCTGAGGACTAATTGCAGATACCTATTTGACTGACATACATCTTATTCCTTTGTCACGACAAGTTCGTAGTTGCCTATTTCCTAAGAGTGGCTACCCGCATGGAAAGTGCTGATTCAACTACTTGACGCCATTTTTTTTTTATTTTAAACGCTTGGACACACCAGGGGATGGCTGGGGAATCTGTTATTTCGTCGTATACTTTCTGCTTATAACAGCGTCCATCACCTAGCAAGCCGTTCGATGTCCGAGAAAGGATTTTCGTCTCTAGGTATCGGAGAGCATGGCTTTCCGTATCGCGGTGAGGGACGTCGGCAATAGTTAAAATTTCATCGCACACATTCAGTTACCGCAGCATCTATAGCTTAGGAGATTTCGGTGCATCCCGGTAGATGCCGTGACCGACCCATCCCAGCACGTTCTGCGACAGCATGCCCTTTGATACTTGAAGAAGGATTTTCGTCTTCGGTATCGGACCCTCCCCCAATTCAGCGTCTTAGAAGATTTCGGTGCATCCCGGTGGATGCCATGGCATACCGATGCATCACGCCACGCGTTCCCTCATCATGCTCTTTGATACCTGAGGGAGCATTTTTATCTCGTTATCGGCGAAAGGATGTATCGGGATGACGCGGCACCAGCTAGCATGCACTGGAAGCTGCCGGACTATACAGGGTGTTTCAAATTCGACTCTCACTATTGAGGGCTTGTCAGAGCTACGGAATCGCTTAAATGAGGACAACGTTGTGTATCTAGGTAACTGACAGAGTGACACTCTGGATGATACAGTTTATTCAAAATCGTGTTTCATTGACATTTAGATAATTTGTCCATTTATCGACTATAGCAAGCATTATTTTAGGTCGATGGAGGCGATCTACATTTCACCTCAGCAGTAGATTGAAGCATAAGAACGCAAGGTGTTTGTTTTGGTTAAGATATAGCAGAATGTGATTAGGAAGCTGCAACATCATGTATTTACTCTAAAATGTTCTTGTCAGTAAGAGATACGAAGTCGCTTAAAAGGGGAACAAAGTTGCGTATTTGAGTAGTCAACAAAGTATTGCTTAGAAAGTTTCGAGATTCAAAGTACTTCCGGAGACAGACGAAACAACAGAATTTTCCCAGAATCGTTTTAACGCTTTCCTAACTTTATTTGTAGTGGGATTTCAAAATAAATTGCACATTAGCATTGTCACTTTTTCTCCTGTACAAAAAGGAATAATTGAGATTTCAATATGACATTTTGAACAGGAGAATATAGTTTTTAATTCTAAACAAAAATTATTTAAAAAGAAAAGAATTTCCTTTGTAAGCATTGAAGTCATCAGATAGCCATTTGGTTCGGATACCAGATTTATGCGAAAATCACTTTTATTTTTTGCTGGCCTTATTCGAGACGGGATTATAAACTTTTTCTCCTCTATAAGGTAGCGAAGTTAAATTTACAATTCGACATTTCTGCTTTTGAATTCCACCACTAACCTTGTTTTTGAATGGATATTAGAATTTAGTGATGAATTTGCCTAGTTTGCCATAAATTTGTGGTTGAATGAAAATTATAAGGAAATAAAAATTAAATTAATGGTTATAACAATAATAATCATGAGTAAGAAGTAAATCGTAGCAGATGTTCAAAATGTTGTTCGTTATTTTGTATGCAAAGCCTGACTCGTCTCTGCACATTGTTCATCGATTGATTGATCGATTTATTTTCCTTCTTCTCAGTCTTCCAAACACTGTTGATATGTTCAATTTGAGGTTTGTCCTGGTATACAAAACAAATAAAATCTGATAGTTTCAAGGCCTCCTAGGAAATTCTGGTTTTTTGAAATAACCAATGTTTGGCAACATCAGTGCACGACGTATTATACATTCTTGGAATCAGAATTGAAAATTCTATCCATCTGCCTAAGAGCCGTCTTGTAGAGAAGACAAAAGTGGTAACGTTAATGTGCAATTTGTTTTGAAATATCACTACAAATAAATTTAGGAAAAACTAAAACGATTTTGGGAAAATTCGATTTTTCCGTCCCTACCCGGAAGTTCATTGGATTTCGAAACTTTCTATGCGGCATTTTGTTGATTTTCTGAACACGCAACTTTTCCCCCATAAAAACGAATCCGTATGTCTTACAGTTTCCAATATCCATATAATGAGGGTCAATCAACGTCCTATGCCGAGTTCATGCAAACTGGAGCAATGCTCGGCTGATAATCCGATACAAATCTGACAATTTCATAGCCACAGGAAAATAAGTATTTTTTTCAGAATAACTAAAACATGGCAAAGCCAATATACTCGTACATACTACACGTTTTTTGAATCCAAATTAAAAACTCAAATCCAATATGTTGCCCTTAACCTTCCAGTACTCGCACACGGTGTAGAAGACCAACCCGTAACGAATTAACGCATATCTCTAGGAGCAGGGGGGATACGGTTTGCTCCGTCCATGTACCTTTCTATTAAGAGGGCAGTTAGTGTCTCAAACAGCGGGTGTTCTGTAGGTGGTGTCTATTGAAAATTGTTGACGAACACGGTCGAATAGACCCGGTGCGAGTATTCGTGTTATTATTTTTTTTTGGGTGTTGATAAGTTATATTAGGTAAGTTTGAACTTCTTTTTGCTAGTTTCTGTTGGTATTTATATCATGAACCTATTGTAGACATGAGTAACAAAAAAAGGACAAGCAAGATTGTTGAAACTTGAACTCCAAACTGACGACGAAAATCACGGCAATGATGACGATGACGAACAAGATGAAGTTGACAACGTTGAGGAAAGATCAGATAGTGACAGCGAGCAGGTATTTAATGAGGCACTGGAAAATTACGACCTTAACCTACTCCAGCGTGAACAGTGTTTCGTAGAAAAGGACAAAATAACAAAATGGAAGAAACATTGTCCACCTAGAAACGTCAGAAAGCGTAGTTATAAAAATGTTCCACAATCACCAGATGTAAAAAATTGTGCAAAATCTAAAACATCTGCTCAAGAGATCTGGGAATGCTTGTTTGAGGAAGAAATGCTCAATATGGTTACCAATTGTACCAATATAAAAATTGAAGGCATTGCACTCAATTTCAACAGGGACAAGGGCGCTAAGCCTACCAATATTTCTGAAATAAAGAACCAGATATGTTTTTAATGGTTATAATATTATGTCTGAGAAATTCAGTTATCTTTTTGTTATTTAGTTGTACCCTTATTTATGATTTAATATTTCAATTTTAAAAAACCCATGTGAGGAAAAAAGTGTCGCTGCTTAATGTATATTTTCTTACCAATAAAATTATTTAAAAACTCTTTGTGTTACTTAATTAATGTAATTGATAAAGAAAGAACAATAAACAAAAAATACTGAAAAAAATATAATTACTGACTCAGAAGCAAAAAAAACTCGGCCCAGAATTCTAGACCGTGCGCGAGAACTTATGTACTAAATTTGGCTGCGAGTAATGGAAGGTTAAACAGATAAAGTTGATGTTTGAAACAAAGAGACAAAACGTCATATTGAAATCTTAAATATGCCATCTTCTAAAGGATAAAGAGTAGTACGGTCACCGTTGCTTTTCTTTTAAATCTGATCTCAAATTATGTAAGAAAAAATAACCGCCGTGTTGAGAAGACTGGAAAGCAACTTTGTATGTCTTACCGTTTCCGTGATCCCAATGGAGAGAGTCGAATTTGACATCCGATATATGCTGCAGTGAGCCAGCCACATTGCGACTTATTCTTCTGGTTTTGCAAGATATTTTTATCGTAAATTTGTCAATTTCTGTCGTGTCCCAATTTGCACAGATTTGTTATCGGCTAGCAAAAATGCTGTAACAGATCAGTCTGTATTTTACATGCTCATTGAAACCTGGTTTGCTTGGTCACATTAATTTTCTAGTGAAATACTTACTTGCTCAAGCGTAAGCATTGTCAATATTTCATCCTCCATACTTCTCCAACTGTCGACTATAAAGGCGTCGCGTATAGCTAGTGCAACGAAAATGTTATAATACACTGAAGCTGTCACAGCCACCACTTTTGCTGGACGCATATAATTATTTGCAATATCAATTGAGAAAGTCATAGTTTTCTCAAGAACTCCTAAAAAAAATCATTAATTCCAGCAAAAATCCAAATTAACGGGTGTATTCATCAAATGTGACCCCAGCGAAAACTAGCTGGCTTAGCTTGATGTTTTTACTTTCGCAGTTATCGGTTTTAGTAATAGATAGCACCTTGCGCTTGCTTATTTCTCTGAATGCGGTAGAGTTGTTCAGCTTTCGTTCGTTGTCCACCGAGACCATTCCTACACCATGCCATATGAAATAAGTAAGCAGATCGAGTCTCCGTACCAAGGGCGGTACACTTCGAAGACTAATCTTTAGCGCAACTTCTACTCTCTCCAGTACGCATGAAGTGAGTAACAGGGGACCGCTGTTTTCATTCCTTTCCTGGAAACTCTAGTAAATTTAGCACGGGCTGTCGGATTTGTCCATTGATCGTATTTCCCGGCGTTGTACAATTTTATATTGAAGATTGATAATAGGACAACTCGAATTGCATGCCGATGTCAAGTAAGTTGTCACTCTGAGAAATATGATTGAAGGGCGTTCATACGTAACGACAAAGTGTTCGAGACGGAGACACTCAACTAAAAAACGTATGTCTTTGAGCTTACCGAACAAACGTTGGTAGGTTGCATGTGTATGTATGAGGGAGATAGAGATTTATAAAGGGATACTGGTAGTCTTACTTTGACCCGCCAAGAACAGTGACTACAATTGTACTAATCCACATGACACATTGATCACCATAGGGACTAGCCCTATATTCCACTAGGAGGAGTCCTGTTCAGCATGTGAACCGCGATCGATTTAGTTCTCCCCTCTATGCACTTCGCCCCCATTCAATACTAGCTAAGATCTCAAGCTCCACTTTGACAGCTGTCAACAGTTGCAACAGCCTACATTTTTTATTTGATTCTCCACTTTGTTCTGAGATTTCGTTCTAGAGAGCTTAAAATGTATTTCTTTGGTGTAAATTTTCCAGCTATTCCAACCATTTCACAGGATCATGAAGTAATTTGTTATTGATCACATGCAAGTATCTTTCTATGAGAAAATAGAAGTACGAGAACAATTATCAAAGTAAAAACCGATTGCGTACCGAGACCGCACATCACGCACGTGACCGTACAAGAAATGAAACTCAGTGTGGTTTCGGTTCGAAACTATTGCAGGAACATTATTGGTTGAAAACAGGATGACAACAACGCTAATTACATTCCATATTCAGTTTATAAGAAATAAAACATAGCAAAATGCAAAGTCGGTAATGTTCTCACGAAGATAACACCTAAAGCTGTAACAAGAAACTGGATGGACGACGTTAATCAAAAGGGCATCGGGACGGTGTTAGCCGTACGGTTGAAATGGTAATCATCAGGATTCCATAACTCCTCCCTCCTCGGAAAGATTGGTCTCCAATCTCAAAAAATGATTTGAACTCTTAATTTTAAGGAGAAGTTTCTTAAATATTACTACTTTGAGGTGGAGTTTTAGTATCATTTACATAACGGTATCTAACAAAAATTGTAATAAATAAAACCAATAGGGTAATTACAGCATTGAAAATAACAGGGTAACTTATAGTAGAATGAAACTGTAAATCTTCAAAATGAACTTGAAGTGAAGTGCGATTTTTTTTTGGAAATAAGGTTCGAGTGAAATGTTTGTTTTCTTAAATGAATATTTATCGTTGTCACCTCTGAAGGATAATTCTAATTCAATTTCATAATTAGAGTCAAATTCTAATATTTGATCATTAATAAATGTATGACATTCTAAAATAATGTCAGTAGTAAAATAAATATGATGGATTCCTTTACAATCCTTAATTTTTGTTAAAACTTCGTGTCGATTACATAATTGTTCTTACTTGATTCTAGGATTCGCGTGTAGCTTACCAGACTTTCAGACTCACAAGTGTCTAACTTAGTGGTTGACATGGCGACAGGAAAGTATTCGTGCAAACATACAGCTGATTGCTTAACTCTATGATATTTTTGCAATAATAATTCTTTTCAAAGTATAAAATATAATCACTTGGTAATTTTACTAATTCTTTCCTGACTGTGATTGAAAATAACTTGAATAAGGAATAAGTTCTAACATCTAAAATGGGTAACTCAACTACAAAAATAAGTTGGTTTTCTAAAAGTATAAGTGATAAAAGGGAAAGATCATAAATCTCAAATAAATGTATTTTGTCGAATGGCAATGATTCTTCGTCTTTATAAATGGATTTTAAATGTTCAGTAAGTAAGGTAATCTGGTGATGAGATAATTGTAAGATGTTGAAACCTGTTTGCTGGTTCAATTGTAGAACTAATAAAAGTGAATTTAGATATGAATTAAATCGTTGCAAATTTGTATTAATTGAGATCTGATGGATCGTCTGGTGTGATAACAAAGACTGATGTTCAATAGTTTGGACATTATGAATAATAATTGACTGAATTCTTCTAGTATTATTTTCAAAAGTTTCTTGAAGAGATTTGCAATACGTGATAGTTTTCTGATGACTTTCAAGCAAGCTATTCTGGTTTGAATGCAGCTTTCTCGAATTTAATCTGGGCTGTAGAAAAATGATTCTTTAGAATTCGACTAAGTAGGGACAAGAAGAATGGTTCCTGATACCAGATTCCATATCGGAATGTGAGTTTACATTTGGATTTAATAAAATCGATAATAAAGGATTCTTGATTGGGATCAGTGATATTAACGAATCGTTCTTCGTCAAGATATCTGAAATTATTACGGAAACCTAAGATAAATTCTATTCGCTAATAAAAATTGTATTGGGATGAGACTCAGGTGAAGAATGTTGTGTGTCTGTAGAACGAGCATCAATTTCCATAGGATATTCGGACGTGTTGGGAGCGAGAGCATCGGAATTATGATTAATTTCAATGCGACTTAAGGCGTCAGCGACATGATTTTCTTTTCCTTTTTTGTAGTTTATTTTGTAATTATATTCTTCTAATTTTAAACGCCAGCGAGCTAAT
Organism: Acanthoscelides obtectus; assembly: GCA_963669975.1. NCBI lineage: Eukaryota > Metazoa > Arthropoda > Insecta > Coleoptera > Chrysomelidae > Acanthoscelides > Acanthoscelides obtectus. Next base: position 71,305,014 of record CAVLJG010000003.1, read on the forward strand.
CTTTGATTAGGCTCTTTGAGATTGGATATCCAAACAAGTGGTTTATGGTCTGTTTCGATGGTAAATGCATTACCAAAAAGATAGGGTCTGAAGTGTTTGCAAGAGTCGACAATGGATACAAGTTCTTTTTCAATTGTGGAATAATTACGTTCTGCAGAATTTAATGTTCTAGAATGAAAAGCGAAAGGTTTTCCGTTTTGAGATAGGACAGAACCAAGGGCAATATTTGAAGCGTCGGTTGTGACCGTAAAAGGTTTAGAATAATCTGGATAACTAAGAACTGGGGGAATACAAAGTACTTTTTTCATAGAATGAAATGCAGAAATGTATTCATTTGAATCAACGGGAATCCTTTCTGCTTTCTTTCGACATTTTGTCAAAGGTTTGGTGAGAGAAGCAAAGTCTATAATGAATTTTCTGTAGTAATTAGCTAAACCGAGAAATGACTGAATTTGTTTAAGAGTTCTTGGAAGAGGAAATTGTTTAATAGCCTTAATCTTATCCGGATCGGGTTTAATACCATCTGGAGTAATAATGTGGCTTAGGAAGGGTACATCTTTTCGTAGAAATTCAGTTTTGTCTATTGGATTTTTAAATTATAGGAAATAAGTGTCTGAAAAATGTGTTTTAAATGAACTATATGATCTTGTAAGGACTTTGAGAAAATAATTATATCGTCAAGATACACAAAACAAAATTTTCCAATAAAAGGTAAGAGGACAGTATTCATCATTCTTTGAAATGTGGCAGGGGCGTTTTTTAGACCAAAAGGCATACGAACATATTGTGGCCGTTTTCAACTGTAAGGGCTGTCTTTTCAACAGAACGTGGATCCATGGGGATCTGATGAAATCCTTGTGCTAAGTCAAGGGTCAAAAAGTATTTTGCTTTTCCAAGATTTTCTAGAATTTCTTTTGTTCGGGGGACAGGATATTTATCTTCAATAGTGACGTCGTTTTTTCGGAAGTTAATAACCAGGCGGTATTTTTTAATAATAGAAGCATCTAATTTTTTAGGAACAATCCATACGGGAGAAGAGTAGGGTGAAGTACTTGGGCGAATGAATTCATCGTCTAAAAGTTTAGTGACATGTTTTTGAATTTCTTGTTTCAACAAATAGGGATAACGAAAAGATTTAACGAAAATAGGATCATCATTAGATGTTCGAATAAAATGCTTAGTAGCTGTGCAGGGTTTTAATTTTTCGTTGGGCTTTAAGAAAGCTTGAGGTAAATTTTTTTCAGAATTCATGTGTTCTGTACGAATAAGATCAGTCATGTTCGGAGATTTGAGCAAGCGATTAGGATTCAAAATTTCATAATCGGAAATTGATTCGAATTGAATGTTATGACTTTCAATTAATTTGAGGTTTTCTGGAAATAGAATCTTTTTATCTATGACAGGGCAAATATAACTAGGAGTGTAATTTTCTGAATTCGTGTATTTGACAGTGGGGATAAATACAGAATCTTCATTTGTGTCTATAGGAATGGTGTCGAAAATCTGATTGGGAATTTTTATTGGTTCCTTATGAGTATGACATAGAATTTCAAAGTTTTCGATGGAAAGTAAATTATGGGAAACGTAAAAATTACCGTGGAATTTCTGTAGGTCATAGTAACCTAAAAGACAATCATATTTTTGATGCCATGGGAGTAATAAGAATTCGACTTCTGTTGGAACACCTAGATCATCAAAGAAAGGGATCTTACAAGCGTGAGTACCAATTTTGGTTTCAATTGCTGTTTTGATAGAAAAACGTTTTGGATAAATATAATCCGGAAATTTGTCGTAGGCAACTTGGGGATTCATTAGAGATGCAGAAGCACCTGTATCTATAAGAATAAGTAAATCCAAAGCTTCTTTGTAGAGTTATGGGAGATAATATTTTCATAAGAGTTTAAATCAATGTCTATTCTGGGGATTGTTGATGAGGAGTTGACTGAAAATTTTCTTGAGAATAATCGTTTTCATAATATTGAAATTGATCTTCTACGGAATTTTCTGGGCAATAAGCTTCAGAATAATAAGATTCGAAGGGGTTTGCTACATTTTTTGTAGAGCTTTCATTAGTGGGCTCGGATTCGTTATTAGTAAAGACCGGATTTATAAGCACAAAATTATCAAAAAAAAGTGCTTAAAAAAGCTTCATATTTTAAAAAAAAAGCATCACATTTTGTAAAAAAAGCAAATATAAGTGAATCTTAAAATAATGCAAAATATATTTTTGTATGTATTTAATTCACAAATAAAACAAAATAAACACTTCAAAACAGTAGAAATAAAACTTTAAACACTTTTTAACAGCTTAAGATAAATATAAGATAAATAAATATAAATATAATTTAATCGTTCTGAAAACAGCTTATTATTAAATACTGTTCCAAATGCTCCACTGTCAAATTATGCCTTTTATCGTCTAAGATATATTTATACTTTGAAAAGCTCCTTTCCACGTCTACACTTGTAATAGGAGCGTATTTAAACTTTGAAATAATATCTGGATACATATTTAATTCTGGAACATTTTCGCCACCTAAAACTGACGATATTTGAACCAGTTTCTGAAATCCAATATTTTTTTCAAAAATCTCTCTCATTCTATTTTTAATTAAGCCGCCAATTTTTCCTGGAACAGTATTAATAGTGTTTTTGAAATCCTCTATTAAAGCAACTGAATCAACCAAAGGAACTTGTTGCTTTTCCAATGATTTAATAGTTTTGCTAATGCAACTGAAGTTGGTTTTGATAAAAGCCAAATTGTTTTGGAGCTCTCTATTGTTAAGAACGATCTGACACTCTTGTACTGATTTACTTGTGCTTTCGGAAAATTCAAAAATCAAATTTTTAAAATTTTGGAAATGGTCTGCATAATATATAGCGGCGTCAAGCCATGTTCCTCATCTGGTTAACACTGGTTCTGGAGGCAGTGGAATATTTGGACAATGTTCTCTAAACATTTGTACTCTCAAAGGCGCTTTAACAAATATTTTTTTGCCATTGCTGATCAACTTATTTACTAACGGAAATTGTAAGCGTATGGTTTCGGCAATACGATTGATCCCATGAGCTAAACAGGTGCAGTGAATCAAGTTGCCGTAAAAAACTTTCAAGTTTGTGGACGCCTTAACCATGTAAGAAGCTGCATCTGAGAGCATAAGTAGTACTTTTTCACTTGGTACAGCTTCTGGCAAAAAGAAGTTTGCTAACCCTTCATGTACAAATTTTGATACAGTGTTACTGTTTGTTGTGCTCAATTCTTTTGAACTAATTAAATATCCCTTTGTAGGAACCTCGTGGCACAAAACGCCTATCATTAAGTTTGCAATATACCGCCCACAACTGTCTGTAGTTTCATCAACAGTAAACCATATATAATTGCTTCCAATTATTGTTCTAATTTGTTGAATTGTATCGCGATATACAGGATAAATATAGTTTTTGCGTAAAGTACTTTCATCTGGTATATTTCGTTTGCAGTGTTTTTCCAAAAATTCTTTAAAGTGAGTGTTTTTCAACTTGTTTAAAGGAATATTTGATTTTAACATGGCATTGCAGAGATCCTGATTAAATTCTTGTTGTTCACTACGGCCCGAAGCAGATGCCATGGAAGAACCAATTGTTAGTTGTTTAAGCTTATCAACTTTATACTTCTTCATTTGTTCCGAGTGTACTTTCGTTTTCAGGTGTTGAACTACGTCGTACTTTTTAACACACACAATCTACAATAAATGAAGTAGTTTTTACTTGATGCCTGTATAAAAATTAATGGCTGATGCATCGTCCTAGGACATACAGGAAATCTCATCTCATGAAATTTTTTAAAGTATTGGATTATTTATTTTGTTAGATTAGAATACCTGCCAAACTGATTAGTGATTACATGGGCTCATTCATATTTTTTTTTAAAATCAATTTTGACCTACCTAAAATAAAGTCTAAATAGAAAAAACATGATTGTACAAATGCACAAATATGCACAAATAAATAAAAAGTGTGCATGAGTTCAGCCATTTTTGTACTATTCGCAAAATGTGGCTGAACTGCAATTATTTTTTTAATTGAGTATCATTAATTTATGAATGCAGCTACTAGTAACTATCGAAATCAATGACAGCTTACCTTTGACATTGGTTAGATTAACAATATATTTTTTACAAAAACAGCTTAGCAGAATTAGTGTTGCGAGCAATGGAACATTCCCATTTATTCTCAGAGATCGTTCGCGACTTTATTTGTGACATTTATTTTCAAGAGCATAAATCCGAACCCCAAGAATTTTAACGTTCCCATAGCATTAGCGTTAACATTAGGTATGAACGGCCCTTTAGCAACGAGACGTTGCAACACCGGATCGCCTCGCATTAGGTTGGCTGTCGTCGATCGTTGACACCAATGACATCTGACAGTGTTGGTTTTCGGGGATTTACAGATCGGTTTATTTTATGCTTTGAATTTTAAGAGATTGCATAAGTGTTTTAAGAGATAAGTGGATTGATATTATTTTTAACTTAATAAATAGAGCACAATTAGAGCGCAGACTTTTTTGATTTCAGATATTTTCCTAATATGTTTCCTTTGTTTTATTTTTCTTCATTTATACTCGTATGTACTGAAAATTTTCGTTCGTGCTCGAGGAACGTTCTCGAAAAAAAATTCTCGAACATTTTACAACACTAAGCAGAATACATTCAAGTTTGGTAGGTAGGATTAATATGGGATTTTCTATGTGCTCTAGGACTAATCATAATCAATAATCATCCGGTATACCTAATGTTATGAAAAACTTACCGTTTTTATGCAAGCTTGACAAAATACTTTTCCATTTTCAATTTTTAATTCCGGGTTATCCTTGATCCAGACCTTGAGGTTAGTATAATTTACTTTTGACATCTTTGATTATTTACGCAGTATTAGGTCACCACAAAAAATTATTTAATTATTCACTTGTACTTGGAGGATCGGTGACACGGTATACGATCTGTTATTTATTTAAAATATCTTAACCCATGAGCACCCTACTAGCAGCCTAGAATTGCGTATCGCACATCTATTTTTAGAATTGCACGAACACACAAACACTGATCGGGGTTTCACCAGAGAAATGGAGAAGGGAGAATGAGTTTCGAAGAGTGTGCATCATTTCAAGGGACCGCCATTTTCTAGGCAACTCTGTTCTTAATGAAATTTTTAACAATGTGAAGTGATAAAACTTTGTGTACTTTAGTGACTTCGGTTCGAATCAACGAGACATTCTGTAAATTCCTACATGTATTTCTACTAAAACCAGCATTAAAGAACTAAAAAGATACTTTTTGACGCTCTTCCGTAAGCTCACAGTAAACAAATTTTCTATACAAAACGACTACTTTTTAACACTCCCAGACAAGTTTTTACTAGAAAATGGCGAAATTTATGATTAGTTCGTTCGCGCATCGAAATAGTTATTCTCCCCCACTCCATATCTCTGACGTGTCGCGTCGCGTCCGTCCCAGTTTGAGGAGCACTTTTGGTTAAGCCTTTGAATAGGTAGAAAAAAATAAGATATTTAAAGAAAAAAGTTCAAAATAAGCGCAAATTTAGAAAATAAGCTTGAAATTAAGAAAAAAAGCAAAAAAAGCACTTTTTTTGAAAAACTAATAGTTTTTTTTATTTACTTTGTACTCAAAACGGCATTACTTATATACTGCTTACAAATTGGCGTATAAGCAAAATTGCTTAAAATCCGGTCTTTAGTTATTAGTAAGTTCTTGAACAGCCATGCTAGGGCGTTGACCATTATTCGAAAAGAAATTGGGTCTGGGATGATTTTGATTATTTTGTCTTGAAGTGTTAGTGACAGGGAGCCTATTCATAGGAAATTGTGGACGATTTGCAAAATTCTGTTGAGAGGGGTTGAATGAGTTCGAGAATTGACGACTTTGTGAGGAAGTATAGAATGGTTGTCTAAAATTTGGACGAGAGTTGTGAAATGATTGTGAGTTGCTAAATTGTTGTCCATAAGTAATAGCGGGACGAGAAGTAGAAGGATTATGAGAGAAATTAGCAAAATTGGGACAGTTAGGTCTATATGACTGCATTGGCGGTCTAACAGGTTTATTTGTCTGAGGCTTAGACTTAGTGATGAGAAACTCTTTATATTGTTTGGTTTGCAAAAGGTTGTCGTGTTCTTGGCACCGTTTCTTAGCTTCATCTATATTATTAGGGGGTGGCTGTAATGCAACGCAATGATATTTGGAATTGATTCCTCATAAAAAGGAGGTTAAAGCCATCTCTTCATATCTACTAATCATTGCTGGGGCAATTTCAGGAGGATAATTTAATCGAGCAAATTCCCGTAATTCATGAAGTTTGTTACAAATGTTTGAATGTAAAACGCTATAGTCTGGGGAATGAATATCAAAAAGTTGACGAGTCAAATTTTCTTTAGTTTGGTAATCTTTGAATATAGTGGTTGAAATAGCAGAAAGATGTTCAATAGTAATAGCATTAGTTAGTTCTATAAATTCGGCAGGTTCACCTTGTAATCTAGACTTAATAAATGTTAAAGCATGTCCTTTATAGGAAATAGGTAAAGCGTTATAAAATTCTGTAGACTTTCTTAAAAATGTAGAAAGATTGTTTGAATAGCCATCAAATATAGGAATTGAATCTTTTAGCATGTTAAAAATTAATTGAGGATTGTCGTGCTGAACGACATTCTGTTGATTTGAGGTAGCCATTCTCAAAGGAGATCTTTCTCTTTCGATAGGTACAAAACGATTAACAAGAGGCATAACATAAAATGTATAAAAGATTCAAGATAAAAATGAGTAAAAAATAGGTGAAAACAAAACTTAAAGCTATGCACAAAATTAGATTTCAATTGAAAAACGCAAACTTGGATTCTTCAGTAAAAATCTTCTTTGCAGAAATGTGTTTTTGATAAATTCTTCTTATGGTTACGTATTAAATCTTCTTAGTTGCAAAATCTTCTTAATAGTAATTCTTAACTACTTACAAGGACAGTAATATCAATTGTTGCTTCATCCAGGGGCTGGTCATCTTGTCTTCGATTCCAAATCAATGATTCTGGACAGTTTCTGATAGAATTCTCAGTAAGAGAATAGAAATTCTTACTTGATATTGGCACTCGGAGAGTCCAAGTAGAACAGGAGGGCCTTCCGGACGTCTGATACTAACTGTTGGCTTTCGGTGGTACTAACTTCAGTTTTCTCAGGAACTCACTTTTTGGCTTTCTTGAAGAAACCGCTGGACAGCTCGTCTATTAGATACAAGTTGTCTCAGAATTTGATGGGAATCCCTGTAGACTATATAGATATTTACAAATTAGTACAGATTTATTAAATAAGTATTAGAACATCGACGATACAGGATGTGTACAAATTAAAACATTACTGCATGGCATTTTCTCGAAATCGACTGGCGCTGCAAAGCAAGTTTTTTCTCGTAGCGATTCTGGGACACAATTTGCTAATTACTCATTTTGGTGATGAAACAAACGAGAGTAGTCTTATCTCAGAAATCACTTTCCTTAGGCAAACTGTTAATTACAGTTCTTTTTTTCCATTCTAGAGCACTGACAATGCTCAATCATTTACATAGCTATATAAAAGTATTCATGAAACAGTTTATGCTATTAAAACTAGTAAAAAGTCTATGTATGATAGTCATGCATTGCATACAGTTTTATTAGGTTTAAAGGAGCCACAAAGCTCCACAACTCGGTCTATGAGATCTAAAAATTTGGCAGAAGCTTAAGCTTACATTTTAGTAGATAATACTATGAGATATGTAAGATACGAGGAGATCATAATAATAGAATATAACGATACACGTAAAAATGACAAGCTCATCCTAGAAGTACCACCCTGTGGCGATGAAATACAGAATGACGGATTCATCCAGGCCAAGTCTAGGAAAAGACGCATCGACAAAACGAACAAAACCGACAAGACGAATGACTTCCCACCTCTTCCTGAAGCAAAATCCAAATTAAAGTTGACAGTCCCCTCAAAACCGTCTGCTTCATTAAACGTATGAACTTCTTCTGCCACTTGTCCTATGACAGTCGATGCAGCGACCACATCTTCTCAATCTTTGGCCACTGCATCGACTGACGGTGCATTATCTCAACAATCTCACGTTGCTGGTGAGTTGACCAGCACAGCACCCCGCCAGGGGCGAATCACGTCCATTGTTTTGCGTGATGCGGCCAAGTGGCGAAATCTAAACTATACTTTTATAAGCTTAGGCATTAAGATAGAACGCGCAGTTGCCGTTGATGCAGGAATTAGGATTTTGCCGAAAACTGAGGATGACTAACGCAGAATCGTTCGCCTGTTCAGGGAGGAGGACGTGCCCCATCACACGTTCCCTCTTCCTTCAGATCGAAATATTCACGCGGTAGTCAGAGGTATACCCGCAATCTTTTCGGAGCAGGAGATCAAAGGGGAATTAGAACAGAGGGTATATACTGCTCTTCACATTATCCGACTCAAACGCAGGGGCGGCGCACCCATGCCTTTGGTGGTCGTGATACTGCCCAAGATTGAAAAGTCCCAGCAGCTGTTCAATGAACATGAGCTGCTGGGTCTAGCAATCAGAGTTGAAGTTCAAAAGAACTCTAGAATTATTGGGCAGTGTCACCGCTGCCAAAGGTATGGTCATGCGCAGTCTTATATGCCCCCTCACAGGACAAGAGGAGTGAAGGTGTGCGAACTGTGGAGGGGCGCACCCCGCTAAAAGTCCCACTTGCAGATTTACCCCCAGGCGAAATCTGGAAGTCATAGCGCAAAGACGCAACAAGTCGCAGCAGCCGTATCAACATCTTCGGCTGCCCCTCTCATCAACACACTTTGAACACGAAGAATGTGGACCTAGCAACTGCGCTTATGTCCCTTCAACAAATAATAAGTCCCCTGATTAGCGCCACTCAGCCATTGCAGGCGATCTTTCCGCAGCCATTGAATGGCTAAGTACAATAGACAACCTGCATTTATCAAAATTCCTTTTTTGGAATTGCCGGGGCCTATGGTATGTTTCCAAAAAACGGGAATTTTATCAAACTCTATTGGATGAGAGTATAGACATAGCTCTGCTGCAGGAAACATTACTTAATCCGGGAGATCGCTTAGCTTTCTCGAATTATGATGTTATACGCGCTGACAGATTGAATGGTAGGGGTGGTGGCTTGGCAGCGCTCGTTAAACGTGGTATTGACTATCACAGAAGCACAGACGCCGAGATGCAAAGCATTGAAGCGGCATCCGTGGTATTTATTATGGCGGGATGCATTCCGATGAAGATCACCTCGGTGTATGACAGGTGCGGTGCCAGGCTCCGAGAGGAGAACTTGGATGTCCTTCTGGACTGTTCGGGCCCTCTTATTGCTTCAGGGGACTACAACTGCAAACACCGATCATGGCACTCAAGGCTTAACTCTACTTGTGGGGTTCGGCTTTACAACCATGTAATGCGAAACGGGTATCTTATTCACAATACCGAAGAGCCGACACACCATCCTTTCAAACACCTTCAGGCACCGAATGTTATAGACTCATCTAATATCTAAAAACTGTAGTCTCAGTATTGCTTCTAGGATCTTGTATGACATTTCAAGTAACCATCTACCTGTTGTTCTGGACGTATGCAATGGGCATTTCGTGGAGGAGGAAACTCCTCCAAGGAAAAGAGTTGATTGGGAACTATACAAGTCATTCCTCAAAGAGTTTCCCAGCGTCCCGGTCATACATGATGAGACCGGAATTGATGCTGCTCAATCGGAGTGGACAAGTTTCGTTCACCAAACACTACAGCGTGCTGCTGTGCTTCCGGTGCAGAGACCTTTTCTCCCTGCTGACATTCGTCGGAAAATTTCGAACAAGAGGGCTGCGATTAAGCAAGCAAAAAGGTCTTGTCATCCTGATGACATTCGTAGAGCGACGAATCTCGTCCATTTGAGAAATGCACTCCATGAATTCCGCAATGAGCAGTGGAGCGGCTTTCTGGCGGGGATGCTTGAGCCAAGTATTCCTCTCTGGAAAGTGGCAAAATCGCTCAGAAACGGAAGGCAAGGACAACTACCATATATTCATGGTCCTGGAGGCATAGTTTTTAGGGCTGAGGATAAAGTGGAGGTTTTTACCGACGTCATGGAAAGGCAGTTCTCTCCCAATTATGATCTGGACAATGACCTTGACGAGGAACGGAAAATCGTAAGATCGGTCAGGAGATACTTCAAAGCGAATGGCGATACCAACATCGATGCTAACATCGGTGACTCCTTTTCAGAAGATTCTTCTAAGGAAGACTCTTCAGATGCATCTCAGCATAGCGCATCAACGGAATCCTCTGAGATTCCGTTTTGCACACCAGCAGAGCTCCAAGGCCACAGTAAGAACCTAAAGGTGCGTAAAACACCTGGAGAGGATCAAATCACCAACAATGCACTGAAGTTGCTTTCTCTCCTTCTAAGCTCGCTGAAAAGGTGATTTATCGTCACCTTGAGAATTTCTTGTCAGATCACCATGTGATTCCTGACGTGCAATTCGGCTTCCGGTCTGAGCATAGTACGGAGCTAAAGGCAGTTAGACTGGTGGAGCATGTAACCAGGGGGTTCACCCTGAACAAAAGTACTGGTATCTTGCTTTTAGATATATCAAAGGCGTTTGACAAGGTGTGGCACATGGGCTTCTTGTATAAGCTCATCCAGCGTTTTCCATTTTGGCTACTAAAACTGTTGAAATCTTGTCTAGAAGGAAAGAAGTTTCAGATCAAAATTAACAATGTGTTGTCAACAACGTAAGAGCCGTTGTTCCTCAGGGTTCGGTATTAGGATCAATCCTTTATTCACTTTATATACATGACGTCCCTTGCCCCAGCAACTGTGAAGTCTATCTCTGTGCTGGCGACACTGCATTGCTAGCCCAGTCTTGTTCTAGTAACCTGGTTCATGACAGGCTGCAGAGTGCGGTGGAGGAAGTATTGGAGTGGGCGGATCGGTGGTTGATCAAAATTAATACTTCGAAAACGCAGGCAATCTACTGTACTAAAAAACGTCGCGGTGTCCCCTCAGGGATATCAGTGAATGGAACTCGTATACCATGGGAGCAATCTGTCAGGTATCTTGGAGTCATCATTGACAAGGGGTTGACCTGGCAGAAACATACTGATATTTTGAAAACAAAATTCCAAATTACCTTTCCTTTGTTGTGCGGAAATTCAAAATCAAGTTTGATCAACAAGATTCGGTTGTATGAAATGGTCATAAGACCCGCAATCACCTACGCCTGCGCGGCTTGGTGTTTTCTTGCCAAGACGCACATGCAGAGACTGCAAGTCCTGCAAAACAGAACCCTACGCACAATTACTAACGCCCCTTGGTACGTGTCAAATGAGACCATTCACAGAGATCTTGATATCTCATATCTAATGGATTATGTGAAGCAACAGGCGCAGCGGCCTTATAATCAAGCGGAATCGCACAGCAACCTTCTGTAGCGTGATTCAGTAGACTACACCATCGAACAAGTTCGCAAGCATTCCAGGCCGCGCCTCGCACTGTCATCAAAATTAAATTGTAAATTCAGACCCGCCAAAACTATTTCAGTATACAAAACCGATAAATTTTTTTTAATTCGAGTAGTTAAAGCAATAATGCTTAAGCTATTTCAAATGATTTACTTCTTTTCTTTGCTCTACTTCTTCCCTCCTTTCTTTCCTTCTTTCCCTTTTCCCCTTAAACATGTTTGGTATCTGGGTAGCTAGACCTGATAGACTAACAGACCGGCGAGACTTTTAACTAAGAGCAAAGGTCCACCGGACCGCTCTGATGAATAATGACGAATAGTATACCAATTCGATGTGGACAACAATGTCAGGATAACATTAACCCAGATGTGCCCAACGGTCTATATGTAGTACATCTCAAACTTGTCAATTCTTGTCAAAAAGGGGTTTGTAAAAATCTATTAATTCATTCGTTTCGTTTAGTATAACGTTGTTCGACTTAGGGTACGATTGTTAGTTGTCGTTTTCTGACGTTTTCTGTACTTTGAAGTCCAAGTACTACATTTCGACGAAATGGCTGAATACGGGGACAGGTTTGCAAGGTAAGCTATATTTTGATGATTTGCATTGGTGTGGATTCCATATAATGGAGCAAATTGCTACATATAAAGTCGATAGAAGGAATATATGCTTGAGACAATGAATAATATTGCCTATCTTTTTCACAGTTTAGGAAAAAATCTATCTGTCCTATGTAAAGTACATTGGGCAAATATACTACTGCCACTTTTTCTAAATTACCTTCAGTTTTTAGGGGTATATGCATCTATAAAATAATTGTTTATAAATATATTTTTTACAGAGGGTTTTCGTTACATGAAGCCCTGGCTATGATCGAATATGACAAAGTGCAAGCCGATACCATCACACTGTTTTCACCAACAATGCTTCCGAAAATCTGGCAGATGAAAATTTGGCGAAGAAGACAATGTATATATAAATAAATTTGCGCCGTCTCAAATGAAGAGTAAATGATAAATGTGATACGGACTCAGAAGACGATATACCCTTGAGTCAATTGACAGAAGCAATCAAAGGAACATGCAAGCAGGCAAAGAAGGAGAAACGTTATAACTATGTTGAAGAGCATTTAGAGTGTTAGTGCTGCTTTTAACAATCCGTATCATGTTATTTGGTTGGTTTTTGGGTAGTTTTATTCCGTCGTAAAATATTTTTACTTAACGTTTCGCCAACACGAGTGGTTGCCATCTTCTCCAGGTAGAGCAGCCACATGTGGTCCAATTATATAATAGGAACATGGGAAGTGTTGACCTTTCTGACCAAAATATGAACCTGTATCGTACCGCCATAAGAGGAAACAAGTGGTATTTTCCTCTTATAACTCATTGCATAGATAAGGCATTGCAGAATTCCTGCCAAATTCATAAAAAATGAGGCGGAACAATGGACCACTTAACTTTTAGAAGAGCCATTGCAAACTTTATGCTAGTTAAAAATAAAAAAGAATGTGTGTATCAAATGAGACACACATCTCAATTCCAAAATTTGGAGTTATGATATGACCGTCTGGACCACTGGGTACTACCACAAGAAAAACAAACAAGATGTGCAGCTTGTCATCAGAAAACACGACTCGCTGTCAAAAATGTGACAAAGGGTTGCATGTTAAGTGTTTTTGATGTATCATACTAAGCCCAAATGATTTTAATGCAGCATAGTAAGTGCCCATTGTCCTATATATAGGACGCCTTCAAAAACAACTTTTTTGACAAAATAATCAGTTACAGAAGTTTTAGTTGGGTTCTTGTATACTATTAATGCCCCTTAAATGCCAAACTATGAAGAAGTCAGAGTCATGATAACTTTGGGCATATCTGGGTTTTAAAGCCACTTACTTGGTGACGGAATGACAACGAGTTATCTTCCTTTGGCAAGCGTTAAGGGCGATATTTTAGAATTGTCGGGGCCAACACCTATTTTTAGAAAAACGATTTGAGTGCCAATTATGCGCAGTGGTACCTATTCATCATACAGGTTATTTATTTATGACTTACACAGTCGCTCTAGGACATATTCCTTCACTTGGGACTTGAGCACAGAGCAGCTCAAGTGTTCAACTAGGATTTGAGCACACAGCGGCCTTTGTTGATACCGAGGTGTATGGACAGGTATGGCGAGCTTAAAGATTGTTATGGAGCCAGGATCCAGGATATCATGATGCCGTGTCAATATCCAAAGCCTCTGGCGTTACCTCTGATTCAGAGATAACCGAGCAAGATGACAACTTTAAAGTAACGATCCCTATACACATTCTGGCATGAGATACATTCAGACCAGACACCATCGTGTCAACATTCCAAGCTCCTCGACCTTTCTTCTGATAGAGAAAACCGAGCAGTAGTTGACATAACTACCTGAACCCAGGAATCGAGCTCCGAAAGTCCCAGAGCAACCCCCAGAGACAGGAGGTGACACAGCTGTATGAGCCAGTTATTTTCCCTATCCTTGTCGACAATTATTGAGCCCGTAAGCCGTTAATCGAGATATTGATATATATCATAGCATCTGAATGAATATGGCTAACGACATTCATGATTTTAAGTTCATGCACTACAGCAGAATAGAGTGATTTTTTACCTTTCATGTAACTACGTAAAATAGCATAGCAACACTGTAGCTCTGTAACTTCACGGCGAGCACTATTTGATCTGCGAAGCAATCAGTTGCGTATGTACGATCCCACTGCAAGCTTACAATGGGAATAAGTGCCCAGAGGAAGAATGAAATGTATAACATAAACCGGGTTAATGGTCTTCATGTTGAGTGATACCAACCAGACTTGTGAACGTTCTGGAAAGATTTCGTGTACTAAAGGGTTGAACTCGCAACCGAAATCTGTTTGGGATATTTGATATGCTTACAAACTTTACGGTATAATTTCAGTAGAAGCATATTCTTCGAAAAATCGATTAGTTTTTGCCTTGCCCACTTTTGCACATAGACAAATTTAAGCATTATCATTATTCCATTCCCACTGTTAACCGGAATAGTGTTATTCTCAAAAATTTCTATTTCACAATTAGCACCAAAATGTACCAATATGACGCTGAACCATGTCAAATTATAGAAGATATGTTTATCTGCCATGAAAACAAATTGGCCCACGTAGCAGGAGAGAAATATTATTGCTTATTTGCTATCCTATAAAGCAGCCAAATTATAAGAAAATTTCCGTAACGCTTAAAATGGCCTTAATCGAAGGAGTTTCAGGGTTCAAATATTTTGCTATTTTTTCGAAACCCGAAAAGCTGGTAGTTAAGTGTGAACAAGATGACGGCATAGAGTTAAACGGCATTCACCTACTTGAAGTGCCCTACCAGTGCAGCATACAAACAAATCGCTACATCTACAAGAATCAAAAGGTAGCGATCATGGAAAATCTATTATTGTTTTCAGAGGTCCAAATTTCGCCGAAAACAGAAAATCCAAATTAAATCAAGTCAATACGTATTTCCTTAGATAAACTTTATCACTTGCAAGAACGAGCCGGCCAAATCCAGTTGGATCTTGAGAGAATTGCTTGCATTTTCGTGGATAAGTATTACCAGGGAAGACAAGAATCGAGAAGAAGCCAGCCAGCACCTAGAAGAAATCCCGATACAACACTTGCGGCCCAAAGTTTTGTTTGTACCATCCAAAACCTCATCTCAAGGCCAGATGAGATATGTTACTGTCTTTCTACATTTTATTAAATAATATAATAATTGCGTGGTATTTATTTTTCCTAGCTCGTCACTTTTGGTTTATATAAACGATTTTATCTCAATTCCCAGTCAGCCAATCAATCTCAGTCTCGGCGAAACATGCACTGTAATTCCGGTTCGGTCCCTGTACATTATTGTGAGAACCAAATAAAGTTTTCAAAAAACGGAGCTTGAAGCTTCGACTACATAATTCGCTGTTCAAAACTGCCGGCGGGGCCGCTCTCTGGCGGCGTCATTCACAACGCTTGGCTCCACGTTGCGGCAAGCAGACGGTCGCGATAGAAAAAGTCACGTTGGCAATTACTGGGTCATCCACCATACAGCCCAGATAGCATCATCAGACTTTCACACTTTTCCAATAGTTAAGGAATTTCTGGGTGGAAACCGCTTGGAAAACGATAATATTATGTTGAACGAAATACTCGCTATCTGGTTTAACAGTCAGACGGCCGCATTCTTTGACACGGGATCCAAAAGGTTGATTCACGAGTTGAGAAATGTTTAAATGCTTATGGTGGCAGTGCTGGAAAATGATAAAATGTTCTGACTTTAGTTTGTGTTACAATTTACGTTCATGTATAAAGCTTGTAATTTGTATGAAAAAGACTGTCTCCTTCACTCTACCAATTTTGTTGTTTGTCACTATTCCTAAAATGATATTCTGGACGCACTGCATAACTAACTGGCATAAATATTACAAAGATTCTTACCCAAAACCATCGCTTTATCGTTTCACAATGAATCAACATTGTTCGGACGCGGCAATGCCATGATACGAAAATAATACATAATGCAAATAATACATAGTGGGCTGAATATCCAATACACAATGCTTTCCCTGGGGTTAAAAATTAATCAAAACAAATGTCAACAAAACGCCAAACAAATAATCCATAACAAAAACATTATCATAGAGTTGTGCTTGAGCAAAAATACCTTGTATTTATAGAATTAAAGAGTAAGGATTATGTTAAGTAAGATGACACCAGGAAGCCAATTCTTGAAATTATGGATAGAATAGCTAGGCGAGGTACTCTTACCTCGTGGGTAACTGTATTCTTTAGGGCTAATAAAATGGCTGCACCTCCAATCACTTTCGGAAGGAAAAGTGCAAAAGTCTCACCGTCGTCCACCAGTTTCATCTCTAAAGACAGAGTTAACTTTGTGACAAAACACCTGACAGACATGGTAAGCCTAAAAAAAGGTAATAGAACACCTTTTAGTAGATATTATGCTCTCTCATTTCAAGAATTGTGTCCCACAGGGCTGTTATTCTGGAACTCGTCGGAACTTACCGATTAGCGACAACTGTAGGTAAGTGCAACCAAAGCCCTAGCCTAGATGCGATGAGCTTGCAGAAGGTACTGCAATATGTACTGTAAGAAGAATGAATAGTACTGTTGGCGCCATCTGTTGGGGACCGCGCCAGACTCTCGTACTCGCCAGAGCTTCATAGCCGATCTCCGTTGGGGACCGAGCCCGAGACTCTCCTTCGGTGACGACGTCTGTTGAGGACCGTGCCGTGACCTAGAATGTGAATGGCGTCATAATAAATAGTCAGGCGTAAATATTGGTGAACATAAATGTTCTGTCTACTCGAGTTAAATAAATTAATGCATTTTTTTTGTGAAGTCCAGTGTTTTATCCACACCCAAAAGAACCCAGAAAAACGCTACATTGGTGCCAGGTGTGGGGTGTGGATTATTGAATATTTAGTGAAAATAAATCGGCCGATCAGTGAAGGAAGAATGGCGCGATCGGTTGATTTAAAAATTGCCGATTTAAATAGAGAGCTAGAGGAAAGAGAGTGCGACACGGCTGGAAAGTAAGCAGAATTACAGGAGCTGCTTCGTCATGCACTGATTAAGGAAGGCGAGGTCCCGGATATTTTTATTTTTACCGGTGCAGGGGATATTGGCTGCAAAACCTTTCGACCAAGTTAGAAAACAAGCTCGTGGAAAAGTGTGCCAACCTATAAGAAAGACTCGGAGAAAAGTGTGCCAACCTAGAAGGGAGGCTCGTGGAAGATTGTGCCAAGCTAGAAGGACAACTCTTCGAAAGTACAGCCAAATTAGAAGAGAAGTTTTTGAAAAATACTGCCAATTCGAAAAAAGAATTGGAAGATAAAAATATGGAAAAATCTTGCGAGTTGGAAAAACGGATTTTATAAACTTTGGAGGGCAGAATTCAAGAAGTGCTAGGCAAGTTTGCCGCCTTAGACGTCAAAACTGTTGACGAACGACAGTGTGGACTTCCATTGTAAAAATCAAGAGAGGTTGGATTTGATGCTACACGATGCCTTTTAATGTCTACCGACGACAGTTTGAGGCAGCCGCGAATGCAAATGGTTGGTCATCAACCAAAAAGGCAACTGCACACACTTTCTTCAAAGAATATCACACGAAGAGCAAGAGGTCTACGAAGAGCTAGTAGGATATTTGGAGATGCGATATGGCCAGTCTCATTTAGAACATGTCTACCATACTCAAAAGAATCAGTCCTGGATGGACTTTGTGATGGTGAAGTGATGCAAGCCTCATTTCTAGCACATCCACCTAAGCTAGTAGATGCGCCAATACGGGCCTTAGAATTCGAAGCCGCTAAAAACACAAATAAAAGGCAGGTCCGAGTCCGCCGGATGGTACCAGGAGAAAACGACTTCGAAGAGTCCGTCAAACGCATTATTAAAGAACTTGATGGTGAACGTCGCCGCCAGAACAGCAAGATGGAATATTGGAAATGGAGAAACATAGGACACGTCAAGACACGCTGTTTAGAGGATGGTGAGCATTGCCAGCGGGCAGAGGAGAACTATAGTCAAGTATTAAGAAACACTATCGTTAGTGATACTTGGCAAAAGGAAGACCTCATTAAAGACCAACAGGACGACCCAGATCTCCAAATAATTCTGAACTGGATGAAAGAACAACGGAAACCAGCCTGGGAAGAAGTTGTCAAGTATTCCCGTACCATAAAATCGTTTTGGGCACAATGAAGTTCTCTAGTTATGGACGACAGACTGTTACTACGTAAAATGGTAGACCTCGACGCCAAAGAGGAAAGAAGGCAAATCGTTATCCCCTCATGTCGGATCCCGGAGCTGCTAGAAGAAAACCATTCCGGTGTAACAAGAAGTCATCTCGGAGTTACAAAGACCCTGGTAAAAGTGAGGAAAAGATTTCACTGGGTCAATAGCAGGAAGACGTAAGAGACTGGTGCAGAAAATACGTTGTGTGTGCTGCAAGTAATGGACCGCAAAGGAAACCAAAAGCGTTGATGCGCCAATACAACGTGTGAAAAGATTGCTGTTGATGTGGCGAACCCTTTGTAAAAAGTGAATCAGGGAATAAATGCATCATTATTGTAATGGATTACTTCAGCAAGTAGGTTGAGGCATACGCTCCGCCAAAGCACTACGGTAGCCGATGCTTTAGTAGAGGAATGGATCTGTCGATCTGGTGTACCTTTGGAGTTGCATTCGGACCAAGGGCGCAATTTCGAGTCAAACCTATTCCAAAATATCTGTCAAATCCTTGGGATTAATAAGACCAGTACTACTGCCTGACACCCAGTCAGATAGAATGGTGGAGCGCGTGAATAGGTCCATTAACCGGTATTTGTCTAAGGTAGTCTCTAGCCATTAAAGAGACTGGGATAGTTTTCTTCACCTCTACTTATTGGCTTACCGATCGTCGATTCATGAAAGCACAGGAGAGACCCCGGCCCGAATAGTTATGGGAGTCTAAAATTTGGCTGTCCACCAGAAACTGAAATCGCCGGAGCAGACTACGTAAGTGAGCTGCGTAGAAGTATGGACGCCATCCATAGCTAGGATCGTGTTTCAATTCAAGGTGCCAGCGACCCGATAAAGGAAGCTTATGACGTTAATGCCAAAGACCAGAGGTATGACAACGGTGATACGGTTTGGCTTTACGATCCAAAGAGGCGAAAAGGGCTGTCGCCTAAACTTCAATCATCCTGGGAGGGGCCATATAAAGTTCTGCAGGCCGTCATCGATGTTCTCTACAGGATTCAGGAGGCACTACGCGAAAAAGCCCGAATTGTACATTTCAACCGACTTACCCGTTATCATGGAAACAACGAAGATGCGGCGGCGCGGCAAATACAACCAGAACCGGACATGACATTTGACCAATTTATGGCTGACCATGCTAATGACCATAAGAGCCGGTATGGCATGACATGTGAAGTACAGCAAGATCTGTTTACCACTTCAACAGAGTATGCCCTGGCATACTGTGTGGCTCAATAGTTGCAAATGTCGAGAGGTATAGCAAAGGTCTTTCTCAGGAAGTTTGGAAGAGTGCACGAGGTGCGACAGTCTAGCCCGGAAGTCGGAGAAGTGCTCCAGATAACTGAAGGGGTTACCAACCGAAAGATATTCTAACTGGTTACCAAAAAGGCTTCGTATCAGAAACCGAATTACGAGGATGTCTGGAGCGTTTTGTGTTCCCTTAGAGAAGTGTTGCTTGCCGAGAACCTGAGAAAACTGACAATACCTAAGCTGGCATGTGGAATGGACAGCTTGGACTGGAGAATCATCCGAAGCATGCTTGAGGTAGTCTTCCGGTATACAGGTATTCAATTTCTGGTGTGTTGTCACAGTCCTAGATGGCTATGTCCTGGAAAGAGTGTGGATTGTTACTTCTTCAAGAACTCCTACTGCAAGAAAGGGCAGTCGTGCATAAATGTTCTATCTAGTCAAGTTAAATAAGTTAGTGCATTCCATTTTGTGGAATCCACAAAACTGTGCATAACTTAATGCAGTACAGTGTACTGAAATGGGAGAATTTGATAACTAGTTTCATATGTGCAGTAGTTTCAGTTCGTTTTAGAGCAGATTTCAGTCGCATACATGACGAATATGTAACATATCGCATATATACTTAGCCCGTACTATTCAAAGGATGAGGCTATATTTCAAAACAAACGGTAGAAAGTGCAAACCCTAATACATACCTACGCCTACTACACAATCAACATTGATTATCTAAGACCGGACGGTAAATTGTACTTTGTTGACAGGCTCTTTGGGCATTTAATCTCACTTTCCAGCCCACGGACTCCACGGGCAGACATTGCGTCATATTAGTTGTTAGGGCTTGCCGCAAGTTCCGTTGACACGACTTTCAATTTTTATTCATATTTTTAATTTTCAAACCTTAATATCACTTTTGGTCTGTTGACCACGCATTTTGATATTATTCCAGGATATGAAATGGTAAAGTCTTGATAACTCAGTAACTTACTTTAAATCCGTCGGTGGTGTGTGGTTTTTTTATGAAAATAAAAAGATACCCTTTCACTCACGATTTGTTAAATGGTATATTGCCTATACGTTTAACTTTGGAATACAAAGACACATTGGCACGTAGTTTTCCATATGCTGCGATTCTTTTACACGTTAGTTACTGCCAATGGTTTCTAGGTGCCAAAATTTTATTTAAAAGTTATATGAAAAGGCTCTAATAGTTATTAATGCATTTATGGCGTTAAGATTTGAAAGTTAAAAATTGCTATTGCAGGATAGTTTAATTCTCTTCCAAGCTGAGGAGATGACGAATTAAATTTATTAGTACTTACATATTACACTACTTTCCGTGAGCTCATCGCATCTCTAGGCTGGAGCATGACGTCTTTCGTTACCGACCATGGGGGGTCAACTCATATGAGAGAATGGGAAACAGTACGGTGTTGCCGCATCACAACCTGACAACACTGTTAGCGTCCAGAAAAGATGGTGGCTTTGACAAGTATGATGGTTTATTTTCGTCATTTTTAGTTAACTGCCCGAAAGCATTAAATATTTATTCGATATTTTAAAAAAATATTTTTTGAATATTTGTAGCGACAGATTTTTTAATATTCAATAAATATATTTCTTATATATTTATAAAATATTCATTATAGATATTTGTAGTATATATAATTCATATATTTTTTCCGAATATTTAGAAAATATATGAGGAAAGATTTTTAAATATCAATTTTATATTTTGATGAAATATCTAATATAGAAAATTATTCATTGGTTATTTTAGCAAAATCTGTAGGAGTGCTCATATAAAATTGGGTCTATAAATAAAATTCATTCTAGGTATAATGGCTTAATTCGCTGGAAAAGTATAATTAAAAAAACAATCTGAGCCTCTTCTGCATCTTGCACGTTCACTCTGAAAAAAAAACTAACTTACTAATTATCAACTATTATTGAATACAAGCTGCTTTCCAGTGTATTTATGGGAATAAAAAATGTGGTGGAACAATATTGGTGATGAGTTACTCCGAGTAGCTGAACTGGGCCACTGAAAAGCAGCTCTATAATGCACTTAAAGGACCCCACATTTGATGCCAATGATAGCCCGAGATTTGGTTATTTTTTAAGAAAATTTGGTATGTTATTTTAAATATCTTGATGAAAAATGTCCATGGGCATAACTTGATCCTTTGACTAACTTTCAAAGAAAAGGTTTTTGAACATAGACCACTTTAGATTTTGTTGAAATGTGACTTTTTTTTAGTAAGGTGGCTAATTTAGCCGTAACTATTTTGTGATTTTAAAATATAATTCAGGGGACAAAAATATAGTATTTTCGACTCTTAAAATTTGGAAAGTCACTGTCGAACCTAAAAGTTTCAAAATAGTTACAGCTGATCTGCCCCCTACTACGACAAATATAATAATAATTGAGATATTTGAAAAAATCATTTTTGATGTATCTCGATCAAGTTCCACCAATACCAAATAACTGTTACACTTCAAGGCTAGTTATTTAAGGTCTTGTGCATACCTATATACTCAACTGGCACAATAATGTTTACTAGTCAGATAAATTAGGCTATGTAATTATCGAAAAACTTACACTTTTTCCTTTTCCACAAAAAAAACACTCAAGTAATGTACACCTTGGAGGCACACTGGGAGGACGCTATCATAAAGAAAGTTACAGGCAAAATGGATGCCGGCAAACGCGCAGGCCGGCTTTCTATTATGCCGTTGGTCGCTCCGTGTCACACGCACATGAACCGTAGCCGAAAATATTTAATGAATATTTTCTAAATATCGGAGACTTAATATTTTGCATTGATTGAAAACTAAATATTTAGTGAATATTACAAATAAAATATTGTATTTAAAATATTTAAAAGATATTGAATAAATATTTAATTAACATATTATATTACAAATATTTATTAAATTTAAAAAACAAATATTTAAGTAAAATAAAAATACTAAATACTGAATAAATATTTAATGAATAGTTCGTGCTATCGGGTCTGTTAACCTCTCTTTTATTTGTGTCTGGATGGATGGATGCTCCGAAGGTAGGTTTCTTTGTAACTAGAAATTTTATTAAAGTCATTCTTTAAACTACTTTTTTGTTGAGTTGATGTACTTTGAAATCTGATGTATAACACCTAACATGGTGAAATTTTATGAGAGAACAACTCATTTTCTTCTAGGTGTTTGTAATCAACAAAAGGAGCATCCTGGGTCCCTTGAAAAAAAGGTTTAGTGATAAAGAGGTTCTATATTGAAATTATTTGTTAGAACATCACGACTATTGAGGATTTCTACTTGATTCAACAGTCACATACGTGGAGCGCTATGAAACTTTCAAGAAGCAGAGCTAAAGGCACATTCCACTGCCAACTTATGGTGATCAGAGATAGAATATTGATTACTTGCTACTGTTTTCTCTCCATGGCATATATCTCGACAGTTGAGTGCTTCAGGACCTTGGATAATGTGTTTCACAATCATGGCTAATGTAAGTTTATGTCAAATTGAGTGATTTGTAGAGCAAGATGTAGTTGATATGAGAATCACACAATGATTTCGGTAGATTTCTGGTTTAAATATGTAGTTCAACATAAAGGGTTTTGTTACTTTATTGAATATTTGTAGCTTAAAAGGAAGCTGATAAAAGTGAACCAAAGTCAGTTATCCTGATAATATGTATCAACATGTTTGATCATATAAAATCTTATACAGAGTATGATATATTTCAACAATGCTCTAAAAATGCCTAAATTATATATGTATATAATCATATTTTCCATAAAACCTTTTCATTCTGGTTATCAATGTTATGGAAATGTCATTAGATATTCCTGTATTATTAGAATTGTTATGAAAAATCTGGTAACTTTAGTAACTTTGCAATCATTAATGATGACTATTATTTCTTTTTGAAAAGAATTTGTTTTCATCACTAATCCTAACAATCTTTTTATGCAGGTGTTGCAGGAAACTATCACCAGGAATGAAAATATATGGACCATAATTACTATTGATATGTTCATACAATATATAATTTATGTAAACGATATGTGTTTACTACATAAATTATACGCAATGCATGCGTCAACTAAATGTACATTTCCATTGTGACAATTAACAAGTTAGGCCTTTAGCAACAAGTAATATGACGTACCTTTTTCAAAACTTACCATCCATTTCATGGTAATGAGCAGATAACGTAATAACATAGTTACGTTTTAAGGTGTGGAGACTTGGTTCACCTCAAATGCCGCTTGAGCAAAGCTATTATTTGACATAAGAGATTTGTGACGTATCCAGCCCGCCGCGAGTCTGAGACTACTATAATTTAGCAGGCGGAGAGGCAGACGCATTTCATGTACCGTGGATTGTCAATTGTGATACTCTCTGCTAAAACCGACTTCATCCATCTGGGAGCCGAAGTACCATGATACAGTTATTGTACAGTGACAAATAAATACTTTGGACAGATATCTGGCCGTAAAATATGGTAAAAACGTAAGTGGTTGCCACTTGAGTGACCCCGAGACTTTCAAAAACTGAGAAATACCAATTCCAGTATTATTCAACCCAATCCGGATGTTGTCTGTTTCAATTAGTTTGCACACTCTGACCTGATGTTAGAGTTGGCAGTGTTGCTGTTTGCCTCATCCACATATCTACAGAGCTCACCAGCAACCGCTTTGGTTGGTTGGGAACAACCATAGTATCTATATTTCAGTTGAGATGGCCTCAGCCTGTAAGTACCCTTCAAAACCCATCTTATGTCTGCATCGTTAGTAACATTTTTGGTAAAAGACTGATATCTCAAGCAATTATATCTTGATCTCTTATCACCTGTAAGGTAAGAAATTTCAAGGTAGGAAACCAGACATGTATTTCTTCCCGACAAAGGTCCTACCGTAATCTAAGCACACAATACATGATGGATTATCGATGTTGATTGGAATGACAGCTTTCCAGTGACGAATACCAGTGTAAGCTTCAGAATTAGTGGGAGCGGCGTCTTGGATCCCTCCAACAGATCCTTGCGTTACTTCTAGAAGTGAAATTTCAGAAACACCGAATACTTGACCCACAATCAGGACGGTGACAGGTGCATCTCCCACTCCCTTTCCACGCCCCACTGACGCAAAAGCTCATCTGTACCAGTATTACTCCTAGATTTTATATTTTACACGAGGGCAGTAAGATTTCTCTCTTTACACAATTGAAATAGTTTTCCCGCAACCTGGTCCAGACGTGGAATCCAGAAGCTCTCCATTCTATTGATGTAGGATGGGGTATAATATACGACAGTCAATTAATTCGGTGGCAGAGCATTCACCACAGAAGAAAACTACCAGTTGTTCTTGATGATTAGCATGCGGGATCTTCCCGGGTGACCAAAAAATAGAGACTCCTCCCTGGCCAACGAATGTCCCAGTCCGAGAAATTATACAACTACGAGTAGAAATTGGATAACTCAATACCTCTGACAGCATCTGCCAGTTTCTTTGAGTCCCAGCCGAGATAGACCTTAAGCTATATTATGTTAGTGGCATAGTAGCGTTAAAATTCCCTTGAGCATTTTACAAGGCAAGAAATTTCACTCGTTAGTGTATAGTCGGCTGTAACGAAATGCAAGACAACCTGACACCAAGATCCCGATGTTCACCGCAAAGTTTCTGACTCTGTCTTGGTTTGCTATCCATTATTGCCCTTAGTAGATTTAGTAATGTCTGCATCGTTCGCTCAAGTAAAGTTACTTTCTTTCTGTCACAATTTAATATTGAGCTTGAAAGTGCAAAATTTTTTCTTAAGGTATTCAGAAATGGTTTTATTAACTTTGTGAACACATAAGGGGTATAATTTACCCTAAATGGTACAGCATTGTATTGGAAGAGCTGTCCCTTAAATATGAATCTGAAATATATTCTATCACTCTCCCTAACGGGTACCAAAATCCCTGCATATTCCAAATCCAGATCCGTTAAGAAAGTATCTCTACGGAGAAGTCTGATCCCAGTTCAATAGCCTACACTTAAGTGTGATATCCCTACAAACAACCAGTCTTGAGGTAAGGAGTCAAACCTGTTGACCCATCAGCCTCTGTCAGAGTACTCCCGAGTTTTTTGCTTTAATGTGAATATCTGCCAGCATGCACTCCTCTCCCTTCTTTGAACCTAGATGATAGAGTATTGCCACTTGCAGTTAATGAACAGCTCACATATTGCTGTACACAGTCCAAGCACGCATTCCTGCGTGCGACAATTTCTATTATGGCTTCCGTTACCTCATGGTTTACCTTAGGTGGCTAGAAAAGAACAGAATTTATTCATCTATCGTCATCAACAAGATCTGCCATCGAATTCTCAGTCTTGGAACAACGCGCAAACATTAATTATACTGAAGTCGCCGCATCATTGTGGTGATGCGTCATCTATTGAAACAGACTACACGGCCTTTAAGAGAACCCACTCCAGAGTGCCGTGCTGTTCGAGTGCCACCTATGCAAAATGTAACGTTTATCGGGCATAGTGGTATTTAACTTCCGTTATTACTGAACATTAATACTTTGGTGGATTCCTAACCGGAGATGTTCATACGTACGGTCCTGTTCCATAGTTATCACCAGCCATATGGAATTTGCTATCACAAGCAACATGTAACGCTAGTCTACCATAGATGTTCCTAATTTATATATGTTGTTAATGAAAAATAGTACTTCAGCTGTTTCGTAACCTGTCATGTGCATATTATTGACCTGTTCGATGGCTATTCCAAACCATAAGTACACTCTTATAACTTAAACTCTCAAGCTTTCGAAGATCTATGTCTTCATCGTCTGGAGTAAGTCGGCGAGATTGTTGCTGAAATTGTTTTTAAAACAACAGTGAAGGGAACACATAGTCGACGAATGTAAAACTGGACTGATGAGGTTCGATTAGGACGGAAATATTTTATTATTAATTGGCAAATCATTTTGAAAGGTTTTTTTTTTAAATAAGCGTTGATTGATTTTAGAAGAAATTTTGAGATTTTAAAACTATCAACTATTCAACTACAATGTTGGACGATGATGTGTTGGGTAGACCAGCCGACGTGGTCCAGATCGACAAACCGATGTTTGGTAAGGGTAATTATAACCGACGTCGCAGCGTCAAAGGCCACTGGGTACTAGGAATGACATAAGAATCGGGAAGGGAAAATATCAGCATGGTGGAGATGTCAGAGAGGAATGCCAAGCCGCTTATCCCGATAATCCAATGATATACCCGTCCTGGATCTGAATACCTCTAACGTAGGCATTGTCTCATTCGCAGAATTGATTTTTCGCCCTCGATAGCATAAAATATTTATTAAATATTTATAAAAAATGCTTGCTAGATATTTGTAGCGACAGATTTTTTTTTTCATATTCCAACTACCACGAAGACCTAAGGCCTAAACACCCATTGGTACCGTGAAGCTATAGGGGGATACAGGGGAAAGGGGGGACGCCACACGGACTCTGGCGAGGAAACACGTGTGCATGCAACATGTACACATTCTGGCTCCGCCTACGAGATCCGCCGGGTGGAACCTCCACGTTCGACAGTCAGAGACCATCTACCACCTACGGACAATCACAATATCCATAGCCAAGAGAAAAATTTCTCCTGGACTCGAACCCGCACAGCGCACGGCGACTGATCAGGAGACCGAAGAGTCTACTACTGCGGCCACCGCTGCTGCCTGTAATCGTTTAATATCTAATGAATATTTTTTATATATTCATGAAACTTATTCATTTTAGATACTTGTGGTAAATACATATAATTTATATATTTTCACTATACCTTTCCCAAACGTTTAGAAAGTAATATGAGGAAAGTTTTAAAATATCAGTTTTATATGCTGATGAAATATCTGATATTTTTCGTAAATATTTAGGAAATGTGTGAAGCAACGTATCATCAAGCATTAATCTGATATATATTACTAGTGTATTCCTGAAAATGCTTCATTGGTTATTTTAGCAAAATCTGCAGGAATGATTTTCTGGGTTTGTAGAGAAAATCCATTATAGATGTAATAAACGATTTAATTTTCTAGAAAAATATCATTAAAAATATTCTAAACTTCCTCTATATCTTGCAAATCCATTTCCCTGAAATAAAAAACTATTTTGTTATTGGATACATAAGCTTCTTTCCAGCGGTTTTTTTGTTTGAGAGTGATATTCTACTGAACTGCTCTAAAAAGTGTATAATGGGAATATAAAATGCAGTGGAAATATGTGGATGCTGAGCACAGCTGAGTTACTCCGAGTAACTCAAATAAAAGGACTCTGCATATACTTCTTATGAGAGTTCGAGATTTGGTAAATTTTTATGAAAATTTGGGATTTTTGTTTTATACTCCAACTACCACGAATGCCTAAGGCCTAAACACCCATTGGGTACCGTGGGGCTATAGGGGGATACAGGGGAAAGGGGAAAGCCACACGGACTCTGGTGAGGGAACACGTGTGCATGCAACATGCCCACATTCTGGTTCCGCCTACGAGATCCGCCGGGTGTTACCTCCACGTTCGACAGTCAGAGACTGTCTACCACCTACGGTCAATCACAACATTCATAGCCAAGAGAAAAATTTCTCCTGGAACGGGACTCGAACCCGCACAGTGCACGGCGACTGATCAGGAGACCGAAGAGCCTACTACTGCGGCCACCGCTGCTGCCTAGATGTTTAGATATCTTGGTTAAAAATGTCCATGGACACAACTTGATCCTTAGACTTATTGGTTTTGCTGCAATGTGACATTTTTTGCAGTAGTGGGGTGCTAATTTAGCCATGACTATTTTGGGATATTATATTATATTCAAGAGATAAAAAATATAGTATTTTCGAATGCTAAGATTTTAAAATAGTTATAGCTGATTTACTCCCTAGTAAGACAAAAATACCGCTGCCAACTCTCAATTAAATCAAATATTGAATGTTAATTGAAATATCTGAAAAAATCGTTTTTGATGTATCTCGATCGAATTGTGATTGTCCTACCTTTTTCCACAAACACTCAAATCATGTACCACTTGGAGGTACACACGATGCATGCTTTCACAGTCAAACACACAGGCAAAAGGAAGCTGGCAAGCATGTAGGTTCAGGTCGGCTCACCATTATGCCATTGGTTGCTCGGGGCCACATGCGCCATAGCAAAAAATATTTAATGAATATTTTCTAACTAATAGAGTTTTAATATTTTCCATTCTTTGAAAATTAAATATTTGATCTGAATGGATATTGGATCCAAAATATTCAAAACATACTGATTAAATAATTATTGAGGATGTTACAATCCAAATATTTATCAAACTTTTGTTTAAGATAACATACATTTAAATGAGGTAAAAATATTGTTAAATATTGGATAACTATTTAATGTTACTTCGTGCTATCGGGACCGTTTTTATTATAATCAATTAGAGCTAAATATTGATTGTAGCCGCTTGAAACGGCAAAAATCGTGTTTTTCAAGGCGAATTCCTAATTATGATTCACTGGAAGAACTGGGGAGGAATTGTCGATTTGAGTATTTTAATATGCAAGCCGCTAGTGCATTTTCCACTGCTTAGGCACATACTGTTCAAAATTTTATCTAATTTTCACTAAACTTTGGGACAACTTTTTGAAAAAAATTTGCAAATTTTATAACCAAATTAAAAAAAATATAAATGACTGATAAAATTGAAAAACATATATAGGTTGTTAATTAGGTGGAGATTTCAACAATTATTCATTAATTAAGTTCTATTGTAAACCTATTTCTCTCTTTCCGTTGAGAATAATGGAAAAAAAAAACAAAATAGTTGGGCTGGCAGTCTCTACTGGACTACGAAGACCTTCGAACTAGAACTCAACAATCGTTGACAGCTTAATGATTCCATTTCACCTAGGCTAGCAAGAATCGCTCATCCGGTTTCGAATGATGGCCGAGTTCTTAAAAGGTGCCGTTCAGTTTGGCTGATCGGAGTCCAGATCATCATCAATAACGGCAGCTGCTGGAAAAAAGCTAAACTATTTGCTTAGGGCTAAGAAGTTCATTTCTGCACATGAGCTTCTTACTCTGTACAAGCTACATTATCCGTGCTTGATGCCGCTCAGAGGAGACCAGACCGACTGACCGATGAACCCTCTGGAACTGAGGGGCCGTAGGCTATCTAGCTCTCTTCTGCCACTGTCTTCGGCTCCCATCCCAACCGTATCGAATTTCGTACATCCAGACATGGCAGGTGCGACCTCTCCTCTGTCCCTAGGGCATTAAGATTGTGAAACAATCTACCTAACATGGCTTTTCCCAGTTCTACTAACTTTGGGTAGCTCAAATATGGGTTTAACAAAGTTTCTTCCAGCTCCTCATGGCAGCCGCGGTGTTAGTAGGTACTGCATTACACGTTCACTGAACATGTTGATGAATCGTTAAAAATATATACTTTTATGAAAATTGTGACAGTTATTTTCATTAAAATGCTATCAGATTTGGTCCATGCTTCGAGTATGGCGTAAATCTTTTTTTTATTGGTGTTTTTTATGCCTATAGCCGCTTTGTGCTTTTTGGAGCTGAACCAGGTGATTTATAAAGTGTTTCTTAATTTAATATGAGAACTAGGGGCCAACTTACACAAATCGACCTTCTCTGGTTTGAGCGATATTTTAGAAGTAAACGACTATACCTATTCATTAGATCAATTACCTTAAAACCGCCTTCTAGTTAGTCGAGTTTGTGCCCTAGGTGCAAGTTTGTGGCCCAGATTAGCAAAACCGGGCATGAAAGGTACTTTGGTTGTGCGTTTATGGGATAAAGATAGCTTCCTATGCCAGATAATTCAATAACAGAAAGTGGCAGCGAAGGACGGCTGCAGGTCGAAACGATAGTGACAACGTGTATGATGCTGGAAGAGAGTTTTGACTGTCCACAGTTCTGATTCTTTGATAAAACCGAAGTACTATAATGGCAAGCACATGTAACTGAAATCGGTTGCATATCGCTGCTTCTCAAGAATAGTGACACTATCCAAAAGAAACAGAAAAGTCACTTAAAATTGCAGATCCACTCCAAATGTTGATTATTCTGTGAGGAATAAAGACATTTGCAATTGTTTCAAAGTTTTCGCTAGAGATGACGCTGTTCGTTAATATCGAATGTTTTGGGCTTCTGCCTTGAATAGCGTCATATTGCAGTTGTGGCTTGGCTTTCAAAGCGTATACTTACAATTGTCTCAAGAATAACGTCATATTAGAGCAAAGTACCCTAATAACCGATCGTGTCAATCAAGAATAGTGACATAAAGTGCATTGTGACTATCTTCCTACAACATAAAAATTCGGAAAATGAGTCATTCAAACTATCCGATGAGGAATGATAAGGGTAGAGTCTCAACATTCTGGAACATTTTACTACAAAAACTCGTACAGTGACACTGATTCTCGTGAAGTTGAGGTAGATAAAAAAATTTATAGAAGATCTAACAAAAAATGAAGTAACAAAAAGAGGTCCTAGAGTTACTCTATATAAAGCATACAGACGTAAGATTCCCATTTCCGAGAAACAGAAAAGCGCCTCAATTTAGTAAACAACTTTTGTATTGTACAAGTACCTGTTTTTTCTGTACTTACCTTTGATTTCTTAGTTCCACGTAGCATTTAATATGTTGTGAGTTCTGTATCATTAGTAGTAATACTAAAATAAATTTTCCCTCTTTGTTCTGTAACCACGGATTATTTGTCATATATTTTTTAGAAATGCATTATTTTGTTTAGGAATAATGACACATTCCTGTAAAGCTCCAAGAAAG
Source organism: Acanthoscelides obtectus (assembly GCA_963669975.1). Lineage (NCBI taxonomy): Eukaryota > Metazoa > Arthropoda > Insecta > Coleoptera > Chrysomelidae > Acanthoscelides > Acanthoscelides obtectus. The sequence continues at coordinate 71,336,438 of CAVLJG010000003.1, forward strand.
TGATGAAATGGGATGTTTTTGAACACATTCAATAAATATGAAAGTTTAATAAACCTTGTTTAATTGATAATTTGTCCAAATTATTAACATTACCTTGAGTTATCCGAAATTGTTCTTCAAAAAATATTAAAAATGCCTCACCTGAAAAAAAGCTTTTTTTGAATAGTGTCATTATTCTTGAGAAACAGCGATTTGTGTGCAGTTTAATTGCAGCGCATTAAATTTTATTAAAATCGAATTTTATTGCAGAACTTGATGCGCTTTTCAGATTCCCAGAATCAAGAGCTAATAAATCATTACCTCAGTTATAGAGATCTCTATCATCACAAAACCTCTATTCAAAATTCGGATGTAACTGGATTGAAAGCAATAGGAGGGTAAGAGATAATAGTGTCGTTTCCTGTGGATATAACTGCCGCTAATGGTGACTGAGTCAGGATCGCTTTTCTCAGATGACGTTCCCACAGGTGGTACTAGAAAGTAGTTAAGAGCGTATTATCTGTAGTGTGCCACCCAACTAGCAAAGTAGTGCTATAAGCTTTTGGTAAAAGGACTGTTCAGCCGTAAAAGCTCTCTATTGTTGTTGCCTGAACACCAAAATGCTGGCTTAATGTTGTGTGGGATGCAAATTTGCTTTCTGCATCATATTTGCTCTAAAATGAGGTGTATAAAATTTTATTATAGCATTGTTATACAACATGTTATAAGACAAATTTTGAACGGTTGCATAAACGTTTATACAACTATTTTATACGGCATATTTGCGCCGTAGTGAAAATAGTTGTGTTGTGGCATCCATGGTAACGTTTATACAACAAACCCGAGCCTTGTTGTTTTGGTGTGCACATTTACTACTTTAGCCAACAAATGTATCCCAACGTAAGCACTTATACAACTGTCGTTTAGTAACTGTTGAAGGCTGTACGTCTGCAACAATATTCCAACTTTTATAGTACAAAATTGCTGTGCTCGGCAGACGTTTGTTGCTAAATATGTTGATATACAACTTCACCATAAGCTAACTTTCTGCTGTCATCTTTTTAGTTAAAATTATTATTTTTATTATTAGTTAATATTTTACGACATGCATATTGGTTTAAATCGTTTTATCAACTGTTCAAACAGGAGTTATAGATTTGGTAGACATTCTGGGTAAATCATTCGACTCTGTCCGTATTTCATTTTAGAGATTTGTAAAATTGTTGTATAACACTTGCAGACAACACCAAAATATTCTAATAAGCCAAAGACAACATGGACGATGCCATGAGTATACATAACCACCCGCCATATTGGGCAAAAACATATTCCTCTATTGAAAATTAATTAATTATGTTTCAGTTCGACATTACAGATATAAAGTGATAAACATTAGTGTAATTGTGTCTAAATATAGGATTTAACGCAGATAAGTTCAGTTTTTCATCTTAAAAATCTAAACACACTTTTGATCGTTATTAAAATATGAATCAAATACGAAGCCCGTGCAAATTGCGTAACTACTTTGCACGATAATCACAATAAAATTTGCTGCGCAAGTAATTCAATAGCCCTATATCACCATGTAGAAGTTTATCATATACCTGTGTATGAAATTCACAGTAGTAAACAAGATGACTGTAATGTGTTAGTTATCGCCTATACAATACATAAGAAATAGTTTGGTTGCAATAAAGTAGAATCATGTAACAGAATAGTTGTATAAGTAGTTGACAAAAACTGAATCTTGCACCGACGCAAATGTTCTATAGCTGCTGCAAGAGGTTTACACTTTTGTTGTATAACTGTTACCTGCAGCCCTTATACAACCTCTTAAATGACTGAAGTGTCCTATGACGTGTGCCCATCCTGATTGCATAGCTGTTCTAAGAGCGTTTTGCTAATGTTCTTACAGCATACAATGCTGTGTAAGGAAGACTATAATCGTTCTTGCAACTCTAGTAGGAGTGATAATTGGTAGTTGGGCAGTAATATGTGACTGATACTTTATTTCATGTTTCACCGTCACATACAGGTCAAGTAAAGGGCAATAGATGTTCCTATGTCCACACTGGGGAGAAACACTACCCACTCAAAAGTATTGTCTATGATCAGAAACAAACCATCATTTTCGATGTCTTTTTTATTAGAAATAGTTAAAAATACTTATTGGAAACCTGAAAAGTGCTGAGAAATCTACTGCGCCATCCCTAAAATACATTAATCACCTCCTATCGAAGTCTTTATTAATTCTGCATAGAAATTTTGATAAATCGAAAGTAAGAAATAAATAACTTTAGTCTGACCGAAATTAACAAAATATTCGGTATACACAGAACTACCCAAAGCAGAGGGTATGTGATAAATACGTGTTCACGTTTTTCAGACATAACAATCATAGTGACCAAAGACAGACATCAGAGACGTACTTGTCATACCTGGCAATGGCAATGGGTCAGTCCATTAAAGTCCATGCCTGACCTTCATACTTAAACTGAGTAGGTTTGGCGTCAATATTCATTCTGTGGGCATGCCCCTTTAGTCTGGAAATTCGAACAAAAGTAAAAATATAAAAATTACAAACACTACAAAAAAACGTCCATTAGGCTTCTCCTGCAAAGATGACCCTGAAAGATTCCATCCCAACATTTATAAATTTTGCTGACTATAAGCTGCAAGTGCCTGCTTAGATAATGTCTGAGTAATGTTCAGAAATATAAATAAATATGGGTGTTTTTTTGGGTATTTGGAGAAAGTTCAAAGTATCCAAGTGTCGACATGAAGTTACCCTGTTAGTATCACAATTTATAAAAAGACCATATTCATGTTTTCAAAATACAACACTAACGATTCTACCTCCTTTGCTAACTCCTGCCTTACTCATTGAAATACCCAACTAGACAAAGATGACTAATGTCAGTAACCGATACTAGCTTTAACTTATTTTGAGGCAGTTCGGTATAACAGCAGTCTTATATAAGCTAGTAGAGTTTTTTGTATAATTATATGGATGCAAATCACTATAATGTGGTTTAACTGTAAAGTCATAATAAGGAAAATGAGTATACTAAATATGAGGTATAAGTAAATAATAATCAAAACTCTTTCTTTGATACAAATGATATTGATATTGGGCGAGACTACGTTTTTCGTATCCGAAGTTAATGAGAATACTATGTATGAAGCGACCTTCAAGAAGTTTTTATACAGTCATTAGTTATGCTCATCCTGATCCTATATTAATACAGGCTGCTGGATGTATAGAGATCTATATTTTTCCATTATTGAATAAATGGAATCTCGTCTCGTCTCCTCGTTTGTTATTTGAGGGGTCCGCATGACCTTGGCTCTTGTCTAGTGGAATGATGTTTTATTTCTTCAAAATCTTCCTGAGCAGAGCCAGGAGAGATTTTTTATTAAGTAGAAGATAGAGGAAGACGAAAGAAAGGAAGAAAATGAGAAAGGGGAGAAAACAGGAGAATAGAATCAATTAGTAAGAACGAAATTTATTTATTCTGTATTCCGAACGGTGCTTAATTTGGTTAGAGTATTGCCAAAAGATTTATACTTTAGAGAAACAGACGGGTCTTTTATGTTTAGGTACTTGAGCCAGAGTATAGTCCACTGCGGCACGCAACAAAGGGTTACTATGGGAGCTTGCGCTTTCATAACGCTTCCTAGCCAGTAACCTGATCTGCTCAAATATCGTAGGTATTTGCAGATATCTGTGAATGGTGTCATTGGAGATGTACCATGGGGCACATACTATAGTGCGGAGAATTTTGTTTTGCATGACTTGCAAAGTACGCACACGAGACTTGGAGGCAAAGCAGCAATTCGCACATGCGTAGGTCAAAGCAGGACGGACAATCGTAGTATAAAGGCACACTTTATTTACGAGATTTAATTTTGAATTTCGGTTCAGTAGCGGTTACAAGTGCCGAAAAGTTGTCAATGCATTTTTGGTTAAATTTTGAATATGAGTTTTCCAAATCATATAGTTTTATCTAATGTGACACCGAAATATTTCGCAGTTGTTCCCCATGGGACAGGAACATCATCAACCGAGATCTGCTGTGGTGCAGAATGCCTTTTCTTTGTAAAGTGTTTTGAAGTAATTCATTTTGATGCGTCACCGGGGGGCGAGTGTAAAGAGACTACCAGAACCGTGTCATCCGCATAAAGAAGTACCTCGCAGTGGGTGGGACAGAGGATGACATGAATATATAAGTAATAGAGACTAGGCCCCAGGACCGAGCACTGGAGGACGCCTGCCCTGGTAGGATGATACGTAGAATAAGTATCCTCAGTTTTGATCCTGAACTTTCCTCATTCCAAGAAGGATTTAAGGAATTTATTGATCAATTTATAAAATAGCCCTGCATGCCACACCGTATCGAAAGCCTTTGAAACATCCAAAAAAAGAACTCCAGTACTTTGATCTTGAGTGAATCCGAACCCGGATTGGTTCTCTTGGATCATGCCGGGTGATTCAGACGACGATGCTGCTAAGCGAAAGTGTGAATTCTGTTCAGAGCATCTGAGAAACAGTGGTTTGAAGTGCAAAGGCTCTGCATGCAGTAGTTATATTCATCTGAAGTGTTTCAACCAAATCTCCAAAGTAGTGTTTTTCGAAAACAACGTTTGGAACCGCAAGTCTTGCGCAGCTACCGGAGCTATTGAAAAGGTGGTGCTGCAAAAGGAAAATGATGGTCTAAGTAATGAGGTAAATGTTTTAAAACTATTAGTTTAGGAGCAGGGAGAAGTAAATAATCTACAGAAAGACAAAATTCATCAGCTGGAATGTGCACGAAGTAAGCCACTTTTTACCGAGGTCAATTCAGTGAAATTCCCGTTACTAAAAAACTCACAACAAACCGACTCGACCGTTTTCTTGGTCAAAAGTGTTGATTTTGATGCTAGAGTTGTGGTTAATAATACTAAGTCGAAAGTCAACCCCACTGAGTTAAATATTAGCATAAATAAGATAAAGCCAATAAGAAATGGAATGCTTGTTGACTGTGCCAGTAAACATGTACAAAAGATAAAAAATGTTCTCTCACTCAAGTTGGGGCAAGGCTACATTGTTTCCGAAGGATCTAGGCGTAAGCCACGTATAAAAATACAAGGTGTTGATGTTAATCTTGCCTCAAAAAATACTTTTATTACGGACATGTTTAAACAGAACGAATTTTTACATTCTTTCGATGGTAATGAAATTAAATGGGTATTTAGTCACATTCACGATGAAACTGTGGATGTTATTTTAGAAGTCCCTCCAGATGTAAGGCGTGCGATGATCAATTCTGGATGTGTACATCTAGGTTTGTTACGCAATAGTTTTTCGGATTATTTTACTATTGTTATTTGTTGCTTTAAATGTTCATTTCCAGAAAAACTGTACCGCTAATCAAGCCACTTGTGGAAAATGTTCGGGTTATCATACAAAAAAAGATTGTAGGAATAATAAGTTACATTGTATCAACTGTAAGGAACATAATTTGAAATATAAATCGAAATATTCCGTTGAGCATTCTGTTAGGGACAAAGATTGCAATATTTACAAGGTTAAAGTGAAAAATTTTATTTCACGAACATCATATGTATAGCAATGATTCTCAAAATGTTTTTCTGGAGTTCATCTCAAGTTGCATGTCTTTGTCAACATTAATTTTAATGATTGGTTCTTTGTAATATTTACTTTAGATGCTGGGTGTGATTATACTGTTTTGCTTTTTGAAGACAGGGGTAAAACCGATTCTGCCACCAACTGCGGTACCAACACTATCAATACTTGTAGTGTTTTGAAGATTTATGAGCAATACTAAAAAACATATAAGAAATGAGTAATACACATAACCCGTTCAAAATTGGTCATTTAAATGTAAGGTCGCTATTTACAGTTCTTGATAACTTTAGTGACTTGGTAGTTTCGTAAAATTATGATATAATGTCTGTTTCTGAAACATAGATTAATCACATTGTAACAGCTGACATACTGCAAATTCCAAATTACAATTGATTCCACAAAGATCGCTCAGGTAGAGGGGGTGGAGTGGGTTTATATACAAGAAGTAATATTTTATGTAAAGAAGTATTCCAGGAGTTTTCATCTAAGTTGTGAATTGAACATTTATTCGTAGAATTAATACTGAATAAAATAAATATTATTATTTGCGTGATATACAGGTTGCCATCCAGTAGTACGGTGTTATTAATTGATCATCTTGATATCTTATCTTTTTTTACACCACAGTTCGATGATTTTGTGTTACTGGGCGATATTAACATTGGCCAGCTTTCTGATTATTCCATTTTAGATTGTATTTCCTCATATAACTTTGTATCGCAAATTCACGAGCCCACCAGAATTTCACCAACAAGTGAGACTTGTATTGATATAATATTCACTAGTTGCAGCATTTGTGATATAGTGACCAGCTCGGGAGTACATCCAGCAGATAATATATCTGATCATAGTACAGTATTTTCATTTTAAATATAACCATTATCAAGCCTGAATCAATAATTATCCAATACAGGGATTTTAAGAATTTTTAAATGATTTAAACAGTATTCCATGGAATCATATTTATTACTTGAATAATTTAGAGGATAAAGTTGAATACTTAACATCCAATGTTTTAGTCTTAATTGATGTTCATGCCCCTTTCGTGTCCTCACGCATAAGTAAACCGTATACTCCCTGGCTGACAACTAATATTAGGTTGCTTATGAAAAAACGGGACGTAGCACTTAAGAAGTTTAAGCTTATAAAGTCTATGTCAAAACTCACCTTCTATCGTCACTTAAAAATATGATTCAACGTCGGGAAAGATAATTCAGCTAAAATGGTTGAGAATAGACGATATGTATATGTAGATACTCAGTTGCTACTATGGTACATAAAATAATAACTTCGCAGTTTCCCTCTTACTTATATAGGAAATTATTGTTTTGCGGAAGAAATGATGACATCAATTTCAGGTTCAAAGAACGACTTGAAGTTCCATTATACAATACGATGCTAATCCGTCGGTCATTTATATATAATGCAATCAAAATGTACAATGACGTGTCGGATAACCTCAAAGTGATTTCTATAGCTAACTTTAAGAGGAGTGTGAAAAAGGGGTTACTTGGTTAGGAATGTAGCCTCGGATAACGGTGGGAATTTTTGGTTTTACCTTTCTTTTTCTCTTTTTTTTTGATTCAGTATGGCATTGATTGTGTTAATTGTTGCGTTGTTAATTAAAGCCATGTATAGTTTTTGTTACCTAAAATCGCTCTAATGTCTTACCGTCTGAGCCTGTTTTTTTTCTTTCAATTTTTTATTTCAATCATCTTCCGAAAGGTTAAGTAGATATTTTCTAGACTCCGCCTTTTAAGGAACATTATATAAATATAATAATTATAATAATAATAATAATCGTCTTCATTTAAACTGCACAATTTCATACAGAGAAACAAGAGTTGCATATGGTGGCGAAGTTTAGCAACATGCCACTCTTACACTTAACCATATGCAATGTATTCCTTGATAAATATAATTATTAATATAAATAATAAGATTATTATTATTATCCTTATCGTCTTCACAAGTAGCATTACCTGTCGTACTCAGCGTGAAATCAAAATTGTACGTCGGAAATTGCTTCGAGAGGAAAACAGTAATTTTCTAGATGAGTATGAATAACCTTTTCGGCCAATTTAGACGGAGAAGACAATAGATCCCGCCTTTTTCGGGATCATTACAACTTCAGGGATTTTACAGTCTCTTGGATAGTATTGGAACCTAATCATAGTATTAATTACACTGGACAACAAATTTTAGCTTTTTAATTGTATCTTTGTTAATTTTGGGGCGCTGAATCCAAAAAATGACAATGACATAAAAAAATTAGTTGCGGTTTAGAAAAAAAACTTTTTATTTTTAAGGATATATTAAAAAAAAGTAACAAGATTCATATACTTATAAGAATCACTATATGCGCTGTCTTTTTGCTGTTCTTTTATGGATCGTTTCTGGAGCATCTCTACCAAGAGTCCAACAGTAGTCTGCAAGCATGGAAGGATTCCACTTTCCCTGGTACCTTTTTTCCATTGTTGAAATATCCTGATGAATACGTTCGCCGTGCTCATCACTTACGGCTCCGCAATTGTCAGGAAAAAAGTCCAGGTGTGAGTGTAGGAAATGTATCTTAAGAGACATATTACAGCCCATCTTTTGATACTATGACAGCATATTTTTGACAAGGGTTTTATAGTTGTCAGCTTTTCTATTTCCCAAGAAATTAGTGACCACCAGACGGAAATCATTCCAAGCAGTTTTTTCAATACCTGTTAAAGTGTTTTCAAACTGTGTATCTTTCAAAATATTTCGAATCTGTGGCCCAACAAAAATACCGTCTTTAACCTTTGCCTCACTTAGACTTGGAAATTTCTGACGCAGATATTGAAAAGCTGACCCATCTCTATCTAATGCCTTGACAAAGTTTTTCATTAGGCCCAACTTGAAATGCAGTGGTTTTAATAAATTTTTTTTCGAATCTACTAATGGCATATGCTGTACAATTTTTTGTCCTGGCTCTAGGAATTGACGAACAGGCCAGTTTTGTTTGGTGTAATGAAGTGCCTTTGCCCGACTGTCCCATTCACACAAAAAACAGCAAAACTTTGTGTAGCCTAGCTGCAGCCCAAGTAAAAGTGCAACAACTTTCAAATCGCCACAAATATGCCATTGGTGCTCATCGTATTTTATGCATGTCAATAGGTACTTCATATTGTCATACGATTCTTTCATGTGAACTGCATACCCTACAGGAAGAGATGGTAAAATATTTCCAATATGCAATAACACTGCCTTTAAATTCAATGTTGAACTGTATAAACAATCTCCATTCTTCTGAGTTATAGTTTATATTTAAAGCTCTAGTAAGCCGTTAATGTTACTGCAGAAAACCAAGTTATTCTCCATATTGAAAAATGGTTCTAAGTCTTTGTGGCGTTTACGAAAAACACATACCGAAACATCGTCTTCTAACAAGTTCCACTGCTGCAGTCTTGATCCAAATAACTCTGCCTTACATTTTGGAAGTTCTAAATCTCTTACAAGATCATTTAATTCTGACTGTGTTATTTTGTGCGGTTGGTGGCATGACGTGCTCGGTATAAAATCAGGATCTCTTGACGTTGATGGCATATCTTCTTCCTGACGAATCACTCGATCGCCATGATCTGATTCGTTTTCTGATTCGCAAGTGTAGGCTTCTGGGGGTTTTGGAATAGGATTTTCGACACTGTGAGGCACAGGTCTCATCGCAGATGGTATGTTTGGGTAGTTAGTAACCGATTTTTTTTCTTGGACATACCTGTGGCTTGTCCAACACAAGGTACCATGCAAAAGTAACAATCATTAATATGATTTGTAGGCTCTCTCCAAACCATTGGGACAGCAAAGCGCATAGACCGTTTTTTGCCATTTAACCAGCTCCTCAGACTTGAAGCACATGTATTACAGCAGATGTGGGGTGCCCACTGTTTGTCTTGATCACCTAGTTTACAACCGAAATAAAGCTGATATGCCTTTGTTATTAGTGGAGTAATAGACCGTCTCTGAGACGCAAAAGTCACATCACCACACACGTAACAAAACTGATCTGGATTGTTTACACACTTTCGAGACATCTTGCATGAACGGTGTCAGACAACTGAGGAAAAAATGGCTAATATAAAACAATATAATGTACACGTATGTATAACGTAACAGAATCATGCCGATTACATCATCTTTCCTTACCGAATATAAAAATGTAGCACGTGCATTCTTGTGAATTACAGTATATTAACACTGTCACAGCAGGAACACATATAATTATCGTATCTCTAAAACTTGAACTAATATTGAAAAAATAAGTTTAATTCCGGTTTTAGCACATTAAAAATAGTAATATTTTGTTGATTTTATTTAGGATATTTTTTGGCTGTTGATCAGTATTATTGTTAGAGGATATGTCAAAGCCCTCGGAGGCAATAGCTTCAGTGCCTTGTTGGTGATTTGGTCCCCTCCAGGTGCTTGCCTACCTTAAGGTCTTTGATATGACCGTGACTGGCAGGACTGCAATGCGGAACTTCTAAGAGGGGTTCTACTCTGCCACCGTTGGCTCTGAAATATCTCCTAACGAATTTTTGAATTTGTTCTTCATCATCAAGGTCGTTATCCAAGTCGTAATTAGGAGAGAACGGTCTCTCCATGGTGTTTGCAAAGACTGACGCCTTCTCCTCGCTGATAAAAACCATACCACCAGGACCGTGGATCGGTGGCAGTTGTTTCCTCTTACCATTTCTTAGGGACCTTGCAACGCGCCAAAGAGGGGTGGAGTTGTTTACCATCCCTTCGATGAAGCTATTCTATTCTTCATTTTGGTATTCAAATAAAGTATCGTAACGGAATGGACCAGAGTCGTGACCCTTCTAATATCTTCAGGGCGACGAGTGCGTGTTTAGCGATCGTAATGGCTGATCTTTTGTCCCTTATCTTTTGGCGAATATCAGCAGGGAGAAAAAGAGTATCAGGGGACCTTCTTTAAGTAGCTGCTCTTGTTAGTGACTCTTGCATGAGCCTCGTCCACTCCGACAAAGCAGAGTCTAGTTCACTCTCAGTACCTATAACTGGAATATTGGGAAAGGTCGTAAGTATAGACTTATAGAGTTCCCAATCAATACGCTTTGACGGAGGAGATTCTGCATAGTTTTGTTCGATTCCTACCTCCAAGATGACTGGAAGATGGTTACTCTGAATGTCATACAGGTCTCGAGAAGTAATACTAAAATTGCAATTTCTGTATATAGCAAAATCAATCACGTCTGGTGTTAACAGACTGTTCTATGGATGGTGTGTCGGCTCCCCCGTGGAATGTATGAGGCATCTTTGCAGCATGACATAATTATACAACTGAATACCGCTAGATCTGTTGAACGTTGCTTTCCATGACCCGCGTTTGGAGTTGTAATCCCCCGCAGCAGTTAACGACCCAGGCGGTCCACGAGAACTTCCGAGTCCACCTCTTGAAGCCGAGGACCACTCCTCACATACACCGATGTGAGCTTCAGAGGAATGCCCGTCGCCATATTGACCACAACAGAAGCTGCGTCAATGCTCTGCAACTCGACGTTGGTGCTTCTGTGGTAGTCAATACCGCGCCGAACAAGTATGGCCAAGCCGCCGCCCCTACCATTCAACCTGTCTGCTCGAATGACATCAAAATGTGGGACGACAAGTCTATCGCCCGGTTTCAGGAATTTTTCTTGCAACAAGATAACATCTATAGGTCCATCAAACAGGGCTTGATGAAATTCACGTTTTTTGCGGATATCCTTTATCCCACAAGCCATCCAGAATAGATTTTTTGAAAATGATGTCTGCCATGTATCACTAGGCATTTACGGCCCTGTTACTGGCTGCAGAAAGACAGCCTTCAGGGCTTGTGTTGAGTGCAGAAGAGGAGCTATGATCTGTTCAAGTGATTTTGGGACAGTTGCTAAATCGTTAACTGGGGCAGACTATGAACTGTCCGAATTTGTGTTGCTGGAAGAGGCAACAGCAGCATAAGTTTTGTCCGAATTTAGAGAAGTCGCTCTCTGCTGTCGCTCTCGTATAAGTTCAATATTTTTTCTGGGGACAATTGATAGCCTAAGCTATTTGCCGGATGATTTTGGCCACAATTTGCACAGGTCCCAGCATCGTGATCTGTAAGTGGACACAGATTCGTGAGGTGCTCTTGGGCGCACATCGTGCACCTGGGAGGTGCCGTACAATATGACTGAGAGTGACCATATCTCTGACAGCGATGGCACTGACAGATTTGTCCAGAAGCTCGTTACACCTCCACGGAGATACCCAAGCCCATGAGTTCACGCTCATTGAAAATGTCATGAGACTTTGCTATCTTCGGCAGTACTACAACTATAAGAGGCGTGGGTCTCCCGCCATTCTTTTTGAAGCGAATTATATGAAGAGGGTTTTATCCCCTTGATATGGGCTCTTCTTTCACTTCACATTCCTCCGTAGTTGTTGGTATTCCCCTTAGGACCGCGTGAATGTTTCTCGAGGGAGGGGAAAAGTATGGTGTGCTATTTCTTTTTCTTTTAGAAATCGTTTTCTATCATTATCCTCTGTTTTAGGGGTTATTCTAATTCCGGCATCGATAGCCACAGCATTTTCAATTTTAATACAGAGAGAAACACATGATTAAGATAGAAACTTCCAATTTCCTGGTACGCGCAGTACTATCGGCGTTATCCGCTTTGATGGCGGTAGTCTCGAAGGTGTCGTGCTCCAACCTGGAGGACTTGGTTCTGAATTTGTATTTTGACTAGAGTCAGTAGCCGAGTTTGAGTGGTAAAAAATTTTGTTTGGGGCAATGGAGATGAAGATGAAGTAAGACTGGGCTTACTTGGCAGTGGTGCAAAATCTCTGGAGCTCTTCTTGGATCTGCGTTTTTTTGATACTTTAGAGCTATCTTCTTACATGTTTGCTATTTCTATTTTGTTAGCTGAAGAACTTTCGCTGTCGCTGACAGACTGACGTTTCTTTGGCGATTCACTCTTCTCCAGTAACTTATTTTGCCTCTGCAACTCGTCTATTTGAATGAACGCTTCCTTGTCGGGTAGGCAATCTCGGTCAGGCGGGGCATCTTGACTCTCACCAATATTGGGGCAGCTAGGAGCTGCATCCTGCTGACCCCCAGGATCTGTTTCCATCTTTTTATACGCCTTTTTCCTGGATTTTCGCAAGCTAATACTCAGAGCAAAAATTCTGTCAACTTGACAAATACCATACACAGGGTGTTACGAATAAATTGAATGATAGCTCCAAAAGTTATGTCAAGAGCCGGTTGTCACTACAGTAATCTGCTGTTGGATGTGGCATATAGGAATACTCAATTCTGTTGTATTTTTTTAATATGTTATATAACTTGTTGGACGAGAGCTGCCTACATATCAGACTAATTTCCAGATATTACCTCGAGCAGCTGAAAATTATAATTTGCTTAAACCTAAAACCGTTAACTTGTAGTTAACCAAACCAAAAATCCTTGGTTTACGTAAAGCTCATGTCAAGCGATATCGCTGCTAATGACTATTTCTTATAGACAGATATGTAGAATGCTTTCTTAGGAAAACTGTATAAGGTCTTCTCGCGTAACTTGTATTCTTCCAGTTGTTCATCATAATCTCTTAAAGGAACGGAACTGTTGCCCAATTTCGGTTTACGAGATGTCTGCTCAAGTATTTCTGACTGATCAGCTGCCTTCATGCATGGCAGATTTTACCTACGTAAGTTTGAACCTTTGCTAACGTAGTAAATCGCAGTCTACAGAAACGATGTGATATATTTTCTTATGTTCTTTATTAATCTATAATGGTACCGTGCACACTATAAAACACTTATTCATCTTACTGTCTGAGCAACACAGAAAATAGTATACCAAGCTCTAGTGAACTGAAAAAGAAAAGAGAGATCATCACAACATCAAAGTACCATGAAGTATTCACGTATGTTCATGGAATAAGCTTGTGGTGGAGTTGCAAAAGATCTAAAGCTTAGGGCTTATCACAAATCTGATCTCAACTAAAAATTATGATTAAAGTTTCCTCTTAGGTGACAGATTTAAACATTCAGATTGCAGATGGAGTGCGGAGGATGTATCGCACTTTTTTCAGGTTATTATATTGATTAATTACACTCCCAGCTCTGATAGTTCTACGCACCTATTAGCATATTTAACATATCTTAGACTTCCCAATATATTTGCCCTTAAAACTTATATAATACAAAATATCTTCAACTAACGGATCGCGTACCTATCGGTAGCAGTTTCCGTGCGCCAGAGTATTGTAAATATGACGACTTTGGATGGATATCAGATACTTATAAAAGCAGGTAGCAGATGCTGTGGTAATACGAGGTGATCGCGATATTATCATGCAGATTGAATTTAAAATAAGGTTAGTTGATTTCAAACATTGTCGACAACTAGTTTTACACCAGATCTCAAAGGAATCAATCAACCGTTTACGGATACGCTCATTTCTACAATCTGAGAGAATATTTTTTTATGAGAGGCCCAAATAGTGCATTTAAGTTTCGGACAAGACTTTGATGCCATTGACTACCTGACAAGTTTTACTATGAATTGTTTCAAAGGCCGCCATTTTTTATCAACAGTATTTGGGGGACTGCTCTCGGCACGCTAATGAAATTCATAACTATTTTATAGTCATTAATTATGTTTGCCCGAGGCGAACGACGGTTTTAAAAAAATAACTGTTATTTCCCGCTGATGAATCTAACTACCGCTACAATAGTTGATAGCTATGTGATTACCAAACAAAAGGTGCAACGGTTTTAATAAAGTCGTATAATTGGAATACTAATTCTTGAGGATTTTCTAACAACGGCAATAGAACGACAAAAGATAAAGCTAAGATGATGCAATATAATAATTATATTGTATAGAGTGAGCCAAAGTACATATCTCATTTAAACTTCTTAGTGATAACTTAATGACTTATGGCAATGAACAGCAATACCAAAATCTAACAAAAATCAGCACAAAGGTCTCAGGGATATCAATAAATGCTCTTTTTTGTGAACTTTGAAATCATGTATCTTGGATACCAGACTTTTTTTACATATCTTTAAATAAACTTTTCTACTTGAATTCGATTTGGAAATGTGCACTAGTGATTGCGGCCTATGGTTAAGCAACACCCGATTATTCTTGATATCAAGATATTCAGTGAGACCATTGGCCAGACACATACTCACATATAATACGTAAGCGTAGTTTAGCTCTATTAGACCAAAACAACTAATCTTCCGTTCTTTCGTATTCGTTAAGATCATCAATAATATTTTTCTGTTTGTAGTGTTCCAGTAGAGCCAAGGTAACTTACACAGAATATCATATAGCTCAGTTGACTAAAACAGTTATAAACAATTAATTTTTATTTTGCACGCCGCTGGCAAGGAAGTATTGTAATCGCAAAAAAAATGAAAACGAGTTGTTATATGACGGGTACATCATGAAAAATCATGTCACTCGGTCCGTCAGTCTGTCTATCTGTCCTCTAATCCTCGTCCTGTATATAACTTGGAAAGTTCTTTTCAGATAGATTTTGATGAAATTTTCACACACCGTTACTAGAGTATCTAAGAAATATAGCAGAATCAGTTGCTCTCCGAACATAAGTCGTCCATAACACGAAGTAGCGTATCTCATTTTTTCCAATTATACAGGAGAGCGTTTTGAATATTTTCACTATATTTGAGTTGTTGCTGACAAAAAGGTATTATTACTTCATAATCAAATTTGTGGGTATATCTGCTCAAGCTTTTAAAAATGAGCAACGATTAACTCATTTTTCATTTTATGTGTTCAAAATTTAAAAAAAGTAGATACGTCTTTTTGTGAAATTGAAAGGTCGTAATTCATGAAATAAAGACTTAGTTACGCCCGTGCTTTATAAAAGTGATGAAAAATAAACACACATGAAATTTAAATAAAAAAAGATTTATTACAGAACAAAATGGTTACAAAAAGGGGAACAGTGAATACTATGGCGAAATAAGTATCCGCAGTATCTAAAACTACTTAACTCTTTATAAAAGTATATACGGCAGCACAAATAAAAGATTCACTGAAATAATCATATAATAATATCTGTTAAAGATAAACAACACAATAATTAGTATTTCTATTAGTATAAAAGACTGTATTCGTGTTGCAGGTGACTAGTTTTGTAAAATATTGTTAGCGGCTCATGTTTTTTAACTGGAGGCAGTTGGGCAGGTATCAGACTTGCACCTACTTAGGTAGATGGTCTCTGACTGTCGAACGCGGAGGAACCACCCGGTGGATCTCGTAGGCGGGGCCAGAATGTGTGCATGTTGAATGCATACGTGTACCATCGCCGAAGTCCGTGTGGCGTCCCCCCTTTCCCCTGTATCCCCCTATAGCCCCACGGTAACCCATGGGTGCTTAGGTCTTGGGCCTTCGTGGTAGTTGGAGTACAAAAAATTGCTGTAGAGACGGCACTGTGGGCAGAATCTCCTTCATTTAGACCATGTATTGTCTCACATAGAATAATGAGATAACTACTATATTCGAAGTTTTAGCTACATCATATAAAAGCATTGTCACAATAATGGAATTCTTATTATGTCCACTGCATCCATCCGAAAATAGGGTAACGTATCTATAACGTTATAGTAGTAAATTTGGAAGACCCTAGAAACACAAGAACTTACTTCAAATGCTCCTCTTTTGCTCTCTAGTTCATTCCAAAGATAACGGTGGCATTCCTTTGAAGAAATATCGTGCTTCGTCAAATTATGTTTTTTTATAAGACCGCACTTTCATTTGACCAGGGCTTGTTCTACATCAAAACTTGCACATGTAATTCCATTATCATTATCATTATTATTATTATCATTATCGTTATCGTTATCGTTATCGTTATCGTTATCGTTTTCGTTATCGTTATCGTTAACGTTATCGTTACCGTTGCCGTTGCCGTTGCCGTTACCGTTACCGTTACCGTTACCGTTACCGTTACCGTTATCTCATCGTTATCGTTATTATTATTATTAGTCAGAGCTTGCACTCTATAGAACTTTTTATTTTCCTTACTTTGTTTTTATCGTCGTAATACTTTTGATACCTGTCCTTCAGTCTTTATTTCTGATCTTTCACACTTTGTCTGTAGGAATTACACAGCGAGCACTGATCTCTCTTCGGTCGGTAAAATACAAGGTTATGACCTAAACTCTTTACGGTATAGGTCAATCGAAGGTTTGTCGTCAGTGTGATTTAGTTCTCCTATAAACATAGCATATATCTTATAAACAGTCACTTTTGGATGAAGATTTTTCTTGGTTGAACTTAATCGGCAATTGTGGGACTTAATTTTCGGGAATCTCAGGATGTGTTTGTGAATTGCATCTCGAAGTGAATTGTCTCTCCTAATATCCACCACCTATTTTTCTCCTTCAACGATTCCAGTTGAATTTAATTTTTCTAAGTTTTCATTGTTCATTATCGAGATCCTAACGTGTCCACAGATAGAGTTTTACAGACTAAGGGCCAATTTCACCAACATTAGTATTTGACGGTCCCTTGGACGAATAGGAAAAGACCTTATAAAACTGCAATTTGACAGAAGCTGTCAAGGCTCTCTGAATATCATTTTAGATGTAATATTATGTCTTTGTGCTTTAGAATTAGGATAAGTTTCATAGAATTTTAAATTTTGATCATTTCAGAAAAGACGATCAGTTATTCAAGTGGGACCAATGGGAATGCCGCAAATAATAGGTCGATTTTCTAGCTATTATATTTGGTAGGATGTTTTCACTGTCTTTGACGACTGTTCATGCATGGCAATCTAGTTTTGTCGGTATATCACGTACAGGGTGTTGCACATAATACGTACCTGTAGAAATGTACCGATTTTTGTTATTTTGCAAAAAAAGGATATAAAACGTATTCCAACTGGTTCATCATCTTTTGTTACATCAAAAACAATTTTTGCCAATTTATGATCTAGAAATCCACACCAAATGTAAACAAACAGCACATTCTGCATTTCTGGGTCCTAAAACATCTATATTTGTAAAAGTATCCGCATCAACCTATTATTCATCGTCTAGATATTATAAGTCAGAATCAAAGATACCTATTTATGAAAATATATCTCCAAACATTGTTATATTTTCTTATTTCTATTGTTGTAATTCGTCTGGGATATTAATTTCTTTTAAAGTGAGCTGCACATCTGCAGTGTTGCCAAACCGAAAAAAAAACGGAATCGGTAAATAGTGTCGTTGAGTTCGGTATAAGGTAAATGCTGTCCCAAGATCAGTGGTAGATCAAGGACCTTTGAGTCATGAGAAACGTCTGTCATTGTTTTGGGCGCGCACACAACATGTTTTTTGAGGTCATATTTCTATATTACAAGTTCTACAATGTGTCTGCTGGTCGCTCTATCAAAGTACTTTGCGAACCATTCTGGAAACTTCTCTTTCGGTTCTTGCGTTTGGGATTGTAAATATTATTCTCTTTTACCCCTGAACTCACCTATCATTTGAATTAAATATTTATTTTGAAAACAGACAGGTTTAGGTTTCTTTATTGTTTGTCCAGTGATAAGGTAATGACGGTAATCTACCAGTCTATACCTTTTGTATACACAAAAATCAATTTAGGGCAAGCGTAGTAAGGGACGAGGATGTGCGTTCGTAATCATAGGCAACCCAAATTTACTCCTCTCGTCAGCCAGACTGCCTGAGTGTGTATGCAGATGTATGACTGATATGGTGCATAAAACTACGAAGACTACATAAAATTAACTTTTATCTTTATTTTTTGTTTCTGCTCTTTTTCGGCAAGTATGGAAATATTTGAATTATTTTGGACAATCGTGGAAAATGACGTTTTGGTAAACAATCTCATTTCGGTAAAAACACCGAAAAATCTGGTTTAAGTCCATGCATAGACAATCTGAAAGTTGCAACATGAATTTATATTCTAAATTCTATGCATATCCGTCCATATTCCTCAATATTTCATTTGAAGCTCTTATTTGTCATAAGATGTTAGAAAAGTATAAGATAGTAAAGGCAACACCTCACCCTGCAGCCCAGTTGACAAGAATGACAAGCTGTCATGATTAGGGATGTTTAGATGTACGAAAAGTATCGATTCTTATCGTTTTAGGAAGTATCGATACTCTGAAATATTGGAATAAAGTTATCGATATCCAGCGGAAGGAAACAAAGAAGAAAAGTAATCTGAAGTTAGTCACTCTTTCTGACCCAGTCCGGATCGAAAGATGACGATACTCGTGAAATGTATCGACACCCAGGTGTCGTATATAAAAATATCGATCCAAAATATCGGGTATGGGAAGCAAAAGTATCGATACTTTTAAATATAGGATCGAATCGAACATCCCTACTGTCAAGATGTATCAACCGAGCTACCGACGGAGCTAGTTTGGCGGTCATGGAAATAATTTTAAATTTTCATTTGCATTTTTTCAAGTGTTCTGCAATGATTTTGGGAAAAATTCCACGAATAGTCTTACAAGGCATAGTAGAGTATATTACAACAGTTGGCGTAGCGTACTCCACTGGAATCAGGGGGGTGAAACGGGATATTAATGCACAATCTGGCAACCATGTCATTGAATAGCATGGAATTAAATCTTCGTCAGTGTATATGTTTTGTGACGAGGACCAAGGGTTGACGGATACCACACATGTGAACATGTGTCACTCGGGGAGTTTTGAAATGCAACAATCAGCTGTTACTCAAACAATGTCTAATTGTGTAACCTAGAATGTGTACTCGTGAAAAAAGACAAATATGGCAAATCTCTAGTTTTTTTGCAGGTTTTAGGTTTGCTGATAGCTTTACAACATATATTTTGGCATTTCTTAATAGCAGTGAATATAGTGTGGATGTTTGTTCAGTTCCTGAACAACGAAAAATATTCAACTTTATGGATGTACGGATATCAAAAAACCTGAATGGTTTTGTGGAAATATGAATCTAAGGTTTCACAATGGTTCTGATGAAAGGCAAGTAAATGAATAAATGTTTGGAAACGAGCAATGTCTATGAAATTTTTGGTAGAGTCTGTCATCAAGTAGGTGTTTAATGGCTATCTGCAAGAGGTTTATAGGAAAAAAACACGGGAGGTGATGTTAAATCAGTAAAATCGCATATCAATTGAAGAAAATAATATAAACATGAATAAACTATCGACAACATTAAATAAAAACAAGAATTTTATTCAAAATTCAAACATTTCTTTAAATTTTGACTGAATTATATGTAATTTCTAAATATTCAATATGCTGGTGATGTTTCAAGGACAAGCTGTCATCTCATACTTTGACAATATTTTGTTTTCAACATTTCATAGGTATTGGTTGCTGAAATTTGTTGATTGGATGTTGAAGCTCATTCGTTGTATTTGACGGACTGTTACCCTATAGGTGCAGAATAACGGACAGTTAAGTTGAAAACCTTGGTGAAATCCACCCTAAATACTGCCTATTATATATATATACGTATATATATAAGTTATGTACCAGTCTACAAAGAAGAATATGCTGAACAAGGACTTTTGCCTCCACGTGCCTTTCTTATCAGTTACAGTATTGTATTTCATTTGTTCTTTACTTTGGTTTGTATAATGAACTTTGCAGGCAGTCTCGATTCAGAACTCATTCAATTAACATCATTGTATTTGGTCTTTCTCAAAAATAAATCTTTTTAAAAACGTTTTCGTTGAAGAAAGATATTTGAGTGGCGCAGTCAATCCAGTAGGATAGCCAGACGAAAAAAGGACATTTTCGGTTCGTTTCAACGGTTTACTGGCTATAACGAAACCAACCGCGATTGGTCGCGAACGATCCGACGGAATATCGATATCGTTACCGTGATCACCGGAACCAAATCGAGAAACCAAGACGACAGCAGCCCAGAGGACAGAAGGAACATCTGCTCCAGGACAGGCAACCCAGCAGTGGCCCAGGCATACGGACACATGGGACGGATTGGATTATTACTGTAAGTACGAATGTCTTACAGGGGTGAAAACAATCAAAAGCTGTTTGATGATATATTGAGTGACACTGATTCGGACTCACAGTCGGATACGGAACATATCCAACATAGCTTAAGTAACTTGCAATTAAGACCTAGTATGCTAAATAGTACAGTCAATATGAACAACAGTCAAGTAAATCAATCAAGCATGTCATTACGCCCAGAGTATCTTAACATGATACCCGAATTTTATGGTCAACAAGAATTATTACCAAGATTCATAGATATTTGCGAAAAGTTAGTGAATAAATTTTATAGATTAGAGGATGAAAATGACTTCCAGAACGAATATCTTATGAGTAGCATTTTAGCGAAAATCAAAGGTAATGCAGCTTTAAATATTAGTAGCAATATTATAAAAAATTGGACAGACTTGAAAACTGCACTTTTAAATACATATCAAGACAAGCGTGACGTATTTACTCTAAATATAGAATTGTGTGAATTAAAACAGAACAATGAAACCCCCTTTGAATTTTATAACAAAGTTCAGAGTTTATTGAATTTACAAATATCATTTTTAACTACACATTGTGTGAGTGAAGAAGCTCAGATAATATGTAATTTTTGCAAAAGCGTAGCATTAAGAGTATTTCTAAAAGGTTTAAAGGAACCTCTAGGATCGCTCATGAGGACGAAAAATCCTACAGACTTGAATGAAGCTCTGAATATATTAACTAACGACTTTCAGCTTGATCATAAGGTAGATAAACATAAAAATGTTAATCGAAGTAATATGCAATTAGTTCGCCATATGAACAACAACTTTGGTAATTATAGGAATCAATACCAAGCGGTACAGCGTCCAGTATTACAAAGACAATTTAGTCCTAATAATGTACGACCAAATAATCCTAATCAGAATAGAACGAATTTTCACAATAATAACGTTTTTAGACCTAATCAGATCAATAATCTGCCAAGGCCTACTCCGATGAGTACATCCACTAGACAGACGTATCAGCAACCAAATTTTCAAGGTAGAAATTTTAACAGACCTGGTGTAAACGCAGAACAGGCCATGTTTAACTTGTGTGTACAAGACCAACCTGTTGTAGAATTTCCAAATGATGACAATTATGGATGCGCTTATTCTCAGAATAATTCTGATGATTTTTTATGGCAAGAAGCCTCGGTACAGATACAACCACAAGTCTCAACGGGCCACCCAAGTCAATTGAAATTATGAGTTTAACCGACAAATGTAGCAAACTACCATACATTGTATTTCCGGAGTATAATCTCAAAGTATTGATTGACACTGGAAGTACAAAATCTTTCATACACCCTGAAATTGCGAAAAAAGTATTTTCAAGACATATCCAAAAAGACCCATTTCAAATCACTTCAGCACATGGTTCATCTATCGAACAATATAGTATGACAATACCTTGTCCAAAGATTTTTAAGAATCCAAATATTCTCATGAAATTTCATTTATTCAAGTTTCACGAACATTTCCAATGCCTTTTAGGACTCGATAACCTGAAAGAGATATTGAATGCCAACATTGATTTGAGCAATGATCTTTTAGTCACACCCACAACAAGGATACCCATGCAATATCACGAGATTACAAAAAAATCTTCTAATATTATCACTGTTCCACCTAGAACAGAACAGATAATTAAAGTTAACATAAAAAATTTAAAAAATGGTAATGCTAACATTCCATACAGAAAATTATCATGTTTAGAAATCCCTGAATATCTTACTACAGTGAAAAATCACGAAGCAATTTGCACAGTATTAAATTTATCTGAAGAACAGATTTCTCTTGACATATCTCGACCAATAGATGTAGAAAATTTTGAAAATTGCGAATTTTCAGAAAATTCTGATCCACCGAATATTAATTCTTTGAACTTTCAAAAATATAAATTTGATATTTCCAAAATTAGGACAGAGCATATGAACTCTGAAGAAAAAGACGCAATCACCAAGTTAGTAAGAGAGTATTCAGACATATTTCACATAGATGGTAATTACTTAACTTTTACGAGCAAAATTAAGCATCATATACGTACAAGCGATGAAATACCCATTTACACTAAATCATGCAGATATCCTGAAATCCACCGAAAAGAGGTACAAAGACAAATACAATCAATGCTTGATCAAAAAATTATTAGAGAGAGCCATTCAGCGTGGTGCTCACCTATATGGATTGTTCCAAAAAAATTAGACGCATCGGGAAAGCAAAAATGGAGAATAGTCATTGATTATAGAAAACTGAATGAAAAAACATTGGGAGATCGTTATCCTCTTCCAAACATAACAGATTTGTTAGATAAATTAGGGCGATGCCAATATTTTTCAACATTAGACTTAGCTTCAGGTTTTCACCAAATAGAAATGGCAGAAGATGATATTCAAAAAACTGCATTTAATACAGAAAATGGACACTACGAGTTTACAAGAATGCCATTTGGACTAAAAAACGCGCCAGCGACTTTCCAGCGAGTAATGGATAACATACTGAGAGGTATTCAAAATGAAAAATGCTTAGTATATTTAGATGACATTATAATATTCAGTACTAGTTTACAGGAACATATTTCTCGACTTAGAGAAGTTTTTGAAAGGTTACGTCAGTCAAATTTTAAAATACAGTTAGGCAAATCGGAATTTCTTAGAAAAGAAGTATCGTATTTAGGTCATGTTGTAACGGCGGATGGTGTGAAACCAAACCCCGATAAGATAAAGGCAATCACAGAATTTAAAATACCAAAAACTAAGAAGCAAATTAAAGGCTTCCTTGGACTTTTAGGTTATTACCGTAAGTTTATAAAAGATTTTGCGAAAATCACTAAGCCATTGACAATCAGATTGAAAAAAGATGCAATTATTAATCCCAATGACGCAGATTATATAAAATGTTTCGAATTATGCAAGACTTTATTGACAAACGATCCGATACTCCAATATCCGGATTTTTCCAAACCATTCTTGATAACTACGGATGCAAGTAATTATGCAATCGGCGCAATATTATCCCAAGGTAAATTAGGCTCAGATTTACCAATAGCGTACGCCTCACGAACATTAAGTGATTCAGAAACAAGGTATAGCACGACAGAAAAAGAACTTCTAAGTATCGTACATGCAGTAAAATATTTCAGACCTTATATTTTCGGACGTAAGTTTACTATTGTAACAGATCACAAAAGCCTCCAATGGTTATTTTCAGTTAGAGATGCTAGTTCGAAATTACTAAGATGGCGCTTAAGATTAGAAGAACATGATTTTGACATTGTTTACAGGAAAGGCAAATCAAACACAAATGCGGACTTTTTATCTAGAATAGAAGTAAATGTTAATGAAACAGAATCACCTTTTAATATAGACATAGATAAGCAATTATTAAATAATTATTTACAGAATCATAAGGAAAAAATGAAATTAGTATATAGGAATTTAAATGAAAAGATATTACAGAATAAAGAAAAAGTTATAAATAAAGCAAATGAGAAACGTGAAGTTTTGCCTGATATTCCTAACAAGGTATATGTTAAGAATAAGCAGAAGCAACAGAAAACTAAGAATAAGTATAAGCAAGAAAAATTAATTAGTATAGATAAGAAATTAAAAAGAGCGGAGATAGATCCCACACATGCCAATACTTCTAAAAATATCCATTTATCCAATATTAAAAGGCCCAGGAAGAAAACTTATCAATTTAAATTTACTAATATTTCAGATACCTCATCTATTTCGGATGCGGAGCAGAAATAAGAAACATAACGAACAATTTAGGAATTTTGCCAGTAAATTTAGGCACAGCTAGGCTACAAAAGACAAAACATACTTTTGTGCACTATTATGATCTATCACCTTTATATAAGGAATATGAAGATTTGAATATTCAATACAGTAATCTTAACTATAGTTACAGAAATCATTCTAAGATTAATAACGAGCTAGAAAATTATAGTAAGATAGTATCTTATATAAGGAGCTTGATTCAAGAGAAAATCGAATACATTAAATCTCATTCTCAAAAGACTCGCAATAAGAGAGGACTTTTTAATGGCATAGGCTATGTAGTAAAAACAATAACAGGAAATTTAGACTCCGACGTTGGAAAACGTATTGATAAAATTTTATCCCATTTACAAGAAAATCAGCATCATATTCAAAATCAGCTGAGAATGCAATATTCAGTAAACAATGAACTTGTCGCAAAGTTTAACGGGACTATTCAAGATATACAGCACAATGAGATGACATTAAGAAATAACATTTTACAATTGAAACATATTTTATTGAACCAGACAACAAACCAGGATATTCTTTCAGCGAAGGACATTATCAATCAATTAATTATCCTTTATAATGCCATATTGAATATTTTACAAGATATCGAAAATTCGATAACCTTTTGCAAATTGAAAACCATGCATCCCAGTATAATAAGGACTAGAGAATTATTTCAAGAACTCCGTAAGATATCCACATTTTATAAAAATGAATTACCATTTGAAATAAAGTATGAAAATATGCTAGATTATGAATCTATTATTTCTATCAGTTGTAAAATCGATGAGAATCAAATAAGTTATTTTCTATCTATTCCTATAGATTATCCTGAACATTTCGATCTTTATTATATGTTACCTATACCGACTCTGATGCACAAATCAGAATTCGTCACTATTATCCCAAATTATAAGTATTTGCTAAAATCTGATCGAAATGAGATCAAACCCCTGCACGAGATTTGTACCCAAGGTAGAATCTATCAATGCCCTAATCGTATATTAGCCAATCACAAAGCCCAATGCGAGAAGTCAATAATTACTGAAGATCATACAGAACCATGTAGATACACGAAGCTTCAGA
This sequence comes from Acanthoscelides obtectus, assembly GCA_963669975.1. NCBI lineage: Eukaryota > Metazoa > Arthropoda > Insecta > Coleoptera > Chrysomelidae > Acanthoscelides > Acanthoscelides obtectus. The sequence continues at coordinate 71,361,943 of CAVLJG010000003.1, forward strand.
TTGAAGAAAATCACATTGAATTTATTCCCGAAATTAACCAGTATTTAGCTGTATTTCTCACCGAAGAAAAATTGAAAATTAAATGCAAGGAACAAATCGATACAAAGTCATTACTTGGCATTTTCTTAGTCAAAGCCAGTGAATGCCAAATATCATTCCAAGACAATGAACTTATCTTTCAAGACAAAACCTATGGAAAGCCCCTCGTAGCTGACAAAATGGATTTCCATTTTATGAAACAAAATATCCCACAGACACAAATTACTCTGAAAACGTTAAATTTACCAGAATTACAAGTTAATCGAATGTTACCAATTTTAGAAGAAAATTCCATAGAAAATTTTGGAAAACCCAGTATTTGGACCATATTACTATATCTCGTATTTTCAAGCATCTGCTGCATAATTTTATATAGAAGATGGAGAAACAAGAAAGCATCCAAGTTAGAAATCGACATTGAATTAGCCGAGATGAAAGAAGAAGGTCCAAGTCCCACAAAACGCACTAGAAGAGAAGATTCCAGTTCAAGATATAAGAAGAAAGAAATTCACCTTCCAGGGGAAGCTTCATTCTAGGGGTGGAGGAGTTATGTGCCAGTCTACAGAGAAGAATATGCTGAACAAGGACTTTTGCCTCCACGTGCCTTTCTTATCAGTTACAGTATTGTATTTCATTTGTTCTTTACTTTGGTTTGTATAATGAACTTTGCAGGCAGTCTCGATTCAGAACTCATTCAATTAACATCATTGTATTTGGTCTTTCTAAAAAATAAATCTTTTTAAAAACGTTTTCGTTGAAGAAAGATATTTGAGTTATATATATATATATATATGTGCAGAATAATGGACAGTTAAGTTGAAAACCTTGGTGAAATCCACCCTAAATACTGCTTGCCTTCGCTTGTAAGGCTATTTTGCTTTCCAGACTTTTATTTTTTTGAATTTTTTTTAACTGTGTCCGCTATCTTACTAAGATAAGCCATTTGCTGTAAAATGATATGTATATTTTATAATTTCACAAATTGTCGTAACTTGAGTTAAGCTCCCTCGTGAAATTTAATTTTCTATTGAAATGAGATAAGCCTAATATTATTTTTCTATAACTCTAAATGTATTAGAAACTGACTTATGCCACTTCGTGATATTGAAGAGCAACCTTTTTTAAGTAATAAAATCGACCTAACTGACTTTTCGTATTTTCTGAGATACGCCATTTCGTGTTATTGCCGACGATATGGGCCGTGGCGGGAAAAATGTTCCACTCCAATTTTTTATTTTTTTTATCAATTAGTTATGTGTGCAAATAGGTTCTACCCGTTTTCAGTACACAAACTCTATATTGATTAAGATTTTCTCCGCCAAACGTTTAATTGTAAAAGATTATCGCTCACCAATAACGTCTGTCACAGTTCAAGCAGCTCGCAATACAACACACCCCATTTGTCTCACCAAATGCAGAATAGTCACTTTTCTCCGTATATATCCATTTCTTATCACCAGTCACAGATTTCCGCAGAAACTCTTCTTTTTGTGCCAAAGAAAGACACGTAGGGGAACAGGGGGTAAGATGACGAACGGGGTAAGAAGACGAACGGCCTTCATTTTCAAACTACGCGCAAATAGTGGATCGTACTACTGGCGCCACACAGCGACAATCGACAGGTATTAACATATGATCGACACGCAATCTCTGCGTTTTTAGTTTCTCTATAGTTAAGCGACGAGTGTTTTGACCTTCCTTGTTGTAATTTATTTGGGGCCTATATTAGTGATTTCTGACGATTTGCAGGTATGTAACTCACTTTCATCTAACGTCATTAATTACTCACACTTAGTAGCAACTATGACAGAAGCATTTTTGATTAATTCGGGTGCGGTAAAATATAACCTCAAAATTATTCACTTTTGTACCCATGGGGTAAGATGGCGGGGGTAAAATGACGAATTCGTCACCTTACCTCTATAATGCAAATTTTGTTTCAGAATGCCGAGAAAATATGAGCGGAAAAGTAGTAGACGGGAGTGGTCAGATATTGCATTAATATCGGTCATGCGTGATGTAGAAGAGGGCACATTATCGTGCAATGCTGCTGCTAGAACATATGACATTCCAGAACCAACCCTTCGGCGATATTTGAAGAAGAAAATGAAAGGCGTCGACCTACCACAGCATGCAGGCAGATTCAAGAACACTTTTAATACTGAACAAAAACAAGATTTTGTTCGTTACATCCAAGAGTGCAACGCAAGAGGACTTGGTTTCACATTGATACAGATTCAAAAATTAGCATCTGAATATGCGAAAACAAATGGGATTGAACACAGATTCAACAAGCAAAACAAAATGGCAGGCATTGACTGGGTTAGACAGTTTAGAGCAGAAAACAATCTGAGCTTGCGAAATCCAGAACCAACATCAATTGCTCGCCTGAGGGGGTTCAACAAAGTTGCAGTGGAAAAATTCTTTAATATTTTAAAAGATGTACGACTGAAATATGAGCTACCTCCTGAGCGCATATACAACGCCGACGAGTCAGGTGTTTCCACGGTACCCACCAAATTGCCAAAAATATTAACTCCAACCGGGCAAAGAATAATTGCGAAAATAGTGTCGGCGGAAAGAGGTCGAAACACCACAGTCGTATGCGCTATGAATGCGGTTGGTTCATATGTTACACCATTCTTCTTCTTCGCTCGGCGCAGAATGAAGCCCGAATTATTGAACAGGTGTCCTTCTGGAGCTGACGCTTTGGCCCAATCGTCGGGCTGGATGACATCCGACACTTTCCTTGCTTATTTAAAACATTTTGCTCGTCATACACATCCTTCTAAGGATAAGCCATTGTTGTTGATAGTCGACAATCACAGCTCCAATATTTCACTTGGCTCAATCAATTACTGTAGGGATACGGGAATAATATTGGCAGGACTCCTCCCTCACACTAGTCACCGCCTCCAACCCCTGGATGTCAGTTTCTTTGGGCCATTGAAATAAATCATTCTATGGTCAAATGTGCGACGCATTTTTAGTTAATCATCCTGGTTGTCAAATCACAGACCGAAATTTAGGCCCTTTATTTGGAGAGGCCTACATTGCTCCCGCAATTACAATTGAGCGTGAAAACCCGTCAGATGAAACTGAAGCTCCTATAGAAAAAAGCCGTTCTGGTGGCCCAGAGAAAGTTGTCACAAGAAAACGAAACATCGTAAATTCCTCATCTGAAGACGAGAAGACGACCAGAACGATTCTATTCCCTTGTCTGTATTGAGCTAAGGAAAGGGGAGTTGCAGCCGAAAGTTCTTCGGGCAAAGTATTTGAAACAGCAAAAGAAGCTGCGAAAAAAAATTATTTTCGATAGACGATCAGGCTGGATCGAGTTGTTCAGACAAGAGCCTGTGGGATTTAAGACCAATTGCAACCTGTGATCGTTCTGGAAAATCCCAAGTTCGAAAAAAGATGTCGGCTTCGATAACTAGCAGCACGCCTATGAAGGAAGAGCTGGAACTCAAAAAGCAATTAATGGAGGAAAAAGAAAATAAACGTAAATTAAACGTATCCACTTCAGTAACCAAAAAACCCAAAGACGTAAAAAATAAACCAAAGAAAAAACCTAACAAAGAGCGGGATGGCGTTAAGACAAAGTCGAAAGATGCAAGTAGTGAAGAAAGTAAGCAGAAATATTATTGCCCAGGGTGTGGAGAATTGTATGTCGACCCAAGTACAGAAAATTGGGTCCAGTGTACTGGGTGCTTGGAATGGTGGCACGACAAATGCTCTAGATTTGAGGGCAGCAGTGACTTTAAGTGCGATTTTTGCGACTAGTCATCTTGCCCCAATAGGTTCGTCATCTTACCCATGCCATGGGGTAAGATGACTAAAGTGCAATGTTTTGTTTTAGTTTTTATTGTGAAAAATTGTTTAACTTTCGATGTTTTTCACGTATGCCAAATGAAAGGCAATGAGCATGGCTCCATTGTGTCTGAGTTGATGTTGCTTAATAAAAGAGTTTACCGTAAAAACAATTGTTTTGCCTTAACATCGCCATCTTACCCCCTGTTCCCCTATCTATCGGTCTCTCACGTTATTCGTCAGTTAAATAGTGAGATACCCATTCTCATTCTTTTTGAATTTTCCCTCTCTGAAATAGCTGGCCAAGTAACGCCGAACTTGATCTAACTGATCAAGTAGCGGTTGCAGTTCGGAATTATCAAATCTTCTGAAGTCTATTGCAACATTTATTCGAAATCTCCACTTCTGAATTCTTGGAACCACCTGCGACTAGAGCTCTCGTGACACGTTCACCGTAAGGCTCCATGATTGACCTATGAGCTTCAGCCGTCTATGAAATTCAAGAAGAAGGCAATGCCGGATATGAGTACTATAGTTCTATTTTTATATTGGCGAAAACACCGTTATATTTGCAGCAAATACTTGCATATAGGATTTATTTTTCAGAATACGTTTAGCTGTGTAACTAGATAACCATGAAAATTATAAATCACTGTACACGTGTCTCTACTACAAACGGGTAGAACTTATTTGCACACCTAATATTTTATCATTGAAGGCATGAATCTTTAACTCTTTTTCAGCCCCAAAACACTAACAAAATTAATTGTTGAATACCAAAATCAGTTAAAGAATTTTCAATTTATTGGAATGCAACCGATAAAAGTCAGGCAATGTACTATTTACCTTGATCACTTCCATTCATACGATACTGACCTCTAACCCTGTGATGAATATGTGCCCTGACACGTTAAAAGCTCCAAGAATCCCAAACCAAAATATCTTACTTTTTTGAAAATACTGTTTTCTTTTAAAATCTATCCTACAGGTCCCTACGATTGTCGGCGGGTGCTGAATGTGCAAACTTTATTTGTATGAGCCTGTTTGACTGACTTGATTTATTGATTCCGTTCTTATATAGGTTCGTAGCTAACTTTTTTCTCTGAGGAGTCAACGTGTGCCGAATATAATCATTTATCAACTGTTGCGTGGGAAGCGCAGAGTCAACCTACTTGATGCAGCCTTTTTGATGTGTCTCTATATAATAATTTCTTAAATGTGCAACACTTGTATTTTACATACAAGCTACTGGAATAAACTTACCACATCACTGTATTCTTGTCCTAGATGGCAAAATGTTAATACAAGATATTCGGCGACAAGGATGCCGCCTAACATTTTCGTGTTACTAAGTGGAGCGCCTTCCTGTAAATAAGAAAACGATACGTATGACGTTCATACACACACGATCGGCTTGAAAGTATCATGACATTGGAAGAAAACCTAAATTTGATTGTATTTTATAATTTGATTTTTTTACCTACCGCAGTTATTAGATACATAAGGACAAATACAACTATTGCTCCAGATACGATTGAAGTAAACATTACTGGACTCTGCAATCTAAAAAATGCTGTGGCTAGTCTAGAAAAATAAAAAAATTATGATTAAGATGTCCCATGCCACGTAATAGTCTAGCAGCAGCCACTAAACTCATGTATGCCCTTGTGTAGTTTGTATGCGGGCATTATTAGAAACCTATGGGGGTATATAAAAAATGGGGTCACGCGATTCAAATCGTGGTCGTTTGTCCATCGTTTTTAAAAATGGCCGTACAACCGTTCTTCAATATACAGGGTTTGTCCGGAAAGTAATAGGACTGAGTCGATTTAAAAAAATTATTGAGCCAATCGTTACAATTCTTTATAAACTTTCAAAATAGGCTCCTTCTGCGTCGATGCAGCGCTGCCAGCGTGATTTCCAAGCATTGAAGGCATCACGGAATGCATTCTCCGGAATAGCCTTGAGAGCCGCGGTGCATGCTGCTTGGATCCCCTCTGTCGTCTCAAAATGCTTGCCTTTCATCGGCCTTTTCAGGCGAGGAAACAAAAAAAAGTCCGAGGGGGCCCATCTGGGCTGTAGGGCGGCTGTGGAAGCATTGGGATGCCGGCCTTGGGCAGGTAGCTGTTCACGAGAAAGGCGGTGTGAGCCGGGGCGTTGTCGTGGTGCAACTTCCAGTCGGCTGCGATGTCTTGTCGGACCCGACTGACCCTTCGTTTGAGTCTCCTGAGCACTTCCACGTAAAACTTGGCGTTGACGGTTTGTCCAGGAGGAACAAATTCATGGTGGACGATGTCTTTGATGTCAAAAAAGACCACGAGCATCGTTTTCACTTTGGATTTGTTCATTCTTCCCTTTTTTGGGCGAGGAGACGTCGTCGTATGCCACTAGGAAGATTGCCTCTTTGTCTCGGGATCATACTCAAAGACCCACGACTCGTCACCTGTGATTCTATTATTCAAAAATTGGGGGTCACTTTCACACATGTTCAAATTTTATTGGCACACTTCCACTCGCCGCAATTTCTGGTCGTCAGTGAGCACTTTTGGGACCATCTTCGCCTCTTCAAATGCTGTGTCACAATGTCATGAACCACATATTTTGGTAAATTTAACATCTGGGCAATTAAACGAATACTTAGTCGACGGTCTGAGTTCAAAACTTTGCGTACACGAGACACATTATCGGTGTTTGTCGAAGGTCTTCCAGCACGGTCTTCATCAGCGACCTCTTCCCGGCCCTCCAAAAAGGCCTGGTGCCACCGAAACACACCACTTCTTGCTAAAGCAACACCTGGTTAAGCCTGCTTGATCATATCAAACGTCTCTGTCGCAGATTTACCGAGTTTCACACAGAATTTAATCGCGTACCTCTGCTCTAACGGACGCTGCATTTTCGGCTTGCACCACTCACAGAAACACGTCGCGCGAAAATGCCTGTCCTGACTCTCCAAGTGGTCGGAGACGGCTGACCAGCCGCTCATTCGTTAGCTAGCAACGCCCTCTACCGAATCCAGTCGGTGCGCGCACGCTCCGAAGTACAGTCATGGCGGAAGAAAATGAGTCCTATTACTTTCCGGACAAACCCTGTATATGCGTAATCAGTGGACCGAGTTTGATTTTTTAATCATTTTACTCCTGGCGAGGAAGTATTGTGAATGCGAAAATTTTCGAATATGATGTATTGATTTTTGGATGTTTTATGACATCATCATGAAAAACTCTGTCACTCGTTTCCGTCGCGTCGGTCTGTCTTTCGGTCTATCCGCAAGCCTTTGGCCATCTTTTGGAATTTGGACAAAATTTATCCACAAAGCTAGTACAACGCGAAGGACGAAAAAGTTTTGTAGTTCTTGATAACGTTCTAGTGGTGGAGAAAAATGCCAAAAACGAAATAATAAAAATCGATTAAACTACGTTTCAAACGATCCGGATTATTTTTGATTTTTCTTGGGTTTTAACAATTGGGAGTAGGCCTTTGTAGTGGGGTGGAGGAGAATGTATCGCAATTTTTTTATATAAGTAGATCATTACACTTCCAACTCCGCTAGTCATTCTATTTCACACGTAATGTATGCCCACGCACGTTTGCCATTAAAACTCAAAAAAGTATTTTCTGCTGACGGATCGCGCACCTCCCGCGCGTCATTGCATTGTAAGTGTATTTGGTAGCATACCGGTGGAACATAAAAGCAGGGAGCGGACCGCTCGGTGACCCAATTGTCTATAGACAGGGTCCAAAATAAATTCCATGTCGACATTGCTACTTTTTCTCCTCTACGGGATAGCATAACCAGAATCGCATTATGACTTTTCGTCTCTTATCCTCCAGCATCAACTTTTTTTTTGTGGATGCCGTATTGGATTTTAGCAGATAGAGTTTTTAGTTCTGATTTCAAAAGTGTCTAATATGTCACAGATTGACATTACCAAACGTAAGTTAGTTCAGCAAGGCAAAAGTTGCTTGGTAGGCTTTGAAGTTATCAAATTTCATTTGTTTCGTAAACCAAACCAAGCCTTGCATTGTACGTGGAGACAGATTTTGGAAGACTGAGAGGAAGAGATATAAATCGAGCAGTGAACAATGTACAGAGAAGGGTCAGGTGCCTACAAAATAGCGGACAACATTTTGAACGTCTGCCAGGATTTACCTCTGCTTATTTATTATTATTATTATTATTATTATTATTATTATTATTATTATTATTATTATTATTATTATTATTATTATTATTATTATTATTATTATTATTATTATTATTATTATTATTATCCTATTGTGGCAGGCTTAAGCGAATCCAGATCTCTACCCGAGATCAAAGCGATTCACCCTAATACCTTGCGGATAATGTGAGCAGTGCCCAGTAGTGTTATTTTCTACACTTCAGCAACAGATGGTTTTCCTGGTAGTTGTGAGAGGTTGGACTGTAACCCCTTTCTAAGGGTCAATAGGGCTCCTACAATGACTGGAACTGTCCGGGCCTTAACGTTCCACATTCTGCTTACCTCTATTTCCAGGTCTTTATACTTGCTTATATTTTCTGCTTCCTTCAGCATTACGTTCGAATCGTTAGTAACCGCTACATTCACTAGCAAGCAGGTTTTTGTTCTTTTATCAAGATACACTATCTCCGGGCGGTTCGCAGGAATGGTTCTATCAGTGATGATGGGAACATCCCACATGATTCGAACATCCTCATTGTTTACAACTTTATTATTTTCTGGCGTGTGCTCATAATATTTATCGCTGACCTCTATACCAGCCCTTTTGCTCATTAGCCAGTGTATATACCTTGCTACGTTGTTGTGCCTTTTTGTGTATTCAGTAGGTGCGGGTGTGGTACATCCAGCCACGATGTGGCTTATGTGCTCCTCTGCTTGATTGCACATCCTGCACTTACTGTCCACTTTGCAACCAGGTATGCGCTTTTGGTGACAGCGTGTGTTGAGGGCTATGGAGCCATGCAACGCTAGCGTCTTTGTCTACGGCTGGTCTACTGAGGTCTCTGTAGAACTGGCCGTGTAATGGTTTATTTTCCAACATTTCCATTCTGCGTTTAGCAATGCTGGCCTTGATTTGGACCTTTGTGTTCGATATCCTAGAGTTGTCACTTTGGTAGTTTGATTTTATACTCCCTGCTTCTTCCTCAAGTGAGTATTTATGTTTCTGGACATCGTGGATTTTCAACATTTTCGTATATTTGTCTTTCTCCGAGCTCAGGTATTCATGCAGGTCTAGAATGGCTAGGTCATATGCATATTATAACTCTATTAAACCTCGTCCGCCATCACGCCGTGCGATGTACAGACGCTGAACGTCAGCTTTGGGATGATGCATACCTTCACAAGTTAGTAGTTTTCTTGTTTTCCTATCTAGCTTCTGTATATCGGTTCTCAACCAATCCAAAATACCGAAACTATACGTCAGCACAGGGACAGCGATTGAATTAATGGCCATTACCTGGTTTTTTGAACTTAGCTCCGTCCTGAGTACAAGCCTTATACGCCAATAGTACTCTCTTGTAAGTCGTTTCTTCATCTCTTCGTGCTCAATGCTCCCGCATTATTATTATTAATATTAATATTATTATTATTATTATTATTATTATTATTATTATTATTATTATTGTTGTTATTATTAATATTATTATCATTATTATTGTTATTATTAATATTATTATTATTATTATTATTGTCATTATATATATATACAGGGTGACTTTGAAGTTGAGTCATTAATTTTCAGATAATGATTGTAGAAGGAAGATAAACCAAAATATGTGTGTAAAAATAAAAAAAAATTAAAAAAAATTTTTACCTTGTTTTATAAAGTATCCTCCCGACAAGTATTTCAGTGCGGACCTGTATTTGATCGTGAGGTCTTGGAGCACCGGCATGCAGTCCCCTGTGAGGTCTTAAGTCACCTGATTCACGAGCCCGTTGTACTACATTAACAAAGGCACGAGGGGTTGGTTGCACTCGATTGGGAAACCGATCCGCATAAATATGTGCCATTATTTATTTTGTTTGAGCCACGGAGCAAACACCGCTATTCACTCACGCGTTACCGACTGACACAGACTGAATAAAAACATCGTGATCAGCGTTTCAAATTCTTTCGCTTTTTTGTTTCCGATGCGATGAACCGATAAGGCGGAGTATATCCGTTGTCGCCAAACACGAGCACATAATATTATTATTGAGACAGGGCGGTACTCAAACTTCTAAAGGGCTATAACTTTGTTACTTTAATTTTACCACAAAAATGTTAAAGGAAAAAAACATTTCTTTTGATCAGAACTACTCACTGTTAAAATAAATGACTCAACTTCGAAGTCACCCTGTATATATATATATAACTTGAGACGTAGCCATTGTCGTCTAGACCAGTTAGGTGAAAAGTAAAAGCTTCCGCCTTTTGTTGGGTACTTCGACAAAATTTAAGCAAAGAGGACTCTTTATACTTTTTTAATTCTCTCTAGCTTTCAATGGACTTTGCCATCATCATCAGGAGAGTAGTATGTGAGGATGTTGCTAATTGTTGTTTACGTATAGGATGAGGGAAACGTCCAGTAACATGGTGAGAGCTGGATAGATGGTACAATGGTCAAAATTATATAAAATATGACAAGAACAAGTTAAAAATAGATTAAAAATTATTTAAAAACATTAAAGCATTACATGGTGTGCAATCATCAAGTGGCTTCACGATATAATGCTTTAATGTCTTTAAATAATTTTTAATCTGTTTTTAACTTGTTCTTGTCATATTTTATATAATTTTGACCATTGTACCATCTATCCAGCTCTCACCATGTTACTGGACGTTTCCCTCATCCTATACGTAAACAACAATTAGCAACATCCTCACATACTACTCTCCTGATGATGATTGCAAAGTCCATTGAAAGCTAGAGAGAATTAAAAAAGTATAAAGAGTCCTCTTCGCTTAAATTTTATCGAAGTACCCAACAAAAGGCGGAAGCTTTAATTTTTCACCTATACATACACTTTGAAGTTGAGTCATTAATTTTCAGATAATGATTGTAGAAGGAAGATAAACCAAAATATGTGTGTAAAAATAAAAAAAAAATTGAAAAAAATTTGTTACCTTGTTTTATAAAGTATCCTCCCGACAAGTATTTCAGTGCGGACCTGTATTTGATCGTGAGGTCCCCTGTGAGGTCTTAAGTCACCTGATTCACGAGCCCGTTGTACTACATTAACAAAGGCACGAGGGGTTGGTTGCACTCGATTGGGAAACCGATCCGCATAAACATGTGCCATTTTTTATTTCGTTTGAGCCACGCAACAGACACTATTCACACGCGACTGACACTAACTGTATGTATAACTGAACTGAATAAAATAAACATCGTTCCAAATTCTTTCGCTTTTTTGTTTCCGATGCGATGAACCGATAAGGTGGATTATATCCGTTGTTGCCAAACGCGAGTACATGATATTATTGATACAGGGCGGTACTCAAACTTCCAAAGGGCTATAACTTTGTTACTTTAATTTCACCAGAAAAATGGTAAAGGAAAAAAACATTTCTTTTGATCAGATCTACTCACTGTTAAAATAAATGACTCAACTTCGAAGTCACCCTGTATATATATATGACTAAATACGCATTTTGTGTTCAGGCTTCACCATAGATTCCATCCAACAAAAAATTCGTAGTTAACTAGGGAAATACATCACTGAATTTAAGACTGAAGTTGATGATGCAAGACGAAAGAAAAAAAATATCGAGTTGAAAATTCTACTAGGACTTCTTGTAAAGGAGAATTAGTAACATTGACAATTAATTTTGAAATCCCAGCTCAAATAAGGTCAGGAAAAAATAAAAGTGATTTTGGGATAAATAACTAAGGCTTGGCAATGTCAATGTATGACGTATTATGGACATTTTTGGAATCAGAACTAAAAAATCTATTCATCTGTGCAAACATCAGATATAGCGTCCATGAGAAAAAATAAAGTTGATACTGAATGACAAGAGACGAAACGTCATATTGATATTCTAATTATGCCGTCTTGTAGAGAAAATAAGTGGCAATATGTTTTGAAACCCCACCAGAGATAAAGTCGGAAAAATTGAAACGATTTTGGGAAGGTAAGCCGCATTTTGTTGATTACCTGAAGTTTTCCCCCGTAAAACCGACTCCGTATCTCTAACAGTTTCCAAGACCCCAAGGGTGAGGGTCGAATTTGAAACACTCTGTATATAGTAGTACTATTTTCAATGCTTCCAATACTACCCTCAAATGATATGAGGAAGTTTCAGCATTATGTTGTTCTTTATTTGATGAGTTAAGATCAACTATAGGGAGATTACTTTATTTTAAGTTTTATAGGTAATATCAATCCATTTACTTCATAAAAACTGAAGCAATGCTCGGCTGATGATACGACACAAATCTGACAATTTCATAGCCTTGTCCTTAAAAGCTGATATTTTGGGACAAGAGACAGAACGTCATATTGAAATTTTAATTAATGTTAATGTGCAATTTATTTTAAAATCGCACTATAAATAAGAGTAGGATAAAACTAAAACGATTTTGGGTAAATTCGATTTTTTCTGTCTCTCTCCGAAAAAACTTCCTAAGCGGCATCTTGTTAATTGCCCAAATACGTTTCGTTGCCCGCATAGAAGCGACTTCGTATCTCTTACAGCTTTCTGAGGACCCAATGTTGAGGGTCGAATTTGAATCACCCTGTATACGAGCATCATGCTTGGAGTGTAATTTAATGAAGTTACTTGAATTCGTGATGTAATGTTATATAGTATATATAATATATGGAATATAAGTAAGTATCAAGAGCTATTATAATCATTTATCAAACATTGTTGACAGACAGTTTAACGCCAAATCTCCTAAGAAATGAGGCTACCGTGTACGGACACGCTAGTTGCTGCAATCTGAAGAAACTTTTTTCATGAAAAGCCCAAACAGTGCACTAATGTGTCTGATAAAACCGTCTTTTTGATTCCATTGCATTACATGGGAAATTGTACTAGAAGTTCTTTCGTAGGCGTGGGAAGTATAGAGTCAAGGCAAATTTTGAGCGCAAATGTACTTTGAAATTATGTACTCCAATAATCATTGCGATAAAGAAATATTTTAATCCTTTTAAGAACTTCCGCAGTAGAGTTCAAAGCATATATCTTACACACGTAAGCATACTGAAGTGTCTTACAGTCAGAGTTTCCGTCATCAAAATATTTTGAATGCTTAGTTTGATTTAGTGGTGGTATCAGCGGAGCCTGTCACTAGGCTTAGTAAATTTGAACTGCTTTGAAGTATTCAAAATAGGTTTTAGCTCTTCCAAAACTGGATCATTTAAGATGTTATTTATAAAATTAAAGAGCTTCGTGTATCTCACAACACAGTCGGTCAAGAGTGAGTCGGCGTTCTTACCCAGTAACCAGAGTATACTTTCTCGAAGGGTACTGAATCCGAATCCGTAATCAAAATCTCTCAAATAGCTCTAGTTTTCAAAATATCATAAAAATGTGCAAAATAGCGATTTTTGTTTACATTTGACCATATGTACCATGACGAATATTTGTTTTTCAAAAAACCATAGACATTGGCTTAAATTGAATTCCGTTGAGCTTGGATATATATATATATATATATATATATATATATATATATCTTTTACTTTCGCTTAAATATGGCACTTCGAAGTTTTCACCTTTCTGAACTAGATCTGTTCAGATTTTGTCAGGAGAAGGCAATTTCTTATTTTAAGACATGTATAATCTAAAGTAATAACTTTCAAGTCGATCTGGAGAGGGCAGGGTAAGTTGTGATTTACATAAAAAAAGAACATTAACTTGATATTCAATTTTTGGTTTATTTCAATCTAATCCCCAACTTTGATGCACACGTAGTTATAAAGTGTACATTATCCAATATGACGAAATTTATAAAAATGAAGATTACAGCGAAAGAAACATGTTTAAGCAAACTCAACGGCATTTGAAAGGGCAAGACTTGTACTTTGGATAAGCAAAAGATATTTTGTCATGCTACATAACCCCATATATAGGTAGAAATCGTCATTTTTGCCATATTAGATTACTATCAGAAACTAAGAATTGGACTATGGATTGAAATTCAGCGAATCCAAGACTTTCGAAGAGGAGTAAAATTCGCAAAGATCCGTCCACTGGTTACAAAAATATGTTGGAAGAATGTTGTACATCTGGGCGATCATTTCAATACGGCGGTCAAAGAAATCCGATTATGAATCACGTGAACTGGATTTTTATACACTCCTATAGATGTTTAGCAATGCCAGGCGTTCAAACTGAGGGCACACATAAGTTCACACGTGACCTTAGTGGCTGGCTGTAGACTTTGAGGGATTTGCAATGTGATTGAAATTTTTTGGAAAGATTAGCGAACACAGTATTTATTAGAATTTCTGAATACAATGCTATTAGCTTCTCGAAACCGGTTCTTTACTCCAACAAAGACTGTTTTCCCATTTCAAGTAGTATTATTTAAATAACTGTACAAATTTTCGTCCCCAATATATCTGGATGACTACTGGATCATTCAGAAAAATAAATTCAAAAAGAGTAAGATGCGCCTTAGAAAGTAAAAATCTAGCCGGCTGATCACTAAAATATGTTGAATAGCCATTTCACAAATTGGAGACCATTTTTAGATATGGCGGTCAATTCACAATTTGAGTATCGTGACCTGATTCATTACATACACCTATATAAATAAAAACAAAAACAGGACAGAAAACAGACAATATTCAGCAAATATGTGATGAGTTCATAGAATTTTTCACGAATATAGGAGGAAACTTAGCAAATAATATCAAACAAAATGCTGATATTCATCTGCATGAAACAAGACTGAATAATTCATTTGTATTAACTGAAGTAGACTATCAAGATGTTTTCAATGCCATTATGACTCTAAAAAATAAAAAAAGCCCTGGAGTTGACGAAATTAGAGCTGAACATATAAAGATACTGGCCAAACAAATAACAGAACCACTTGCTTATATCATTAACAAATCCTTCCAATCTGGAGTATTTCCATCAGCTTTCAAGACAGCAATCATCATACCTATCTATAAATCTAATGATAATACGGACGTCACTAACTATCGACCTATTTCACTTATATCAAGTTTAGCTAAAGTTTTTGAGAAATTACTCCTTAATAAAATGATTAATTTTCTTAATAAATTCAAAATTCTGAATTCAAATCAATATGGTTTTATAGCGGGCAAATCTACAACAGATGGGATATTAAGTATAGTAGATGAAATAACCCAAAATATAGATGGAAAAGTACCATCGATATGCGTATTTGTGGACTTACAAAAAGCGTTTGACACAGTTAACCACAATATACTTTTGGAAATCTTAGAAAGAATAGGTTTTCGTGGAAAGATGTATACTTTAATGGAAAATTATTTATCAAATAGACCGCAATCAGTAAAATTATTAAGCTCGTATAGTAAAGAAATGTTTGTTAAATGTGGTGTTCCACAAGGTACAATTTTGGGTCCTCTGTTATTCAATATTTATTTAAACGATATATTCAAAATTAACAGTACTGGTAAAATAGTCAGTTTTGCAGACGATACTGCTATACTCTATAAAGGTAAGGATTGGAACGACTTAAAAGATATTATCCAAAATGACTTTTGCAAAATTATTCAGTGGTTTAATAACCGAAAATTAACAATTAACTTTACTAAAACTCATTTTTTACCATTTTCATCACTATCTAATCATCTACCAAAATATAACCACCTTCGGTTTAAGGTAAATGATAAAAATATAAAAATCAATAGAGTTAATGATACAAAATATTTAGGAATTTATCTAGATCCCCACTTGAGATGGGATGTACATATTTCTCACATACTAAAGAAAATTAGATTCATAGCATATAAAATAAAATTTCTAACCGGTATATTAACTGAATATTATCTACGAATAATATATCAAGCTTTAGTCGAGCCACACATAACATATGGTATAGTAGTGTGGGGTGCTGCATGCACGACATACTTTAACGATTTAGATGTACTTCAAAGGAGAATTTTAAAATCAATGTTAGGCAAATCAAAATTATACCCAACTAATGACTTATATAATGATGCACAAGTATATGATACTAAACAACTTTACTTCTTACATACCATCACTCATTATCACAAAACTATCAGTGAACACGACATAATTAAACATAATCATAAAACCAGATATAAATTACGCGCAAAAAATGTTCCTAAACCAAACAAATCCCTAATGAAACGATGTCACCTGTATATAGCTCCAAAATTGTACGAACATTTACCAAATAATTTAAAACAATTACGCAATACATTAGGCTTCAAAAAAAAATTAAAAAAATTTATTAACATGATTGGGAGAAATCAAATTAATAAAATAATCTCAAATATTACACAATAAATGCTCTACCATTCTTACCAATAATTTCTTTTTTCTCTCTATTTTATTATATTTTGCAATTCAACATACATATGATCCATGCACAGGCGTTGTCCTCCTATGGATATATTATATTTATTTACTCCTTTCATGTTCTCTGTATTTTAGAGTAAATAAATATTATTATTATTATTATTATTATTATTATATGTTCTTAATACTGCTTTGTGATCAAACTAAATCCAAAAAACATCCTAAAATGTAAAGCGTTTTCCAAAATGACAATAAGACCTACTATGATTTCGGGCATTAGCCCTGGATGCAGACAATTAGAAAGATTTCTAATAAAAGTACTGCGGATAAGAGTATAATTAGCAACATTCACAAATCTGGAATTATTATTCTGATAACTTAACACCCAAGGAAGTTATGGTATTTTTTGTTGGGTGCTGTAGCAGACTGTACTCGCGCGTCGAGGTTTGGTCCTGACTTCACATAACACGAGTTTTGAGACGCGGTACCCTTTGCGCTCGAGCTGAACAGTCGAAATACAGGTATACTAAGTGACATATAAATCCGAACACCCAGTTTAAATGGTTTTATTTTAATAAAATTTTGTATAAGTACTTAATGAAGCATAATAAGTAAATGATAAAAATTTCAAAATGATTGCACTGCTTTAAAGCAGACTCGTCACTAAAGACAATACTGTTCCATTCCTGATCCCAGAGTGACAGTTGTCTGCACCACTCAAGGCGATTACGTCGGTGTTCTCGAGTTAAAGGGAGGACCCAGTGTGGCCGGTATGAAAACAAGCCAACACTTTGCATGCCAATAGGTCTTCCGTGTTCTGCAAACCATTCATTTGCAATGGACCTGGTAGTGGAGAAACGGTCCCTTAAGGCCAATAATCTTAGGCGGCGATCTTCACGGTCTGTTGTTCTACGGCGGCGTCCAGTGCCCCTTGCTCTTTGGGTACGGCCTTCTCGAAGCCATGCCTGACAACACCTAACCACAGTGTCTACACTTCTTTGCACTCTAACTGCAATTGCCCGAAAAGAAAGTCCAGCTTCCCGAAGTCCCACTATACGGCCCCTATCAGACTCACTAAGTTGACGAAATCGTACAGGTCTCCGTACTCTAGGCATCGTAACCGATCCTAAAGGATGTCAAGAACCAAAATCCGCTAACGTTGATTCTTTACTGCGGCTGAAATATTCATTTTTAGAGCGTTAGTGAATGCAGTATAAAAACCGGAATGTCCAACTGATAAGGCTGAAAATTCTTTCACTTGTTATTTACAGTAAGATAAATACATTCACCAACTTTTATTAAAATAAAACCATTTAAACTGCGTGTTCGGATGCATATGTCACTTGGTACTTCGAAGTTGAGTCATTTATTTTAACAGTGAGTAGATCTGATCAAAAGAAATGTTTTTTCCTTTACCATTTTTCTGGTAAAATTAAAGTAACAAAGTTATAGCCCTTTGGAAGTTTGAGTACCGCCCTGTCTCAATAATATCATGTGCTCGTGTTTGGCAAAAACGGATATAATCCGCCTTATCGGTCCATCGCATCGGAAACAAAAAAGCGAAGGAATTTGGTGTCAGTCGCGTGTGAATAGTGTCTGTTGCGTGGCTCAAACGAAATCAAAAATGGCACATGTTTATGCGGATCGGTTTCCCAATCGAGTGCAACCAACCCCTCGTGCCTTTGTTAATGTAGTACAACGGGCTCGTGAATCAGGTGACTTAAGACCTCACAGGGGACCTCACGATCAAATACAGGTCCGCACTGAAATACTTGTCGGAAGGATACTTTATAAAACAAGGTAAAAATTTTTTTTAATTTTTTTTTATTTTTACACACATATTTTGGTTTATCTTCCTTCTCCAATCATTATCTGAAAATTAATGACTCAACTTCAAAGTCCCCCACAGTATATTGCTTGTATTTTGGCGTAGACTGCTGTGGGATATTATAGATATAAAATAAATAAAATGAAGGAGGGTTTTCTTCGTACCGAATTCATTAATCTTTCTAAGGTAGACGTAATAATAATTAAATATACTATGCGAAACATTCATGCTTAGACACGCATTAACATTTGTAATGAAGCCCGCAGGCTCGATGCCTTAGTGACTCCAAAGTCCTAAAATATGGCCAAAGTTATAAAAATTCACTTAATATCACAACAAATCCAGGTCGACGTTTTCCAGGTCGCTGATAACGCTGATATACAGGGTGACTTCGAAGTTGAGTCATGTATTTTAACAGTGAGTAGATCTGATCAAAAGAAATGTTTTTTTCCTTTACCATTTTTCTGGTAAAATTAAAGTAACAAAGTTATAGCCCTTTGGAAGTTTGAGTACCGCCCTGTCTCAATAATATCATGTGCTCGTGTTTGGCAAAAACGGATATAATCCGCCTTATCGGTCCATCGCATCGGAAACAAAAAAGCGAAGGAATTTGGAACGATGTTTTTACAATTATGTTATTCAGTTCAGTTATACATACAGTCAGTGTCAGTCGCGTGTGAATAGTGTCTGTTGCGTGGCTCAAACGAAATCAAAAATGGCACATGTTTATGCGGATCGGTTTCCCAATCGAGTGCAACCAACCCCTCGTGCCTTTGTTAATGTAGTACAACGGGCTCGTGAATCAGGTGACTTAAGACCTCACAGGGGACCTCACGATCAAATACAGGTCCGCACTGAAATACTTGTCGGGAGGATACTTTATAAAACAAGGTAAAATTTTTTTTTAATTTTTTTTTATTTTTACACACATATTTTGGTTTATCTTCCTTCTACAATCATTATCTGAAAATTAATGACTCAACTTCAAAGTCCCCCACAGTATATTGCTTGTATTTTGGCGTAGACTGCTGTGGGATATTATAGATATAAAATAAATAAAATGAAGGAGGGTTTTCTTCGTACCGAATTCATTAATCTTTCTAAGGTAGACGTAATAATAATTAAATATACTATGCGAAACATTCATGCTTAGACACGCATTAACATTTGTAATGAAGCCCGCAGGCTCGATGCCTTAGTGACTCCAAAGTCCTAAAATATGGCCAAAGTTATAAAAATTCACTTAATATCACAACAAATCCAGGTCGACGTTTTCCAGGTCGCTGATAACGCTGATATACAGGGTGACTTCGAAGTTGAGTCATTTATTTTAACAGTGAGTAGATCTGATCAAAAGAAATGTTTTTTTCCTTTACCATTTTTCTGGTAAAATTAAAGTAACAAAGTTATAGCCCTTTGGAAGTTTGAGTACCGCCCTGCCTATTATATGCTCGTGTTTGGCGACAACGGATATAATCCGCCTGACCGGTTCATCGCATCGGAAACAAAAAAGCGAAAGAATTTGAAACGTTTATCACGATGTTTTTCGTCAGTCGATAACGCGTAAGTGAATAGTAGTGTGTTGCGTGGTTCAAACGAAATCAAAAATGGCACATGTTTACGAAAATGCTGAACTTGTGGACATGATTCTTATTTACGGGGGGGGCAGTCTTTACAAAATGCTCCCGGATGCATCACGGATTTATGCGAATCGGTTTCCCAATCGAGTGCAACCAACCCCTCGTGCCTTTGTTAATGTAGTACAAAGGGCTCGTGAATCAGGTGACTTAAGACCTCACAGGTGAGGGCATGCTGCTCCAAGACCGCACGATCAAATACAGGTCCGCACTGAAATACTTGTCGGGAGGATACTTTATTAAGCAAGGTAACATTTTTTTTTTTATTTTTTTTTTTATTTTTACACACATATTTTGGTTTATCGTCCTTCTACAATCATTATCTGAAAATTAATGACAATACTGTTCCATTCCTGATCCCAGAGTGACAGTTGTCTGCACCACTCAAGGCGATTACGTCGGTGTTCTCGAGTTAAAGGGAGGACCCAGTGTGGCCGGTATGAAAACAAGCCAACACTTTGCATGCCAATAGGTCTTCCGTGTTCTGCAAACCATTCATTTGCAATGGACCTGGTAGTGGAGAAACGGTCCCTTAAGGCCAATAATCTTAGGCGGCGATCTTCACGGTCTGTTGTTCTACGGCGGCGTCCAGTGCCCCTTGCTCTTTGGGTACGGCCTTCTCGAAGCCATGCCTGACAACACCTAACCACAGTGTCTACACTTCTTTGCACTCTAACTGCAATTGCCCGAAAAGAAAGTCCAGCTTCCCGAAGTCCCACTATACGGCCCCTATCAGACTCACTAAGTTGACGAAATCGTACAGGTCTCCGTACTCTAGGCATCGTAACCGATCCTAAAGGATGTCAAGAACCAAAATCCGCTAACGTTGATTCTTTACTGCGGCTGAAATATTCATTTTTAGAGCGTTAGTGAATGCAGTATAAAAACCGGAATGTCCAACTGATAAGGCTGAAAATTCTTTCACTTGTTATTTACAGTAAGATAAATACATTCACCAACTTTTATTAAAATAAAACCATTTAAACTGCGTGTTCGGATGCATATGTCACTTGGTACTTCGAAGTTGAGTCATTTATTTTAACAGTGAGTAGATCTGATCAAAAGAAATGTTTTTTCCTTTACCATTTTTCTGGTAAAATTAAAGTAACAAAGTTATAGCCCTTTGGAAGTTTGAGTACCGCCCTGTCTCAATAATATCATGTGCTCGTGTTTGGCAAAAACGGATATAATCCGCCTTATCGGTCCATCGCATCGGAAACAAAAAAGCGAAGGAATTTGGTGTCAGTCGCGTGTGAATAGTGTCTGTTGCGTGGCTCAAACGAAATCAAAAATGGCACATGTTTATGCGGATCGGTTTCCCAATCGAGTGCAACCAACCCCTCGTGCCTTTGTTAATGTAGTACAACGGGCTCGTGAATCAGGTGACTTAAGACCTCACAGGGGACCTCACGATCAAATACAGGTCCGCACTGAAATACTTGTCGGAAGGATACTTTATAAAACAAGGTAAAAATTTTTTTTTATTTTTTTTTATTTTTACACACATATTTTGGTTTATCTTCCTTCTCCAATCATTATCTGAAAATTAATGACTCAACTTCAAAGTCCCCCACAGTATATTGCTTGTATTTTGGCGTAGACTGCTGTGGGATATTATAGATATAAAATAAATAAAATGAAGGAGGGTTTTCTTCGTACCGAATTCATTAATCTTTCTAAGGTAGACGTAATAATAATTAAATATACTATGCGAAACATTCATGCTTAGACACGCATTAACATTTGTAATGAAGCCCGCAGGCTCGATGCCTTAGTGACTCCAAAGTCCTAAAATATGGCCAAAGTTATAAAAATTCACTTAATATCACAACAAATCCAGGTCGACGTTTTCCAGGTCGCTGATAACGCTGATATACAGGGTGACTTCGAAGTTGAGTCATGTATTTTAACAGTGAGTAGATCTGATCAAAAGAAATGTTTTTTTCCTTTACCATTTTTCTGGTAAAATTAAAGTAACAAAGTTATAGCCCTTTGGAAGTTTGAGTACCGCCCTGTCTCAATAATATCATGTGCTCGTGTTTGGCAAAAACGGATATAATCCGCCTTATCGGTCCATCGCATCGGAAACAAAAAAGCGAAGGAATTTGGAACGATGTTTTTACAATTATGTTATTCAGTTCAGTTATACATACAGTCAGTGTCAGTCGCGTGTGAATAGTGTCTGTTGCGTGGCTCAAACGAAATCAAAAATGGCACATGTTTATGCGGATCGGTTTCCCAATCGAGTGCAACCAACCCCTCGTGCCTTTGTTAATGTAGTACAACGGGCTCGTGAATCAGGTGACTTAAGACCTGACAGGGGACCTCACGATCAAATACAGGTCCGCACTGAAATACTTGTCGGGAGGATACTTTATAAAACAAGGTAAAAATTTTTTTTAATTTTTTTTTATTTTTACACACATATTTTGGTTTATCTTCCTTCTACAATCATTATCTGAAAATTAATGACTCAACTTCAAAGTCCCCCACAGTATATTGCTTGTATTTTGGCGTAGACTGCTGTGGGATATTATAGATATAAAATAAATAAAATGAAGGAGGGTTTTCTTCGTACCGAATTCATTAATCTTTCTAAGGTAGACGTAATAATAATTAAATATACTATGCGAAACATTCATGCTTAGACACGCATTAACATTTGTAATGAAGCCCGCAGGCTCGATGCCTTAGTGACTCCAAAGTCCTAAAATATGGCCAAAGTTATAAAAATTCACTTAATATCACAACAAATCCAGGTCGACGTTTTCCAGGTCGCTGATAACGCTGATATACAGGGTGACTTCGAAGTTGAGTCATTTATTTTAACAGTGAGTAGATCTGATCAAAAGAAATGTTTTTTTCCTTTACCATTTTTCTGGTAAAATTAAAGTAACAAAGTTATAGCCCTTTGGAAGTTTGAGTACCGCCCTGCCTATTATATGCTCGTGTTTGGCGACAACGGATATAATCCGCCTGACCGGTTCATCGCATCGGAAACAAAAAAGCGAAAGAATTTGAAACGTTTATCACGATGTTTTTCGTCAGTCGATAACGCGTAAGTGAATAGTAGTGTGTTGCGTGGTTCAAACGAAATCAAAAATGGCACATGTTTACGAAAATGCTGAACTTGTGGACATGATTCTTATTTACGGGGGGGGCAGTCTTTACAAAATGCTCCCGGATGCATCACGGATTTATGCGAATCGGTTTCCCAATCGAGTGCAACCAACCCCTCGTGCCTTTGTTAATGTAGTACAAAGGGCTCGTGAATCAGGTGACTTAAGACCTCACAGGTGAGGGCATGCTGCTCCAAGACCGCACGATCAAATACAGGTCCGCACTGAAATACTTGTCGGGAGGATACTTTATTAAGCAAGGTAACATTTTTTTTTTATTTTTTTTTTTATTTTTACACACATATTTTGGTTTATCGTCCTTCTACAATCATTATCTGAAAATTAATGACTCAACTTCAAAGTCACCCTGTATATTTGCCAAGGATGAAAATGAGAAGATATTTTGTGGTGTAGGTCTTCGCAAAAATCGTTTAAATGAGCTCAAATTTAGGTTTTAGATGTTTTCAGGCTCACTAAAAACGAACTTATTATAGATTGTTCAAGGTATTTGTCAGGTCGCTAATAATGAACTAAATGTCGATTCTTGGAAAATCTAACTTGCAGATCCAGTATGACGGCTATGTTTGCAAAAAAATGTCGATAGCGCCCTAATTACGGTTTTATATCTTATCAATGTGTAATTCATGTTTTATTGTACAATGTCGCATATTTGTCAAACTTGCAGTCAGCTGCATCCAGAATTAGCATATTTTTCAAACATGTGTCTGATAAACATGCTACTATTCCTAATAGAGTGAACTGTAATGGAATTTTTGCAAACAACTTTTGAATTTACTAATTACGGAAAAATATCTATTACATATTACTGTCGTATAGTGTCATATGTTGATTAGCAAGTAATATGGTACCATATCTTCGAATCCGCAGTCCACTTTGCCACATATCTGATGATTTTGAAACGTGACGCTATTTGATGATACAATTTTCTTGCACTTTTGGCCAGGTTTTTTGTTTCCTGAACCACGCCTATGCAGAAAATTAGTCTACATCAATTAGGCTACTGATCCATCATAATAGGCACATGCGATTATTTCGATCTTTTCACCATACTAACTGAATACATACATCAAAATGATCTTTACAACAGTAAAGTGATATTTCCGAAGGAGGCCATTATATTGCCCTTGTTCATTATCATGCACCACTTAGATCCAATTCTTCCATGTTTTCACACAGGTGAACATGTGTCTCCGAAGTAGTATTGCTGTATTTGTACACGTAGGTGGAATAAAGTGGATGTAAGTTAGTGGTCTGACTCAAAGTGTGAATACGGAAAAGACCAACGTTTGTAAATGGCTCGAAGCGTGCGATGGAACCAAGTGTCATGTGACATCATCATTCAGTCTCACACTCCAACAAATTCTCTAAATAAGAAGCTTTTTTTAAGATATATAAAACATTTTTTTCAGTACTGTACTTCACTTTACTTAAACTTACTGTGTTTCAAAAAATAGGAATCATTCTCATTGGTGTACTTCAGTGGGTCTTATGTCTTTGAAGCATCTGCTCTCGTGGTTTTAATTGAACCTTTATCAAGTGAAATAGTTCATAGTACAAACATAGTGCTCAAATCTATCCTTACCATGCTTGCATACTTACTCTTGGACCCTGATTAGGTGTTCCAAACATCCCTTCAAGCTTGTACTAATATGTTCTTGTTCCAAATGTTCCTCTATAGCTTTAATATCATAATTGTCAACTTGCAGTTTGGTGTTTAAATCATCTATCAAGATATAATTTTGGAAATTGATTTGTGTTACAAGATACATGCACATTGTAGCTATAACAATACTTCCAAACGTCATAATGCCGAGGAACGTATAGAACATGATATATTGCAGTATTACCAGAGTTTCGTTTTCGGTGGAGAAGCGGATTAATCTGAAGCCATACATACACAAAATAATTATGTAGCCAATTGCCTGGTACCGAAACGGAAGAAAGTAGCACAACATATCGTACGTGACTGTTAGCGCGGTGGTCTTTGAAATACTTCGAGATGCGCGTGCACCTACTTCGTTCGTACAAAGGCATACTGCGCCAGCAATTGCGCACTGTAAGTTATGCTACACTCTTCGTTTTCGCACCTCAGTATAGACCAGTAATGACCTTTTTCAAAGATGCATTACGCAGCATTTTACCTGTAAAACACGTCACCATCATGATCAGAAGCTAGCGGCGTAACTACAACGTAGTGTATTAGGACAGAGGCAAAGAATATAGAGATGCTTTGCAAGTAGCAGATAAACCTGCGTCGATATAACCTTTTTGCGAGAGATGGTTGAATGGTTTTTACTGGACTAAAGGATTTTTCGAGTAGAACGTGAAATTTTATGAAATCTTCATAAAATAGTGCAAATACAAACAACGATGAGCAGTCCTATAAAAATATTTAGATAAAGTAGGTATAATATCAATGATAAAGTTGAGTTTAAACACTTTTTTGATTGCCAATCCGTCTTTTATACAGGGTTATTAGTATTTTGTCGTACTTCTTCCAGAGCGAAATAGGGGCCTGAAATGTAACAATTTCCATCCATGACACATAGTGGAAAATGCATAGTTTTTGAGATTATTCGTTTCTGCGATTTTTTAACAATTACCCGAAATTGAGCAATTGAGACCAAATAGTTGAAAAACTTTTAAAGAAATGCGAGACAGTTCGATAAATTTTTGTAATTTATATTCAGTTCAAGCTACTGTAATCATAAAAACTAAAAAAATATTGCAAAAACAGAATGACCCCTATTTCTGAAAATAACTTTCCTTAGTACGAAAGTGTGTCCTGCTCTAAAAAACGCTGGGCGACAATTTGGTAGAAAAACTTTCCGTGATAGTCGGGTTTCTAAATAGGAATTAATTATTAGTATGAAAGTGGTTAATTTCTGGCAAAGAGCCAATAAAACAAATTTACGTCAAATAGCAGTTTACTAAGTAAATGGCATTTTTCATAAGTAATTCAAATGTGTGTATCAATTTTGCAGAAGTCGAGCACAATTGAAGCCTATAAGTATCAAATAGAGATAACATTTACCGTTTAGCTCCTGCTTTTGTAATTTTTACTACGCGCTTAAAAAATTGCTCGACTATAATGCATTTTCTGAAGGCTGATCACTGCCTGTGTACGTTTCCTTCGTGTGTTAGTACCCCAAACAAAACGTAGAAATTTTGGTGATTGAAAAAACGATGTTGATATTTTCAATTTGTCTCAATAGCCGCTCTACAGAACCGTAAAAGGCACTATCACAGGATTGAAGAAGCTAGATATCACAAATACCTTACATGGCTTCCCTTATACTGTCTATACAATGTCTATAAATGATAGTCAATAAGCCAAAACAACCGAGTGCTTCTTTTATCACAAAGGTGACAAGAGTAGATACTATACATCATACTTTTCAGTCTACATTATTCATGTTCCCTGAAAAATAAATACGAACATACAAAAAACAAAGTGATTGTGATTGCACACAGTTTGGAAAATCTGCTTTCTTTTCTGGTGACTAAGTTTAGCGCTCTTACACTCATTTTCAAACTTGTGACCGAACAATAATCCATTCCAACCTGTTAGAATCAGTATAGTAGTTACTGATATTGCACTATGTCAAGGAAACTAGAACGACAGATGGGTTATAGACAATGGGTGGAACGCTAAAGCACTCTTTTTTACAAGCCTATTTTCCAGAAAATGCTATTTATCATATATCGTGTAGACAGAAAAAATAATAATATGTATTACCCTGTATAAACTCAGTTTTACTATATGACATGCCAAACTAGGCATTACTCTGTTGAAATCAATAAAATTAAAAGTAGGGAACCCATTCAGGTGAACCATCCGCCTGTAACCTGTCTTCCCTTTATTTGGATATCTTGGTCGCCTCCAGGCAGTAAATCAAAAACAAAAAAAACCTATTGTATACCGGCATGTGTATGGGTGTATCTATCCAGTTGATGGGTGGATGTAAAGCTGGACATACACGCTCAACAGACTGGTTAACTACTGTGTATCTAACGAAGCTACAAAGTAATCGTAAACAGTGGTTGATTCGTGATCAACGCGTGATCGGTAGCCATGGCGCTCTGTCGGCCTCTTCCTGATTGGCTTGTAGCGACGAGCCTCCAGACAAAGTCGCACGGTTGCCACGCTCGGCAAGTTTTCGCCAGAGTGGTTGATCACATTCGCATGGATCACAAATCAATCTGTTGGTGCAATACGTGCAATAACTGTTGTAAAGGACATTATATAACAATAAATGGCATCACAAAGGTATATTCCAATTTGATCTGCAGCAAATTATGAACGGCATATACGGAGATGCGAAAACAAGCTCAAAAAGGTGAAGAAAATTTTTGTGCAATCTTTATAGTTAAATTTTTCCTAAGAGATAGCATCAGTGATGGAATTTTTTTCTATTGTCTTATTTTTCACATTAATGCGATGTCGAGGTATGTGGCCCTATCGCAATTGAAAATAAGGTTTCGATAATCCTTCCATAAAGTTTCGATGAGTACATCTGAAATAACCTTGAGATATTCTACAGGGAAATACAAAAATCTCCTTTTGTGTTTTTTTGTGCAGATTTATCTATTAAAATCCTATCCGCAATCTATTTTCCGTGCACACACCTTCAACCGAATGTATGCCATATATGATATTACCGTTTCCAACTTTCACCAAGGTTAATAGGAACCATAACAGCTCCCTACCCTTCCCCCCTATAAGAATATCGATTTGTAGCCTCACATTTTAGACTTCTTGTAATGTTTCTGTTCAACATTCGGCGATTTCTGACAATTTTCCCAATAAAACATGATCATTGTGACATTAAGCCTGGCAACGCTGCATAGTAGAGGGAACTCTCAGCGTCACGTTGATGATTCGTCACCACGCACAGGATTGTAATCAGTTACGGATACCCGTTTATGAGCGCGAACGTTTTATGCACGTCTTGACTTGATTTTTCTTGCGGAAATTTAATATTAGTCTAAAATGTCTGACACAGATACAGCTGATGAAGTGGTTGAAATCAGCTTAACGTCACCCAGAAAAAGGGCTAAAAAGCTTCATCTTAGCGCAGGTGAAAAACAAATTATTCTAAATATCTACAAGAACCAGATGCAAGAGAATAGTGGATTGGCTATAGAAAATATCGTATGTAAGGTTGCTGAAATTTCTGGAGTAGGTCGATCAAGTGTTTACAAAATCTTGAAGGAATATAGACAAAATCACTCACTATCTGAGCCAAAAACATATCCAGCGAGAAAAAAAATCATCGAAAAAATAGATGACTTTGACAAAAGTGCCATTAGAAGAAAAGTACATCACTTTTTCTTCAGGAATGAAATACCTACAATAGATAAAATATTGAAGCAAGTGAATGATGATGAGGACCTGCCAAATTTTAAAAGATCTACGTTCCATAAGCTGTTGAAAGAACTAGACTTTCGATTTTTGAAAAGAGGAAGGAATAGTTTATTGATAGAAAAGGAGGAAATTGTTATCTGGAGGAGAGAATACCTTAGAAAAATTAGGCAATTCCGCGCTGAAGGAAGAAAAATTTATTATTTAGACGAAACATGGGTGAACGCGGGGCATAGGCAGGGAAAGGCTTGGGTAGACAGATCTGTGAGGTCCTCAAGGCAAGCTTTTTTAAATGGCCTTTCGACGGGATTGAAAAATCCTGCAGGTAAGTTTCGAAGTATATGAACTTTTTTGGATGCAGATAATTCATTTTCTGATCGAATCAATGATTTGGAAGCTCCGAACTCAGTTTTGCTATCTCATCCAAGTTTCTGAGTATTTCCTTCACCCAAAAACGAATCTAAGACCCTAATCTACACTAACCTAAAAAGAGTAAGTTGCTTAATTTCGTCATTTAGTGCGCTCGCTGAGAAGTAAAATAACTAATTACTTTCAGGCAAGGGAAAACGCCTGATCATTTGCCACATAGGTAGCGTAGATGGATTTGTTCCTGAAGCATTGTGGGCATTTGAATCCAAAAAAACTGGAGACTATCACGAAGAAATGGATGGTAACTCATTTGAAAATTGGTTCAAAAAAATTTTGCCGACACTTGATGATAACGCAATTATTGTGATGGATAATACCCCGTACCACTCCAGAAAATTAGAAAAAATTCCAACAGTGGCCACCAAAAAGGCAGACATTCAACAGTGGCTTGTCTCAAAGAAGATCGACTTCGACCAAACAATGGTCAAAGCTGAGCTGATAAATATAGTCAAGCGACATAAGTATAAATATGATTTAAAAATTGTTGACGAAATGGCCAAAAACCAAAATAAAACGATTCTCAGGCTGCCTCCCTATCACTGCGAACTGAATCCTATCGACTTGATTTGGGCCGACATCAAGCAATACGTGGCGTCAAATAACAGCACTTTTAAGTTTTCTGACCTTAAAAAACTGTTTGATGTTGCTGTCGATAGAATTACGCCAGAAAAATGGAGAACATGTATTGACCATGTCCAAGAGAAGGTTGAAACCAAAATGTGGGATATGGACAATATCATTGACACCCAAGTTGAACCCCTTATAATTGACATCAACAATTCTGATGATTCAAGCTCCTCGGAATATAGCACATAAATCGATTGATACCATTAAGACTGGCAGTTTAACGGGCTTTTTGGCAAGACAGGTAAGTTCATTATAGACTGCAATCAAAGTGTAAGTTTCTAGTTATTAATGTGGAAATTCCAAATTTATAATTACACAAAATTAGGGTTAATTTAGGAGTTCCAAAGCATAATAGTGCCATTTTGACCTTCCTATTTCTCATGTAAATTTTAATAGCAATCAAACTAACAAACTTTATGGAGTCTGTAATAAACTTTTGTACTACTACTACTACGTCTGTAGTTTCTATTTGCTCAAAAAAATTTGCTCTGCATTGTGAATAGAAGGTTGATTTGTAAATATTATTGGGTATATATGTAAGTTAATAATAAAATATGAACAATTTCAATTGAGATGGTCCACAAGTTTTTTCGTGTGCGTTTTAGTAACATTTTGCTGAAATGGTGAATACAGAATTTTTTGCACTGATTCCTAATGTCGAAATATGATTAGAAAGGCGTGGTATATTCCTGATAATTTACTATGCTTTTGATAGAATTTACAGCAACACATATCTTGTACGACATTTTTTGATAGATCAGTCACAATAGCTTGATACGGCCCTGTAGCGTCTCCTACGGTTAAGTTCTTCATCACGTGCAATACGGGTGTATATGTTTGATTTTACTTTGTTTCTTCGATGGATACAGTTTAACTATTATGGATATTCAGATTCATGATTCTGCCACAATATGATCTGTATGAATATTTTGGTGAACAAATCATAATCAACTGTCTCTACCCACACTCCGCCGATACACGGCGCGAATTCGTACCTAAAATCTCCCAGCGTTTGAGAAGCTTCATTCCATCCAGGGCCTTTGATTTCTTACCTTTCGTCTTTCACTCATACGCAATTGGTCTATCAAATGCTCAAGTTGATGATTCCATTATTACCAACGCCAGATAATGATATATCAATTTTCCTATTTTTAAATCTTCAGAACACAACACTTAAAAATACGAAAGATACACACTCCTTAAAGTGTTTTGAAGGGTGCTCCATCTAAAATTTCTCTAAGGATTCTAGTTGCTACGCTCAAAACTCTTAATGTTATTGTAACCTGTTTATCACATGTCCTTTCGGTAAACATTACCGTGTATGTTTAGCTTTTGCTTAGAGTGATCCATTAGACGGCGGTAAAGGACATCAAAGAAATAAACCGGCAATAAATTATACTCGATAAAAGAGGGACGCACTACCTAAAGACAGGTCGCAGGACGACGTGTTTCTGCTCCCCTGATTACTCATTGCCGACGGTCGGTTTAATAACTGGTCAGTCAGATTCCCAAACAGAGATTGAGAGATGAATTTTTCTATGGTAGGTCAAATACATTTGGTATTCAATAGACAAGCCAAAAATTGAAATGATTATGGAGTATATATTATATATACATATATACAGGTATATATATATATATATATATACCTATATTATATATCGAAGCAGTCGCGGAGGCAGAAGCCTAAATGCCGAAACACCGCGGCTGCTATGATGATCCCAAAGAAATTTTGTTAATACGATTTTTGAACTGACTAAGGTTAGTAGAACTGGGAAAAGCTTCCTCTTGTAGATTGTTCCACAGTCTCAAAACTCTCGAGACAAAGGGGCGGTCGTATCGCCTAGTTCTGGATGAAAGAAGCTCGACACGGTTAGGATGGGACGTCAAAGTTAGGCGGGTCTATCTGGCAGGCACATCGCGCGGCGGCATCATGGAAGAGAGCTCCGAGGAGCAAAGCCCGTTGGTGTAGCGGCGGAAAAGAACTAGATCGCCGAAGGCCCGCCAGTGCATAGTGTATCGTATAAAATAATAAAAACAAACAGTCAATTCCATGCAATTAAAACAAAAATAATATCCTTTAAAATACAAACAAGTAATAAATCAACTTAGAATTCTCAAAAAAAACAGTTTCTGTATAAATCCATAAACAAAAGTAACAAATAAACAAACACATTCTTATAAAAATCTAATACGGACCACGTAGCAGTCTGAAAAAATGACATGTTGTTATTCAAAATAGATTTCCTGTATACAGTGAAAATGTTTCTGTACTATACGAGTACACTGAGAAAAACCTCCGTCCTATTCCCCAAGTTGGGAATATTATTTCAAAGCGAAGTCTAACTAAGTTTTTCAAAAAGCTTTGTGAAAACAGTTTAGCTACAGTTTGCTTGCAGTGACAAAAAGCACAACAGGAAAATGGACTAAAAATCAGGCCGAATTTTTTTCTTAGGATGCGATTGGAGGTAATAATAGCCAGCCCTCTAAATGCTAAATCCACTAAACGTAAGAGTCAAATAGAAAATTACGACTTTTTTTTCTAGCTAATGTCAATCTCTTTGTGAGCCAAAAACACAAAATACAGCTTTTGTCTTTGAGGTGCCGTGCCGCCGACTGTATAAGCGTACCCGCTGGTTGTTCCACTTCCACATTCATAAAAAAAAATACATGGATTACTCTTAATACCTATTGAAATTTAAAATACTATTTTGTGTCTCAAATGTCTGGTAATATTTTATGACTAAAAACATGATAGTTTCTTTGATTAATGCATTAATTTCTAAATTGAATCAAGAGGGACTTATTCATTTCTTATTTACTTCGTCGCCGCCGCTGGCTGGGTGTAATCCCAATGATATTAGAAAGAAACGCGGAACTCTTTGAGCTAGGCCCACAGACCCCACGCCTATGTTCCTATTCTGGTATGGACACAGCGGCGTATTCATGGGAGGGCTTTGGAGCTCCTCGGAGTATACCCTCTCAAAACGCAACAGCTCATTATGCTTGTTCTACATATTATACATGTTATACCTTCTGTGAAGTGTAGCTACCTAGACTAAGCGAGTCCCCCCCCTCTGCTATGCAGTTTTATATCTCTAAGACACCCCTCCCCGCCCGAGACAGAATTTTCGTGTCACCCTGGATCTTGAGCCTCCCCTCAGATCTTTTTCTGGATAACACCACTGGTTGAGCAATATCTCAAGCTACAGGAAACAATTAATATCGCAAAATCGACCACAACAGTGGCTCCTACAAATCATTTCTATGGGCACATTTCAAATTTCCGTCATCGGACTAAACAAAGAAGTCACAGATGAATAAAATTAACAAATCATAACTGATCATAATTGTTCGTATTAGCAATGGGATTTCTGGAAAAGCAAAAATTCTATATATTTGGTTTCTGCCTAAAGGGGATGAACCTACCAGTATGTCTACAAAGTAAGAAGTATGTAGACCAGAATGCAGTTCTGTATAGACACAGAAAGTGGTTAAACTACATACTGGTGAAATACTTTTCAGAGCTAATGAAATTAGTTGCAAGAAGGATAAATAGCCAGCGCTAATTTCGTAAACTAAACGTTTTTCATATTGATATTTTAGATGAGAATCTTCAGTTTCCAAACGTAACTGTTCGGTAGCCTAGCACTTACGGTATGTCTATTCAATACCAAACATCCAACCTACCATATCAGAATTAATCAAACAACCTGCTTCTCCCTGAATATTGAAATTTGAAAGAAAAATTTTGCTTTTCACAAGCCTGGAGATATATTACAAATAAAGATGTAATCTGCTTTGAAAATCACAACATATTGGGAATTTAATTAATCCTACACCTGATCAACAGCAATAACCCACCGCCACTGCAGGCAACCAAGCCACGCGCCTCTATAGAATGCGGTACCTTTTATCTATAATTTATTGCTCGGACATTTTACCTTCAAGTATCAATCCTGCTTTTTAGACCGTCTTCGGTGCTAATACAACGTTGCAATTCGGTATTTTTGGAGGCCAGAAGATGCAAGAGGTATGTGCAAGTTGGATGGCTCATCTTTGTACCTATTAGCAATGTTAGTGCTAGTCACAGCTTCTTTCTAGGAAAAGCTAAAAACGAAAGCTTTAAATGTTTGCGGAGTAGTTTTTTTTTTATTATTCAGTCTCCAATGTCCAATTTGGGGTGATTGTCAAGAAACCACAAAAAATTAAAGAATTCGTAAAACTATGGTCTTTTGACCATACTTACATTATAGGCTTGGTAGATAACTCGGTTACTTAAGAAAGTTAATCACAAAAATTGAGAACAACAATGTGCTCCTTACTTGGAGAGTATTTTCATTTTGCAGGGTAACTCATACATACGTGGTAACCAAATATACGTTTCTTTTTTAGTAGAAAGTCCTACGTTTCAGATAACATATTCGGATAGGCCCTCCAATAAGAAGCAATTTGATATTGTTGAGATGTCCGTACTGGACAGTCTACCGAAAAAAAAAACTCAACTCGCGCCTCCGCAACTGTTATAGCTGGGGACCGGATTTTTCGTCAAAAAAATTTCATGATTCCATAGTTTCTCTCTATCTACTTAGCTTTTCATTTTTTGGTTCGAGTATACAGGGTGGTTAAGAACGCAGGTTGAACCATTCCTCAAAACACATTATATACTTTCATACTTTGTGGTTTCCTTTTTCTAAGCATTTCTTCGGATGTTCGCACAACTGTTTTTTGAGTAACTAAGAACACAGGGGCGTCTCCTTGACTTTTTCACTTTATTGCATAAAGATTCAATTTATAATAAAAGTCCATATATAGTGAATAATATTTTCCATTTACCTTGATATCCGATTTACGAAAATGTTAAACGTAATTCAAAAACCTGTAGAAATAAAAATATTGTTAGCAACAATATTTTGTAATGAACTTTCTTAGGTACCATGCGTAATAACGGGGCTATCAACCCAGACCACACTAACAACTTACCCTGTATGTATAGGGTGAAAATTGTTTTATTTTTGACTCCCTATCACGCACTGGAAGAAGTACGACGAATTACCTGTCATACAATACAAGCATGACAGACGCCATGGATGATGTAGTATGGAAATTCGGTGTATTATTTGTATTTTATATAATTGTATCAACTTAAGTACGTACATATTCAAATACCAATAATGTTAGTACTTTAGGCAGCATGTAACGCCATGCTCTGACTGTGAGCGCATCCCGTACAGCCAGTACTACAAAAATATTATAGTATATTGGTACTAGAAGTAGCATCACTCTGATTGACCGTTTTAATTTCCTCATAATGTGCATCAAGGTACTAAAAACTCCTAAAAAGTCTCCTACAAAAACAGGATGAAAAAATGTAGGTTTAAAGATTATACTTGGCTAAATATGGAATATGGCAGCAGATGGTAAACATGTAACACTATCATTCAAACTATTATGAATTTACCAAAAAAGTGTTACACTTCGTGTCAATTTTTTCAAAAATTACCATTCTCCTCGGTATTTCTTTCCGCACCTTGTTCAACCATGGTGGGAAACAAAGATTGACTTGAACAAAGAAGAACTCGTACTCAGGATCAGATGTCTTATTGCACCGAGTACATATGAAGCTAGTATAATGTTTGCCCAGTCTTCGGGCATACTACTGGTATTCTCAGAAGTCTGTGTATCCCTCATTAAGTAATAGCGAGCATTAGATATAAAATCGTAGACAAGATCTTAAATAAGTAATGCAAAACCGAATCATCAAGCAAGTTAATTTGGCGGTATGACCTTGTTTTTTGCCGATTGATGAACGGGCCAATAGTATTTACTCGTATAGTTAGGACATTAACGATTAAATTATAGAGAATGCCTGGGCACAGTTTTAAGGTGCATTCTACTCGAATGGTATCGTCCAGTTCTAGGACGTCATTTTCCAGCTCACTTTCTGTGATGAGCACCAGAACCGATTGGACGGAGTCTGTAGCTATCTATCATCAAATATGGAATGGAAAAGTTACAACATCTGCTACTGATCGCAATGCTTGCAAATCTGGAGGTGTCATGTAATATGAAACATTCTTGTCCACATGTCCACAGGCTAGGAAGTATTGTAATCACAAAGATTAAGAAAATGAGATATTATGTTTTATCGTCTGTTGAGAGTGGTTAAAATTTTGGGATTCAATCGAAAGTGGTGACAGGAACGAAAAAACTTTTCATATAAAATTCTTAGGTATTATAAGAGCTACAAAACGAGACCACACGTAAGAAGATCCGACTAATAGCAAAAATGTTATGGCCAAAAAGACCAGGCAGAATGCAGGTTCTGGCAGTTGTTGGTAATGCGAAGACAATTTCGCGCAACTACCTGAAATTCTTTAAATCCATAGGATTCATACTTCTAAATAATAACAACAAAATTGAAGTATATTGGTCAAGTAGTTTTTTGAGAATTCCTAATTACTTATCCCAGAACACCTGTTTTGCAGCCATCACTATTAATTTATTGATCAATATACAGGGTTCGTTCAAATATCAAAATTCACATGTTCACCTTGACAATATGAATCGCAAACCATTCCGAAAGATAAATGTTATTTTTATGCATGTTTTTTTCTTCTAAACAAATCCAAACATTTCGTATTTGTGAGTAATTGAACAAATGCGCTACGATAAGAGCGGATGTGTCTATCATCCTTTGTTGCGAATTACCCACAAATACGAAATGTTTGAATTTGTTTAGAAAAAAAGACGTAACCTATCCTTTTTGCGTAAAAATAACATTTATCTTCTGGGATGGTTTGCGATTCATATCAGTAAGGTAAACTAGTGTATTTAGCTATAAAATGCCCTTTGAACTAACCCTATATATTGCTCAATAAACTAGTAGCGATGACCGGAAAACGGGTGTTTTGTGATAAACAATTAGAACTCCTCAAAAACTACTTGACCAATCTACTCCAATATTGTTGTGTTTATTCAGAAGTACGAATCCTACGCATTTCAAGAATTTCAAGTATCTGCCAGAAACCATCGTTGCATTACCAACAAGTGCCAAAACCTGCGGTGTGCCTTGGTTTTCGGCCATAACATTTTTGGTATTGGTCGGATCTTATTACGTGTGGACTCATTTTGTAGGTCACATAAATACCTAAAAATCTTATGGAGAGGGTTTTTCCGTTCCTTCCAACACTTTCGATTGAATTCCAAAAACACGTTTTCTCATTCTTTTTTGTCGAACAAAAAATATTCCCACAAAAATTGGTGTACCCATTTTATGCGTCCACGTTTTAAATACCCCCTTGAACAACTTGCAGCGTTAAAACTGGACTTAATAATTATTTCTCAAACCAGGAGTATTTTCGTCTAATTTGATTAGACTAATAGCTATATATTACTATTGTAATAAAACTGTTGTTATCAATTTTAACCTACAGTAGTCGGTCAAATGTAGCGGGTGAGCGTTAAGTCCCATTCAACAAATTTTAGTAACCAATCGGTGTGAAATATTGAAAACAAAATATTGTCAAAGTATGAGATGACAGCTTGTCTTTGAAACATCAACAGCTTATTATACAATAAGAAATTACATATAATTCAGACAAAATTTAAAAAAGTGTTTGATTTTTGAATAAAATTCATGTTTCTTAGTATTGTTGATTTTTTATTTATGCTTATATTATTTTCTCCAATTGATATGCGAGTTTACTGATTTAATATCGCCTACCGTGTGTTTTTTCCTATAAACCTCTTGCAGATAGCCATTAAACACCTACTTGATAACTTGATGACAAAGACTCTACCAAAAATTTCATAGATATTGCTGGTTTCAAAACATTCATTTATCTACTTGCCGTTCATCAGTACCATTATTGTACCTTAGATTGATATTCACACAAAACGGTTCAAGTTTTTATATCTACACACCTATAAAGTTGAACCCTTTTCATTGTTTAGGAAGTGAACAAACATCCGCCTTATATCTACAGCGATTGAGAAATACCCAAATAATGTCATAAGGCTACGCAAACCTAAAACCTGCAAAGAAACTAGAACTTCCAATAATTTTCTTCTCTCATGGAGTTCACTAGATTCCCTTACGCTGGAATAACAGCTGATAATCTCATGATATTTCAAAACCCCATATCGACATGTTAAATATAATTGTGTAAGATCTGTCGACGCTTGTTCCCAGTGGAGCAAACTCTGTCATCTGTTGGAATATAGTCTAGTATGCCTCATAAGACTATACTTAGTGGAGTTTTTCCCCAAATCGTTGCACAATACTTGAAAAAATACAATAGAAAATTTTTAAATTAACTCTATGACGCCCCAAATGGCTTCGTCGGTACCCTGGATTATACATCTGACAGCTTGTCCTTGTTGTCAACTGAGCTGCGGTGTGCAGTGTTGCCTTTACTATTTTACATTTTGCTAAAATCTTATGAAAAAAAGAAGCTTCAAATGAAATATTGACGAATATGAATGGATATGCATAGAATTTAGAATATAAATTCATATTGCAAGTTTCAGATTGTCTATACATGGACTTGAACCGGATTTTACGGTGTTCTTACCAAAATGAGATTGTTTACCAAAAACGTCATTTCCCACGATTTTCCAAAATAACTCAAATATTTCCATACTTGCCGAAAAAGAACAGAAACGAAAAAAAAAAGATAAAAGTTAATTTTATGTAGTCTTCGTAGTACTATGCACCATATCAGTCATACATATGCATACACACTCAGGCAGTCGGGCTGACGAGAGGCGTAGATTTGGGTTGCCTATGATTACGAAAGCACATCCTCATCCTTCACTCCGCTTAACCGGAAACGATTTTTGTGCGCACAAACGGTACAGATTGGTAGATTACCATAATTATCGCATCACCAGACAAGCAATAAAGAAAGCGATACCTGTTTCCAAAATAAATACTATTTAATTAAAGTGTGAGGCGAGTTCGTGAGTTCAGAGGCAAAACAGTGAAATATTCACATTTTGTACAAGTTGTAATAAAAAAACATGTGTGCGCGTTCAATACAATAATAAACTTTTTTCATAGACTGCGCTGCGTGTCTCATCCATGATCCACCACTGATCTTGGAACGGAATTTTTTCCTATACCGAATTCGACGACACTCTACCGATTTCTTTTTTTGTTCAGTTCGGCAACACTACAGAAAACTTCAAAAGCAACTAATGTTCCAGACGTCGTCCAAATTACAAAAGAAAGATAACAATAACTTTTGCAGATATTTTGGAAAATAGGTATTCTGGATTCAGACTTGTATTATCTAGATGCTAGATGATGAATATAGGTGGATGTAAATACATTTACAAATATCGATGTTTTAGGATCAGGAATGCAGAATGTGCTGTTTGTTTACATTTGGTGTGGATTTTTATATCATGAATTGGTATCTGAATTTGTGCGCATGTGTATCTACCTTTGTAGTTGCATACGTGCATTCATTTTGGGCCTGATGAAGCCAGCCAGCAAAAATACGTACCGCTCGGGTTACCTATCCTATTTTCTGCCCGAACCCTCTTTCCTCCTTTTTGCGGATTTTGCAAACTATACTAAGTGACATATAAATCCGAACACCCAGTTTAAATGGTTTTGTTTTAATAAAAGTTGGTGAATGTATTTATCTTACTGTAAATAACAGTTTTGGCTTTTTTTCATACCGGCCACACTGGGTCCTCCCTTTAACTCGAGAACACCGACGTAATCGCCTTCAGTGGTGCAAACAACGGTCACTCTGGGATCAGGAATGGAACAGTATTGTCTTTAGTGACGAGTCTCGATTTTGTTTAGGCATGCACGATGGTCGTGCCAGGGTTAGAAGGCGACGTGGTGAAAGGAAGAATCCACAGTTTTTCGTTGAAAGACATGTTCATCACACTGTTGGAGTTATGGTTTGGGGTGCTATAGCTTATGGTTCCAGGTCACCTTTAATCTTCATCAGAGGTAACATGAACGCGCAGCGTTATATCCACGAAGTTCTAGAACCCCATCTTTTACCCTATCTTGACACCCTGGCAGATCCAACTTTCCAACAAGATAATGCCCGACCACATGTTGCAAGAGTCACAATAGACTTCTTTCAACATAATGATGTCACATTGCCACCAAGATCTCCCGACTTCTCCCCAATTGAGCACGTGTGGGATATGATGGGTAGGAGATTGCTCAATTTGCAACGTCCCCCTCAGACTCTAGAAGCACTTCGAGAGGAGTTGGTGGTTGCCTGGAATGAGATACCACAGGAGGACATTGGCCACCTGATCAGAAGCATGCCTAGGCGCGTTGGAGAATGCGTAGCACATCAGGGTGCATCCACACATTATTAAAGATCAAAGGGCTTTAAAGCAGTGCAATCATTTTGAAATTTTTATCATTTACTTATTATGCTTCATTAAGTACTTATACATAATTTTATTAAAATAAAACCATTTAAACTAGGTGTTCGGAATTATATGTCACTTAATATATTATCATACTTTTTGTTATATATATACAGGGTGTTTCAGTTTATTGTTGCATAACTTTAAGATTCGATAGAACTTTTAAAGTTAATGCATAAAGCCTATATAAACATGGGTCGAAAAATGCGTGGCTTCCGAAATACAGGGTGTTTAAATTTACTTTCTAAAACAGTTTTTTTTTAAATATTTCGAACCATATTTGATGTATAACAGTGAAATTGATATACAAGGTTTTTTTGGAACGACAAAACAAACCATGGGCATAGTTTTACTGTAGCCGCTAGAGGGCGCTCTCTAATGTACCTGTAGTGTATTAAAATGACCGAAAATTTTTTCTCAGTGAATTTTTTTGCTTTTTGAATAAAAAAACTGATTCTTCGCACTTTTCAACATGAAAAAGCTCTCTTGTGAATTTTCGTTATAGTTAGCCGTTTTTGAGTTATTTCGATTTTTAAGGTTCGATGCATTTTTAATTATTTACGATAAAAGCACGTAAAAAAGTCAGTATCTCGATAATTTTTAGAAGTAGGCTGTGCCTGCAAATATGTATAGTTTCTTTTACCTGTTTTTTTTTTGTAAGTTTTATAAAAATGCCATTTTTATTCTCTAATCAAGAGTTAGCGGATATTCATTTTGTGCAGCAGAAGCAGCCAGAGAATACGCACGAAGATTTCCAAACAGACGACATCCAACTCGCTCAGTATTTGTAAGAGTGCATCGCCAAATGATTGAAAATGGTTTTAGAAATCTCCAAAGGGATCAAAACATAAATGTTCGTCAGCGCAGATTTACCCGTACGATTCTGCGTGAGTTTGATAGAGATCCGACCACAAGTGTTAGGAGAGTTTCTGGTGCCTTGGGAATTTCAGCAAGCCATGTTCACGGTGTTCTTAGAAATGTCCATAGACGTCCTTACCATTTGCAACCTGTGCAAGGACTACAGCCAGGGGACGGAGAACGAAGAATAACATTTTGTCAGTGAATTCTTGATAGAACTGATAATAATAGGGAGTCTTTAAGTACCGTTTTATGGACCGATGAGTCATGCTTCACTAGACGTGGAGTCCTAAATTTTCATAATCAACATATTTGGTCGCATGAAAATCCGCATGCATGCATAGTTTTACTGTAGCCGCTAGAGGGCGCTCTCTACTGTACCTGTAGTGTATTAAAATGACCGAAAAATTTTTTTTTGTGCAATTTTTTGCTTTTTGAATAAAAGAAATGATTCTTCGCACTTTTCAACATCAAAAAGTGAGTTCTCGTTATAGTTAGCCGTTTTTGAGATATTTCGATTTTTAAGGTTCGATGCATTTTTAATTATTTATGGGAAAATAATATTTTTTTACATTTTCGATTTGGGCATTACAAGTAATTGAGGTGATCATTTAGATTGTGTTTTTAAACGCAGCAATAATTCCTAACTCCAAATAAACACAAAAAAACAGAATATTAATTTGTTTAATTTTCCAATATTATTTTTAACAAACTAAATTAATTATTTACAACTAAAATGCTATTGGATACTTAGGACAAACATACAAAATCTAATGTAGTTGCTCGAAATGTAAACCCAATTGTTCAATACACAATTCACATCTACGAATGATCGAACGTGGTATAGCATTATTCAAATAAGGCCCTATTTCATCACATGAATTCCTGATTCTGTCTATTAGCATATCTCTTGTGGTTACGGGAGTCTGGTACACTTTTCCTTTTAGAAATCCCCACACAAAGAAATCTAATGGATTTAGGTCAGGGGATCGTGGAGGCCAGGCGACTAGTCCTCCACGGCAGATCCATCTTTCTGGATAATTTGCGTCCAGCCAGTTTCTAACTATTCTCGAATAATGAGATGGACAACCATCAAGCTGGAACCAGGCCAATCTTCTTAAATCTAACATATTATCATCCCACATATCTGCATGTTCAGCACTTAAAAATTCCAAGAAGGTCGCAGCATTTAACTTTGCAGGCAAAAGGTAGGGTCCAAATAGTCGATTACGGTAGATACCAATCCACACGTTCACACTAAATTCATGCTGAAAATTTCTTTCCCGAACTGCGTGCGGATTTTCATGCGACCAAATATGTTGATTATGAAAATTTACCACTCCACGTCTAGTGAAGCATGACTCATCGGTCCATAAAACGTTACTTAAAAACTCCCTATTATTATCAGATCTATCAAAAATCCACTGACAAAATGTGATTCTTCGTTCTTCGTCCCCTGGCTGTAGTAATTGTACAGGTTGCAAATGGAAAGGACGTCTATGGTCATTTCTAAGAACACGGTGAACATGGCTTGTTGCTGAAATTCCCAAGGCACCAGAAATTCCCAAGGCACCAGAAACTCTCCTAACACTTGTGGTCGGATCTCTATCAAACTCACGCAGAATCATACAGGTAAATCTGCGCTGACGAACATGTATGTTTTGATCCCTTTGGAGATTTCCAAAACCATTTTTTTCAATTATTTGGCGATGCACTCTTACAAATACTGAGCGAGTTGGATGTCGTCTGTTTGGAAATATTTGTGCCTATTCTCTAGCTGCTTCTGCTGCACAAAGTGAATATCCGCTAACTCTTGATTGGAGAATAAAAATGGCATTTTTATAAAACTTACAAAAAAAACAGGTAAAAGAAACTAAATTTTGTGCATTCACAATTGCAAAAAAGCGTTTCAGGTTTCAACAGACAACAAACCTAACTGTCGACTAACGTTTAACCTTATTCTGCTTTCAATTTCAAAAATATTTGC
Organism: Acanthoscelides obtectus; assembly: GCA_963669975.1. NCBI lineage: Eukaryota > Metazoa > Arthropoda > Insecta > Coleoptera > Chrysomelidae > Acanthoscelides > Acanthoscelides obtectus. The sequence goes on from CAVLJG010000003.1 coordinate 71,404,553, forward strand.
AGGCACAGCCTACTTCTAAAAATTATCGAGATACTGACTTTTTAACGTTATTTTATCGTAAATAATTAAAAATGCATCGAACCTTAAAAATCGAAGTATCTCAAAAACCGCTAACTATAACGAAAATTCACAAGAGAGCTTTTTTATGTTGAAAAGTGCGAAGAATTAGTTTTTTTATTCAAAAAGCAAAAAATTGCACTAAGAAAAATTTTTCGGTCATTTTAATACAGTATAGGTACAGTAGAGAGGGCCCTCTAGCGGCTACAGTAAAACTATGCCCTCGGTTCGTTTTGTCGTACCAAAAAACCCTTGTATACCAATTTTCACTGTTATACATCAAATATTGTTCGAAATATTTGAAAAAACTATTTTAGAAAGTAAATTTAAATACCCTGTATTTCGAAAGCCACGCATTTTTCGACCCATGTTTATATAGACTTTATGCATTAATTTTAAAAGTTCTATCGAATCTTAAAGTTATGCAACAATAAACTGAAACTGTTGAGGTCTGGGGACCTTGGTGACCATTCCTGGGGCCCACCGCGGCCAATCCAACGATTTGGATAAACAGTTTATAAATAATTCCGAACCGCTACACCGAAATGCGCTTGTGCACCATCATGGATGTACCACATATTGTTTCTTACTAACGGAACATCATCAAGCAGCAAAGGCAACTGTTGTTGAAGAAAATTGAGGTAAGTCTGTCTGTCAAGTCGTCCCGGCAAGAAGAATGGTCCATTATAGTGGTTGCCAAGAATTCCCGCCCATACGTTAACCGAAAATTGGTGTTGGAAACGGGTTTCGATTACGGTATAGGGATTTTCTTCTACCCACAAATGATTATTGTGGAAATTCTGAATGGCATTTCGAGAAAAATTAGCTTCGTCCGTGAAGAGAATCATTGAAATTGCGGATTTTGTGTAATTTTTTGAAGATACCACTGACAAAAGATCACACACCTTGGAAAATCAATGGAAAGTAATGTCTGTACTCTTAAAATATGGTAAGCATATAACAATCCACTAAAATTCTCCAAGCAGTTTGATGGCAAATATTTGAGTGTCTAACGATCTTCCTCGTACTCGTTTCAGGATGTTCTTCGACTTTGTGCAGCACTACTTCTTTAATTTCAGGTGTTCTCACACTAACTTAGAGGTCTACCTTCAGATGTTCCTTTTCGGACAGAAGCAGTTTCAACAAGACGACGATGAATATTAGAAAAGTTTCGACTGTCTGGCAAACCACGATCGGGATATATCTGGCAATAAATCCGTCTGGCTTGCTCACCATTACCGTCGGCAAGGCCATATACGTAATGCATTTCCGCCGTTTCTGCATTTGAATAATTCACCATTGTTAACAAGATTGTAAAAACTAAATAATGAAAAAGATGTCACATTGAACAGATTTGAATAACAGATACTTGCCAGATGTCAAAAGCCATTGGCATATTCCAGAGCAACTAGATATTTATTGCTAAATTGCATTCTTCAATTATGACATTAATTTTCTCGGACCATAGAACGGTTTTTATTTGTTTACTCAAAAATGGCGCATAGAAGAAAAACACCTCAAAAGAGATCATTTGTTTTAAATTTAACGGCGAATTCAAAAATATTTGGCAAAAAACTAGATTTTGAGGTATTAAGCTTTTAATCGAACAACACACCAAAATTAAGGAAAAGTCACATTATCCATGGAAACAAAAGACAAACAGTGGGTTAGTTCCATATTGCCACTAAGAGTACAGATTTGAGGTAAAAACAAATAGCAATCAGAACAGTATAAATCAGCTTCAAGCGTAATAGAGAAAAACAACAACTTAAACAAACAACTATCACTACTCAAGACCTAATCTACAAAACCCACGATGTTGAATACAGAGCCGTAGTCTTTGGATAAATGACCGTTGCACATCCCTCAGCATGTGTTCCCTTATGTTCAGAAAAGCATTCTTAATCTTTCTTTCATATTTTCCGGGGTAGATGGTGGATATCTATAAACCTCTCGCTTAACGTAGCCCCATAAGCTCCAATTGTTATTCCAGGTGTCGAAATAGTTACGCACACGATTATGATAATGCGCAGGTGCGCCATCATGTTAGAAGTAAATACATATGTATGCATCCGAGTTTGCAGGTTGACATCCTCCAAAATCAAATCTGTACTCTTAGTGACAATATGGAACTAGCCCACTGTTTGTATTTTGTTTTCATGGATGATGTGATTTTTTCCTTAATTTTGGTGTGTTGTTCTATTAAAAGCATAATAACTCGAAATCTAGTGATTTTATCTGAATCAAACGTTACACCAAAAAAAAGCTTGAAATTGAATCCAAACATGCACAAATATACAAGGTAATGCATTTGAAATTTTTGAGAAAAACTCCAATTTGACCACCCGGTATGAGCAAAAATTAAAATTCGAAAAAGTAACAAATAAGATAAAAGCTGAGGTGTGTAAATTTTTTTGATACAAATTTCAGCACTGAAAATTTCAAAATGGCGGACCGAGAGACTGTCGGAGTGGGGGGTTTTTCAAGACAGAATACCTTACATCTCAGTAGCTAATCACCAAAACCCCATAGTATGTTATATCAATTTTCTTCTTTTGAATTGGTTTATCCAAATATGCAATAAAATTTGAGACATTCCATTTGAAAAATCTCAATTTTGATATGTAGGTCAAAAGTGTGACACCCTGTGTAATGGCCAATATTTTAGAAATGTGCTCTCAAATATCATCTATAACATCCCATAAATATATTTCCCCAAAATGTATTTGTTTATGAGTAATATTCCGTCCACACATGGATGGGCCACCCTATATATACGCAAAATCAACCATTTGCTATTACAAGTGCGGATCCTATATCTTCGACGACCTTCTCCCTCGTCATTTGAAATCAAGTGGACGTGTTCCGCCATTTATGATTTGATAATTTAACTCAATTTTCGGCACTACCAAGACAAGTTTCCAATTGAGATGTCTGTTTTTTAAATAACATTGACATAAGACCTGTCACCCGTTAATACCGTACTGACGTTAGGCGTTACCCGTGCCACGTGATTCTTTGACATTTGGATGACGTAACATCCGTCTTCTCCTATTCCCGTTTTTCGCAAAATTTGGGTATCGGTTCCCAGTAGTACAATGTGCTACACCGTGGACTCGCCAAAAAATCCTTAATGTCAAAAAAATCGACATAATGTCACTTTTCAAGATACGTAATACCCGTACTGGCCACTGGCAAATTCTTGTTCCGGAAGTTATTGTGCTCAGTATACAACTTATTTCCGTTCAAGTTATTGTGCATGCGTTAAGGAATACCTCAGTATGAATTGTCGGGTGGCGATATAAGTCCGCCTACGGGCCACTTCAAGCCTATTTAACATACTAAACAAGCAAAATGAAGGTGCTAGACAAAAAACAGTCTATCGGGGCGGTAACACCCGCTAACTTATTCCAGAGTGTTTTTAGAATGTCCGCATGTTTCGGAGCCTGAGCTACGCAGTCGGTTTCCCTTCACAACAAAGAAATTAAGGTTGGTGGATGCAGTGGCGTAGCCAGAAACTTCGTTCGGGGGGGGTCCGGGATTTTTTTTTAAAAACGGTAAGGATAGATGGCTTAAATCCATTTTAACACTGCATAATCGAAAAAACTTCTTAGAAATTCAGGTTTTCTTAATATTTTTATTTATTTTATGATGAACAAAAGTAGTAATTCTGTTTTAACTAAATAAACATAAAAATAGTGCTGTAACTTATCCGGAGCTTTAAACTTTTTAAAAACCATAAGTAATGCTGGAAAAACAACAGATGTAGAGCATTTTAGTTAGAATGTCTTTATAACATTCTAAGATTAGTCGAATGAATAAATTAACAAAATGATGCCCTAAGTTACAGCACTAATCTCCTATTTCCATATCTGGCCATTTCATCGATAACTTCGTCACTGTTGATTGGAGCTGGATAGTGAATTGACAGAAGAGCAAGCCCATTTAATCGTTGGTCATTCATGGAATTCCTCAGATAGCTCTTAATTCTTTTGAGAGATGAAAATGATCTCTCTACTTCTGCTGTTGAAACTGGTAATGTAGCAAGCACCTACAATAGAAAAGTTATTTGTTGTAAGTTCTATTTGATCTCTCTTAGTTTTGGCTAGAAATCAGTTGGGGATTATTAAATGTTTTCCCGTTTTATTTTCGATCAATATTTCATTTCACTATTTGTCGTTATAAATCGTCTTGATTTGAATATTTTTCAATAATGTAAAAAAGTACTAAAATAAACTTATACATGCCTACTTAGTTGTATAATAATAAATAGTTACCTGGAGCAAATATTTGATAGCAGGGTAGAAGCTTTTATCGCAGGCATCTAGAACCGACATGATTTTCTTAGGAATTTCAGATTCTTGTATATTTTTCCATTTTGTATTCCACAGCATATACTCTGCCTCGACCTCACAATCAGACCACTGACTATCGTAGAACAGCTTCAGTGTTTTCAGTTTGTGAATGTTTGTTTCTTTTACATTCTTTGGGAGTAAACAATCTAGAGCTTCCAAAATATCTCTGTTTTTCCCAAACCGCTCAACCAAATTAGAAATCAATGAATCTACACATGGTATGAATATTGATCGACGATAATATTCTTCAGGAGTAGAGTAAGGGGGGTTGTCTCTTTTAGTTTGCTTCCCCACTAGCCGGGGCACAACAATTGCTGTTCTAAAATTATCTGGAGACATTTTTTCAGCCTTTTCAAATAACCGATGGAATTGCCTGATATCACTGCTGTCTCCATTTTCGGATGGTTTACGCAAATCCTTCAGACGTTCAACCGTGTCATCAGCAAATTTTAGGGCAGATGACAGGTCACTCTCAGGTTTCTGGAGATATTTTGAAAGAGGAAGGGTGATGCTGAATATGAATTCACACACCACCATTGCAACGAGAAAACTTCCTTTTTCGATAGAGGCTAGAAGATTGGCAGCTGAAGACGATATTGCTCTATTGGACGTAGATAACTCTTCCAAAGTAGCAACTATGGCTGGAAATACTTCGACAAATGTATGGACAGAATCTTGTCTTTCGATGAATCTTGTATCACACAGGCGAAGGAGGCGGCTTTTTTGAGTTTCTGGCACAAGATTCTCAATATACCTCTTTAGAATATCACCGCTTTGAGTATTATTTCTCATCATATTGGCCACTTCATTTATAGTTCCCAAACAATTCCTTATGTAAGGCATGTCTAAGGAGTCACTCAACACCAAATTTAGACGATGTGCAACACAGTGCACATAAATAGCTTTGGGGTGTGATTCCCGAAATCTTTGATGTACGCCAGACAAATGTCCACTAAACGTTGAACAACCATCGTACCCTTGACCAATGACTTTATCCATGTTGAGACCTACACTTACACAAATTGTTAATATAGTTTCATAAATGCTTTCAGCAGACAAATCTGTTATGTGGGTGAATGCAATGAAATCTTCTTTAAGGATCGGTTTGTTTTCATTCAAAATGTACCGAATGCAAAGTGAAAACTGCTCTTTCCCAGACACATCAAGCGTTTCATCTCCTAAAATGGAAAAACACTCTGCACTGTTTACAGACTGAACCACTTTTTTCTGTATAAGTTTTCCACAAATGACAATAATCTCATTCTGGATTTCAGGGCTTATATAGGTTGCATTTCGTGCAGAGTTAAAAATGTGTTTTTTAAAACTTTCATCGGTGACTGCCCGGTACCTGAGTAAGGCTCGAAATTTGCCCTCCTTTTCTAAAGGTTTTTCGGGCGTCAGTGGCCCACTGTCCCGATGTCCCCGAAGAGGTATTTCATTTTCTCCACATAATATAATTGTGTCAATTATAGGCTTGAGTGAAGCTCTGTTTTGTTCTCTTTCTTTTCTCTTCTGCGAATCCAACATCACTGTGATATCTTCCATTCGGCCAGAGTCGACCTTCATAAAGTTTTCTGCAGCTAGACAAGAAAATTTGTGGTACTCAGAGTTGCTGTGAGAGGTGAATTTATCTATTGCGTCTTTCCACTTTCTAAAAGGCTCCCAATTTTTGGTGTTGGCCTTTACCAGTGAACTCATTGGCAAATAACACACAAAACTTGCAGTAAGTTCCATCCTTAGCCTTAGAATAAGCCAGCCAATTAAACCTTTTTAGCCAGGTCCTCTGAAACTTTAATTTTTTATTGTTGATCACGGTTACTGGAAAGCTAAAATTCTCATCCGGATAACATAAGTCATTCAGCACTTTACTTTTCAAATCCGTAGTTTTACCAAATCTGGTTGTGGAGTGGAATAAATGGTCGGAAACTATGCCAATATCTACAGAGGTTAGGCCAATGCTTACTTGGGAATCTGTAGGCCTACTATTTCTGGATTGGTCACAAGACGATGAACAACATGGATCTGGAGTCAACGTAATGCTTTCTTCTTCTATCGAGCCAATAGTGGTTCCTTCTATTTTTCGTGGCAACAGCGGAACTAACACTTTGTCACTTGATTCCGGGTCCGTTTTTAAGGTTTTTGGTTTAAAAAACTGATCTATGGTTCTCTTACTCATTTTTAAAAGAAGCTGTAGTGAAGATTACAATATAAACTTGAGTCATTAGCGTGAACCAAACATCAAAAGAGCAACACTCGTCGGCTCATCACGTCACTATCTACCTTATCCGCCCACATGCAAAGCTTCAACTGTACCGTAAAGGCGGACAGCGGAACAGCGGAACAGCGCCGGCGCGGCAGTCGCTCAGTAGCGCTTCCACTAGTGTTTGACCGCGGGCGCGGCTGCCGTGAGAGCTAGACAGTCGAAACTTTTGAATGTGTTGATATTTCGGGGGGGGTCCGGACCCCCCCTCTCGCTACGCCACTGGGTGGATGCGTCGACTACTAAGAATTCTGGTCGTAAACTCACTCCGTTCTCGAAACGTGCGGGTGGAGGGTGATAAATTTTGCTTCGCGAAAATCTCCGGTTATAACAGAAACATTGATGCTGTTCACTACTATATGCAGTCTAATCATCTCGCCATGCCCTTTTTGGCGGAGACCGAAATCTCAGATTCTGCACCGATGAATCATCTTAGCTTGCAAAGTTACGAGGTGCACTCTAATGGGGCAGCTGTGATTTTCGTCACCACCTCTTTTCTACTCCAGGTCGCAAGGACATTCTGTCGCTCTCCCTCGGACCATAACTGGGATGGCCTATTTAAGTATCTCTCTGTCAAGATAGACTTCCCGAACAACAATAACCCTGCTTCAGAAGTAGTTCTCCGCGGTGATTTTGATGCCCATAATGAGCTCTGGTTGGGCTAAAACAAGAGCGAGTCAGCAGGTCGTGCTGTTGATGCGCTCGCTATTGCTCAATGACTGAACCAGCCGGTGACGAGCCCTATTTCCTTTCCCGAGTTTCGTCACACGCCAGTAGCTTGGTCAATCTCTTTCTCACCACGCAGTCTGTACCCTACAACACTAGCCCTGTTTTCCCTGGGTAACTCAGACCACGGTGCGGAGGTTAGGTTGCGGCTAAGCCGGCTGTAGCAACAGAAACTCACCCAGGCATTACGGACATGTCGACTGGGAGGCGCTTTTTCTCCACCATTCTTTGGAGTAATGTTTGTTTCGCTGACCTCGATTCATCGACTGTCTGTTGACCAGTAACATAAATTATCCACTTTGTCATGGAGGAACACACCCCTCATGTAGTCAAAGTGCCTGAACTAGGGACCAACGGCTGGGTCACCAAATTGTGTGACACTGCTCGTCAGCAGAATATTAAGACACGCAGAAAGCACAAAGTAAAAATTAGACAAAGAGTAATGTCGCAGCGCAATAGCGGTCGGTCTTTCTGGATGCCCTCCCCCCGCCACGCCCGAGTGCCGTCAATTGAAACAATTCCCTACACTATGAGGAATCATAAAAATACCTGATAACGGATTGTGTGACGAAAAACAAAACCTGCATTTAACTGAATTATGATAGCTAATGCAAAGTATACTGTTTGTAAACCGTATGATTCCGAGGTAGGTCATACATACCAAGGTAACATTCAGGTATGAGACTCTGGGTCGGGTGCTCTTGTCGTTTGACATCAACAAAGCTTCTGGTGCGGACTTGATTCCTGCCGTTGTATTGACAAGGTGGGCAGCAGAGCTTGCCCCAGTGCTTTGGCATCTCTGCCAGATGTCTTACGAATCCGGTACCTTCCTAGAAAATTAGAAATTTGCTCATGATCAGCCCTTCTCAAAAAAGGATTTAAGACCGACCCTCACAACTACAGGCCTATAGCTCTGCTTTCTGTTACAAGTAAGGCGATGAAAAGGGAGCTTCTGGAGTTCCTCGAACTCACGGCTTGGTTAACGACTGGCAGTATGGTTTCCGGCACCAGCGATCTACAGAGGACCTCCTAGTTTGCGTAACGCAGTTGTGGAGTAAACTCATCTAGACTTATAGTTACGCTCGTGGCAAAGCGTTCAGTCAGCTCTGGCATGCTGCCCTCTTGTTCCTTCATCCCACAACATCAGCGCGGTTGTTCCCCAGGGATCGGTCTTGGTTTCGACTTTGTTCCTCTCACATATCAACGACCTTCTTTCCTGATCCAGTCCACAGCTTTGTTGATGACAGCACTCTCTGGAGTGCTACCTCCCCGACTTCTTTATGCATGCTCGATGCTCTACAAACAAGAGCTGTCCGATTGATCGATGACTCTTCTCTAACAGTTCTGGGACCTGGCACCGGCGGACCGTTGTTCAACAAAATCCCTACACTTCAGGGGCGTTAAAATTGTAAGCATGCTTTGGGATTTTATTAACGGGTGTTTGAAAGAAACATTAAATTTTCGTTTTTTCTTTGTTTGCTGAGATCGAAAATGGCACTATTCGCAAATGTTCGAATATTAAGCCGCATATATCTGCAAAACCATAAATTTCAGAAAAGTCCATTTTCGAGGGCAAATAAACTATTTTTGGAAATTGTTTAACATAGCCTGTTAAATATTTTTTTAACGAAATTGTGCTTGCGTGCAGATTCATCAAAGCCGAATCGCAATATTTTTCCTAGGAAATGTGACGATACTTTCTGGTCTAGATTGGTCATTACCAAAATACAGTGGATTGGCGTTTAAATATAATAACCAGTAATTGCTACACCTGAACCACTCTAGAAGAGAAATCGAGAAAAAAGTGCAAAAAATTATCTGACAAACAACACAGTCTTTTCATTACCTACATTCTGGTTCCATCCAGAAAAACCGGTAAGCTAACTTGTGTACCTATGTTCGCATATCAAGAATGAGTTAATTATGTTTAAAACAAATGGCCAAGAATGAGCAATAAGTCAAATACGAAGTGCACAGCATAATTATCGAAAACATTTGATAATGAATGCTCACTTGTTACGATTGATAGACAAACTCTGACTACTAATACTTAGGAAGATAATCATTGGAAGAATTATTTGTTCTGTAAAGTACCATTGAACTTCCCCTACAAGGTGACTTCATCACGAGTTATTTGGTAAAAATTGAACATGTTTTTGTTTGTTTTTAGCTAATTTTATTTAATATGGATGTTAAACTTCATCTTTTTCCGTTTTTATGTTTCTAAAGGAGGCGACCATAGAAAAAGTCCCTCACATTAACCCTTAACTGGCGTAGTGGATTATTTTTGCATTTATGGCGTCCTGACGTCCTTGGGACCCCGTAATTAAATCCGTAACAAAAACATTCTGTGTGTAGTATCAAAGTCAAACATTTTTGAGAAATGCTTTAACATGTAAATAATTCATTCATGTCACACCGTTCCCAAATATAAAAAAAACATAGTTGTAATTTGAATATAATTTACTCAGAAAGTTTTACAAAACGAAAAGAACAAAAAAAAATTGAAAATCAAAAACACTTTTAGAATAGCTTGATAATTATTGAACATAGAAAAATACATATATATAAAGGCAATATTACACTCTTAGATAAAAAATGTGCAATAGTTCATTGTGCACTACTTTCTGAAGCACAGGATGCACAGAACGTTTTACTACATTCTAAACATATTGGATGTCTACATGCATAACACAAGTAAGCTGTTTTTCTTCGCTTTTTTGCAGGACATATTGAACATGCCTTCCTTTCTGAACGTTCTAACTTATCAGATTAGCTACTTTCAGCTGTATATAACCTTTCACCAAGGACTCGTCCAATGGACAGTCTGAGGTCGCGTGGTAACCTCGCATTTTGAAGACGAATTCTCATATATGGCTCTATTGTTTTGCTACTGTCTTCATGAACTGTGATCGACTTAAAATTTCTCTATCACGGAGAGATTGATGTAAAATTTAGGCATTGACAACACTCATATCTAAGATACGAAAAAAATGTGGCCATAGTCCAGCGACGCGTTCGACGGCTGGACGAATAGACACTGCACTTTTGATCCATAGTATCTACTCCGCCTTTAGTCGTATTATAATAGTCGACTATTTCTGGTTTCTTAGTAACAGGATCTGTCCCTACAGCATGATGCATAGACGATAGCAGTAATACGGCCTTATTTTTCTTTGGTACATATGACAGTAGCGTGTAGTCTTTGGTAAATCCGTAAATTGAAGAACCTATTTGCCTTCTACAAGATGGCTGAAAATCATTGGGAACCTCTCTTTTGTTTTTTTTTCAAAGTTCCAACCAAAGTAAGTCCATTTTCTTTGAGAACTTGAGCTACGTCCATCGAAGTGTACCAATTATCCGTAGTGACGTTACGGTTAGTCCCGAATATAGGCTTGCACAACCTTATTACTGCTTGGGTGGCAATCCCAAATTTCTTTTCATGTTGAGAAAGTCCGATGCTGTCGCTTCCTTTGCCGCAATATAAATATGTATGTATTATAAACATAGCCTGTTCTGGCATCAGTAAGACATTGCAGTTTTAAGCCGTACTTTGCAGGTTTCGATGGCATATACATTTTGAACCGGCAGTGTCCACGAAAGGCTATTAGCATTTCGTCTACGGTTGTGCTAGAACCTAAAGAATATGAAGCCTGCGAATTTTCGTTGAATCTGTTCAATAATTCTGATACCGCTGCACATGGGTTGGCTTCTTTTCGGTAGTTTCTATCATCTGGATTGTCAAATCTTAAAAAATTTAGAAGTATAATAAAACGTTTTCCTGATAAAGAAAGCCTAAATATTTCCCGTCCGGTACCGTCCGTTGCAAAAAGTGACGATATATCCTCATGGTTGGACTTAAAAACGGCCGTGTAGATTAGAAGTCCTATGAAGCACCTAATTTCTTCTTTAGTAGTATCTCTGAGTTCAGTCCTTGAGGGGTCGAAAAATTTTGACCTAGAGCTCTGTATCCTTTTGTTGGTCCATTCCTGAATTTGATCCATCATTTCCTCCGTAAATATGGACATGAAGGCAGTCAGAGGATCTAATTTTGTTGCAGAAGACCTAGATGTTGGTACCTTGATGATATTATGCGCCGGAGTTCTCACATTTCTATTCGGAGGATTTGCCAAACATTTAAACCTATTTTTGTCATAAAAGTACCTGACATCCATACTTAGTTCATTCTCGTCGTTACCTTCTGATTCACTTGAACGAACGCTTCCTTCACTGGCGGGTCCATCTTCATCTGCAGAAATGGCTGAATCTGTATCGTGTTCGCTTTCTGAATATTGATCGTCTTCTTCTATTTCCGATAGCTCAACATCTGAATCCAGAGACTCCAACATTCGCATCACTTTACGTTCAAAATCTGGATCATCTAGTTTCACACGTTCAGGTATAGGTCTGTCAGCCATTTTGTGCCTACGTTACATTGAAAAAAAAAAACTGTAGCAAAGAATACCAATGCGATTTTTATAGCATTCTTACCGTTGTGACGTCCCTGGGACACCAACCACTCATTTACGCAAAAACGGAAAGCGATAAAACAGTGACACTCCAGCCTAGAGTTGAACACACACTGACTGAGAGGTATATGAACGCGCAAGCCGAAATTCTGAAAAGTGGTGAGGGAGCGTCTGTAAACGTATTCTCAGTGGTCCCAGGGACGTCACCACGCCAGTTAAGGGTTAAAGATCGCTTTAATGTAAATTGATATCTGATCACTTGCTTTCAGTGACTGGATCGTCCAACATGACACCAAAAGCTTTATCTGCAAACGTTCTAGCTGCCTTGGAAGGAGTCAGATTCATTGCGCAGCATATCAGGGATGCAGACAAAGACAATGAGGTGAGAAAAACGTTTATAATAAACTAAGGCCACGTGAAAGTAGTGTAAAGTATAAATGTCATTCGTTTCGCATTAGTGTGAACATTTTTTATAGCTTTCAATGCAACAAAAGATTATTTTCAATGTGTTGCTTTTTATCTTATCGATAAAAAGTAAGGGATTTACTTGACCATATATTCGATGACCTTGAAGGTCATGGCCATGTATGTTAGCAATGATATACTTGAAAATTGTCCGTAATTTGTGTTCCAGGAATGAAAAATAGATATTTCACGTTAGAAACCCAGTTGATCTTCAAATGACCTTCATGGTCATAGTCAAGGTCATAGACATACTTAAACATAGGGTTTCTTGCCTTTTCCATCTCTGGTGTCAAAAATAGGAGCTCACATTCAAGAAAACAACCTTCAAATAAGCTTGAAAGTCTAGGGCACGGTCGCGTTCAAAGTCACCAATATCTGAATCTTTCCTTACCTCACAACTTTATTACATAACAAATTTTTAATGAAACGTAGTTTATGAGATATTTTCCCTTTCCCTACTTTCTGGACACCCTCAAATATCCATGAAAATCATTGCCAAAGTCATCGGCAAGAACATACTTTTTTCGGTGTTTACATCTCCGATGTCAGAAAGAGGGGTTTCAGTTAGGAAAATTCTGCTGACCTTCAAGTGACCTTTAAGGTCCTAGTCAAGATCATCAATGAGTATATATCTTTCCATACCGAACAAATTTGTTTTACAAGGTTTTACACTGGACTCTCTATGCGCTATGTATGGGCATAACTCCATTGGCTACGGGGTGCACATGCCTATTACGAATCAATATACAGAAATAATAATTTTTGGAGAAACGATGCGCAAACTATGACCTACACTATCTAATAGTAATAATTAATAATAATAATAAAAATAATAATAATAATAATAGTAATGATAATAATAATAATATTAATAATAATAATAATAATACCCCGCAGGGGGTATCTACTTTTGAAGCTGGACCTTTGATCCGGTTTCAAGGGAAGATACATGGGGAGCGTCGCCCCCACGGCCCCAGGCAGGGAGTTGGTATTCTTACTAATTCTGCCAAACCCTGGACTTTTCCTTTCCCCTTTCTCCCATCCTTTCTCCTTTAATTATATCCTGTGCAGCTGTCCGCTGCCCTCCCGACTTTCCTTCTCCTATCCTTACTCCATGCGTTGAGGCGGCGTGTGGGGCTTCCTCTTAGCCTCCCGGGTGTTTGCGCCGTGCCCGGCGACCTGTAAGCTGGCCAATGGAGTCCTTGTGGTTGAGCCCTACCAGTGAGGGGAGCAAGACGCCACTTTGGTCCGGCGGTCAGTGTAGAAGGGGGGCCGCGCCTAGCCCAGCGCCGGTCAATCGACTGTACCTGTGCCTGTGATTCAATATATCCCACCCCCTGTACGCTGTTTCAAATGTCAACGGTACGGCCATACCTCGATGTCATGCCAAGAGGAACAAATCTGCATTTGCGGTAAGAAAATACACACTGGAAAATTCTCTGATCAGCCCATAAGTGTGAAATGCGATGGCCCTGACGCAGCAAACTCCAAATTATGTCCAAGGTATAAGACAGAATCAGCTATACAGAAAGTTATTACTATCGAAAAAATGAGTTATGCTGAAGCTAGAAGAAAGATAGTAATCCCTACCCCGCAAGCAAATTTATCATATGCACAAGCATCTCATAAACGCCCAGACGATAGAGTAACAGAGAGAAGATTACACCTATAACCTAACAGCTATAATCAGAACGTCTCGCAAGCCATAGAAAACAAGGCAGTATGCAGCAGCACACCCCAGCAATTTGTTGCTCCATTGCCAAAGATAAGTCATGGGATTGCGTCTAGAACTAGAAGCCAATCAGATGCTTCTAACTCGTCTAAAAGAAAAGCTACCTCTCCTGTAGATGGATCTGAACTTTACCGGTGAAAGTCTCACCTCTTCTCAGACTGACGATCCAGAAGCAAAAAAGGGTACCCGAGGCTGGAAAAAGGCAGACCTCGTAAAACAAGAAAAACCGCACTGTTTCAGTCGGAACAGCCCGTTCGGAGTAATGATACAGAGCGTCCCAACCAACAGAACTTCGAAACTGAGCAGTTGTCGGAGACTGGGGTACTTCTGTAATAAAATTAACTGTGATATTTTAATAAACTTATAATGTACTTTTCAATTTGTTTATTCGTCTATTCATTCATTTATTCACTTAATAATTTATTTATGTATTTGTCTATTTATTTATTTGCTTATTTACCTCTCATCCTCTATAAACATTATGTATATATCGTTAATCTTCTCCTGAACCTTGCATGTATGAAATTAATCTACTCTACTCATGCAATCCATCATCCAGTGGAATATTAATCGGTGTGTTAATCACTATCCAGAACTGAAATTACTCATGCAGGAGAAAAAAACCCTTTTGTATCTGTCTTCAAGAGACCCATTCCTCTCCAACCACGAAATTCTAGCTAGGTGGGTTCAAATGTGTAAGAAAGAACGATACGCCGCAAATCCGTGCCAAGGGCGGCATATTTCTGGATGTAAACCTCCCCTTTACAGAGGTCAACATCACATACGAGCTGCTGGTTGTTGCTGTTCAACTAGTAGTACCTATAAAATTGACCATATGCAACATACACCTACCCAATCAAAACTGGGAATATAATCAATTGAAAAGCATATCTGATCACCTTCCAAAACCCGTTCTCTTAGTAGGAGATTTCAACTCGCATAACCCTCTTTGGGGCTCACAAAAACTGGACACCAGAGGGAGGGGGATAGTGGAATATACCTATATAATTAACGAAGCAAATTGAGTGGTGCTGAATAAAGGCGAAGGTACATTTATTAACTCTAGGTCATGCAACTACAGTGCGATAGACTTGGCACTTTGTAGCCCAAATGCATCATATATCTTTGATTGGGAAGTTTTAGATTATCACTCATCTGACCATCTCTCAATACTACTTAACTGTGCCGTACAAAATACCACTTGCAGAAAGGTGGAATGTTAAAAAGGCAAATTGGGAGAAATTTCGAGAACATTTGACTCCAATGCGAATAGGTGATTCAATATTTGAAACCATCAGCAACGTTACTGATAGTATATTGTTAGAAACACGGGTGGTCAAACACTAATTTTCCACCAATCAACTTGTGTTAACAACAATAATAATAGCACAACGATTTAACGTAATTTCGAAGCATCAGATTATCCGAGCACGATGTGCGCTGCTCGACGTTACAGCTCGCTCTGCCAGAGTCGGCGGCTGATCGTCGTTCCCTCAGCTACCACAGAGCAGCAACTAATCAGCAGTACCCCTTCGTGACCGGCGACGTTCTCGATGCCCTCTGCACCACAGGCCGAATCTGTGAATCAAAGGCATACACAAAACACTCCATGTACTTGCGCCACAACTATTATCTCACAAATATGATTCAAATCTGAATCAACCACTATCGGTACCGGACCAAAATTCACAATTCGATTACAAAATTGCACGTAAATTCAATTAAATAAACCTTTAACAGTGACGGCGACGACCGTCTCATTAAAATAACAACTCTAAAACTGCAGTACTAGTAGCTCTACTACTAACAAGACAGAGACCAATCTTACAGTATCCCTGAAGACCTCAGCCTTCAGCTGGCTCTGCTACTGACGAGACAGAGACCAAAATAACAGTATTCTAGAACACCTCAGCTTTCAGCTGGCTCTGCTACTGACGAGACAGAGACCAACATAACAGTATTCCTGAAGACCTCAGCCTTCAGCTGGCTCTGCTGCTGACGAGACAGAGACCAAAATAACAGTATCCCTGAAGACCTCAGCCTTCACCTGGCTCTGCCGCTGATGAGATAGAGACCAAAATAACAGTATCCCTGAAGACCTCAGCCTTCAGCTGGCTCTGCTGCTGACGAGACAGAGACCAAAATAACAGTATCCCCGAAGACCTCAGCCTTCAGCTGGCTCTACTACTGACGAGACAGAGGCCAGGTTGCAGTTTCCATGGAGATCTCGGCCTCCATTTGGCTCTACTTCTGACGAGATAGAGACCAACATTAAGCAAGACAGCACATCGCAGAATATAACCAGATATTTACTGACCTGGTTCTTCCTCAGCCCGCAGAAATTCAAGTATATCTCCCATATCAACATTGGAGGACCACTGTACAGCTGTAGCTGTTCCTTAGCTGCCTTTGTTATGATGGTTGTTCCTTACTTCTTAATCTAATAACGTCCAATTTCCACTTCATAAGGACCAAGAAACTCATAGTCGCTCTTGCTTATATGCATCTGAGAGTCCCGGTGCATCAGTACAAAATCACCACTGAAAATTGCACTTTGTCCCTTCTTTTTTTTTGTTCGCAATGTCGTAATTTTGCGCGACGAATAGCCTTTTCGCTAGTCGCTGTCGATCCAAATCTCGGTTGCGTAAAGGAGTTAGATCCTTAAACACATCTTTCAACACAGCTTGTATTATCGGAGTCGAGCTTCAGATACCCAAAAGCAGAACAAGAACAAGTTAATTGGTGGAAAATTAGTGTTTGACCATCCGTGTTTCTAACATCAGAAGTGAGGTTGTGCCCAGACAACCACAGCGGATTGTCATTTGTTTTGAAAACATTGACCTCTTCTTTGTCTTGTGAGAACAAAGGATAACGGTACATCGTTGTGATTGCTGCGACATAGTTTAAAAAAAAAGACTGTGCTGCGTCGTGTGTTTGGATCAAGTCTTGGTTGAAAACGCCCTGTAAGAAGGGTTTTGACAAAATTGTCACATTTGCAAGCTATAAGTTTTCTGAGGTTTGGTGGCGAAAGTTGTTAAAAGATGGAAGTTGACCCAGGAGGATCAACAGACGACGCAGTTCCACATACTATGAGGAAAGAGCTGAGCGGTGGCGGAAACCAAGCAGAAGCAGAAAACATGAGCTCACTGACGCAGATGTCAACGGAGCAGAAAACGATCGAAAAATTGATGCTGATTATAGACGACCAGGCGAGGCAGATTCGAGACCTAATGGAGACCATCAAGGACCAGATAGCCAAAATTGACAGCCTGACCGCCCAGGTAACAATATTACTAAATTCAAAAGAATCCTCTAAAGAACGGACAAAGACCCTAAAAAGACCACTGAGAAACGTTACTGATCTCACGTACACAGACGAAGACGTACAGACCGAACGATTTGTAAAAGCAAAATCAAGAAGGAGGAAAGGCGACAAGGCTGATCGATCAACCCAAGACGAATACAGGATCAATTCCATTTCATACCTCCCCCAATTCATCAAATCGAAACACTATTAATGCTTCTACTACCAAGCCAGGGACCACGTTATCTACCTGTCAGGTGACTCCGTCAGCCGATGTTACTTCTCCTCCGTCATCTCGTCCAACCGTCGTGGCATCAACACAACCCTCACGACAAGCGGCGCATAACCCCGATCGTCTTACGCTACGGGACGAGATGGCGTACTTTAAATTTCAAGTTTATTTCCCTAGGTATTAAGATAGATCGCGCGGTTGCCGTCGATGCGGGAATAAGGATTATTCCTAAATCCGAGGACGACTACCGTAAGATCGTTCGCCTATTCCGAGAGGAAGGAGTGCCCCATCACACTTTTCCTCTCCCTTCGGAACGGAACATCCATGCGGTGGTTCGAGGAGTTCCCGTCAACTTTTCGGATACTGAGATTAAGGAAGAACTGGAGCAGAGGGGATATAGCCCTCTCCACATCATTCGATTGAAGCGCAGAGGCGGCGCGCCCATGCCTTTGGTGGTCGTGATACTGCCCAAGGCTGAAAAGTCTCAGCAAGTGTTCAACGAACACGAACTGCTCGGACTGGCGAGTTGAGGTTCAGAAGAACTCCAGACTCATTGGGCAGTGTCACCGCTGCCAAAAGTATGGGCATGCGCAGTCATATTGCACTGCACCGCCCAAATGCTTAAAATGTGCAAATGGCCAGATGACGCATTTGTGCCCCCTCACAGAAGAGGAAGAACGCAAGTGCGCGAACTGTGGAGAGGGACATCCCGCAGATAGCGGGACTTGCAAGTTCACTCCAAGGAGGAACTTGCAAGTTATAGCGCAAAGGCGCAATATATCGTACGCGGACGCAGCTCGGGAGACAACCTTTCCTGCCCCCTCTGCCCAACCTCCCTTGAGCACGCAAAATGTGGACCTGTCAACTGCGCTAAGGTCCTTACAACAAAGATCGTTCAGCTCTCCCAAATTATGATGTTATCCGAAGTGACAGATTGAATGGTCGAGGCGGCGGTTTAGCAGTGTTGATTAAGCGCGGTATAGACTATTATAGAAGCACTAATGCGGTTATGCATAGCATCGAAGCAGCTTCTGTGGAGGTCAATATGGCGGGAGGTGTCTCGTTGAAGATTACATCGGTGTATGTCAGGTATGGTGCCAGGCTACAAGAGGCGGATATGGAGGTCCTTTTGGACTACTCGGGTCCGCCTATTGTGGCAGGGTACTTCGACTGCAAACATCGAGCGTGGAATTCTAGGTTGAATTCCACTAGTGGGGTTCGATTGTACAACCATGTGATGCGAAATGGGTACCTTATACATAGTACTGAAGAGCCGACACATCATCCATTCAACCATCTTCAGGCACCAGATGTCATCGACTTCGCGATATCTAAAAACTGTAGATACAGTATCTCTTCTCGAATCTTGCATGATATCTCTAGTGACCATCAACCTGTTGTCTTGGATGTGGGCAATGAGCAAACTTCTGAGGAGGCAGCTCCTCCAAGGAAAAGCATTGATTGGGACCTATACAAGTCGCTCCTTAGAGAGTTTATCCCGATTATAGATGATGAGTCTGGAATAGATGCCGCTCAAGCGGAGTGGACAAGTTTCATTCAAGCAGCTCTACAGCGTGCAGCTGTACTTCCTGTACAACGACACGGCAGACCTTTTTTGCCTGCGGACATTCGTCAGAAAATCTCTGACAAAAGAGCCGCTATTAAGCAGGCAAAACGGTCTTGTCATCCTGATGACATTCGTAGGGCTACAAATCTGGTCCATGAAATGAGAAACGCACTGCGCGAACTCCGCAACGAGCAATGGAGCGACTTTCTGGCGGGAATGCTTGATTTAAGTATTCCTCTCTGGAGGGTCGCAAAGTCACTCAGAAACGGAAAGCGAGAACAACTCCCCCACATCCACGGTCCTGAAGGCATAGTCTTCAGAACGGAGGATAAGGTCGAGGTTTTCGCTGATGCCATGGAAAAACAGTTCTCTCCCAACTATTATCTCGATAATGACCTCGACGAGGAACAGCACATCGTATGATCCGTCAGGAGATATTTTAGGGCCAACGGCGTTAGCGGAGGCACTGAATCCTCTTCAGATGACTCTTCTTCAGAAGATTCGTCTGAGGCTCCACATAGCACATTAGCGGAACCCTCCACATCACACACCAGCGGAGTTCCTAAGTCATATTAAAGACCTCAAGGTGCGTAAAGCACCTGGCGAGGATCAAATCACCAACAAGGCGTTGAAGCTGCTCTCGCCGAAAGCCCTGACATACTTGGTGACAATAATCAATAATAATCAGTACTTCCTTGATGGGTGGAAGACTGCTGAGGTCATCATGATTCCAAATAAGGTGGGTCCGATATTTTCTCAGGATCACCGTCCCATAAGTCTGCTGTCAGCTCCTTCTAATCTCGCCGAAAAGGTGGTATATCGTCACCTTGAGAATTTTTCGTCAAATAACCATGTGATTCCTGACGTCCAATTCGGTTTTCGGTCCGAGCATAGCACCGAGCTACAGGCAGTCAGGCTGGTGGAACATGTAACCAGAGGGTTTACCCTCAGCATGAGTACTGGCATCTTGCTTTTGGATATCTCAAAAGCCTTTGACAAGGTGTGGCACGCGGGCCTCCTCTATAAACTAATCCAAAAGGGTTTTCCTTGTTGGCTTCTAAAATTACTGAAACCCTTTCTTGAAGGAAGGAAGTTTCGGATCAAAATTAACGATGTTTTGTCAACAACACGGCCAGTACGGGCCGGTGTTCCTCAGGGTTCGGTCCTAGGACCAATTCTTTATTCGCTTTTCATCCATGATGTCCCTTGCCCCAGCAACTGTGAAGCCTACCTCTATGCTGACGACACTGCACTTGTCGCCCAGTCGTGTACTGATGATCTGATTCACGATGGGTTTTAGAATGCGGTAGACGAAGTTCTAGAGTGGGCGGAACGGTGGCTGATAAAAGTTAATCGTTCGAAAACGCAGGCTATTTATTGTACCAAAAAACGTCGCGGCCCCCCAGCAGAGGTTTCTGTAGACGGAAATCGTGTACCATGGACAAATTCTGTCAAGTATCTCGGTGTCACCCTTGATAAAGGCATGACCTGGCAGAAACATACAGCATCCATAAAAACAAAATTCCAAATTGCGTTTCGGCAACTATATCCTTTGTTATGTAGATCCTCCAAATTGAGTTTGATTAACAAAGTTCGACTATATAAAATGACTATTAGACCAACCATTACTTATGCATGTGCGGCTTGGTGTTTTCTTGCCAAGACACAAATGCAAAGTCTTCAAGTACTGCAAAGCAGATCTTTGCGGACAATTTGCAACGCTACATGGTATGTCTCAAATGAGACACTACACAGAGACCTTGACATTCCTTACTTGAGGGATTATGTCAAGCTTCAGGCGCAGCGACGTTATAGTCAATCGGAATCGCACAGCAACCCTCTGTTGCGTGACTCAGTGGACTACACAGTGGAGCAAGTTCGTGAACATTCAAGGCTACGGCTCGCACTGTAATCAAAAGTTAGCGTGAATCTTTAGTAAACTCAAAATTACACTCTAACAAAACCGAATCAAAAAATTTGTTTAGTTCACCTCAAAAATTAATCCATGTACCAAGTCAAAAAAGCCTAGGTGTTTCCTCTTAAACTAAGCATATCTGTTTTTCTTTGCGCTTCTCCTTTCTTCTTCTCGTTCCCTTTCTCTTTTTCCTTGACTTTGGGCAAAGGTCCAACCTACCGCCCAGACAAACAAATGACGAATAGTAGGACGGCAGAATAGGTAGATTTGCCCTATTTTGGACCCGAAATAAACGAATCCAGTAAATGTGTAAGTCAAATTGAAGTCATCAAGCATGAAGTTGGATGGTCTGACGTTCAAACTCTGACAAGGATTGGCCAATTCTTATTGAGTGGTGCAAAGAGATGGTTCGAACGTTGGAACCCAGACAACAGGGATTGGGCTGCTTTTCGAGTTGACTTTGCTGAGGCGTTTCCTCCTAAAAGAAATTTGGGTCGTTTGTTGGAGGAGGCAGCAAACTTTAACAGTTCTTTTGTCAACACATATGAAAGTTATGTGCATGAGAAATCATCTATGCTTAAAAATTTACGTGCAAATTGGTGCGAAAGTGATTTGGTCGAATTCATTGTTTATGGAATCTCTGAACTAGAGGTACGCAATGCTGCGATGAATGCTAACTATTTCTGAATTATTGGTTTTCTTGTAACCTTTGGTAAGCCTTCGTGCAATGACAGACAAAATATAGCCGAAAGTGATTCTTCTTCTCTCAAAAGGAAATAGTCATCTGTTGACAAGCAAAAAGGTGGTTTTGTTAAAAACTCTAAGAAGTGTTTCCAGTGCGGAAAATCTGGACACGTCAAAGCGAATTGTGTGAAGAAAACTAAACTGGTATCAGACGACAGACACAATACCATAGGTCAGCGTGACTTACCAAGCACATCTCATAGTTATGAAATTTATAGTTTTGTGCTAAGGTCACAGCGAATCGAATTGCTTTACCAAAGCTGCTATTGATAAACGTCGCAACATAAACTTTTGTTCTAGTGGAAGCCCAGTTGGGTCTACCGAAGTATTAATTGATGGTTATCATTTTTTCTGTTTAGTTGATACTGGAGCTGATTTATAATTGATATCTGATAAGTTCCTCTACTTATTTGATTAAGGTTGTTAGCTGCAATGTTATTTTGAAAGGACTAGGTAACGTTACAATTAAGGCTACAAAGAAGTTTACGGCTTGTGCAAAAATTTCTGGTGTTGATATTCCGATGTGTCTGTTTTTTGTTTCTGGCGAGTGTCTCGATTATGATGTTTTGGTGGGGCGTAATATTTTTGAAGATGAAAGTCTCGCCACTATAACAGATCATCAAGGATCACGCATTGCGCGACGTCAGCTGCCTGGCATAAATCGCGTTTCATAAGATTTTGGTGCTTTAGTCACAGAAGTTCAAGTACCTGAAGAACATCGCGTAGGTCTTGAAGTTATACTGCAAGACTTTAGTGGCATGATTACAACAGGCAGTAAAGTTGGTGCAGTGCATAATGTCAGCCTGAAAATTCGCCAATGAAAAGGATCCTGTTCGTCAATTTTTTAGGCCTACTACGCATTTTCCATGAGAAGCAGCATCACGTGAGACCCGAAAAGACATACGAGTCTTTCACTCACATTTTTGGTTTCCGAGGATGAGAAACTTCATCAAATGCTACGTCAAGCACTGTGTAATTTGTGCAGTAAAAAAGACAAGAACAGATCCTCTACAGGGGTTCATACGACCAGTGGACATACCGAAGGAGCAATTTCATACGTTGCACATGGACTGTTTGGTCCTTTACCAGCTTCAACTGATGGTGATAAGCACGTTTTGGTAATGGTGGATGCTTTTACCAAGTACTGCATTTTGACGCTTATGAAGCATGAGACAACTGCCGAGGCGCGTAATAATGGACGCTGCCACGTTATTCAAGAACACCACGTTTCCAAAGTACCTGGATCGATGGGGCATCGAATACCATTTTGTAACTCCAGATGTCCATAGAGGAAATGGGCAGCTGGAACGCTATATGCTTATGAGAGTTGAAACCCAAATAAGGACAGAATGGCCGAACGGACTATGGAAGATCCAACTTGTTCTGATGATACAAGCTGTGTTGAAGGATGTGTCTAAGGATCTAACTCCTTTGCGCAACCGAGATTTGGATCGATAGCGACTAGCGAAAAGGCTAGTCGTCGCGCAAAATTACGATACTGTGAACAAAAAAAAAAGAAGGGACAAAGTGCAATTTTCAGTCGTTGATTTTGTACTGATGCACCGGGACTCTCAGATGCAAGAGCGACTGTGAGTTTCTTGGTCCTTATGAAGGGGTTAAGTGCTTGGAAAATAGACGTTATGAGATTAAGAAGGTTGGAACAACCATCATAACAAAGGCAGCTAAGGAACAGCTAATATCATTGCCTGTAAAGTGGTCCTCCAATGTTGATATGGGAGATATACTTGAGTTTCTGGAGGCTGAGGAAGAGCCACGTCAGTAAATATCTGGTTAAATTCTGCGATGTACTGTCTTGCTTAATGTTGGACTCTATCTCGTCAGAAGTAGAGCCAAATGGAGGCCGAGATCTCCATGGAAACTGCAACCTGGTCTCTGTATCGTCAGTAGCAGAGACAGCTGAAGGCTGAGGTCTTCAGGGATATTGCAAGATTGGTCTCTGTCTTGTTAGTAGTAGAGCTACTAGTACTGAAGTTTTAGAGTTGTTATTTTAATGAGACGGTCGTCGCCGTCACTGTTAAAGGTTTATTTAATTGAATTTACCTGCTATTCTGTAATCGAATTGTGAATTTTGGTCTTAGTACCGGTAGTGGTTGATTCAGATTTGTGATTTTGTAACGCTTCCTTTCCGCAAAAAGTCCAGAAAAGATGGAATGCAATGAAGATTCCAACTTTTCTGCACAATCACAGAAAGGGGGGTTACCATTAGCTTCCGGTAGCTCAGTCGGTGGCATGAAGACATCTACAGGCGTGTAGCTGTGTGTCGACCATGGCATGGCTAGAGGATAGAAGAACAAACAGAACACAAAAATTTAACAGATTTTATTTAACAAAAAAAAGGCATTTTCATTACATTACAATTTTACAAAAATAACAAAATAAGTTTTACATCTTTGGCGCTGCTATAACGCTATCGACTTATCTTTCGCTGGTCCATTTTTACTCGACTGAAGCCAGGATGGCCAGGGGCTTGAAGGGGAGGTCCCAGTTATGAGGGGTGACCTCCATATAGTGGCTTCACAACCAGTTGTAGGCGAAGTTAAAGGCGATGGCGCTGCCAAGGTACATGCATGGGTGAAAATATTGGCCAAGGCTAGGCAAAGTGAAAGGGAAAGAGAAAGGGGGTGGCCCCAATCATTTTTGTCCTATACGGACACACATTCTAGAAAATTCTAGCACATGGTGCTATATAACCTTGTGCTACAGAGAAGAAATTTCTAGCCGTTGTTCGATCGGCGGCTCAAGTGAAAAAAAAGCGCGAGGAAGATCGCAGATCAGGAACTCCGCATCAAGCGCTCCAAGCGGAAAATTTTCCAAGCAAAAAAGCTAGAGATGGGATTAATGAAATGATAATCGAGAAGTGATTTAATAAATACGATCGGACGGTGAAACCGTTACACTCGCCCCAACTTAACCAAAAAAAAAAAATCGAAGAAGCATTTAAGAATTTTTTTTTTTTTTACTAGGAAATTGAAAGTTATCACGGAAGGACAAATGTACAACCATTCGACCAGATAACAAGTAGTAAAAGTAAGGTAGAAACAAAAATGTTAGAAGAGAATTGGAAGAAAAAGGGATAGCCTCAAGTCTACCAAACAAGAGGGATGGTTATAGCACCAACTCGCTGAAAAGTACAGTGAAGTTGCACTTAAAAAAAACTATCATCATATGATGAAAAACCCAAAACATAAAACATCGTCATACCTAAGACGAGAAAAATAATAAACCAAAAGTTGCAGCAGTAGTCCAAGCACGAATCACAATGGCATCCAAAATGCACGACTGACTACTAAAAACTTCTAAACTAAGTAAGTACCTAAACCATAAGAGGTACTAAAAAAATAATAATCTTTCTCAAAACAATTGCCAGATTATCTCGCAATACTCCAAACCCAAAAAGATTATGATCTACAGTGATATTTTAAACCAATATCCAATATAAAAAAACTGTGCATTACTATTTTCAAAATATGAAAATCAAAAGAAATTAACAAATTCTATTAAGAATTCCAGTTATATAACAAAACAATTTACAAGTACTAAACCAATGAAAACTTGATCACGAAGGTATTTTAATCAAAAAAGATGTTAACTAAGTGCAGTTCTGATTCCACAAAAAAATTGTCGGGCGCCAGCAGTCTGTAAGACTACAAAATAATTCAAAATATTTTCAGAGAATTAAAGTATATAAGGGACATTCATGAAATATTGAAGTAAGATTTTCAAAGTCAAAATATAGCTTAAGTTCAATCAATGAACTAAAAGTCAAGAGTAAGTTCAATCAAAATTTTCGGGTCATGTGACAACATAAGAACCAGACCAAAAAAAATTTTTAAGTTCAATATAGAAAAGAGCAAAATAAATTTCCAAAAAAACTAAGTGCAACACAAGTGCAACTGTAAATCTAATAGTGTTAAAATCATAAAGTGAAAGGAAATATTAAAGCTATATGAGCATGATTTTATAAAGGGTTCTCAAAAAAATTTAAAAGTAAGCAAAATATTAAAAGTTTCATGAGTAATAAATGAGAAACGAAGTGAGCATATGTAAATCACAAGATATTTTATTAAATCATGATACATGAGAGTAATGCCGCAAGCAAAAATTGTATGCAAAAGACTACGATATATGTAGGTGCAAAATTGGAGTTATAAAAAAAATCTAGTGAACAAGAAATAGAAATAAATATGATAGGTAAGAATTCGAATTTTGATTTAAAGCAAAAATATGAGAGAAAGACAACTTTCTAGGGTCACCATAGGTGCACTCCGAAGCCCTAGACAAGAATGTCTATAGTCTATGGAATATTCTCATGTAGATCACTGATATCATCAGCGCACTTCAAAGTCTACACTGAGAATAACCATATCATTGTAAAATGAAAGTTAAGTTCAAATATGAAATATGACAAGATTAGAAAAACTATAATAATTTACCAGTGTAAAGTATGAAAAGAGAATTACTATACTGAATCTATAAGAATTGGCGATTACTTCAAGTCAAGACAGAAATTGAAAGAAATAAGAAGCCGGAAAAAAGATTATGAGAGCAGACTATCAAAACAAATGCAATAATGCAAAAGCAAAATCACCAGATATTTCAAAATCTATAGCGAAACATGAAAGCAATGTCGCAACCAAGCTCAAGACTTAGCAATACGCACAAATGTGCACAAAGGCTGAAAGCATATATGAAAAATCTCAAGAAGGAATTGACAATTACTTCAAATCAAATTGAACTGATTGAATTGAACTGAGACATAAATAACTATATCAAAAGTGAGTTTTACTTATACGCCAGAGGTTTCAAGACTTTATCAATACGCACAGATTTGCAACTAGGCGGAAAGCATATATGACAAGTCTCAAGAAGAAAATAAAATGCATATGAAGAAAACACTTTCAATTAAAGAAACTGTGGATAGTACAAGACCCTCAAAGTCATACATCGCAACGAATCTATGTAACTATCCAGACTACAAAATACTGTCAAAGTTCAAAACCACTCAAAAATATGTGGACAAACATCAAAAGTTTGAATCAAAAATCAATGTAAGTCTGTGCTCTCGAAGAAAGTTATAATGAATTCAAAAAGAGGATATTATCAAAAACTTCAAAAGTAATAGACTTCAAAAATAGAGGTACCTAAGTATGTAAAAGAAATTCAGAAAATATACGCATGAAAACATTATAAAATATTATACACAGTATTTGTCACATGATTTAGATCGGGAATGCAATTTAAATTTTGAGTACACTCAGAAAAATGAAATATTCAAAAGATGAAGTATACACATTAAATTGGAATCAGAAAAATAATGATTACTTGTAAATTTTGTACATGGTGGACTGACGTAATGGTTCAAAAGGTTGAAAGAACAACGATGACTAATGTCCAAAGTAAACAATCAGCTGCCTCTTACAGCAAATAAGTTTATTCATTATCAAAGGAAATTCTTCTCCGTTCGCATCTGTACTAGGAAATAAACATAGGAAAACCTACTCGCTCCAATGTACAGACAGAAAAACTCGCCCCCTTCGATTGAGCGGAAATATGAGTATTATTACAAATGATAATGATTAAGCAAGAATAATTTATCTGAATTTTAGAATATGAGAGTATATAAAGCATAATAATACACAAAAGCAAAAGTTAATCGCTGTCCGAATCAGAACTCTCACTCATTACATCATCACGCAAAACATCAATACCATTGCCATGATCAACATTCAACGTATTATCAGGTTTCAAGTCTTTAACATGAAAATCTCCCAAGATATTACCATGGAGATCTTTCAATGTGTATACTAACGGAGATTTTACTATATGAATAATACAAGGAAGGAATTTTGGACTTAGTTTGGCACAAAAGTTGTCTGCAGCACTTGATTGAAAGAAATTGCGTTTGAGAACTCTATCACCTTTATTAAATTGCAGATGTCGTCTACGCAGATTATACCTATTTCTATTAAGTTCGTAAGAACGCCGCATTCTGTGCTGAACTTTAAGGGAAAATTCTGGAATTTGCTGAACAAAATTTGGATCTATGACGTTCTGGTCGATATTGACTGGATTATTGGCAACAGGTGCAATCTTTCCATAGAATGACCCATCAACTGGTACATTTCTGTAAAAATTTAGAAAGCTGGGCGAGTATCCTGTGACTTCATGTTTAGCAAGTCTGATTGCTTGAGCTATTTGATGAATAGACTCATCCCAAGTTTTATGAGAGTCTTTGATATATGACCTAATTGCAGTAACGATGGTTCTGTTAACTCGCTCAGTAGGATTTACCTGAGGGGTGTATCTTGCTGAATACCAGATCTTCTGCACTTTATATGAATCTGCAAGCGCTTTAAATTCTTTAGAAATGAACTGTGGACCATTATCTACAACGATGATTTGAGGAACTCCAAATATAAGGAAAACTTGATTTTCTAAAAATTTTACAATTGAGCTTGAAGTTGCCTTAGGCATTGAATGAACTAGTACAAGTTTAGTGAACCAGTCACAAACTACTAAAAGAAAACGATTTCCTTTTTTAGAACGAGGATATGGTCCTAAAAGATCTGCTGAAATCATTTGAAATGGATACTTGATGTCTCTATATTTACCCATTAAACCAGCTTGAGGTAAATTACTAGGTTTGCATTGTGAGCAAACTTTGCAAGAGTGTACATAGAACTGAACAGATTGCTTCATTTTAGGCCAATAATAAATAGCTGATATGCGAGATAGTGTTTTAAATACTCCTAAATGACCAGAAGTAGGATCATCATGATACATTTTGAGCAATTTAGATCTATTTGGAGCTGGAACAACGATTTTCCAGTCAGTATAAGTTTCTGCAAGTGGATTATCAGAAAGAATATGTTTGTATAGAATATTATTTTCTACTTTAAAAGATGGATACAATTCAGGGTTGTTTTCAACCTTACGTATCATTTTACGATACCACTTGTCAGGAGATAATTCCGCAAGATCTAAAACTGACACATTAACCTCATTTTCATGCAAACGCGAAAGAGCATCTGCTACAGGTATATCTTTGCCTTTACGATGAATAATTTTAAAATCATAAGGGGAGAGACGACATAACCATCTGCATAGTCTGGGTGAAGGTGTTTTTTGAGATCTCAACCACTGCAAACTTGAATGATCAGAAATAACGAAAAAATGTGTGTGCTCTATGTAACAACGGAAATGTTCAATGCTAAGAATGACTGCAAGCAGTTCTTTTTCAGTTGTAGAGTATTTTCTTTGGCACTTGTTGAGAGATTTACTGAAATAAGCTATGGGATGTTCCAAACCATTTTCTTCTTGATAAAGAGTGCCTCCCACACCAGTATTTGAGCTGTCACAACAAATATAGAAGGGCTTGGAGAAGTCTGGACTAGCAAGAATTGGAGCGCTGGTTAGCAAATTCTTAATTTCCTTAAAAGCATTGTCAGCATCAGGAGTCCAAGTGATAGGTTCACCCTTCTTCCGATTTTTAAGCAAGTCTGAAATTGGAGAACATACACCACTAAAATTGTTAAGGAAACGACGATAATATCCAAACATTCCAATCAACCTTCGAATCTGAGTAGTATTAGTTGGTTGAGGATATGATAAGAGTGCAGATACTTTTTCGGGGTTTGTTCTAAGTCCTTTCTCATCAACAACATAGCCTAAGAAAGTCAAAGATGAGCGAGCAAAATGACATTTATCAAAATTTACAGTCAAGTTAGCATCTTTCAATCGATTATAAACTTCTTTCAGTATCCTTAGGTGAGTTTCAAAATCAGGAGTTGCCACAATTATATCATCCAGATAATAAAAAACATATGGTTCCAGATCAGGACCGATAACCATGTCTAATAATCGACACATTGCACTTGAACTATTAGAAAGGCCAAAAGGAAGTCTTCGAAAGCAATACATTCCTTTACCACGAACTATGAAAGCTGTTTTTAATTTAGATTCTTCATCAAGTGGAATCTGGAAAAATGCTGATTTTAAATCAATGGATGATAGATATCTGGCATCTCTGATTTTAGAAATTACAGAGTCTATTAAAGGAGGAGGATACGCGTCAGGAATTGTTACTGAATTTAGTTTTCTACCATCAAAACAAACTCTATATGAACCGTCTTTCTTGGAAACCAGCCAGAGCGCTGAACACCAGGCACTGCTGCAAGGTTCTATAATACCCATGTCCAACATTTCATCAACTTGCTTAATAAGAGCTTTTTCCATTACATGAGAAAGCGGATATTGTCTTTGCCTGATGGGCTTTGCATCACCTGTGTCAATGTGATGTGTATATAAATGTGTACAACCAATACTGTCAGTAGGTGCAATGCTATTAAAAAGTTCAACAATTTCAAATAATTGTTCCTTTTCCATATTAGATAGCTTCTCCACACCTTGAATACAATTTACAGCACAAGATTGATATGAAAAAGTATGAAAATCAAGGTTGAAATTGAATTTTAGGATGAAATCCATGCCTAAAAGTAATGTGTGTGTAATGGAAGGAACTATTATGAATTTAATGACATGAACTTTGCCATTAAAACCTACTGGCAGCAAAGCAAAACCTAAAGTATTCTGCATCTGGCCATCAGCAGTTGTTATTTGCAAGGTACTACTGTAATCGATGTTGAGATTTAATTTACGTAATAAGTATAAGCCAGATGAACCTAGAATGTTGGCATTGCTTCCAGTATCAAGCAAAGCTAAAATGTTTTCATCACCAATGGATATTGAAAGATGTGGACGATTGTCATTTGGTTTTTGAATAAATGGTTCTGAATGATCATTTGATGGCATACCTGCAAGTTGTGAATGATTAATGTCAAAATCGGGATTAATTGCTGAAGGTTGTCTTAACTTGGCTATTTGTTGGACTTCAGAATGAGACCTGGAGTTGCTTTGCCCTTTACGTCTATGACTCCTCGAGTCTGGGCGAAAGAAGTTCCGGGAGTCGGATTGGAAACTTCTTGCCTCACGTTTTTTGAACAGGAAGGACACTTAGAGCGTGTGACATTTTTCATACCACAAGTATAGCAATAAACAGCCTTAGGAGCTCTACAGTCTCGAACAGAATGTCCTAGTTTCTCGCAGTTCCAACATACAGGAGCTTTTCTGTGAGATGATGGAGTACTATCAGAAGTAACCAAGCTGGAAGTGGAAAGTCTATTGTGGGGTTGACAAGTCAAGAAGGAATCCTCTAATTTCCTACAAAGTGATGTTAGTTCAGGAAAAGTGGAAATTTCATGAAGAGCAAGTGACTTTATGAAGTCAGGCAATAAATTTCTACGGACAATATTGACCATGTCCCTTTCTGTAAATGTATTGTAGGTTAATCTATTGAATTGAGATTCCATGAACGAAATGAATATCGTAACATGTTCATGCTGACCTTGTTTGCGTCTACGAATCTCATCAATTAGGTTCATATCATAATTGTCACGTAGGAAAGCATCCTTGAGTTGTTTAATCAAGTCCTGCCAATCATGAAAGCTATTTCTTAGATGGCCATTATGCCACCATGTCCAGGCTACATCTTCAAAGAGATCACCTGCAGATGCAAAGAGATCCATCTCATTGCAACCACGGGAAGACATTAGAGATTCGACAATTTCTAGAAATTCAATAACTGAGCTATTTCCAGAAAATTTTTTGATTCCCCATTTGAAAACTGGTATCTTTTTATGTGGAGCAAAATTTATAGGAGAGAGTGGCTGTGTATGTACTGGAGGAAATACTTGAGGATTAGCAACAGTCACAGGCGGATTTGATGCTAATGGAATAGGACGAGATGGAACTGATGGAGGAGATGATTGAGCAGATGGCATCTCAAGCTTCTCTAAAAGATCCGATTCACACACAACAAGTTGTGTCTTTAATCTAGATTTTGTACTTATCTCCTCATCACAAGTAGGAGACATTCGATCTATCCTACCAGATAGATGCAATAAGCGCACACAAATTCTGCGATGTTCAACAGAATCAAATGCACCAGTAAATCTAGAGATCATCTCAGTGAGTTTATTGAATGAGAGTCTTATTTTAGTCTCATCCTCATCAAAAGGAATAGTCACAGAAGTTTCTGAGAAACTACGCCCTTGAAATTCATGTGCTAATAAGCCACGTAAAACTTTACGTTTATCCTCCACGGTATTAGGGACTTCCAAACCTCTGATATGAATCTCGTAGTGGAGTTCATGACTTAATAAGTCATTTGGGCTTAGTCTAGACTGAACCATGATTGAGAAATAAACCTCAAAGAAACACTTGAAAGAAAAAAATCAAAGTTAAAAACCTGAATACGTCAAGAAATGACAAGGATCTAAAACACTATAAAAAACTAACAATACAAACAAAAAGTTTCAATACAAAAACAGGAGCAGCCGAATCTTAAAAAAATTATTTTATATCTCACATACATTAAAAGAGTACAGAGACGTTCAAGTCCTGTTAATCCAATGGAAAATCAGACACTAATGTTCTAATTTCCCCCAAAGAATATGCCAGATAAAACTATAAAACATTAAAATTATGAAAACTTTTGCTCCAAACAAGAGACAAAATTACTACAATAGTTACTGAGGAACGTATACTATTTCAACAACAAGTTGAAGTTTAATTATCATAAATGAGTATGTGTGTCTTTGTATAGGTAAAAATGATTTAGGAGTCACCCCCTCATTGAAAAGTAGCAAAAATATAGTCAAGAAAAACATTTGTTTCTTGAAAAAAAAAAGAAAGGTAAGTATCAAAGTACTATGTCCAAGTGTCAATACTTGAAAAAAAGTAAACCGCCCAAAATATACGAAAAATTATGAATATCAATTTCATATAATTCAGAAAAATGGATAAATCGCAAAATGATTTACTCCAGATAACTCTAGTCAGTAGATTATTGCCATCAGAATGAAAACAAATGATCAAAAGTTCAAGTACAGTCAAAAATTCAAAAAGTAAATACATTTGGGGAAGGCAAACATAATTTTGAAAGTAAATTTCCTACGTACCAAACATCATGAGAGCTATATCAGTACACCAGAGATCCAACAATTAGGCTATATATGCGTACATGAAAAGTCTCAAGAAATCAAAAAACTGCACATGAAGAAATACTTTCAAAAACTAAGAGGTTAGTGATCAAAAATGAAAAGCATATAAGAATATGTAAACTATCAACAACAATAGTCACAACCTCAATCAAAAGTTTGATGATATTCGACAAAAATGCTGGGAAACCTAAAGTCCCCAGACTATCAATATTCAACAACAAAAAAATATCAAAATATCATCAATCTCAAAAGTACAATGAGAAAAAAGTTATAACTGTCCCCAGCAGTAAATAAAAACTGTAGTAGTATGTGAGAAAAAAATTCTGGCAATGATCTCGCTGACTACTAAACAAGACAATTTAAAAGTTAATAGTATGCCTATGAAATAAACAGGTGGAAAAATTTTAATCTTTTGATAAAAATTTTAAACATTAAGCAAAAAGTAAGGATGATTAAGGAATTAGAAATTTGAGTACCAAAAGCAATTAAAAATAGAAATGCTGCCAAAGATTGTAAAGAATTTTGAAAACTATGTTCTGTCTGCCAATCTTCCACTAGCAAACCACTTGTCGACAAAGCCAAACACCTATCGAAGCCTCACGTTGCGGGTGCCAATTTATGTAACGCTTCCTTTCCGCAAAAAGTCCAGAAAAGATGGAATGCAATGAAGATTCCAACTTTTCTGCACAATCACAGAAAGGGGGGTTACCATTAGCTTCCGGTAGCTCAGTCGGTGGCATGAAGACATCTACAGGCGTGTAGCTGTGTGTCGACCATGGCATGGCTAGAGGATAGAAGAACAAACAGAACACAAAAATTTAACAGATTTTATTTAACAAAAAAAAGGCATTTTCATTACATTACAATTTTACAAAAATAACAAAATAAGTTTTACATCTTTGGCGCTGCTATAACGCTATCGACTTATCTTTCGCTGGTCCATTTTTACTCGACTGAAGCCAGGATGGCCAGGGGCTTGAAGGGGAGGTCCCAGTTAAGAGGGGTGACCTCCATATAGTGGCTTCACAACCAGTTGTAGGCGAAGTTAAAGGCGATGGCGCTGCCAAGGTACATGCATGGGTGAAAATATTGGCCAAGGCTAGGCAAAGTGAAAGGGAAAGAGAAAGGGGGTGGCCCCAATCATTTTTGTCCTATACGGACACACATTCTAGAAAATTCTAGCACATGGTGCTATATAACCTTGTGCTACAGAGAAGAAATTTCTAGCCGTTGTTCGATCGGCGGCTCAAGTGAAAAAAAAGCGCGAGGAAGATCGCAGATCAGGAACTCCGCATCAAGCGCTCCAAGCGGAAAATTTTCCAAGCAAAAAAGCTAGAGATGGGATTAATGAAATGATAATCGAGAAGTGATTTAATAAATACGATCGGACGGTGAAACCGTTACAATTTGTGAGATAATAGTTGTGGCAAGTACATGGAGTGTTTTGCGTATGCTTTTGATTCACAGATTCGGCATGTGGTGCAGTGGGCGTCGAGAACGTCGCAGCCGTCAGGAAGGCCATGAAAGAAACGATAAATTTTGGCGAGCCGCTGCCGGTCACGAAGGGGTACTGATGGGTAGTTGCTGCTCTGTGTGCACATCGTCCTTGGATAATCTGCCGCTCCGAAATTTCGTTAAATCGTTGTGCTATTATTATTGTTGTTGACACAGGTTGATTGGTGGAAAATTAGTATTTGACCATCCGTGTTTCTAACAATATTGAATGCTGCTTCCAAAAGCATCCCTAAAGCAAACATACAACCTGGTAAACCTATAGTACCCTGGTGGGATCAACAGATTGAAGAAGCCATTGAAGGCAAGAGTATAACTACAATGTCTTCAAAAGAAACCCAACTCTGGCAAATATGATGAAATTCAAACAAGCCAGAGCTGGAGCACGGAGATTGATGTTAGCAGTCCAATGAAATTCTTAGCAAAAACATTTATCTGACATCACTTCAGAGACTCCAAGCTCATATGTATGGAAGAAAATCAAAACCATATCTGGCAAACGCTTTGCCACACCTTCCCCAGTGTTGCAAGTAGGAGGAAGAGAAGTTACGGGCACTACAGACATAGCCAACACGCTAGGCATGCACTTTGAGGAGATATGTTCCAACGACAACCTAAGCCTTGGGGCCTATCAAAGGAAGCTAGAAATTGAAAGCAATACACTTGATTTTAGTGAATCTAACAGATCGGAATATAACAACAATTTCACACTTACCGAATTCGAAAATGATCTTCAAGACACTAACGACTCCTCCGCTGGCCCGGACTCCATCCACTATTGCATGATACGCAACCTACCTGTAACAGAAAAACAAGCAATATTAGAAATGTTTAATAAAATATGGCAAACTGGTACTTACTCAGATCAGTGGAGAGAATCAATAGTTATACCTATTCCTAAAGCAGACAAAGATTCAACAAAGCCTGAGAGCTACAGACCAATATCCCTGACCTGTTGTTTGAGCAAAATCCTAGAAAAAATGATAAGTCGAATATTAATGTGGTTACTGGAGACACGAAACCTGCTAATAAATTCTCAGACAGGTTTCACGCAGCACAGATCATCCGTAGACCACCTTATCCACTTGGGAACAGACATACAGAACAGTTTTGCCAACAGGAGCCATCTGATTACTATCTCTTTTGACCTGGAAAAGACATACGATACCGCCTGGGGATAGGGAGTCCTATCAACTCTCCAAGAATGGGGAGAATTCGGGGACGGCTGCCCACATTCATTGCAAGCTTCCTTGCAAGCCGGTCGTTCAAGGTGAGGCTGGGGGACAAAGTATCTCATACGTATCTCCAAGAAAACGGGATACCTCAGTGCTCCACCCTCAGCGTAATCTTGTTCGTAATAATTGCCAACAGCTTACTCCAGTACATCGATGAATCCTTTGGCAAATGTATGTATGTGGATGATTTAACCATATATTACTCGGCAAAAGAAATGGTCACGATGGAAAGCAAACTTCAAGAGACCATCAACGACCTGGTTGAAACTGCTAAAAGAAATGGTCTTAACTTTTCTAGGTCAAAAACTGCAATAGTCCATTTTTGTCAGCTAAGAACAGCACATAGGGAACCTGCATTAACCTCGAAAGGAAACTTAATCCAATTCAAAGAAACTCATCGGATCCTAGGAGCAATCTTTGATCGTAAACTGACTTAACGTAATAAAATGCGTCTCCAACATAAAATGGGGCGCGGACAGAGATGTCCTACTGACGGTGTACAAATCGCTGGTAATGTCAAAAATGGAATATGGTATTGTAGCTTTTGCCGCTGCCAGAAGATAGCATATACGTACCCTAGAAGTTATTCATCGTGAAGGATTAAGACTGCTTAGGTGCGTTTCGCAGTAGTCCATCCAGCTCGATATACTGCGATGCGAATATTCCACCGCTTGATTTACGCATATCGCAGTTAATGCTTAACTATAGAATTAACGTATTGACTCAACCATCTCACCCAAACCACGATATCATTTTCAACAATGATAGCAGTGAAGAATATGACAACCGACCTACTATTACAAGACCATTCGGAGTCAGACTATCATAGATTATAAACGACCTTGGCGCTGTTCTTCCTGACACATACAATAAGAAACCAAGTGAAACTCCTCCATGGATCGACACCAGGACAAATATTATACTAGACTGCGCTATTTATCCAAAAAACATAACATTGGGATATGTTTATCTCTTCAATGAAATAACAATTAGATATAATACACCTGAAGTTATCTACACAGACGAAGCGAAAAATGAAAATGGCGTAGGATCAGCTTTCACCACCCTAACAGAAACCTTTAAGTATAGTTTAAATCCTATTCCTTCCGAGTTGTATGCCATCTCGGCAGCTCTTAAATACTTGCTTGACAAAACAACCCGGTGTAGTACATACATCATATGTACAGATTCAATGTGCGCCCTTCAATCTATACGAAATCAACAAGCTTAGAACCCCCTCGTCCAGCAGGTGATTAATAGGTGCCATAAACTAGCGCAGAATTCGAACATAGTCGTATTCAGTTAGACTCCAGGGCATGGAAATATTCCTGGCAACGAACTAGCAGATGCAGCAGCTCGTGACTCGACCCAAAATGGAACCCCCGTGAGCACCCTACTTCCTGAAGACCTAAAAGCCCATTTCAAGCTCCAGCTACATCAGCTTTGGCAAAATCAGTGGAGCCAAAGTATAAGTCGTTTGAGGATACTACAACCTACAATCCAGAAATGGAAATATCCGACAGTCCTAACTAGACGAGAACAAGTTTGTCTTACAAGAATAAAGATTGGACATACTCACCTAACTTCATCACATCTTATCCTAGGGCGAAGCCCAATACTATGCGATGAATGCCACTGCACTCTGACCGTAAAACACATCATCCTGGGGTATTCAAAATATAACCCTAAACGCCTAGAATGTTTTATACCAAGAAACCTGACAGAAACATAAACTACTTACTGAACTTCTTGAAATCGACAAATATGCTACACAAAATCTAAACAAAAGATCTTCCAATATAAAAATGTTAAAATATTAGGTCCAACATAAATATCTGGAAAAATATGTATATGTGTATATTGTTAGATTCTATTTCAAATATCTAACCTTGGCTCTCCCTATAACACTGTTTGGTCGCTCACGCATGTGCGCCCAAGAACGGCGCGGGAGAAGACGTACCTACTGCCGCGCCGGGCACCCGGGCAGACACTGCCTGACATTGACCGTGAGTGGTCGTAAATTGTAAAAATCTAACATCAGGTGTGGGTTACACGTGTACTTTTCGTAAACGTTTGGTACTCTGTGAAGTTTTGTGGTTGTGAAAGACATTATGGCAGAAGAGTTGGCAAAGCCTCTAGGAGCAATTGCATCGATTTTGGAAAATCTACAGGGGAAGGTGGATGACAGTGGAACACAATTTTCTGCACCTGTTATCCAAAAAACTCCTATTTCTTTGGCCTTGCTCAGTTTTGATCCGGACAGCACCGATAGCCACGTATGGTTACAAAAAATAGAGGGATATAAAAATGAATTTGGTTGGTCTGACCGGGAAACTGTAAGTAGAATTGGACCTTTTCTATTAAAATCTGCACAAGGGTGGTTTTCTGCATGGCAACCTACTGAAGAACACATGGGAAAATTTCAAGATTGATTTTTCCTAAAATTTCCTAAACAGAAAAATCTAGGTAAGCTTCTCAGTGAGGCAGTAGGCTATCATAGCTCAGAGGCCTGTAGTTGCGTCGAATATGCTAGAGTCAAACTCGAAAAGTTGAAACGCACCCGAGCTAGTTGGGTGGATTTGGATTTGATAGAGATTATCGCACATTCGATAGATGATGCCGTTGTAAGAACTGCTGCTTATAATTGTGGCGCGTCATCTGTAAGTGCTTTGATTGCATTCCTTGATAATTATATAAAAGTTCCATCATTCGATAAAATGTCAACACATCCAAACAGTCAGAGTGATGACCTTCCACGAAAAAACTCCAAACAAATCAGTTGTTATTCCTGTGGCAAAATAGGCCATTTTTCTCGAGAGTGTAAAAGTAAGGCATTTCCAATTCACAGCAACAAAGATGCAAAAATGTTCCGTCGTTACTGCAAAAAACCGGGCCATGAAATATCTCGCTGTTTTCGTCGTCAAAACAAACGTGCTCGAGACAGTGGCGGCGAAACCAGTGTAGATAAGAAATTCAAAGGGGAACAACTTTTTCTTAATTCTCATGCTTCTGAGCTCGGTAGATGTTTGAAGACGTTGACAATTGTAATATCAGGTTATTGTACAAATTGTTTAGTAGATATGGTTCGACATGTTCATTAATTAGTGAAACGCTGGTTGAAAAATTGAACCTTAATAAAATACCGCATATCACAGCGTTACAGTGGTTTGAGGGTACTACTATTAATTCTTATTTTGTTACAAATGCCTTAGTGGAAATTTCTGATGCAAAATTGAAACTTGATTTTGTCGTAGTACCACAAAATCATTCTAAGTATGATGTTGTTATAGGTGAAAACGTCTATGAAAATAACGTAACTTTAATCAAGGATAAAAACGGGCAACAAATTTTTTGTGAACCTATACCCATCAATACCACCTATGATAATCTAGGCCCAGAAGTAGTTACCGATTTGGACTTTCATGATAAAGTAAGGCTACTTGAATCACTTGAATACTATTCTCAGATGTTAACTACCTCCGGCAAGCTATTCCGTGTCGTAAACACTGGCGAGTTAATTATTACTCTAACTGAAAACAAAACTATTTATCATCACCCCTACCGTATGTCGGAATCTGAACGCCAAAATGTACGTGAAATCGTTGCTGATCTTCTTGAAAATAAAATTATTCGTGGGAGCAACTCTTCTTCTGCAAGTCCGATAATCTTGACAAAAAAAAGGGTGGTGGCACTCGTCTTTGCGTAGATTATCGCTCTCTTAATAAAATTACCGTTAAAGATCGCTAACCTCTTCCCCGCATAGATGACCAGTTGGACCGATTGGGTAAAAATGTATATTTCACATCACTTGATATGGCTTCGGGATTCCACCAGATACCCATTCACCTTGAATCAATTTCAAAAACTGCCTTTGTGACACCGGACGGCCAATATGAGTACCTGAGGATTCCATTTGGTCTGGCTAATGCACCCGCCGTCTTCCAACGGGCCATTAATAAACCTCTAGGTAAACTTAAATATGATATCGCTATTGTTTACATGGACGACATCGTTATACCGTCTATTACAGTTGCCTAAGGGATGCTCAGATTAAAATTAGTTTTTGATGCATTGCTTGAAGCAGGATTCTCTATAAATCTCAAGAAATGTCGTTTTTTCATGAAGAGTATCACCTATCTAGGGCGAGTAATCTCAGCTGATGGTATCCAACCTGACCCTAATAAAGCTAAAGCAGTCAAAGAAAGTTTAGCCCCCACTAATGTGAAGCAGGTTTTCCAATTTATTGGATTGGCCAGTTATTTACGAAAATTTATCCCTGGTTTTTCTTCTAGAGTAGCCTGCATAACTAATCTAACCAGGAATAATGTTGACTTTGCTTGGACGTCAGAATGTGAACAGGCAAGGCGATACATTATTGATGTCCTAACAGAAAAACCTCTATTGTCCATATTTCATCCTTCTTTGGAAACACAGTTGCACACAGACGCCAGCAGTATCAGTTTTGGCGGCATTTTGTTACAGAAACATGGGAATACTTTCCGCCCAGTTGAATATTTCAGCCAGAAAACATCCCCCGAGGAAGCTGTTTACCATTCATTTGAACTAGAGACTCTGGCTGTCGTTAGGGCTCTAAAAAACTTTCGAGTATATTTACTTGGCTTAAAGCTCACTCTTGTTACAATTCCCTTAAGTTGTCTGCAGATAAGGACCTAAAACCACGTATAGCGCGCTGGTGGGCTTATATGCAAGACTTTGACTTCGAAATGGTCTACCGAAAAGGTACCGAAATATCTCATGTTGACTTCCTTAGTAGAAATCCGACACTGTGGTTCAAGTTAATTTAACATGTGATGATTACAAAAACTGGCTTACTTTTACACAAAGTCGGGACCGGGAGTGCAAGCAAATCATTAAATCTTTAAATGATAACGAGGTAGATGTCATCCGAAAATATAAATTCAAAAAAGGTACATTGTTTCCAATTATTTCAACTGAAACCAACAAATCTATAGAATTACTACCGTTTGTACTATCTAATAACAGATATAATCTTTTAAAAATATTCCATGATGATCAGTGTCATGTAGGTTGGGAAAAACACTTAAATCACTAAAACTCTACTTTTGGTTTCCTCATATGGCTCGGTACGTTAAGAAATATGTTGAACATTGTTTACTATGTGCTGTTCGGAAAAATCGAACTGGTCCAAAGCAAGGCTTCCTCACCTCTGTACCAAAGCCCAACGAACCATTTCATACAATCCATGGTGATTGTCTTGGTCCTTTACCTGGAAATTCAAGCAATTATAAGTACCTATTTTTGGTGGTGGATGCTTTCTCAAAATTCTGCCTTCTCTACCCCCAGTTCACTGTTACGTCCGAAGAAACCAGACAAAGCTTTGCCAACTTCATCAGTATATTCGGAATCCCAGCAAAACTAATCCACGATGCTGGCACTAATTTTACCGCTAAAAGTTTCAAAGCATTTACCGAACACTTTGGTATCGAGGTTCACGTGACAACCCCTGGTGTACATCGCTCCAACCGCCAAATAGAACGATACATGCGAACCATAACAAACTTGCTGAGAATTGAATCAAAGATATCGTCACATTGGCCGAACAATCTTTGGAAAATCCAACTAGTAATGAACACCACAAAACAGAAGACCACTGGCTATTCACCCTTTAAATTAGTTTTTGGTCAGGAAGGACAAACTCCTCAGATTCGTACAGTCTTAGCAGATTTACCTACTCCTGAAGCCACTAAAAATCCAATCCATTCTACCACCGTTCTTAAAAAAATGAAGAAAAATACTGAAGAACAAGTTATTTCCCTCAACAAGAAGCGTAGGAATAACCAGTCATTCAAAGTTGGTGATGCTATTTTGTTAAGCCGAGGTCAAAAAGGCAGAGAAATTTACACGCGAATTCGTGGGACCCTATGTCATTAAACAACTATTAGCTAATGACCGATACTCAATTCAAAAACTGGGCTCGAGAATGACTCTTAAGTGTTCAAAGGACTAGTTGCGCCACTGGCCAATCGAGTAGACTCCTGAGGATTTCCAAAATCAGCTAGAATTAAATGATTGTAAGTAATTCATTTTATTTTGATCAATCTATACCGTGTTAGATTGTTGCTAGATTGTGTAACAGACAGATCTTATTAATCTATGACCCATCGTAAATATGTGGACATTGCAATATTTCCATCGTGTCATTCTAAAACCCTGATATTTAATGACCAATCGTAAATATGTGCATATTGCAATATTTCCATCGTGTCATTCTAAGTCCTGATATTAAATGACCCATCGATAATTCGTGCATATAGCAGTATTCCCATCGTGTCATCTGATGAATTCCTGTTATAACAAAAAATTAGTTGTTGGTGTTGAATCAGCAGTATTTTCATCGTGTCATCGAATGAAATCCTGTTACAAAAGACTATTGACTAACGGAGCAGTCTGAGTAACGCTCTTCTTTTGCTTATTTCAGCAACTACCAGCGAAATAGACGAGCAAGCTAAATCTCGACTATCAACCTTTGGAAGATGATGTTCAATAATAATCATGGCTTATAAGTACCTACATGCTGAGTAGGCATATATACCATAGTCGAAGTGTTCACAATTTTGTAACTAGTTATCCATGTATTTTTGTAATTAGTTATCCAGGTATCTTCGTAATTTTGTAACCAATTATTCATGTTCCTTCTAAATCTCTTTATCGTTAGATAATAAAGCTATTTACTGTTAATTTGCCCAGAATTATTATTGTCATGAGGGCTATACATTCCGAGAGCGGAATGATGTCAGTTTGGCCGTGCTAGATTATATTTCAAATATCTAAACTTGGCTCTCCCTATAACACTGTTTGGTCGCTCTCGCATGTGCGCCCAAGAACGGCGCGGGAGAAGACGTACTGCCGCGCCGGGCAGACACTGCCTGACATTGACCGTGAGTGGTCGTAAATTGTAAAAATCTAACAATATAGAAAACGATGAATCCAATGTAAGAATGCAT
This sequence comes from Acanthoscelides obtectus, assembly GCA_963669975.1. Classification (NCBI taxonomy): domain Eukaryota; kingdom Metazoa; phylum Arthropoda; class Insecta; order Coleoptera; family Chrysomelidae; genus Acanthoscelides; species Acanthoscelides obtectus. Next base: position 71,447,193 of record CAVLJG010000003.1, read on the forward strand.
TATTAACGCAACTTACCTGAATTTTGTCTGGCACATCAAATATTTTACTAGGAACAGGTCAAACTTAATACTGTAGTAATTTACTCACGGTAAACACTCAGTTTTACATCTATGCTTGAATTAAGTGAATGGAATGATAACTGAACAATGAATTATTTATACTGTATGTTATTGTGTGCGTTCTATATATTATCCAACTCTCAGATCTATCAGGTTCAACTTAATGACCTCATACGGTAGGAGGGAAGTGGCTAATGACCATAGTTTTCGACGCCCCGGTGGGTTTAAAATAATAATAATAATAATAATAACGATAACGATAACGATAACGATAACGATTAACGATAACGATAACGCTAACGATAACGATTAACGACTAACGATCAACGATCAACGATCAACGATCAACGATCAACGATCAACGATCAACGATCAACGATCAACGATCAACGATCAACGATCAACGATCAACGACCAACGATCAACGATCAACGATCAACGATCAACGATCGGCGATCGGCGATTGACGATGACGATAAAGATAAAAAAAAGGAAACAAGAATAACAAGAATTGGCCACGGGTCTCATTCGTACGCCTTTAGTGGTGAAAGTTCCAATATTACATATAATTAGGTTGAAAAGGTGGAAATAAAACTTTCAACTATAACGTTCTGATGAATATAGTACGCTCATCAAATGGCGTCACTCTACCGGAGTTGAATATCTTTTGTCTTTGCAAATGTGTTCTTGCCTTGAGACGGTTTTGTTAAAATTCTTTAAAAAATAAAATACTCGTCATTAAAACCGAAACGCAACAAATATGTAGAAAACAGATAAGCCATTGGAATAACAGCACCTTCATATTACGGGAGTGTATTTTGAGTATATAATGGAGTACCTCACTTGACCTATAATAACCCTGCGTGGTTGATGAAGTATTTGAGTTTTCAATTAAGAAATACCAAATCCCCCAACAGATTTTCATCAAAGTTTGAGATCATATCTTGAAAAAGAGGTATCACTGGACATTTATGTGAACTTCCTCACAATCACCCATTTCTGTCCAAGTACTTTGTTAACACCATATATAACTTTGTTCCAGTGCCATTACAAGTGTTACACCCAGAAAAAATAGTTTATTCAACTTGTTTTTTGGCAACATAGTGAATGTATACTAAGTGACATATAAATCCGAACACCCAGTTTAAATGGTTTTATTTTAATAAAATTTTGTATAAGTACTTAATGAAGCATAATAAGTAAATGATAAAAATTTCAAAATGATTGCACTGCTTTAAAGCCCTTTGACCTTTAATAATGTGTGGATGCACCCTGATATGCTACGCATTCTCCAACGCGCCTAGGCATGCTTTTGATCAGGTGGTCAATGTCCTCCTGTGGTATCTCATTCCAGGCAACCACCAACTCCTCTCGAAGTGCTTCTAGAGTCTGAGGAGGACGTTGCAAATTGAGCAATCTCCTACCCATCATATCCCACACGTGCTCAATTGGGGATAAGTCGGGAGATCTTGGTGACCATGGTAACAATGTGACATCATTATGTTGAAAGAAGTCTATTGTGACTCTTGCAACATGTGGTCGGGCATTATCGTGTTGGAAAGTTGGACCTGCCAGGGTGTCAAGATAGGGTAAAGGATGGGGTTCTAGAACTTCGTGGATATAACGCTGCGCGTTCATGTTACCTCTGATGAAGATTAAAGGTGACCTGGAACCATAAGCTATAGCACCCCAAACCATAATCCAACAGTGTGATGAACATGTCTTTCAACAAAAAACTGTGGATTCCTTCTTTCACCACGTCGCCTTCTAACCCTGGCACGACCATCGTGCATGCCTAAACAAAATCGAGACTCGTCACTAAAGACAATACTGTTCCATTCCTGATCCCAGAGTGACCGTTGTCTCCACCACTCAAGGCGATTACGTCGGTGTTCTCGAGTTAAAGGGAGGACCCAGTGTGGCCGGTATGAAAACAAGCCAACACTTTGCATACCAATAGGTCTTTCGTGTTCTGCAAACCATTCATTTGCAATGGACCTGGTAGTGGAGAAACGGTCCCTTAAGGCCAATAATCTTAGGCGGCGATCTTCACGGTCTGTTGTTCTACGGCGGCGTCCAGTGCCCCTTGCTCTTTGCGTACGGCCTTCTCGAAGCCATGCCTGACAACACCTAACCACAGTGTCTACACTTCTTTGCACTCTAACTGCAATTGCCCGAAAAGAAAGTCCGGCTTCCCGAAGTCCCACTGTACGGCCCCTATCAAACTCACTAAGTTGACGAAATCGTACAGGTCTCCGTACTCTAGGCATCGTAACCGATCATAAAGTATGTCAAGAACCAAAATCCGCCAACGTTGATTCTTTACTGCGGCTGAAATATTCATTTTTAGAGCGTTAGTGAATTAAAAAAAGCAGTATAAAAACCGGAATGTCCAACTGATACGGCTGAAAATTTTTTCACTTGTTATTTACGGTAAGATAAATACATTCAACAACTTTTATTAAAATAAAGCCATTTAAACTGGGTGTTCGGATTTATATGTCACTCAGTATATTTAAAGCATGCTGTCTGTTCATTGTCTACGTTTTATCTTTGTTTCTGTTAACCTTTGTTAAAATGTTGTCTCTTAGTTTTTGTGAAGAAAGCAGTCTTTGAGAGCTGAGTAGTACAGATGTTTTTAGTTATTGCCTTTTCATTTACTAGTGTTAAGCATAACAAAATGCCTCGAGCTCGGAAACGTCCAAATTTTCACCATCTTAGCGACTTTGACAGGGGTAGAACTATTGCCTATCGAGATGTTGGTTTGTCCAATCGCAAAATTGGCCGCCGTGTTAATTGTACTGCAATGACGGTAATGTGTGTGTGTGCGTGTGTATCGTGTGTGGATAGCAGAAGGTAGAGGAACACGAAGAAGGCCAACTTGCCAACCGAGGCGTACCTTAGAGTGGCAAGATAGGCGCTTCAGACAACTAGCCCTACGAGACCGTTTTGCTACTACGATCAGATCGCTGACTTAATGGTTTGGAGAAGGGAGATCTGTTACTATGCATACACTCTATCGCCTAATTCGAGCCTTTGGACTTTTTGTTCACAGTCCACTGTTAGTGCTTCCTCTGACTGCAAAACCACTGTCTTCAACGTTTGAACTGTAGCGGAGAACGGTAACATTAGGAGGCAGAATGGCAAAGCGACGAATCACGATTCTGTCTAGTTACGCTCTATGGTCGTAGAAGGATAAGACGCCCCCATGGAAAACGGCATGATATTGGATTTGCTGTTGAGAGGCATGTACAAAGAAATATTGGAGTAATGGTCCAGAGGGCTATTGCCTATGGTATCCGATCTCTCCTTCTATTTGTTCAAGGTAATATGACTGCTGCGCGTTATGCTGATTATGTCCTACAAACCATTCTACTGCCGTATGCAGAGGTCCGTCCATACGCCCTATTTCAGCAAAACAACGCACGTCCTCATATTGTTTGTCGTACTACGGACTTTCTTCAAGAAGTGGGCGTTATTGTCTTGCCGTGGCCAACCCATTCACCGGATTTCTACCCCATCATCCGCCACAAACTCTGCCACCGCTTATCCACGAAGTTCGAGTTGCTTGGAATGAGGTGCCACAACCAGACATGGATCATCTCATTTTGTCGATGCCTAGACGGATGCAGGAGTGTATTCAGCTGGGGGTCGGCCAACACATTATTTTTTTCTTATTACTTGTCAATAAAATTTCGTGAGAATGTTATCGTTTCATTCTTGATGTAAGACTACCTCATTCCCAAAAATCAAGTTGAAGATATTATTTTTTCGCGGGGTAACAGTTCTAATGTCACCGAGTATATTATAGTCCAAGGTACCATGGGAGGGAGCCGATTCATTGGTACCAGCTGACAAGGGCTATGTATAAATAAAACTAACCAAATTTACTATTTGCTGCAGGCTGGTTTTCTCTCTAAGAGGGCTTAGGATATATTTTGGTCAAATGTTTCAGAGTTTTATATGAAATTACGATAAATTTCTCTTTTGTGTACAGTCTCAGTGCTTTTGAATAGCGAAAGTTTCCGTTTAAAAAAATGCAATTTTATTCGGCAATGCATTCCTGAGACATTTTATACAAAAAACCCAGCTTGAAGAAATTCATGTAAAACCCTATAATTTTATATAAAACGTCTTCTTCTGTAGCGTCACGCAAACAAGTGAGGGAGATATCAGTTTATAGCAGGACCTTGTCTAAAGTGTCTGGTAAAGGTTATGACCGGCGAGAAATGTCTGGCAGAGCTGCATATTACTTTGTACTAATGATTTCCAAAGTATATATAACAATTACTTCGACTTAAACTCTTGCTCCTGCTACCTTTAGCCAATTTTTGAATCAAAAAACCTTATAAATCCTATTCACCAGTCGCCAACCTGTCAGTGGCCGTCTCTGTACTGTACAGACTAATCTGCAGCCAATGGAAAACCGAGAAACAACATATCAATCATCGACACTGCCATCAAATTTGAAACAACACCTTTACCCACCATAGCAGGTAAGCAGGCGTTGAAAATACATACAGGATGGACGAACGAAAAGGCCGCACCCTTATTTGTGACTCTCCTGGTATATTTTGGGGAAACCGCTCGGACACATCAAATGCGATTTCTAGCGAGACGTGTTTTCATCTATAGCCGTACAGTACAGGGTGATCCAAAAATAAGATATTGCGTTACACTTTAGATTTTTAAACGGATTACATCGGCATTTTTTTATTTTTTACATCTTCCATGAAGCCTTCATTTTAATAAAATGTATAAATGTCTTCAACAGTTATGAAGCTATTTGAGTTTATAATAAAATTCTAGAAATTGTGATAATAAGGGATCATATCGTAAAAATAATAATCAATATAGTTCCCATAGTAACAAGTCTTCACTTTAAAATCAAAAAAAAGCCTTTGAGTATTAAAAAAACAACTTACAGCCTACACGCACAAACTAAAAGTAAAAGTTAATTTGCTATAAAGTGCTGAAAGTGGTGTCCATTTACCTCCATGTAATAATAAAGATTTTGTTCTAATCTATCCCTCACATTTCTAAGAATGTCTTGGGTTATTTGTCTACATTCAGCTGTAATCCGCTGACGAAGATCTTGAATAGAATCGGGCTTCGGACTTGAAACTTAGGTCCGGAGATCCCGGTGGCCACTCGATGGGGCCTCGCCTGCCGATCCACAGATTCGGGAAATGGGTGTCCAAGTACGTCTCGCCCGTCAAGTTTCCAGGAATAAAGAAAGGTCCTACAGTATGATTTTTGAATAGTCAGGACACACATTTACTCTTCAGGATATTGCGAGTGTACCTCTCGAAACAAATGTGGACTCGAGTCACTCCAATATCGACAATTATGACTACTCACAGCACCATGTAAATAGAGCGTACACTCATCCAAGAAACAAATAATAAATAACAGATTTGCGTTGTTGATTAAATGTTGGGACATTAATTCGCAAAACTCCAACCTTCTATTAAAATCGTCTTCATTAAGCTCATGGACAAGTTTTATCTTGTGCGGGTGGAATTTATTGTCTTTAAAAATACTTTGTACTGTTAAGCGTGTAAATCCTGAAGAAGTAGCCAGTTCACGAGTGCTGTGTGTGTTGTCAAGTGCTACGTGTCCCAAAACTTCTATTTCTACGGCTTCATGTCTAACTGCTCGATTTTCTCGATGACGATTACGGCGAATATTAGACATTCAATTTCTTCAAATTTTCTTGCACATACTCAGCGTTTTCATTAAACAATCGGGCAGTCGCTTTTGCAATGCTCCTATTTTGGTAATACACTTTCTTGAATTGAATAAATCGTTGTTCAGTATTTATCACAACTAGATAGGTAACTTAACAATTTGAAATGAAACACAAAGTTTTTCTAAGACATACGATGTCACTGACTGATGGTAAGTATTCTTGCCGGTATCCATAATCATTATGTGTTGCAGTGCATTCCGTTATTATCAGTATTGAGTTAATCGAATTTAATTATAAACTCAAATACTTTCACAACAATTGAAGATAGGTATAAGCTTTATGATTCAAAAGTTACTAAAAACTTCATGGTAAATCTAAAAATTAAGAAAATGGGGTTTCCATTTAAAAATCTAAAGTGTAACGCAATATCTTAGTTTTGGATCACCCTGTACGGCTATAGATGAGAAAAACGTTTCCCTAGAAATCAAAATTGACGTGTCGAGCGTCTTTCCCAAAATATGCCAGGAGAGTCAAAAATGCGGGTACGCATTTTCGTTGGACCACCCTGAATGTATAAACACTATTCAACTCCCCAGGTTGTCTTTCAGAAAATAAGCAATTTTCGCCAGCCCTCCAACTTCACCTTATTGTCAGAATTAGCTAGCGTGGGTTCTATGATGAAAGTGTGTTCTTTCTCGACTAGTTGTTATTAGATTTTAAACTTTTAAGTACATATTCCTTTCAGATTGTTGAAGACTGGAAGTTCGTCTCGATGGTACTCGACCGTTTCTTCCTATGGGTGTTTACGTTGGCCTGCATAGGTGGCACGTGTGGCATCATCTTCCAAGCTCCATCCCTATATGATACCAGGGTGCCAGTTGACCAGCAGCTCAGTGGAATTCCACTCAACAAGATATTCCAGCTGCCCCCCTCTCATATACCGACTATCTGAATCCAAATGCTCAACAGGTGTACATAACACCGTTATAGGTTATAGCACAGTTACATTAAGTAACGGAATATAGCACAATAGCGGTTCATGTAGGATTAGCCTAGCTGATAAAAAATTGCATACAGCCACATAATACAGTGAAGCCGAGATTATACTTTTTTACTTAGAACGAGCTATAATTTGTGTGGTGGACTCTCTGAATGAGCAATATTTGCGTTGATATGTTTGACCAACTATAGCCTAGCCGTCTTGAACAAATTGCAGCCCCGCTATACAGAATGGGTGAGACACCGTTTGAGGGTGTGGGTTTCAATGTTCATGAGAGAGAGGAAGACTTGTAAATGGAGCGTAAAGGACGTGTGGTAGAGGAAATACTCCAAACATGTGTAGCCATCATCAGCTGTATCCTTGCAATGTTGCCTGCAACATGTGAACACAGATACACTTGTCAGAATTTGTCGGACATGCTAAAAATCTGGCAAATATGACTGATTGAATATGGAGTTGAACTGCGGCAGCCTACATCTGACAGCAATATATGGAAATATAAACATCAAATATGTCTAGCTTATGCAGCTACTACTAAAAATATGTCCGTATATCGCTGGCTGGTCGCTATTGTAACTACACAGGGAGTGAATCAACTGATGGTTAAAAATTCAGGATATGATTCCTTAGCTCATTTTGGGCAGAACAGTTTATATGAACATAAACCTCTAACTTTTGAGCTACAGTGTAAAAATTTAAAAAAAAAATATTTTCTTATCATAACTTTAATACTGTTCTAGATATTTCCATGAATTTTCATGCACCTATCAAGCTCCAATAGGCTTTTAAGTAGAACATTTTCCAATATTTCTATACTGGAGATTTCTCAAATTAATATGGTACGCCATTGCTTTTTTCATAAAAAGTATTTTTGAAATCCTCATTTATATCGAAATTTTGTGCTGAATTTCGTAAAAGGTTAAGGGTAGTGTCAGACAGCATTTAGTATGTACATAATTTCGTATGAACAAATTTAGTGCTAAATTTTGTAGAACCTGTTCTAAATAATATCATACTAAAGGTGCGCAGACGACTACTATATGAAGCAGTACAATGGTTGATATAACCTCAAACACTAGTTGATGTTATCAGTTGTGTTCATCAGTTTCGCGATACTCGGCTGCATATGCTGTTCTACTTATAGATTGAAAACTTAAAAGATATCATGATGAAAAGAGAAGTGTGACATACTACTAAACAAGTATGAGAAATATGATTGTTTATATGCTGTAAGAAGCAAGGCCTTTAAAAACAGAAAAGCCAAATAATCTGCGTTGGATAAAATCAGATTGACTTAAGAACCAATTAGGCTTATAAGCCATTGGATCCTGCACTAGAAGTTCTTCATTCGACATTTGGAGCCCTGGTCACTCTCCCTGATCCATTTTCGACACCAAATTCTTTTACGGTTTCGTTTTCTACAATTTTCTATTCGATGAAAGATAAAAGAAAAAAGGAACAAGCGCAAAGGAAAGTGTGGTTAGAATTACTTTGACGATAAATGGCAGTTATAAGTTGACAGGTATAGTTTCCTTACGTGTCAGGCAGGATTTTAATATGTAAAATTGGGAACTAAATTCAGTATCGAATCTTATCACGAAATTTAGAACCAAATTATGAACAAAATTTTGTATCGTGACACGGCCTCAAGGCTAGGCGGATATATCAAGAGCCGCATCCCAATCGTATCATTCCCGAGGCCAGAATGCTTTCTAGAATACACAGAAGACAACATAAGACTGTGGCTCTTAGGATTAACAACAGTGCCAAAGGAGAGGAAGCTGTTTAAAACAGAATGATGAACATCCAGAAACAAGAACTAGGAAAGTTGCGGTAATGCTTACTTTTTCCCAATTTCTTATTTGGAAAATACTTGTTGCGTTTAAATTTCTCCCTATGGTTTTTTAAAAAACTTGCTGAAAACCTTTTATATGATAGATATCAAATGACACTCTACTGATGAAGCTACTTTTTCCCGTGATTCCATTCGAGATTTTCATAATAATCATGTATGGACCGGAGAAAGCTCATACGCAATTACCGACGCACATCATCAGGAGCAGTTTTCCGTGAATGTGAAACAGGTGGAGATTTCCCCCATAGGACCGTTCTTCCGTCCAGTTCTTGAAAACGATTTGCAATTTTACTAGAGGATGTACCTCTTTTATTAAGAGAAGAAATGTGTTACATGCATGATGGTGCTTCTGAACATTTTAGTATTCATGCTAGGGAATTTCTAAGTGAAGCGTTTACGAATCGCTGGATAGGACATGTGGGAGCTCAATATTGGCCTCCAGGTCCCCTGATTTAAATAGTTCAGACTATTTTTTGTGGGGCACCTAAAGACCTTAGCTTATACTATACCGCTTCAAACTATAGATGAACTAAGGTAGACAATTTTATTTTGTTGCCAAACTATAAGAAATATTTCTTGAATTTTGAAACGGTTGACCAATCCCTGAGAAAGAGAATTGAAGCATGTATTTTAGCAGAAGTAGGACATCTTAAACAATTCTTGTGATAATTAAATTAAATATTATTAGTTTACTTGATCCACAGAAATTCTCAAAACTTGTTACAAACTTGTTTTTTAATTTTCATGCATTGCAAAATCGCTAAAATCTCATGTTTGCAGGTAGGAAGTGTGTTTCTTTAATTTCTATGCAAGTAAAGTCAATCGATTAAAATAGCCATGTGGTTTTCATTTTTTACACAAAAACGGTTTGTCGGACAAAAAAATTTGTTGCAGAATAAATGAGGATTTCAGGAATTATTTTTATGCATGGAAATAGCAATGGCGTACCATATTTTTTTAAATCTCCAATATACCCCGTATGGACGCCAATGGAAAATATCAAAAAATATTCTACATCAATAAATGCCTTTTGGTGCTAAGTATCTACATGTCAAATTTCATGAAAGTATATAAGTATATAAGTTATAATAACGAATTCTCTCTTAAAATTTTAACACCTTGTAGCTCAAAAGTCAACCGGTTCAGGACATATATGCATATGAGCTTTTCTTCCTAAAATAAGCTAAAGAATCATATATTGTATTTTTAGACATCAATTAAATTACACCCTTCATAATACGGGTACAATTTGGCATTCAGAAGCGTCAACATGATGTACTGGACGATTTCAAAAATAGTGATGATATGTAAACAGGTTCATTAGAACTTGCCATTTAAAATAAAAACATTCGCGAAAATGCCCTAAGGTCAAACTAGACCAAGTAAGGTATTTGCATCTAGCCCTCTTGTCAGCTTCAGAGCCAATTAAGTATTCGGATAAATTGATGTTACGTAGCAATTGTGCTTACTCTTCAAACAATCCAGAATAAAAATCATGCATGCCGCAAGAAACCAATAATTCTTCTACGAACAATTGAGGAGTCCAATGCCTAAGCCGGCCAAGTCATTTTTTGAGCAAAATAAGTAGGGTTTATATTCTTGCACAGTCTTAAATTCTGAACCTTCCACCTCTGTAACGTTTAAATCGTGGAAACTGGGGTGTATAATTGCTTGCCTATGCCTTTACACTTTGCATAAATCAGTCAAGTCCTGACGGTCGGTCAAAATATGATTTGTGAACCTGTTGTTATTACTGATGTATATACGTTTTCTGACAACTGTTCGTCGCGAAACAAAATTTTTAGTTCCTTTATACGTTATTGGCAACTGCTGAAAGATTCATGCTAATACAGCACAGGTACCCCCAACCCGGACATGTTCCCTTCCGTGCGGTAGGAGCTTAGGAGCCTTAGAGTTACAGAAAAGAAATCACGAAAAAATATATTTGCAGCTAGATTACGCAAAGATTATTGGAAATACAAACAAAAACTTTAAAGTCATCCATGTAGCGCAGGATATATTTTTAAATTTCAAGGCCCATTTGCGAAAATTGTTTTAGACAGATGAATCAAATGCCGAAGCATATTTTCTTGTAAATAATGTTGATCAGTCAATAATAATTCCCTACATTGAGCAAATTCATCAAGCTGTGGTATCTTCAAATCCAATATGTAGTATTAATCATCTAAAATGAACAATTTGATGAAAATAGATGTGTATTTATAGCCCAACAACTTACAACTAAGCTATTCATTGATGAAGGTAGGTAAGTTACAAGATTAATCATTGAATATTCATATTTGTGTACTTATCGCATTTTTTCAGATATAGTTTATTCTCAAACAGACTTTACGAGATGTTGGATAAGAAACATTGTATCCCAAGTGCAATTGCATTGCTGATGTCGGTGATTCCTGTTCACAAATAATTGTTGGACTTCGGATTGTGTAGAGTGTCAGGCTACAAATATGTATAATCTGTAAATGCTCTGAAATTGAGCTTAAGCCTGCCCTATCTGATATTTTTTTTATATTAGTGGGAACCATAACCTAAAAATTTGATACTACGAGTGCGGTTCAATAAGTACCCGTGTTAGAAATAAAGACACCATTTTTTACAAAAAAAATCTTTTTATTTTTCAACATGATCCCCTTTCAGAAAGACACACGTTCCTGCCATTTTCTTAACCCCTCCAAAAAGATAGGATTTGCGAACTCTTCAAAATACGCTTCTGTCTCGGCGATGACTTCCCCGTTTGAGCTAAATTTTTCACCCGCGAGCCATTTCTTCATGTCAGGGAACAAGAAAAAGTGGCAGGGGGGCAGATCGGGTGGATACCGGGGTGCGGCAGTACTTCATAACGCAATTCATTCAGTTAGGCGGAGACAACTCCGGATGAATGTGCTGGTGCGTTATCGTGGTGAAACGGAACCTTCGTTTTCATCAAATGTGGCCGTGTCTCGTCCATTTTTTTATCGAAGCAGTTCAATAGCTCACTATAGAATTGTCCAGTGATCGTTCTTCTTTTTTCTAAAAAATCCATGAGGATGACGCCGTCCGCATCCCAAAAAATCGTCGCCATGACCTTTCTGGCCGTCTTCGCCTTCTTTAGAGCAGATTCACCGGGAGAAATCCATTGTTTTGATTGTTGCTTAGTTTCTGGTGTGTAATGATCAATCCAGGTTTCATCGACGCAAAAACTTCTTCGGATTTCGCTTAAATTGCTCCAAACACTGCTTCGAAGTTAACAGCCGCATCCGCTTGTTGTCCACCGTGAGCAATCGCGACACTCATCGGGCAGACAACTTTTTCATAGTCGACTTATCATGCAAAATATTGATTACCGTTCCGGTCGACACACCTACGGCCTCTGTTACTTCCCGCACCTTAGGTCGTCGATCAGCGAGAATCATGTGGACCTTTTGAATGATTTACTCGGTAATCACGTCTGTCGGGCGTCCTGGACGATCCTCATCAAGAACTGAGGTTCGTCCACGTTTAAATTCGTTGAACCAATATCTAACTGCGGTCACGGATGGAGAAGTGTCCCCATAAACAGCATCCAACTTTGCTTTTATCTCCTCGCATTTTTTTCCATCCAAAGACAAAAAGCGAGTTACCGAACGATACTGCTCCTTTTCCATCTTCGAAAATCACGAAACACGTGTTACTCGAATGGCTGCCAAATCCAAACTAACCTATCAGTCAGACTGAAATTTGTTGTGCCGTCGTTTGATAGATGTCAGCACACGATGATAACATTAACTTCCCTCAGGGACGCCCTTCGTCGTGAAACACTGGTACTTAATGAACTGCCCTCGTATAACTCTAAAAATTATAATTTTTATTATTACTATTATAAGGTTGCAACCCATACTAATTTTCTTGAATTGATGCATCTTTTTTTAGAGATATAGACCATCGTGATATTGCATACAAAACTGAATGATCTTCCTAAGAATGGAATTATGCATCCAGGCACTTGGAAGCATATTTGAAGGAGTCAACCTTACAGAAACAAAACGTGTATTTGCTTTTTGTGACTGACATGTGTTACACTGCAATTTGTAAATTAAAGGTAGGCATAAGCATGTATAATCAAAAAAGTTAAAAGCTATCGAGCTCAAGAGGAGCTTTCTTAGGCCTGTGCAGGGGGTTCTTGAATGTCTAATGGTTAATGTTCTATATGATACACGAGTAGCTAAAATGTCGCAAAACTTGATAAAAGTGCCTTCTTGGATATTTTAATCGACATTTCTATTTGAAAAAATCTCACAAGGGTGATGCCATGGGTTTGAGATTGAATACTTGACAGCCGATCCTGACAAGCCGGGGGTACAAGATACTGTTCCAGGACAGAATAACACCAGTGGACGGAACGTTGTTAGAGGAGAAAGAACAGACAATATATTTAAGTTGGATATTTGAAAATGTTTGGTACCTATAGTTAATTTACATCAACTTTTCAAAGATGATCTAATGGACCTCCAAACTAGAAAGTTATGTTTGTAATTGATTAGATATCCTTCTAGCCCTGTTTGAATAGCTTTTAATTTAGAAAATAGCAAATAATCTAGTTTTAACATTATGCTAGCGAAGAAATATTTGTTTTAAGGGAAAAGAAGGATTAAAAATTAACGAAATCTATATTACTAGATATTTTTGAATCTACTGTATTTCTGTGGCTTTACAATGGAGAATAAAAAATATTTATTTTACAAATAATTATTTTATTTATATTCTGCAAATCCTTACCAACTGAAAAATATAATACATGAAACTGTTAAGGAATTTATACATAGTATGTCAAAACACAAAAGTATCAGTAATCAAATCATGTACCCTTTAATAATTTTCGGTTTACTATACATAAAATATATAGGGTGTTTTCCAACTGAATGTCAATATTTAAGGGGGTGGCCTTTTGGTTCCATTTTAAGAAGAAAACTTCATATAATCATATGTCCTAAACGTCTTGATTTCTGAGAAACAAATTGGTAAACTTTTCAAAAATTAATATTTTTTTGTTAAGATCTGTAATACGACTTCATATAGTTTATTAAAATTCGGCATATATGTACCACCAAGAGGTATTATTAATGTACGAATTTCACTTGCCTATTTTGGCAGACCGTGATAGTACGCAACTGATTTCTCTTAAAATAAAAACTACTCTTGAAATCCTCAGTCATTTCTAAACAAATTTGATTACCCAATTTTTTTCACTCCGATGCACGGTAATTACTTAAAAACATAAAATAACGTTCGTTGGATGATCCTAATATCGTCAGTACGACAATGTCACAATGTCGAGAAATATATTGTATTTTTCAGGTGAAAACCGTGCGTGAGAGTAAAATAATTCAAGAATTCAATCTAGTATGTCTGACCCACGATATCCACCCGAAAAATATTTTTTTTCTCTGCATGGTGATATTTTCATGTTAACAATATTGTTTTATGAAAATCGTGCATCAGATTGTAAAAAATCTAAGTGATTTTTGCTTAGAAGTGATTGAAGATTGTCTATCAAAATAGGCAGGTAAAATTAAAAAAAATGCCCCCTGACACGTGTACATGTATGCCAAATTTCATTAAGTGGTATTACATATATTTATAATAAACGATTTATTTTTTTGACCTTTTCTACCACCCTGTGTTTCAAAAGTTAAAACATTTAGTACATACCATCATATGAAGTTTTCATCTTAAAATGCACCTGAAACCACCCCGTTAGATATGGACATTCAATTAGGAAACACACTAAATTGCAGCTACAAATACTACAAGGTATAAGTATCTAAATTTTCGAGCCAAAGATTTTATATATTTTTTTAATTATGACTATCATAGCTAGCAAAGCATGCTTTTCATATAAGTGTTTCAAATAGATCATGGTAAAGTTGTGAATTATTTTAATTTGATACTTGCAGCATCTATCTACCTGTAATAATAAGTGAATTATGAATGCAACGCAACTATCTTAAAGCTACTTATAGGGGTTAACCTAGTCTGACTCTGGGGTACCTACTATTTTCAAAATAATGTGTTTTTTCCGATTATCTAGTTGTTTGAAGTGTTTGGAATTTGTTGAAAGTAACTCCCTTGATGAGTCACAATTTTCTTTTATTTTCTCATTTGGAATTAATTATGGCATTTTGTCATAAAGTTTTTCTGATTTTACTTCATGCTGCAACTCTATTCTTCTGTTTACCCTCTGTAATACTTCTTTTTTGGTAATCCTACATGACTGTATCATTTTGTGTACTCTGAAATAGCGATGGTCAACAATAGTAATTATGATCTTATTCACACATTATACATACTTGTATCCCGACACTCTACACAATCCCACAATGATTTGTGAAAAATCATCTCTGACATGGACAATGCAATAATTGCACTTGTCATACAATGTTTCTTATCCATGGAGGAACCAACATCTCATAAAGTCTGTGAGAATGAGTCACATCTGAAAAAAAACCGATAAGTATATATTATGAATATGCAATGATTAATTTTGTAACTCGCCTACCTTCATCAAGGGAACAGCTTCGTTGTAAGCTGTTGGGTTTTTATATATAAATACACATCGATTTCCATTAAATTGTTTATTTTCATATCGTTAATACCAGATATGGTATTTGAAGATACCACAGCTTGTGGAATTTGGTCAATGAGGGAATTATTATTGACATTGACAAATTGGTTAAGGCTTTCGCGACCAGTTGACGATTTCTCTTGCGCAGGTTGTATTTATACCGGAGGGTAGGAGACGTGGCTTGTTCCGCTTCGGTTGACCTCGGGATGTCGATCGGCACTGCTCGGGTGTTTCAGATGATAGGGTTGAGTGTGAGGGTATCTCCCTTCCTGTTGAAGTTATCTGGAAGTCTGTGAATCTCGATAGCTTCCCTGACCAGTCTATTATGATAGCCGTTGACTGATGACAGCAACCTGCAGCTCCCAAAGTGTATCCTGTGGTTCCCATTGCTTAGGGCATGTTCAGCTACTGCGGACTTCTCAGTTTGTCCTCGCCAGCAATTTGCTTTGTGCTCCTTGAGTCTCATTCCCATTCATCTTTTCGTGTTTCCAATGTATACTTTGCCGCATGAACACAGTGTGGGGTAGACTCCTGCAGCTGAGAGTTGGTCCTTCTTGTCCTTTGCCGATCTGATGGTTTGTTGGATCTTCTTCATAGGCTTGAAGATTGTTTTAATGTCAAGTCTCTTCAGGACTCTGTCAATCCTATCCGTGACTCTTGGCACAAATGGAAGATACGCTTGAGAGGTGGTGGGACGCTGTTCGGTTTCACGTGGCCTGGCTGATCTCGAGCCCATTGATCTTTCGATGTGCCTCTTGCTGTAGCCATTTGCTTCGAACGCAGTTTTCAGGTGTTGAAGTTCTGAAGTTCTGTCTGGAGGTTCTTCGGTTCGCAAATCCTTCGAGCTCGTTCTGTTTGGGTTCTGATGACTCCATTCTTCTGACTTGGGTGATGATTGGACAAAGCGTGCAGGTATCTGTCTGTGTGCGTTGGTTTCCTGTACACTGTGTGACCCAGCTTGTTACCTCGCTTCCTGACTAGTACGTCTAAGAAGGCCAGTTGTTGGTCACTCTCTATCTCCATGGTAAATTGTATGCTTGCATGCCCATCGTTGAGGTGCTGCAGACACTCGTTTAGCCTGTCCGTGCCATGTTTCCAAATCACGAAGGTGTCGTCCACGTATCGGAACCAATTTGCTGGTTAGTTCTCCGATACCTCAACCGCCTTCTTCTCAAACTGTTCCATAAAAAGGTTGGCTATGAGTGGGCTAACTGGACTTCCCATTGCCACTCCGTCTGTCTACCAGCTACATCAAGGATTCCACCGAATTTGTGCGCAAGATTCCGCTGAGGGAATACCTGGATCTGGTTAGCAGGATCTTACCTTCTGACATCTGCAAGCTCTTTGAAATCTGTCTCGCTGGAAGCTACTTGGTATGGGACGGGGGCTTTTATGAGAGGACAGACGGAGTGGCAATGGGAAGTCCACTTAGCCTACCCATACCTAACCTTTTTATGGAACACTTTGAGAAGAAGGCGGTTGAGACATCGAAGAACAAACCAGCAATTTCGTTCCGATACGTGGACGACACCTTCGTGATTTGGAAATATGGCACGGACAGGATAAACGAGTTTCTGCAGCACCTCAACGATCGGCATCCAAGCATACAATTTCCCATGGAGATAGAGAGTGACCAACAACTCGCCCTCTTAGACGTACTAGTCAGGAAGCGAGGTAACAAGCTGGGTCACACAGTGTACAGGAAACCAACGCACAGGCACAAAGATACCTGCACGCTTTGTCCAATCATCACCCAAGTCAGAAGTATGGAGTCATCAGAACCCTGATAGAACGAGCTCGAGGGATTTGCGAACCGGAAAACTTCCAGAAAGAACTTGAACACCTGAAAACTGCGTTCGAAGCAAATGGCTACAGCACGAGGGACTTCGAAAGATCAATGGGCTCGAGATCAGCCAGGCCACGTGAAACCGAACAGCGTCCCACCACCTCTCAAGTGTATCGTCCATTTGTGTCAAGAGTCACGAACAGGATTGGCAGAATCCTGAAGAGACATGACATTCAAACAATCTTCAAGCCTACGAAGAAGATCCAACAAACCAGCAGATCGGCAAAGGACAAGAAGGACCAACTCTCAGCTGCAGGAGTCTACCCCATACTGTGTTCATGCGGCAAAGTATACATTGGAAACACGAAAAGATCAATGGGAATGAGACTCAAGGAGCACAAAGCAAATTGCTGGCGAGGACAAACTGAGAAGTCAGCGGTAGCTGAACATGTACTAAGCAATGGGAACCACAGAATACACTTTGGGAGCTGCAGGTTGCTGTCATCAGTCAACGGCTATCACAATATACTGGTCAGGCAAGCTATCGACATTCACAAACATCCAGATAACTTCAACAGCAAGGAAGAGACCCTCACACTCAACCCGATCTGGCACCCGATCCTCAGAAACAACCGTGCAGTGCCGATCGACATCCCGAAGCCAACCGAAGCGGAACAAGCCACGTCTCCTACCCTCCGGTATATACGTTATACAACAACAAGAGAAATCGTCTATCTACATCCAGCATCGGAAATGGAAGGACCTCTGAAGAAGCTTGCCACTCGTGCTAGCGAAACGTTAAGAAGAAATTCCAACCGGCGACGGCCTTTAGACCCGAATCAAGACAGCTGTTTATTATTGCAAGAAAATAAGAAATTATACTTCGGCCTTCAACTCATGTGAACTGTCGGCATGCCACAAATCTATAGCAGTACACACAAGTACCTTACTGGAGACATGATACTATGGAAATCAAGGAGGCCATAATGGCGTCCTACAATTGTAGGAACGACCGACGATACGGCCCTAAGTGTAGTGGTATCAGCGTAATATTTTTGAAATCCGAGATAAAAAGAATGTGCAACCCCTGACTCTACCAAACTCTACAAATAAGATGTATTCTGAAAGAAAAAAGCTAAAGAAAAATAAATTTGATCACGTTATGGCGCTGGCTAAAAGCTATGTGCCACAATGTGTTCAGTGGCTCTATGAAGAAATCAGAAAATACCGTCACAGCTTTTCGCGAAATGATAAAGGAACTTCCGCATCAAAATTCGGTGAAGATGAATGAATGAAAATATTTCAAGTTTGTATCAAACGTTGAATAATTAGACTATGTATTAGTTTATTTTGTTCATTAAATTAACAAAAACTAACATTTTTTAAGTCAAAGTTCGTTTTATTTTGATGTATGCATAAAGCAGTCAAGTTCATTATTCTTTCCTTCATAGCCGATTTATTCTTCATTTACAGACTGATATAGTTAAAAAAATACGCAGCAGAATAATCAGCAATTGACAACAAATACGAACATTTTCAGTAATTATCTAAAAATTTACATTAAAGATGCTTCTATGCTTAATCGACATTTTTCCTCATGTGACTTGACTGGTTTATGCATTGGACACCTCAATTATCATAATTATGTTTACATTAGGCATAATGTTGTCAAAATCACCTGAGCACTTTTGTTTAGCTTGGCTTTCTCTGAATTTAAGAAATTTGTCTTTTATCACCTGTTTTAGTCAAGTTTTGATACTTTGATGTATCAGTATTGAGTCAGCTATAATTGCATATTACTATCTCGAGGTGTGCTGCTTGGCCTGTTAAATTACCGGATAAAATATTGAATGTCAACGAAGTGATGTTGGAAAGCACAGTAACAATGCAGAATATAACGTACATACTGGAATATTGTATAAATACGCTTCTCAAAACCAAAGCTCTTATCAAGGATTAAAACTGCATCAAAAATGCTGAAATGACACCGAACAAAACCATAGTAAAACAATCTGTCGAAGTGGATGAAATTTTGCAGAATATCTGCTGATCAAAACAATGGGCCCAACATCCGGCTATCCATAGTTTTCAAATTAGGACCTTCAGAGTTCCCAGAATAGGAATCACTCTCTCGCAAATCCATGTTTCGTTTTAATAATATCACCTGATATATTTTGGTTTTCGAGGTCTCCGAAAGCGATTATCTTATTTGTTCAACCTCGCAAGTTCACTTATATGTGATTTCGAGGTCTTTTCAAGGTCAC
Source organism: Acanthoscelides obtectus (assembly GCA_963669975.1). NCBI lineage: Eukaryota > Metazoa > Arthropoda > Insecta > Coleoptera > Chrysomelidae > Acanthoscelides > Acanthoscelides obtectus. Next base: position 71,466,451 of record CAVLJG010000003.1, read on the forward strand.
TTGAAGGTCGAACCATGTAAAATGCTTAAAAACTCGAGCAAAGCACTAGCAGCTTTCCGATAATTTTATTCATGACCATGCAAATAAGACAATAGGTCTCCGCGACCCCGATAACCTGCTAGTGTTTTGTTCATGTATGTTTGATTTGATTTGACCTACAAATAACCCTGGAACGACCTCAAAATGATCTCTAAGTGACACTGCGAGGTTAAGCAAATAAGTTAATGAAGTTGTGAGACAAAGTGAAATGTTGATTTGCGAAAGTTATTCAGTTTTATCTTCTCTAAGATCTCCGAAAGTTTGATATCTAGAGAAATTGGCATTACCGGATTTTGTGTCGATCGGAACTTCATATCAGCAAACAAGAAATTGAGTTTCTGCAAGATTTCAGCCACTTCGACAGATTTTTCCCATTGGTTGTGTGCGTAGATAAATTGCTCTTTGTTACATTTTGAACATTTTGGAAATACATTTACGCTATTTTAAATCAAAGTCCCACATTTCGGTTCATGGACTGCAGAGTAGTTTTGCCTGTATGAACTTAAATTCGTTCTTGAATAATTCAGAATGAAATTTCTGTTAACAATGTTTTCAAATTCGGACTGTCTCTTGTCTTCCATTCTAATAAATCAAATATTACTACTTCACCTTATATTGACTAATATTGATATTGCTTATTGAAAATGTAACCATATATTGTTGTGATGGAATAGATATTATACTGTTTTCTGTGTTAGATTAATTGCGCGCTACCATATATTTTTTAGTTTGAGTGTTATGTTAAGTACATAAAGATTGTTTAATATGCGAGTTTTACTTAACTTTCAAATGTTTAAATATCTTTTTAGATCAATATAACTCTATAGCTGAAATAATGTGTTTCTATACCCCAACCCACTTTGCAATGAAGCTAAAGGCATACCTGTGGCCCAAGGTTTCTTCACGAACATGTCAAATCATCCAAAGCTGCGAAAACAATGAATAACTTTCTAGACAAAGGATCATTTTTAACTTAAGCTGGAAGTAAATACCTATAGATATTTTTATGGATACCTGTACCACCTAAAACAAATAAGTGAAGACGTCTAAAATGTTAACACTGATTGAAGTTTTTTCTAAAGCACGTGGTGTGTTCGATTCCAGTTTAGAACTGTGCTGCTTAATCAACAACTCTATTTGTAACGTTCGAAATATAAATCTTCGGGTAATTAAAAAAATTAAGGGGATGAATGTCATCCATATCAGAAATGTTCATTAACTTTTTATCTTTGTAATTGTAGAGACATTTTTTCTCGACATGTAAATTCACTCTCAATAATACAATTAGATTAAAATCAGTACAATGTTTATTAATCCTCTGCAGATCTTTTTATCTGCTTACCATAATCAGATACCTATAAAATGTCCACATGCAGTTGGGACACATTTTGTTACCTTATTCAAAAATGCTCCGGTCAAACTACAAGTGGCGGATTTTTTTAGTATCTTTAGGTACAATTTCTATATGTGTAAGTGCCTTGTTGATTAGCACAGTTAAACGGATGACCTAAAAAGCTTCCAACTACCCAAAACTTTTAGTTTTAACTTTCATATATCATGCAAAATGCAATTGCAGTCGATGCAGCAGTCTATGCAAACATTTTGTATACGAGGGATGTCTTTTAAGTTTTGCATATGGAAATAAAACAACCTGGTAGGTAGTTGTCTTTGTTGTTTTTCGAAGTATTCTCCACGAAGGTTAATATACATCTGCATGCGCTCTAACCAATTTCCGAAGCACTTATTCCACTCGTTTGCTGGCAGATCCAAATCGGCGTTTTTGAATGCATCAACTGCTTCTTCTGGTGACTGGAACCTTTGACCACGCAGTCTGTTTTTAATTTTCGGGAAAGTAAAGAAATCGTTAGGACTTAGATCAGGACTATATGGAGGATGGTCCAATAATTCCACGTTCCACTGTGTGCGAGCTTGCACTGTCTTGGTAGAGGATGATTCTTTTTTCGAGGTTCGAAGCTCAGTGATGACTTTTGGCAAACAAATGGTGGTATACCAATCCGCAGTAACAGTTATTTGCTCATTAAGAGGAATTGTTGCAATATGATCCGCTTTTGAGACAAATGTCGCTAACATCTTTTTCGAAACACTTCGAGAACGGATGACTTTTGTTGGCTTTTCTTCACGTTGGAACACCCAAACAGCCGACTGTCGTTTATTTTCTGGTTCATAGCAGTAAATCCACGATTCATCGCCACTAACAATGCTGTACACATTTTTTGAGTTTCCTGAATTGAAACGGTCAAGCGTTTTTTGACACCAATTAACCCTGGCTGCTTACCGCTCTTCAGTCAACAGGTGGGGTATCCAACGAGAAACTAATTTTCTTACTCCTAATTCTTCATGTAAATTGAGGTCTTTGAGATCTTCAAGGACGCCTCAATCTCGCGATATGTCACATGATCAATGTCAATGATGAGTTTGCGGACAGCATCGACGTTTTCCTGGGTGACTGCCATTTTTGGTGCACCCACCCTGGGATCGTCGCTAAGACTCACCCGTCCACGTTTGAATTCCCCATACCAACGGAAAATTGTCAACTGATGTGGCGGTTCGTTGCCGAAAAAAGACAGTAACTCAGCAAGGCATTCTTGTTGCGATAATTGCCTCTGAGAGTTGTAATAAATTATTGCGTGAAAATGTTCTCGGTTGAGTTCAATTTTTCTAATGACTTGATGACACTTAAAAATTCACTGTAGTGAGAATACTGCACGTATTGTTGTGAAACTTTGAATTTATGTTTACTAAAGAGTGAGGTTAAGATTCAGTACTGACGTTCGATCCGCACGGCCTACTATGTTTCTGTATGCAAAACTTAAAAGACGTCCCTCGTATACACACTATGGTATAATCAAATGTTTTCTATATCATTTGGAGTTCGGCTCTGACTTCAAATCAATGTTATAGCTTTTGCTTTGCCTTGCATACATGAGTAATGCACAAGTTGTAAGAAAGAGCACTGAAGCGACATCTACACGATGGAGATCCCGTGAGTCAATACATAAAGTAACTACAAATTTAAAGCTACGTAAATTTGAAAGAATATTTTTTGACATTGATTGTGTTTTCTATGTATACAAGGATTGTATATATAACAACATATAAGAGCAAATTAACAAAGCTTTATAGTCTCAATTCATAGATTAACTCACTGACGAGATGTGAATTTTTTCAGCCATACGTTAATGTGACAGTATTCTATGAAACATTTTGCCCTTTGTTCAGAAGCTTCATATCCGAACAACTATATCCCACGTATAAGTACTTAGGTGGGAATAACATCAACCTTGAGCTGGTACCATTTGGCTGGGCTAAAGTAAGTAGGTCTATACTAAAATAAAGGGTTGTCCAATAGGGACGCAGGAAAGTAAACGTCAATTTGACATAGACGCCATCTTTGTTTTCTGTCACCGACATGTCATTTTGTTATTTGAATGTTTACCATTGATTGCTATGGAGTCGTATTCGGTTGAAGACCGCATTAAAGTTATTCAAGAGCACTACAAAAATGGTGCAAAAATAAAAAACACGTTTCGCGCGCTTCGTGAACATTTCGGTCGCAACAACCGCCCAAACGAAACAACCATCGGTCGTCTGGTGCGTAAATTCGAAGGCAACAGGTTCTGTCGCAAATCTGCCAGGCTCTGGCCAAGATCGTGCGATTTGACTCCCTTGGACTTCCTTTTATGGGGATATTTGAAAAGCAAAGTCTACGTCAACAAACCAGCCACCCTGCAAGAACTCAAAAACAACATAATTGCCGAGATAAATGCCATAGAACCGACCATGTTGCAAAATGTCATTGAAAATTTCGACCATCGCGTGGACGTCTGTAAATCCAGTCGTAGTGAACATTTGAGCGATATTATTTTTCATACATAAATGGTATAAATGAACCTTCAAAATAAAGTACCCAACTTGATTTGAATATCCATCTTTCTTGTTTTAATATGCGTTTACTTTATATATTGTCATTGGTACGAATCAATCTTGAATCCAAAAAGGGAACATATTGATTGTCATCTTCTTTTTCAATAGTGAACTGGATGTAAGGATCATAACTGTTAAAGACCTCATCAATATCATCCACCCTATCATAAGGAAGACAAACGATTATATCGTCCACATATTTTTTAATAAAAATTAGACTGTATGGCAATACTTGAATAACAAGCAGGTCATCCATTACATATTCTGCCAAAATTGGAGATAAAACAGAGCCCATGGGGCAGCCATGTGTTTGTGAAAGCACTTTGTTATTAAAGGTAGTAAAGGTTCTGGAATGTATCTGATAAAATCTGAAGAAGTGTATCTAGTGTTTTAGTTATCCTATCCAACTTTAGTATTAAGGGTCATTTTAAAAGTATTCATGCTTTGTCCTTATTCAGTTCCATCAGTGATGCAGAAATTTACAATACCTTGTATCTAGGCAATGGGACATTTTTATACAAGTCGTCATAGGATCTTTTGTCACTTTTAAACCTATTTTCTGTCCTCCAAAAAATATTGATATCGCTTTTGATTCACCCTGTTTATCATCCACTTTTAAGATTGCTATTTTCAATATCTGTTTGAATTTTTATGTTTTGATATATGACTGGTATCTTCAACTGTTTATCAGAAAATTTGATATATATTTTTTGATATTGTAGGATACAGCTGAAACATGAAACGTTTGTTCAATCTGAACCTTCTAAGCCATTGTAAGTCAAGCAAGATGTCACATATTTAAAATTATGCATAAAATATATTTTATATTTTGTAGTTTCAATCTGGAAGATTCACCATCATCAAGTTCTTCTAAAACTTGGAGTGCCTCACCTGCAACTGTGACAGCCTCAGAAAAGGGTTATGAATCAGATGTGTTTACTGAATCTGTTCAAGCAAAAAAAGAAAAGAAAGAGGTACAAAACCATACTATCAGCAATAAATTCTTGAGTCAATGTCTATAGACAATGTTCATATACAGAGCAGGCCAGCTATGTCTGTAGTCTGAAGTTTCACGGTATATGAGAGAGAGGGAAGAAAGAGAACCGTACAACACATTATGTTAGAAAGAATGCATGGCAAGCTACAACAATGGTCTGCAACCATTGTTTCTGTCACTGCTAGGTAACATGGTGATTGGTGCACTATTTCTTAGATGTTTTTATTATATCCGTCTCTTGTTTCCCATTATCTCATACACTCTAAAACATCAGACCTCAAACGTTGCTGTGCCGCCCTGCATATGCACTTCAGTATATACAGTGCTTTTCAAAGAGACCTCCCGTATTTTCAAGCAAGTTGAAATTTGGGACATATTTTAGCGTAGAAATGTCAGAATGTTCCATGTTTCACTGCACATTTAGACAGATCTTTAAACAAAAAGAAGATTGATTCCGTTAGCCCAAATTCTTATTTGCTAATTTGGCCAATTCAAAAAACACGTAGGAGAGGGGGCTTTTGAAAATCACTGTAAATACATAAACACACTGAACACTGATACCTCTTTGTCATCTGTAAAATTAGTCATTCACAATATTCATAATGACGGTCTTGTTATTGTAGGAAGAGGTATCTGGGAGATTTGACCAGTAGCGACTTTTCAACAACTGAGAAGAGAAAATGGAATTTTCTTGCTTAAATTGGAAAGATGGAAAGTACTGTCAGAGATTTTTATAACCCTGTTCTTCATTTGTTTCACCAGGGTTATTTTTATTATAAGTTCATGGTAAGACCTGAAGTTCAGGAACCTTCCGGAATAAATTGGTTTCCTGTACCAGTCTACCAGTAATAATGGGTTGTCCAATAGGGAGGCAGGAAAGTAAACTTCAATTTGACATAGACGCCATCTTTGTTTTCTGTCACCGACATGTCATTTTGTTAGTTGAATGTTTACCACTGATCGCTATGGAGTCGTATTCGATTGAAGACCGCATTAAAGTTATTCAAGAGCACTACAAAAATGGTGCAAAAATAAAAAACACGTTTCGCGCGCTTCGTGAACATTTCGGTCGCAACAACCGCCCAAATGAAACAACCATCGGTCGTTTGGTGCGTAAATTCGAGGCAACAGGTTCTGTGGCAAATCTGCCAGGCTCTGGCTGGCCAAGGAGCGTTCGCACACCGGAAAATATTGCTGTTGTGAAGGAGAGTGTGAGAGACGATTCGAAACAATCAACAACGCGTCGATCCCAAGAATTGGGCATTTCGAGAACCAGTTTGCTCCGCATTCTCCGCAAGGATTTGAATGTACACGCCTACAAGGTCCAATTGACGCAAGAGCTGCGTCGGGCCGACCATTTTTCGCGCCGAATGTCCTCAGATTGGCTCCTTGAACACCGCCAAATTGATGCCAATTGTTCATCAAAAATCATGTTCAGCGACGAAGCGTATTTCACTTTGAATGGGACGGTAAACAAGCAAAACTGCCGCATCTGGGCGAACGAAAATCCCCGTGAGTATCAAGAGCAGCCGGTGCATCCTCAAAAAGTGACTGTGTGGTGTGCATTGTGGTCAAAAGGCATCATTGGACCTTACTTTTTCGAAAATGCGGCCGGGGACGCCGTTACCGTCAATTCTGAGCGATATCACGTGATGATACGAGGACTATTTTTTGCCGCAACTTGAAGGAATGGATATGGACGATGTTTATTCCCAACAAGACGGTGCAACATGCCACACAACCAACGTCAATATCCATTGATTCCAGTCCTTCTTCCGTGATCGCGTGATTTCGCGCAGAGGAAATGTGCCATGGCCACCAAGATCGTGCGATTTGACTCACTTGGACTTCTTTTTATGGGGATATTTGAAAAGCAATGTCTACGTCAACAAACTAGCCACCCTCCAAGAACTCAAAAACAACATCATTGCCGAGATAAATGCCATAGAACCGACCATGTTGCAAAATGTCATTGAAAATTTCGACCATCGCGTGGACGTCTGTAAATCCAGTCATGGTGAACATTTGAGGGATATTATTTTTCATACATAAATGGTATAAATGAACCTCCAAAAAAAAGGACCCAACTTGATTTGAATATCAATCTTTCTTGTTTTAATGTGCGTTTACTTTCCTGCGTCCGTTTTGGACAACCCCATACTGTTTGTTGCTCAAATATTATAAGATTGTCAGTATTGGTATACTGACAGTGGTCTGTCGTTTAACATGAAAGTAACTAAACAAATATTAATTGGTGGTGGAGTTGTGGCAAATGTGATTTATAATATAAACAGTCGCTTCTAAGATTAAGAAGTTCTACTACAGGTAAAGAAGCGAAAACATCTGATTGCACATTAACAAAATTCATTTGAAATCAAGCGACTCAACGATATACGAGTACATATATACTTACTGGGCTTGTGAATGATTCACTTTACCTGCATGTAATTGATCCCTGCTTTTATTATAACCAGGATTTATTTTATAAGCCATTGTTTTGTTACCTGTGGCGAGTCAATACCAAACTGTACTTTGCAGGTACAGGTATTTACATTTTATAAAGCAGATGACTTCTTTTATTTGAAATGTGCCCTTCCTGGTAGATTAATACTGGCACAAAGATGAAATTATGGACTTGCCTATCTAACTTATTACACAATACTTAGAATAAGATGTGGAATAAACCTTAACTGTCACGTAAAATGTAAACATGTCATAGTTAGAAACAAAATCAATTACAGGTGCAATAAGTCAATCCTTATTCCCACAACATTACTTGTCAACACGGTGAGAAAGACTGCATGCATGTGCTTTGCATTTGTATCCCATTGACATAAGTTTGAAGTTCATAAATTGTACATTATCCTATAGCGATCCAGTATATGGTAACGTACTTAGAGAAGTAAGTGTTTAACAATTGTTTTTATATTCTCTTGAAAAGGTATCTCATACAGCTCAAGGATTATTTGAAATGTTAGCAAATATTTACCTAGTCGAAATTATCAGTAAGACAATACTTGGGAAATGTTAACTTATCAAAGTGGTTCGATATATGGTTCGTAATTAGTTAGAACACAAAACTGGGAGTTCGAGAAACTCGTAGAGATCTAAAATTCGACAACCGGATTAGACAACAACAGTTGTAAAATTAAGTAAGCGAATCCACACAGCGAATAAAGTCTCACTACTATCATTCTATCCTAACGATATACCAACTTACGTCAGATCAAGGCCCAAGAGATACGAGCATAATCGGCCCGAATCCTGAAACAGGCTAAGACACATAAATGCAATCTAAAATCGAAATAACCAAAAGCTCCAAAGGAAATCAACACTGATCAAAACATCCTTATTCTGCCGGCTGACAAAAAAGACGCCGTGGAAATGAATGCCGAAGTTTACAAAGTAGAGATGGAGGAATTATCCGAGCCAGACATTTACCGTACATTACCAAAACACCTGACGAAGAGCATAATAAGTCAGACCAAAACAATCGTAAAAAATGCTCCCGCCTCGACGAAGTAGTTAAAGTTGCAAAAATGAAACTCAAACGCCTAAGCTTCATGGGCCACTAGACGATCCATCAAGGAAATATTGACTAACAACTCAAAAAATAAATATTATTGCGATCGGGAAATGATAACCTGTGCCGACTTTCGGTCAAACTTTGTACTTGAAAGTTAATATGGAAGCTATGTATGGATATCAAAACCTAATTCTTATTCGACAAGTAGGACACTGCTTTATTTGTATCTTATATTTCTTAGATATTCATCGTTCCAAAGTTTTCTTTTTACAGCCACGATATACCTGCCCGTAATAAAAATTGTTTTTGTTCCTCATCGGCAGTGATTAATCCATGGAAGTCTTGCATTAACTTAACTGCTCTTTCTGCCTTATAGTTAACTGCTCTCGGTGTTTGCACCTTATTCTTAGCGTATTGAAAAGAATCATTATATGGCCGTGAATTTGAACAATCGTCGAGAAAACTGTCCCCAATTTTGAGTCGACTGAACAAGGACTTATTTGTGATTGAAACAAAGTAATCAATATTTTTCTTTGAAATGAAAAAACGAAGAATAGCTACCATGTGAACATACTGGTTTTGTCCATCCGACCACAGACAGTCAACCATGGACAGATATCTTGTGCTTTTTAGTTCATCATCATCGTCCAAGCCTGACCTCAGGTCAGGGCAACGAACAAAAGCATAGCAGCTTAGCTCTCTCTGAAGTATAAGATCTATCGAAACAAGACAGTATAAGGTGCCATATATTGCCAGCATCGCAATTTATGCTGGCTTATTTCAACAGTTAGCATATTATATCGGAGCAGTAACACAAGCCAAAAGTAAATTTATTCGTCACATGTACCATACAGTGGACAAGAAACATCTTCGTTCGATGAGATGTAGCGTTTACCGCGGTCTGATGGACTTTCTTTGACTACAATTTTTACTTTAGCTTCCTCATCTACGTCATTGTCCATCAGAGCGATCCGTGGGATCTTCGCTCTTTATTAGTACTCTTAGTGTCGTAGGTCTGTAGGTCTGTCAGGAAGGTTGCTCAGATACCAGACGAAGTCAGAGAGAAAGAAAGGAAGAATAAAGGAAGGAAGGGAAAGAGCAAAGAGGGTGAAGTGCGTCAGTTAAAGGGGTGCCTTGATTTCGTTAACTGGTATTCGGTTTTTTAAATTGATCCAAAAATTATTTTAGAAATTTGTACGTGTGGCAAAAGTCGTAATTTTGGTTGGACCTAGAATCGCATGACTTGATTTTGTTCATAGTGCGAACGGCGGTCTTGTGTGCTTGCGAACGTGCTCGACTGTGTAGTCTTCAGAGTGTTGCTGTGCGATTCCGCTTGACTATAACGTAACTGCGCCTGCTGTTTGATGTACTCTTTAGGTAAGTGATGTTGAGGACTCTGTGAAGCGTCTCGTTGGAGACATGCCATGGTGCGTTAGTGATGGTTCACAAGGTTCTGTTCTGCAAAACCTGCAGATTACGCAAATGCGTTTTGGCGAGAAAACACCATGCTGCCCATGCGTAAGTGATTGCTGGTCTGATAATCATCTTGTATAGCCGAACTTTGTTGAGCAAACTAAATTTTGAGGTTTTATATAGCATAGGTAACGTTGCCGAAATGTAACTCGGAATTTGGTACTCAACGCTTTAGCGAGCTAGTGCCAAGTCATTCCCCTGTCAAGAGTAACATCGAGATGCATGGTATGCGAGCTCCATTCACTGAAACCTCAGGCGAGGCGCCTCTACGTTTTTTAGTACAATAGATAAGCTGCGATTTCGAGTAATTAATGTTGATTTGATACCAATCTGCCCATTCCAATACCTCAGCCACCGCACTTTGTAGCCTGTCGTGAACCAGATTCCTAGAACGCGACTCTGCCACAAGTGCAGTGTCATCAGCATATAGCCAGACTTCACAGTCGCTGGGGCAAGAGACATCATGCGTGAAAAGTGAGTAGAGGAACTTAACCCTAAGGGACGTCGGCTTTGATGGGCCGTACTATTGACAAGACATTAATAATTTTGGTCCGAAATTTCCTACCTCCAAGAAAGGATTCCAAAGGTTTTGGGAACCAAAATGGAAGGCGCTTTTGAATTAGTTTATAGAGAAAGTCCTTGTGCCACACCTTGTCAAATACCTTCGAGACATCCCGAAGCAAGATTCCAGTACTTTCGTTAAGGCCCCTGGTTACTCGCTTCACAAGTCTAACTGCCTGTAACTCCGTACTATGCTCAGACCGAAATCCGAATTGCACGTCAGGAATCACATGGTGATCTGACGAGAAATTCTCAAGGGGAAGATAAATCACTTTTTCGGCGAGCTTAGAAGAAGCTGACAGCAGACTAATGAGACAGTAATTCTGAGGAAATTTCGAACCCACCTTTTCCTTTTTTGGAATCATGATGACCTCAGCAGTCTTCCACCCAGCAGGGAAGTACTGGATTCTGAACGATTATTGTCACCAAATATGTCAGGGCTTTCGGCGAGAGCAGCTTCAACGCCTTGTTGGTAATTTGATCCTCCCCAGGTGCTTTACGCACCTTTTGGTCTTTAAGATGATTTATGAGCTCCGCTGGTCTGCAATGTGGAACCTCGGAGGGTTCCGGTAAGAAGAGTCATCTGAAGAGGATTCAGTGCCTCCGCTAACGCCGTTGGTCATAAAATATATCCTGACGGATCGTACGATGTGCTGTTCCCCTTCTAGGTCATTATCAAGATCATAGTTGGGAGAGAACTGTTTTTCCATGGCATCAGCGAAAACCTCGACCTTATCCTCCGTTCTGAAGACTATGCCCTCAGGACCGTGGCTGTCCGGGAATTGTTCTTGCTTTCCGTTTCTGAGTAACTTTGCGACCCTCCAGAGAGGAATACTTGAATCAAGCATTTCCGCTAGAAAGTTGCTCCATTGCTTGCTGCGGAGTTCATGCAGTGCGTTTCTCACTTCATGGACCAGATTTGTAGCCCTACGAATGTCATCAGGATGACAAGACCTTTTTCCCTGCTTAATAGCGGCTCTTTTGACAGCGATTTTCTGACGAATGTCCGCAGGCACAAAAGGTCTGCCGTGTCGTTATACAGGAAGTACAGCTGCACGCTGTAGAGCTGCTTGAATGAAACTTGTCATCTATGATCGGGATATTGGGGAAACTCTCTAAAGAGCAACTTGTATAGCTCCCAATCAATGTAGACAGGTAGATGATCACTAGAGATATCATACAAGATTCGAGAAGAGATACTGTATCTACATTTTTTAGATATCGCGAAGTCAATGACATCTGGTGCCTGAAGATGGTTGAATGGATGGTGTGTCGGCTCTTCAGTGCTATGTATAAGGTACCAATTTCGCATCACGTGATTGTATCACACAATCGAATCCCACTAGTGGAATCCAACCTAGAATTCCATGCTCGATGTTTGCAGTTAAAGTCCCCTCCCACAATAAGCGGACCCGAGTAGTTCAAAAGGACCTCCAGATCCGCCTCTTGTAGCCTGGCACCACACCTGATATACACCGATGTGATCTTCAATGAGACAACTCCCGCCAAATTGACCACCAAAGAAGCTGCTTTGATGCTATGCATTTCCGCATTGGTGCTTCTATAATAGTCTATACCCCGCTTAATCAACACTGCTAAATCGCCTCCTCGACCATTCAATATGTCACTTCGGATAACATCATAATTCGGGAGAGCTATACAGTCTCCCGGATTAAAGAACGTTTCCTGCAGCAAGGTCACATCTATACCTTCATCCAAAAGAGCTTGATGAAATTCCCGTGTTTTGGGAATATCGCTCATGCCCAAACAATTCCAAAAAGAAATTTTGATAAATGCAGGCTGTCTACTATTGTACCTAGACATTTACAGGGAATATCGCCTGCAACGCTTGGGTAGCGCTAATCAGTGGGCTTATTATTTGTTGTGTTATAATTAATGCGTCAAGTGGTCCTATGTACATTTTAAGCATTTGGGCGGTGCAGTGGATTGCGCATGCACGTACTTTTGGCAGCGGTGATACTGTCCAATGAGTCTGGAGTTCTTCTGAATCTCAACTCGAATGGCCAGTCCCAGTAGTTCGTGTTCGTTGAACACTTGCTGAGACGTTTCAGTCTTGGGCAGTATCACGACCACCAAAGGCATAGCCGCTGCGCTTCTATCGAATGATGTGGAGAGGGCTATATGCCAGGACGGTTGGACGAGATGGCGGAGGAGAAGTAACATCTGGTGGCGGAGTCGTCTGAGAGGTAGATAATGCGGTCCCTCATTTGGTAGAGGAGGCATTAAAGGTGTTTACATTTGATGAAGTGGGGAAGGTGTGAAATGGAATTGATCCTGTATTCAGAAGAGGAGGAAAGTCTTGGGTTGGTCGATCAGCCTTGTGGCCTTTCCCTCTTCTTGATTTTGCTTTTACACATCCGTCGGTCTGTTCGTCTTCGTATGTGGATGTGAAATGATCATCAGTAACGTTTCTCAGTGGTCTTTTTAGGGTGTTAGTCCGTTCTTTAGGGGATTCTTTTGAATTTACTAATACTGTTACCTGGGCGGTCAGGCTGTCAATTCTGGCTGTCTGGTCCTTGATGGCCTCTATTAAGTCTCGAATCTGCCTCGCCTGGTCGTCTATAATCAGCATCAGTTTTTCGATCGTTTCCGATAACATCTCCGTCAGTGGGCCCATGTTTTCTGCTTCTGCTTGGTTTCCGCCACTGCTCAGCTCTTTCCTCCTAATATGTGGAACTGCGTCCTCTGTTGATCCTCCTGGATCAACTGCCATCTTTCAACAATCTTTTCTCGTCAAGAAATCTCAGAAAACTTATAGCTCGCAAAATGTCACAATGTTGTCAAAACCCGTCTTACAGGGCGTTTTTTTATCGTTCGATACTTGGCTGATTGATTACGAGAGTTCGGTCACATACAGGGGCGTTTTTTCCATTGAAGAGTTCAAGTTCACAGGTTAACGGACCACTGATGTCCTGCAAGTCGGTCTTCTCGCCGAGAAACTTTTTAGGAGTAATTTCAGTACAAACGTCGACGAAATGTGCAAAGTGCAATTCATTTCTTGCCAAATAGGGCTTTTTTGGAATGATTATCTTAAATTGAATTTCAAAATATATCGGAATTGGAAAGAGACAATATAAATTGAATGAGATTGGAAGTGATAAAATGAATGTAATTTTGTTGCCCTCAGAGTAACTGGAGATTTTGATTCTTTTATCAAAAATTGGTATGTTATCTAGTAATACTGGGACAGCAAATTTTTCTTGGCCTAATCCTGAGCACAATAGTTTCAGCTTTCCAAAAGGTTCTTCGGTTGCTGCTATGCTAGAGTGAATTGTTCCAACATTCCAAAAATTATTGAATGTTCAACATCTTGTAATATTGACAGAATTACTTCATAGGCGTTCATAATTTGAGATACAGTGTCTACTGAAAATTTATGTTGATCTGAATCGATTGTAGCCCGATGAACAATTGCATAGCTGGTATTAATTTTATCATCCAGCAATTTTCCATTATGACAGACTTGCTGAACAGTTTTATTGAACTTATCAATAAGCGACACTGGCAGGGCATTATTCTGTGTAATGCTGTTGGTCAGTCCTCTTTGATTATTGTAAAGCTCTCGAACTAGATTTTCGAAACGTTCACCATCATTGGCGTCAAGTTTTCCAGTTATTGATTTGAATATGGACCCAATGATATTTAATATGGCTCTTTTTCCGCGCTTTGTATGGGGAAATATATTATCTAGCTCTTGTTCTACTTGTTTCTGGACAAATTATGTTGTCCTTTAATAATTGGACAAATATGTACTGACATTTAAATTTGAATAAATGGTTTCTGCTATACGTGAGGAGGAAATCGATAATTTTTCAATTTCAGAAATGATAGGGTACAAATCATAATAATGAATGAATAAAAGGTCATAGTCTTTTACTTTTGCTTCACCAATTTCCACGGGAAGTAGTCCTGGATTATTGTCGAGGTTACATATGCTTTCCTGAAGTCCAATCGTTACTTGCAGGAATCTGTAAATGAGTAATACCTGCTTGTATGTATGTATGTATGTGGTATTTGAAGAAATATAACTTGTTAACGATAAATGATAAGATTTTGAGGAGGAAACGTTTCCAGTTATCCATATAAGTGCTTTGTTGTTTGTCGAATTTTATTACAAAGATAAGCAAGATGAATTTTTGAAGTTTCATGAAACAAACCAACAGAATGTAAAGTATCCAAAACCTTCGTGTACACTGCTTTAAGATCATCAAATTGTCTCCTAACTTTATCGACAACATTACGTCTAGTTATGTTGAGCTGCTCAAAATTCTTGGAAGTTTTACTATCATTTTCACTAATCTTGGGGTCAACTAGATGCTCTTGGGCAATGTTTGATTGCTTCTTTGGTTTCTTCATACGAATTTCGCCTTCACATACTGATGTTTTTGTTCCATTGATATACTCTATGTGTGGCTCAACAGATAAAAGATTGAAATTGTCTTTAGCATTTAAGTGAAGTAACTTGATTCTAGTAAAGAGTGTAACTAGATAGCATTTCTACACTGCCTCCCTGCTGACATTCGTCGGAAAATTTCTGAAAAGAGGGCTGCGATTAAGCAAGCAAAAAGGTCCTGTCATCCTGATGACATTCGTAGAGCGACGAATCTCGTCCATGTGAGAAATGCACTCCATGAATTCCGCAATGAGCAGTGGAGCGGCTTTCTGGCGGGGATGCTTGAGCCAAGTATTCCTCTCTGGAAAGTGGCAAAATCGCTCAGAAACGGAAGGGAAGGACAACTACCATATATTC
Source organism: Acanthoscelides obtectus (assembly GCA_963669975.1). Lineage (NCBI taxonomy): Eukaryota > Metazoa > Arthropoda > Insecta > Coleoptera > Chrysomelidae > Acanthoscelides > Acanthoscelides obtectus. The sequence goes on from CAVLJG010000003.1 coordinate 71,481,763, forward strand.
ATGGTCCTGGAGGCATAGTTTTGAGGACTGAGGGTAACGTGGAGGTTTCTGCTGACGTCGTGGAAAGGCAGTTCTCTCCCAATTATGATCTGGACAATGACCTTGACGAGGAACGACAAATTGTGAGATCTGTCAGGAGATAATTCAGAGCGAATGGCGATACCATCATCGGTTCTAACATCGGTGACTCCCTTTCAGAGGATTCTTCTACGGAAGACTCTTCAGATGAATCTGAGCATAGCACATCAACGGAATCCTCTGAGATTCCGTTTTGCACACCAGCAGAGCTCCAAGGCCACATTAAGGATCTAAAGGTGCGTAAAGCACCTGGAGAGGATCAAATCACCAACAAAGCACTGAAGTTGCTTTCACCCAAGGCTTTGACTTATCTGGTGGCAATAATCAATGCAATGCTCAAAACTCATTACTTTCCTGAGGCGTGGAAGGTCGCTGAGGTCATCATGATCCCATTGAAGGCAGGTTCGATATTCCCCAGGATTACCATCTCATTAGTCTGCTGTCAGCTCCTTCTAAGCTCGCTGAAAAGATGATTTATCGTCACCTTGAGAATTTCTTGTCAGATCACCATTTGATTCCTGACGTGCAATTCGGCTTTCAGTATGAGCTACAGATAGTTAGACTGGTGAAGCATGTAACTAGGGGGTTCACTTTTAACAAAAGTAATGGTATCTTGCTTTTAGATGTATCAAAGGCATTTGACAAGGTGTGGTCTCTTGTATACGCTCATCCAAAAGGGTTTTCCATTTTGACTACTAAAACTGTTGAAGTATTTTCTAGAAGGAAGGAAGTTTCGGATCAAAATTAACAATGCGTTGTCAACCACAAGAGCCGGTGTTCCTCAGGGTTCAGCAACTGTGAAGTCTATCTCTGTGCTGGCGACACTGCATTGCTAGCCCAGTCTTGTTCTGGTAACCTGGTTCATGACAGGCTGCAGAGTGCGGTGGAGGAAGTATTGGACTGGGCGGATCGGTGGTTGATCAAAATTAATACTTCGAAAACGCAGGCAATCTACTGTACTAAAAAACGTCGCGGTGCCCCCTCAGGGATATCAGTGAATGGAACTCGTATACCATGGGATCAATCTGTCAGGTATCTTGAGTCATCATTGACAAGTGGTTGACCTGGCAGAAACATACTGATATTTTGAAAACAAAATTCCAAATTACCTTTCGGCAGCTTTATCCTTTGTTGTGCAGAAATTCAAAATTAAGTTTGATCAATAAGATTCGGTTGTATAAAATGGTCATAAGACTCGCAATCACACACGCATTCGCGGCTTGGTGTTTTCTTGCCAAGACGCACATGCAGAGACTGCAAATCCTGCAAAGCAGAACCCTTCGCACAATTACTAACGCCCCTTGGTACGTGTCAAATGAGACCATTCACAGAGATCTTGATATCCTATATTTAAGGGATTATGTAAAACAGCAGGCGGAGTGACGTTATAATCAAGCGAATTCACTCAGCAACCCTCTGTTGCGTGATTCATTAGACTACACAGTCGAGCAAGTTCGCAAACATTCCAGGCCACGCCTCGCACTGTAATCAAAATTAAATTGTAAATTCACACCAGCCAAAATTATTTCAGTATACAAAACCGATCAAGATTATTTTTTGGAGTTACAAAATAATTCGAGGAGTCAAAGCAATACTGCTTAAGCTATTTCAAATGATTTACTTCTTTTCTTTGCTCTATTTCTTCCTTCCTTTCTTGCCTTCTTTCCCTTTTCCCCTTAAACATGTTTGGTATCTGGGTAGCCAGACCTGACAGACTAACAGGCCGACGAGACTTTTAACTAAGAGCAAAGGTCCACCGGACCTCTCTGACGAATAATGACGAATAGTATATTCTAAACTGTAGGGCGGCCTTCAATTCTATGAGATCGTCAATACCAATTGTACCATCGTGGAACTTGAATAGGTAAAATTTCAATTTCTTTGGATGAAACAAGTTGAAAATTTTGGAATCTGGTATTAGAGGACTAAACTTGTGTGTTGATCTGTGGAATTCACTTGATACAGTGAAGAGTTCCTCCGTAACCTAATTTAAAAAAAAATTGCTAAGGAATCTCTAGATCTATAAAAGATGTACTTGAGCCGCAATTTATCAAAATTTTGATATTGTACTCTGTAAAAACTATATAGCTAAGGCCATTAGAACCAATAGAGTTGCATGATATAGTTTCTGAATTTATGGTGGCTCGGTAGCCAGGCTTGGTAAAATTTTGATTTTCTGATTTCGAAGGTGGATCAGATGCGCCTACTACTTGATTTTGATTAAAATTGTATTCGTCGTATTTATTATCTAGTCTAAGTTCGTCATAAAATCGGCCAAAGTTACCTGAACTATAAATGTCATATGTTTTGTTATCATCTAGCTCTGTATTATATAATTCCTCAAAGATAAAATTTTGCTGAGTTCGAGGTGTGTTCGCCGGAATGGGAGCGAACGACGGACGTGTTGTGTTTCTAGTGCTGACACTTATCGGTGTCGGCCTGGGAAGATTTCATGGATTTGAAGAAATTTGCCTAAAAACGTTTGTACTCGAATTATTTGCTTGCTGGTTACCAAAGACTTCAGTGTTAGTCGGGAAACGCTTAAGTTTGGCCTAGGTTGAATTTGGATGGGTTGTGATGGGAACTGCGCACGAAAAAAGTAATTAGGCGTACGAGAATTAAAATTCTGATAAGGCATATTAACTGGGTATGCTGGTTTAAACTGCGGATTTTTAAAATCCTAAAAGTTTTGTTAACTTGCGCTAAGTCCGCATGAACCGTTTTGAAAATAATGCGCATTTTGCTTATTAAAGATTTGGCATGTCCTCTCGGCTTTGAAAGATTGGAGTTTGATAAAAATGTATTTAGATAATTGTTTGGATTGGCATAATCCAGTGGCGCTCCCAGGATTTCAGTCTGGGAGGGGTAAAATGGAAAGTAAATTCTCAGTGTGACGTGTTATAATGACTTAACATTAAAAGCATGGACATGTGCAGACAAATGAATTTGTTACAGTAATTTCTGTAGAAAATACATACAATTTTTTTTAATTTTGAATCATACGAAATCAAAGTGTAAATAAAGCAAAACAGGCTCGAGCAATCTTCATATATTAAAAGAAAAATGCAACATAATATAATCTATCACAGACTTTTCTACATAACAATGTCAGACAAAACAACAAAAAATACATCTGCATGAAAAAAATAACAATAACAAATATGTTACGACTTATCTAAAGTATAAAACTGTATGTAAATCAAAATAAAATTCTTAATCATGAGAAAAATACAAAAAAAAAACGTAAAACGTATGAGCTATGAAACTACATCAGTTCACAGTCTCAAAATAAAACAACCATTACATTAGCTTAGAAAGTGATTTGAACAGAATTTGAACAGACTTGTACATCAATCTTCTGGCCAATAAATAAAACCACATATCTTGATTGGATACTTTAGAAAAGATCACTGTGTTGGTTTAAACGTAAGTGAACCCTTAACTACATCTGTTTTTTTATTTATTGGCCAATTGAAGGGAGATGGATTTGAGAGACAATCTTGGGCAAAGTTCAGGTGTTATCATATTACAAAATCAAGGCGCCTATACTTTTTGCTGGCGAACCGATCTATGATTGTATTCACGTCTATTCGAATATCCCTATGAATATATACTAAGTGACATATAAATCCGAACACCCAGTTTAAATGGTTTTATTTTAATAAAATTTTGTATAAGTACTTAATGAAGCATAATAAGTAAATGACAAAAATTTCAAAATGATTGCACTGCTTTAAAGCCCTTTGACCTTTAATAATGTGTGGATGCACCCTGATGTGCTATGCGTTCTCCAACGCGCCTAAGCATGCTTCTGATCAGGTGGTCAATGTCCTCCTGTGGTATCTCATTCCAGGCAACCACCAACTCCTCTCGAAGTGCTTCTAGAGTCTGAGGAGGACGTTGCAAATTGAGCAATCTCCTACCCATCATATCCCACACGTGCTCAATTGGGGATAAGTCGGGAGATCTTGGTGGCCATGGTAACAATGTGACATGATTATGTTGAAAGAAGTCTATTGTGACTCTTGCAACATGTGGTCGGGCATCATCTTGTTGGAAAGTTGGATCTGCCAGGGTGTCAAGATAGGGTAAAAGATGGGGTTCTAGAACTTCGTGGATATAACGCAGCGCGTTTATGTTACCTCTGATGAAGATTAAAGGTGACCTGGAACCATAAGCTATAGCACCCCAAACCATAACTCCAACAGTGTGATCAACATGTCTTTCAACAAAAAACTGTGGATTCCTCCTTTCATCACGTCGCCTTCTGACCCTGGCACGACCATCGTGCGTGCCTAAACAAAATCGAGACTCGTCACTAAAGACAATACTGTTCCACTCCTGATCCCAGAGTGACCGTTGTCTGCACCACTGAAGGCGATTACGTCGGTGTTCTTTAGTTAAAGGGAGGACCCAGTTTGGCCGGTATGAAAACAAGCCAAAACTTCTCATTCGTCGGTAAACACTTCGCATGCCAATAGGTCTTCCGTGTTCTGCAAACCATTCATTTGCAATGGACCTGGTAGTGGATAAACGGTCCCTTAAGGCCAATAATCTTAGGCGGTGATCTTCACGGTCTGTTGTTCTACGGCGGCGTCCAGTGCCCCTTGCTCTTTGCGTACGGCCTTCTCGAAGCCATACCTGACAACACCTAACCACAGTGTCTACACTTCTTTGCACTCCAACTGCAATTGCCCGAAAAGAAAGTCCAGCTTCCCGAAGTCCCACTATAGGGCCCCTATCGAACTCACTAAGTTGACGAAATCGTACAGGTCTCCGTACTCTAGGCATCGCAACCGATCGTAAAGGATGTCAAGAACCAAAATCCGCCAACGTTGATTCTTTACTGCGGCTGAAATATCCATTTTTAGAACGTTAGTGAATTAAAAAAAGCAGTATAAAAACCGGAATGTCCAACTGATAAGGCTGAAAATTTTTTCACCTGTTATTTACAGTAAGATAAATACATTCACCAACTTTTATTAAAATAAAACCATTTAAACTGGGTGTTCGGATTTATATGTCACTTAGTATACAAAAGAGCTAAACCCACTAATCGCCCTTGAAACATAGTGGAGCGAAGCCAAGTTTTTATCCTCTTTAGATGGGAGAAACTTCTTTCAGATGCCGCAATACTTACCGGCAATGAAATCAATAACTGTAGGCATCTATGAATTGAAGGAAAAATGTTTTCATCACATGATAAATACAGTGACATTCCACTGTCTATAATATCTTGTGTGAGTGACTTTCAAAGGTCAAATTCTGCTTTTAATCTGGTACCTATTAAATTTTTGTTTTCGTTACCATTTAGTCCATGCAAATATTTAGAGATTGTTTCTAATATGTTCATTACTTCAGCTTCAGTTTTTGAAGTAAATACCGATACAAAGAAAATATTAAAATTGTATATATTCAAAGATTCTTCATTGAACCGGTATATCAAAATCTGTAATATATTATCTAGCAATGGGTCATATAGGGTCAGTCTGTAATGATTTTCCTTGTCAGACGTAACTATGTTCATTTGCCTGCTTGTTATTCTTGGCACAGTCAGTTCAATACCCAGGGTTTCATGCGATTTCATTATAGATCCGAATAGTATCCTAAAGTGTTTTTCGGAATTTTTGCGTCTTTCTTGTACAACTGAAATAATATTTCCTATGAGTTTGACACCGTATTGTTTGTCAATTGTTTTTGATTGTAAAATCTTACTCATGTTGGCTGTTAAAGCTAATATATCACGCAGAAATTTAGTGATACGATAAATTGGGTGGAGGTAATGGCAGTCTTCAAAGACTCCGCTTTTGAAGAAGCTTCGCGGTCTCTCCAATTTGATATAATATTTAGTACCTCTACAATTTTCTCGAATTTGCTTTCAAATTGGAGCACAGAATCATGTCTCTCGGTCCATCATGTTTCGCACATACTATGAATTTGATATCCGTCTAGTTTTCTTTTTAATACTGTATACACATATAGGTGTGGTGGTGGTTTGCTACGGTTCGGTTGTGTTTAACGGGTGCCTACAATAATATTTCGGAATTGAGGGAACAAGATCGAAATAAATAGTAAGATCCGACACTGCGCTTTTTAAGAAGCATAACTGCATGAAACTATCAAGACTTTGGGCAGTAAATGCTCCTTCTGTAATTTAATGCACTATTTTGCTTCGATACCTCGTTCTAGTGATCTTTTGTTATGATTCTTGGAGAATATAGTATGGAAGATCAGGCTGAAATTACTAACTAGATCCTTAACATCCTACAAGAAATAAGAAGTGATCTTAAAGAGTCAAAGGAATCTCTAGCCACACAGAGGAATAGAATAGGCGACATAGACTCTAGAATAAAGGACCTGGAAACAGAAAACGCCAATTTGAAGCAACAGGTTGTTGTTCTTCGAAGAAAGGAACTCAAGAATAACTTAATATTATTCGAATTTGAGAAAACACAGAACGAAGATTTGCTAAAGGTCATAATAACATTCTTGCATTCAAATCTTGCAGCTACGATCACTGACATTAATAACATCTATATTGGAATAGCAAACAGTAACACACCGAGGCCAGTCAAGTTAGAGTTAGGAACATCGTTAAACAAAAAATAATAAAGAACGCATATAAACTTAAAGGCACAAATATAGCTATTGCGCGGGATTTGATACCTGAGGATAATCAGTTGCAAAAAATTCTACGTAAACACTTGGGGGCAGTAACAGTCAGAAAAAATAGATAAAAATAAGCTTCTAGTTAATGGTGTTGCTTTTGGTGCCGAGGAATTAGAACTGGAGAAAGATATTTCGGAACAAGACGAAGAGGCAAAGACAGCAGAAACGCAAGAGACACCTTCACAAGACAAAAAAGCAACTCTAGAGAAATCCGTGGAACTGAAAAAACCATCTACTACGGCTACTGCGACAGTCTCCACAAGGCCGAAGCGACTGGAAAATAAGGTACAGGGTGAAAAGGTATTAACTCCGCCTTCTAAAAGAGCGAGAAATCAATGAACAGTTTTTCATCAATGTTACTGCAATCAACTCTTGTCAATATTTTTATAGGTGGATGTTTTAAAGTGAATAAACCGAGGTTATTGTATTTCGTAATTGATACTCTTTTATTCTCGATTTTTCATCATAATATTTTAATGTGTTGGAATTTTATAGTTGTAGAATTTCTATTTCTTGCTTACTAAACTAAATATTTATTCTATACTGCACCTATTTAAAACTGTAATGACTCATACGCGTGATCAACACGTGATCAGAGCTCGATCCCGGCTTCCTTCCAATACAGCCGTATAGCGTACGACATAATGTTTCTGTGGCTTTGCGGTGATCAACAGCACAGACAGAGATGGAAATAATGGCTGATTGTTCTCCGCCGGTAGAACCAATGAAATCAAAGACGCGCCTCGACCGGCAGACTCATAGGCCTCGGCAACGCATTGGAATGTGTTTCGTTGAGCGATCGCATATTGTGTGTTTTTATAAGAATTGTTGTGTGATTGTTATTGTTGTGGTTTCTGTGGTTACTGTTTTGGTTATACTTAACCATGGAGAGTACAAATGAAGAAAGAAGAAAACTGGAGCTACTACTGATCCAAAGTTTAATTTGAAGGGACGAAAGGCCGTTAAATTGGATGACGATAGCAAAATGGCGTTAAGGCGAACCGTACATTCATTCTTCTTTAGGAATGAGATACCAACCCTCAAGGCTGTACATGCAGCGATCAAGGAAAATGAAATTATACCCCAAATGAGCGTCGAGGTAATGAGGAAATCCCTGCACGAAATTAATTTTCGTTACGAAACGCGTAATCGGAAGTCAGTATTGATAGAGAGACCTGAAATAGTCGCCTGGCGTCGAAAATACCTACGCGAAATGATTGAATATAGGCGACAAAGCAGAAAAATCTATTATTTGGACGAGACATGGGTAAATGCAGGTCACACAGTTAAAAAAACCTGGATAGACAAAAACGTAGTGAGTAACCGACAAGCAAGCATTGACGGTTTGTCAACAGGTCTTCGTGGACCGTCAGGGAAAGGTCAAAGATTGATCGTAACTCATATTGGTAGCGATAGTGGCTTTTTAGAAGAGTGTGAAAATTAAACAGCACAAACCTGCGAACATTAGTTACGTGATGAGATGGCCCGTCAATGTGGTGTCACTGTGCTGCGGTTACCGCCCTACCACTGTGAACTGAACCCAATAGAGCTCATCTGGGCTCAAGTGAAGGGTTATATTGCGCGCCATAACACAACCTTCAAATTACCACACGTTAAGGTTTTACTTGAGACTTCCATACAGCTAGTAACGCCCGAAGCTTGGCAGAATGCTATCCGTCATGTTGTGAAGGAAGAAACAAAAATGTGGCAGCTTGACCACCACATCGACACCATCATAGAGCCAGTTATAGTCAATTTCAACGAGGAAAGCGATAGCGACAGTTTATTACTGTCAGACGTAAGTGGAAGCGACGATGAATAAAGGTAATTCCCAAATTTTTGACTTACAATATGTTTCAAACCATTCTTTATTAAGCATGTGACAAATCTAGTTCACCCATGTTAAACATTCATACCCCGCCTATGAACAGCCGACTACTGGTAGTTAAGTGATGTTCACGTGAACATCGATGAGTCATTACAGTTTTAGATAGTTATAGTATAGATTTCATTTTCCTGGTGCTGTGTATGTGTGTTTTCATCATAGTACATACCATACATTATTTTTTATCTTTAGCTAGATATACCATATAAAACCTTTTTAGTGTATCTTTGCTTCCTGTTATTAGTTTCTTATTATTTTTGTTTATAAGATGGAAAATGCCATCGTTGTTGAATGTGGTTCACCTCAATATTAGATCTCTGGTTGCAAATATAGGGATGCTGGGTAGCTATGTCGATGATAATGACATCAATTTCATAGCTTTGAGTGAGACTTCGTTACATGATCAAATTGACCCTGAATTGATTGACATTGATGGTTACACCCTTTTTCGTGGAGATCGAATTGGTAGAGGTGGGGGCGTTGCAGTATATACAAAAAAATGTTTCCAGAGTAAAATTGTCCATATTAATATCACTCCTGCCTTGGAGCAGCTCTGGATCTCACTGAAACTTAATCGCAAAGCATTCATATTTAGTGTTGTCTATCGTTCTCTTCTGCTAATGTTGTGGACATGCTTTGCGAATTGGAGTCAGCTGTGAATGTTTTTCTACCAGATAGTGATTTGTTCGCTATAACTGGTGATCTAAATATAAATATTTTAAATCTAGATCGTAAAACCAAGCTGTTGTATGATTTCCTTGAGGCATATAATTTGACACAGCTTATTGAATCTCCTACTAGAATAACCAAATCTGCGAATACACTGATAGATTTGCTCATAGTAGGTGATCCGGATGACTTCACTTCTCTCGATACACTTGATGCTGGTATTTCAGACCATTGTGTTTTGACTTTTAAAATTAATTTTCCTAAAGCGAGTGGAGATGAGAAGTGTTTAAGATACCGCGATTATTCAAAGTTTGACGCAGATTTATTCTATAACGATCTACATTCTGTTAATTGGAGCTTCATCTACGCACTATCAGATGTAAACTCTGTGGTGGATCATCTTGAAGTAAATCTTAAAACTCTCTTCAATCGCCACGCACCTTATTCTCAAGTGAGGGTTAGTATGCTGCCTGCTCCTTGGCGTACATATAATTTAAAAATAATAATGTCACTTAGAGATAAAGCTTTTAAAAAATATAAATGTTTTAAAAGTGCAGCGGCTTACAACTACTATAAGGAGTTAAGAAATTATGTTACTGGTGCGATCACAAGCGAGAAAGCTGCGTATTTGAGTTATATCCTCACCAAAAGAAATCAAAAATCAACATGGAGCTCACTTAGATCTTTGGAGATTCTGCGCGAAAAAAGTTATCTGAACTACCACTCAAGTTAAAGAATAGCAACACTGTGAACGTATATTATAATAGCGCCCCAGATTTGGCTAAAAGTCAGCTTCAAATTGATATGCTTAAAAAATACGATACCCATGTAATGCAAGCTAGTGAAGATTCTTTTAGATTCACAACAGTTAAATGCCACGCTGTGTTCAAATTTCTTAATAAAATTAAAAGCAATGCTGTAGGCTCGTATGGTATTTCGTATGTTACTATTAGTGTCCTCTGATTTGATAGAGTATATCACCTTTATTTTAAATTTCTCAATCACATCTGGAACATTTCCTCTTGCATGGAAGCATGCTTTGGTGGGGCCAATACCTAAATGTAACTCACCTGATGAGGTCTCTGACCGAAGACCGATTAGTATTCTGCCTACCCTATCGAAACTCTTAGAACTCATCATGAAAGTCCAAGTGCTTACCTATGCTATTCAAAATAGTATTATTACTAGCTTCCAGTCAGGTTTTCGTCCTCATCATAGTACTTCCATGGCTTTAGTGAAGATTACGTATGATATTATTCGACTAACTGATCAAGGTAATGGTAGTTGTCTTGTTTTACTCATCTTCAGCAAAGCTTTCGACACATTAGACCACGACACGCTTCTCACAAAATTGATATATTTCGGCTTTTCTTATAACTCGGTTCTACTTCTTGAGAGCTACTTAAAAAAAATCGCACTCCGAGTACAGTTATAGATGATAATTACTCTTCCTCGTTGAATAAGGTTTTCGGTGTTCCACAAGGTTCGGTCTTGGGTCCACTTCTTTTCAGCTTATACACAAGTGACTTTGATGAATTTGTTAATTTTTCTCAGTTACATCATCATACTGACGATACCTAGATTTATATATCGTTCTCGGCATCCAAAGCTGTTAATGCTGAACTGAATAAAGATTTAAAATCTCTATATAATATATCTATAGCACATAATTTACAGGTAAATCCGAAGGCATCACAAGTCATGATTTTTGGCAATAAAAATAAAAGACTTGATCTGCATGGCACATTCTCAGTTATTATAAATGATGTAGCCAATAATCAGTGAAAGTCATGATTTTTGGCAATAAAAATAAAAGACTTGATCTGCATGGCACATTCTCAGTTATTATAAATGATGTAGCCAATAATCAGTGAAAACAAAAATCTTAGCATATGGCTGGACTCTGATCTCAGATATACAAAACATGTTAGTCGCTTGTGCCAGGTCTCCTATAAGACAACATTATCCCAGCAGGAGTATATCATCAAAATTCATGAAGATCATGTGCAGTTTTGATTTTTTCTAAACTGGCTTACTGTGATTGCATATATGGACCTGCCCTTTTGCAAACAGATATATTAAGCATTCAGCGAATTCAAAATTCTTGCATCAGGTTTGTATATAGCATCCGAAAGAATGACCACATCAGTGAGAGATTTATGGATTCTGGTTGGCTTACCATGATTAACATAAGAAAACTTCATCTTCTCACATCAGTACACAAGATCGTTACTAGTAGAATACCTACTTATCTATACAATAAACTTACCAGACTGCCTGATAATAAATAAACTCGCAATAAACATCTTTTGGTTATTTCTAAACATTCAACGACCCTGTTTAAGCGCAGCTTTTCATACCATGCTGCGAAACTGTATAACAGCTTGGCAGTAGATCTCAAGAATCTGAGCCTCCGCAATTTTAAAAAAAAAATTGAAAGCTTATCTCCTGCACGACTAGCGTTGCCAGGCGTCCGGATAAAGCCGGACATAGTTAGGCCTCTTGCACACGACCGATCATTCCGCCGACCGGTTGTTTCTCCGCCCGGCAAAGAAATCGGGATTATCTTACACACGATAAGCGATCGGCCGGTTACGTGCCGTTTACATTGCCTTCTGCATGAAGGCCAGTGCTGTACTGTCATCCGACGTAGAAAGAGCTTGGCTATTTTCGTTTCGTGCATTGTCAAAAACGAAACGTGAAAAGAAGATCGTGCTTGTGTGTTTATTGTATAGACGAAGAAAATACATGTACAAGAAAGCTTTCGCAAGAAGATTATGGATTCATCCACTGGTAGCTGAATGAAGTGCAGTAGGAGCATTTTATACCTTGTTTACAAGACTACGAGAACATGAAGCAAAATTTTTCAATTACTTTAGGATGTCTGTTGCAACATTTGATTATTGACTACAGCGTTTGGACAAACATATAGCCCTCCAAGAAACAAACATGAGACAAGCGATACCACCCACAGAGATGCTTGCAGTTACAATAAGGTAAGTAATAGAATTAAAATGTGATTTTAGAACTAGATATATTTAAATAAGGAACATAACGAACAAATTAAACAAATCAAGTTCTGGTTGTAGTTAAGTCAGATTGGATAAACTATTGTGGTGTTAAAGATTGTGGATATTCAAGATTATTGTCACAGCGAGATGTAGTTGGATCAAATGACGTACTTGATTGTGGTATTGAAGTCTGTGGACACTGCAATGTATGGTATGTCGGTGTCCACTGCTGGCTGTATGACTGAGTTGCTGGTGGTACAAACGAAGGTAGCGATCTATTGGTATCAGAAGTCATGTTGAAAGCATCACATCTTTGCTTTCGTTTAAAACGTTGTACAAGCTGCAAAACTTCTATGCGAAATTGAAGTTTGCCATCTTCATCAAAGTTTTCTACAACCGGCAAAATGGAATCAAAAAACGATTTATCTTCACTGATTGTGGGTATGCTGTCCGGCTTTTCCAAGATCTATAGCACTTTGGTTTCAAACTCGTCTTGACGTTTCTTTGGTGCTGAGGCACGCTTTTTTGTAAGTAAAGCTTGTGATGGCGTTTGTTTAGCGGTTGATGCATTTGGATTGGATAGATTGATCATATCCTAATCAATTTGAGAATCGCCTTCATTGCTACTATCATCTACATTCTGTTGCGCCATCGTTTCTGTATTTTTTCTTGTGAAATACTGGATGTTGTAGTATTGTGTTCGATTGTTTTTGCAAGGAATTGCAACTGATCGTGGAAGATGTACTTTCTTATTCTCCTAAAACCAGAGCCTGACTTAGGAGTTTTATTTTTTTTATAACTCTTCACAAAACTGTCAAAAAAGTTGTTCCATTTTTGCAATAGTGTTTTAGCTGAAAAAAAAAGAAATAATTAATTTTGTTGCAGGTATTTGGCAAGCGGTATGACTTTCACAGACCTTCACTACGCATACAGATTGGGAACATCAACAATACGTGAAATTGTTAGGGATGTATGCAGGAAAATTTGGGAAATCCTACTTGATGAATGCATCCCACCGCCATCAGACAAGATGTGGAATGAATGTGAAGCAGGATTTGCTAATAATGCCAATTTTCCAAATTGTTTCTGAGCGATAGATGGGAAACACATTCGAATTGTGAAGCCACAACGAAGTGGCTCATTATTTTACAACTACAAACATTTTTTTTCAATCGTGTTATTGGCTGTTGTGGACACATCATACTGTTTTGGATATGTTGACATTGGAGCATACGGTAAAGAATGTGATTCCTCCGTATTTGAAGAGATGGTTTTAATATCGGAGATGTCTTAGAAATCATAAACCTCGAAGACATACCAAGAGAGCGAAATTTGCGAGGATCAAGAAGCGGGAAGGATATACGGGACCATTTCACAAAATATTTCAATAGTAATGGATCTGTACCGTGGCAATTAAGTAAAATACAGTTAATATTTTTTCTTATCTTACATAGTTACATACCTATTTCGGCTTTTTCTGCTTCGTTCAGGTTTTCATAAATAAATGTATCGATGATTTCTTGCCAGGCGGCTTTAGTTTTATTCCTATCCTTAAAATCCTCTCTTGTCTTGTCCCATATCACGGGCCTTTCTTCCACCATAGAAATAAATGCCTCAATATCTAAATCTTCCATTTCGCACCTCATGACTACACTGTCTAAACGGAAATGAAACTACGACTCTGTACCACGGCGACAGTAGAATCCCCGTTCGTGTGTCAACAGGCATAGACTTGCATGCATTGAAATGAACGCGCCGGTTAATTTACCGACCGGCAGTTGTGTGTTCGCCGTCCAAATTTTAATATGAACGGCGGCCGGTCGGCAGAATAGCCGGTACCGGCAAGTGTGTTAAGTTGTATTCGAATGTGGGCAAAATACCATCTTCCGATTTTCTTGCCGGTCGGTGGAACAGCCGGTCGGCGGATTGCACGTTCGTGTGCAAGAGCCCTTAGGCTTTTTGATTGCATGTCCGGCTAAAATAAACGGTGTCCGTCTTGTCCGGCTTTTGTTAGGCTTTTTACATTTCGCAAACTGCCGCCGCGCCGCCGAGCGTGGCCGAGCGTAGGCGAGTCGACTACCGAACCGAAGTGCCGCCCGTCGCCCGTAGCTCAGAATTAGACATTCATTTTAAACAATACTTTATCATTCAAAGACGCGCTGGCTGATTCTTTTTCCAGCTATAGAAAGGATTTTACAAATGTTTGAACCTCTTAAGTCGTATTTCCTAAAAACGGAAAAGAATAATACAGCCAGAACTTTGAGAGAATTTTTCGAAAACGACCTTAACCCTAGAGTACGGGACATTCGTAAAATTTACGATCGACAATATTCGTCGTGGGTTTTCGTTCATTTTCGGTTAGCGTATCGGAATGAGACTCTCGATACCTTCCACCTTCCTATTTAGTTTTTGGCTAGACTTCGGTGTACGTAACATCGTGTATTTGTCAAGCGTAACGGAGATTTTGCACTTCCGTCGTAAATTTTACGATAGTCCCGTGTCACTGTTTGCTATTTTCGCGCAAGCTGATTTTTATTCTATTCTTTGAAAAGCGGTTTTGCTGACATTTATTTGTGAGGTAAGGTGTTTTCTATTTTTCATACTTATAGCGTTCTAAGTACATGTCTTTCCAGCGAAATGACTTCAAAACGGTCCTTATCTCAGGCAGAATTGGAAGAAGAAGTGAGAAAAATTATGGAGGGAGGAGACAGTGATCCAGATCCATTTGAGGATAGTGGCAGTGATTGGGAAGAAGATAATATTGAAGTAGAATCGATGAAGGGATCAGATGATTCAAATGATGAATTCTATTTGGACGAGAATGTTCCTATAAATGAACAAGAAACGACTACTTCGGCAGAGAAAAAGAATGATGACGGCCATGTGAACTCCGACGATCCCGTACATCAACCTCAACTTGAACCTTGTGAAACAAATCACTTTCTAGTTAAACCCAATATTTTGAGTTTGAAAGGAAAGAATGGTCAGAGATGGACATCAACACAGCCCAGCAGAACTAAAAGAACTGCTTCAAGAAACCTCATCCATTTTGTGGCAGGCCCGAAAGGTGAAGCGAAGGAGTATGTGACACTGGAAGAATATTTTTTACATTTCTTCTCTGATCCTATTCTTGATATAATATTACTACACACTAATGAAGAAATTGTACGACAAAGGTAAAATTACACGGGTAACAACAATGTGTCACCTACCACGAAAGAAGAACTACAGGCGCTGTTTGCAATTTTGATACTCTCGGCTGCCAAGAAAGACAACCATCTATCTGCCAGACATATGTTTGATACGACGATTTCTGGTTCCTTCTATAGAGCCTGCATGAACTGTGACAGATTTATGTTCTTACTGAACTGTCTCAGATTTGATTCAAGAGAAACAAGACAGGAAAGAAAAATTAATGATCCTTTCACCCATATCCGTGAGTTATGGGATATTTTCATTGAAACTTGCAGATCATCATATACACCATCTTCTTACCTCACTATAGACGAACAGCTTTTGGGATTTCGTGGACGATGTCCATTCCGCATGTACATACCGAATAAACCTTCAAAGTATGGTATAAAAATTTTCATGCTATGTGACAACTCAACATGCTATATGGTTGATGCTAGTCCATATATAGGAAAAAGTACCAGAACGAATGGTTTGCCGCTTGCTACCTACTTTGTAAAGGAGCTTACAAAATCTGTCCATGGAAGTAACAGGAATATTACCATGGACAATTGGTTCACGTCCGTCAGTTTGGCAGATGAACTACTCCAAGATCCTTACAAACTGACAATAATTGGAACACTAAGAAAAAATAAAAGGGAAATTCCTCCCGAACTGCTTGACATAAGGCAGCGAAACGTAAATACATCAATGTTCTGTTTTGATCAAGAAAAAGTATTACTTTCGTATGTGCCTAGGAAGCAGAAATTAGTACTGCTATTGTCTACAATGCATGAGGGTGCTGAAATTTCAAAACAAACAGGAAAACCAGCAATTGTTCAGAACTACAATGAAACTAAAGGGGGTGTCGACACATTCGACCAAATGTGTTCCAACATGAGCTGCAGCAGGAAAACTAGAAGATGGCCCCTGTGTGTGCTATATGGTATGGTGAATATAGCCAGCATCAACTCCTTTGTGATTTATACTTTTAATGCTTTATCAAGAGGAGAGAAACCCCTTTCACGTTACCAGCACATGATAGATTTAAGTCGTCGCCTTGCTGAGCCATGGATGAGGCATAGATTATCGACTCCTACGTTGCGTCGAAATATAAGTCAAGATATTGCCCTTCTTCTCAATATTCGAAAAGATACAACATCTGAAATCCCTCTAGAAAAAAAGCGTAAAACGTGCTTTTTTGCCCTTCTCAAAAGAGACGGATGACAACGACGTATTGTGGACAGTGTGGACATCCGATCTGTGGTGAGCATCGAGGAAATGTATGCAAGGAATGTAGTGTCAAATAATATATATTGACTTTTTATTGATATTTTGTTCTTGCATTTCATTGTAAAGTCCTTAGAAATATATCTTTTATTTTTCATGAGTTTTTTCATAAGAATTTTATTGTACAATGCAAGTTTTATATTATCTTCGTATATTTTACGATAGTCCCGTATTAAAGTATTTTGAAACAAGTCCCGTAATCTAGGGTTAACGAAGGCTATTTGTGGGCTGTTCATTCTTTCATGGCCATTTATCAAAATCGCATCAAAGATACAGAGACTTCCATTTGAATGGAATCAAGTTTCCGATACTATAAGTATCCTATCGCAAAACAACGTTAAAATTAAAAGTTTTCTGAATACTAACAAAGAGAACGTTGATTTCAAGAAGCTATTAGCACATAAGAAATGGGTAGCCTATTTTAAATCGATGATTATTTATTTGTCAGTATTACTTTGCTATCCCAACGCAAACGTTGAAAGAGTTTTTTCCTTGATAGGTCAGCAATGGACGAAAGAACGCAACAGATTACATGTTGATACTGTTGCCAAAATGTTGGTTGTAGAATTTAATTTAAAACATTTGACATGTAAGGATTTTTACAACTACATTTTGAAAGAAACTGAGCTCTTAAAGCAGGTTTCGACAAACCAAAAATATTAATTATTATTTTTATTGTGTAACTCAAAGAGAAAATGTTTTTTTTTTGTTTTATAGTTTAACTTAAAAAGAAGTTATTTATTTTTTTTAGTTAAAAATGTGTTATTTGTTCATAAATGCTTAATTATCTAGAATTTAATTTTATTGTGTAACTCAAAGAGAAAAAGTTTTTGTTTGTTTTATATTTTAACTTAAAGAGAAGTTATTGATTTTTTTAGTTAAAAAAGTATAATTTGCGCCTTTCTTATTATTTAAGAAAAATTCAAATATGTGAATAAATGTATGTAAGTATCTAGAATTTAATTTTGACTGATGACTATTTGACTGATTAATAATAAAGTACCTATCTAAGACTGATTTGGCATTCGATTTTATTTATTATTTCACTAGAAATTAACAAGATTTATGATAATAATCAAAAAGACTTGATTTTACATAAAAAATTTTTGTCGTACCTATTAATACTAAGACAAAATCCTCAATAAAATAGGGTGTCCGGCTTTTTTAACCAAATGTCCGGCCAAGCTGGCTGGTCTGTCCGGCTATTAGGTCTGGCGACCTGGCAACGCTATGCACGACCAAACGCCTAAGGTATAAGCAAACCTCACTACGTTTTAAAGGATAATGTCCCAGTATGTTTCTTTTTAAGTCGTCTTGTTCTTTTTTGCATGAATTGTGCTCTCATAAAAACTGCATTGGCCATGCTCTCGTATGTTCTGTTTTGTATTGCATATTATTATATTATATTATTGTATGAGTGTTATTTTTTGTGGGTTTAGTTGAAAAGCAGCTTTGGCTCAGCTACGCCTTTCATCATTTTATCTTTAATTTTTTTTTCCTCAAGTTATTTATATGATAAATGATGAATAAAAACCATTTATGATTATTATTAATTCTTTTAGCATATGCTTTGCAGAACGCAATTACTTCCTTTATTATACCTACAGTATTGCTTACTGCTTGGACACTGCTGCTTTTTGAAATCGAAAGATTCAAGGCATGATTTGCGTATGGGCTTTTTAGAGCATTTGGCAAACATATTTTCAATTCCATTAAAACCCCCTTTTTGTTCACCTAACATTAGGTTACACGTATCAGTATCAATGCCCGCACATAGTTTTGAGTCTAAGTTATTGGTTTTAATGAAATGCTTGACTGTTTGAGCAACAATTTGACCTGTGAGTTTGGGCTCATTGTATCTTCCTCAAAATTTGAGTAGCAATCCACAAATCTCATGAAGTCCTCGTAAATATGTTTTTGATAACGATACCGCAATACGATTGACATTTGTGATTTATGGCTAATGTCTGTAGTTTCGTCAAATATAATACTGTAATACTGACTTTGCCTGACGCGACTTAAAAATATATCCAAGATTTCTTCGCCACAACATTCTATAATTTCATTCTGGATGCGGCTGCTTATGTACGTAGCATGCGCTTTTGTGTTCTCTATGTTTTTTTTCAATACATTGTCGCCGCTCTCGAATGTAAACCGTATTAGTTCTCTAAAATTCCCTTTATTATTATAAGGACATTCTCGTCATTCGTGCTGTCATTAGAAGAAAGTCGTCCTCTATCTCTATGCCCTCTGAGTGGTATATTTTGGCGTCCTAAAAAACTATAGATTCTATTATAGGATTCAATCTTTGCCGATTATCTGATACTTGCTTAATTCGCTCTGAACCTATTATATTTCTTACATCATTCTCTAGAGTCTAGATTTTCGTAAATCTTTAAAAAGTTTGTAGCATCTGAAATTGCTTCTGTATGATAATTAAGGATTAAGTAATTATTGTCGCCATTTTGTATGTTCCCTCTCACAGTTTTGCTTCCTTTCAATTCGTTGCTCAGTAGTAGAACCATTATTTCATGTAAATAACCCAAAAAAGAGTGTAAGCAAAAACACGTCCGAATAAAAAGGAAAATTATGTTGTAAGCTGGTAAAATTCGAGGAGATTGTAGTTGAACATCCAGACAAATATTCAAATGTGAAACCGAGCTGTGTTCTTAGTGCCTTTTGTGAACCTGTACACTTTTTAGTAAACGCGGTCCAGGATATTTGTATAGTAAGCAAATCATTTTTATCAATTTTCAATCAAAATAAACAATCACTGTTACTCTGAATATTCGGAATAATGTCTTTGAAAAGGCTGGTTAATCAACGCAAAATATCAATCTCACGTATTACAGAGGCGTACAATCGGGGAATAAAAACGAAAACTGGCGATACTCTCAAATTAACATTCAAGTCGTATCTTGAATCACTAGATGATCATTATGAACAGTTCAAGGCTATACATAATGAAGTCATCGGCCTTCTTGATGATGATACTGACGATACCGAATTTGAGGCACACGATGTCATTCGTAAAGATACCGATTCGTTTTTCCATAAAACGAAGGCAATGTTTAGTAGTTTATTTCCCGCTCCCAATCAACAGCTCTGTCTCACTCCAATAATTCATGATGTTCTATCACGTAGCGATGATTTAGGCCCTTTGAAAGTGCCTACATTCAGTGTTAACCTGAAACATTGGCCTACCTTTTGCGATGTTTATTTATCACTGATTCATAACAATCCAAATGACTCCGATATTAAAAGATTCCAATATTTGCTCCGTTTCTTAGAGGGTGAACCATTGAACATTTTGAGCTCAATCAAACTAAAAGCGTCAAATTACGAAATCGCCTGGAAGACACTAACAAACAGGTATCAAAATGTTCGACTTTTGGCCGGTACCTACTGGGACTCGATTTACAGTGCAAATCCTTTAAAATCCAATAATTCACCTAAAGATCTTAGATTATTAACTGATGCATTTTCAGAAAATGTCGCTGCACTCGAAAATCTCGGATTTCCAGTTTTACAGCTTTTGTTTATTTTATATCCTTTTATCAAAATTGGATCACCCTACTAGAACAGCTTTTGAGATCAGGTATAGTACTACCAAAATCCCGACATATAAAAATCTAATGGAATTCCTTACAAACCATTGCAGGGCTCTCGAAACTATACAGTTAACTCGTCAAAACTCCCCAACGCACCCCAGAACCGGACGGCAAAAACCGAAAATGAATCATCCAAATTCTAATAATAACAGAAGCAATAAAAATCTCAATAGCTCATACAGATCAAAACCGCCGTACAATTTCTATATAAAAGCGAGTCCACAATCGAGCAATCCCAGCACAAACCGTTCATCTCAAAATCAAAATTCAAACAAGTGCATACTCTGCAACAATCTACAGGTATTTCATCCCTTGTCGCAAGGTGCCACGTTCATTGCAAAATCAGGACCGCTTTGGGTATGTGAAGCAACACATGCGTAAACCGTTTGCGTTTTAGTCATCTTTTATGAAATTGCGCAAGCACATTCAATTGCAAAATCGGTCGTTGTCGCCACCACACTTTGTTGCATCTGTCACAATCATCCAAATCAAAATTCCAATCAAAATCCAAGCCAAAGTCATAATTCTGTCGATTCCAATCCAAGTCAAATCACTTCGAACCTAATGTTAGCACATTCAAATTAAAATCAGTTAAATTCAAATCTTTGTCATCCCAATTGCGACTATAGTCAAAATAACCCAAGTTTAATCCAAAGTTCGTCAAGTCATAATCAAATCGCTTCAAACCCGATTCAAGATTATTCTAATCCATCACAACTTAATCCATTAACCAACCTTTGCACATCACTGTCTGCTTCGACACCAAGAAGAACTGTGCTTTTATCCACCCTCAAACTAGATGTCCTTGACGCTCGAGGTAATTACCAAACAGTTCGAGCAATCCTAGATAGCGGAAGTCAATCAGACATTATAAGCGAGTCCTGTCTCAACCGATTGGGCATATGAAGAAACCAGCACTCGATCTCTGTCTTTGGAATAAATCAATCATCGTCCGCTACTAAAGGCATGTCTACTTGCTCTATAAAACCCAGAGATCAGTCTCAACCTACTTTCACAATTCCAGTCTTGGTTCTATCAAAACTTAGTTCTCCCATGGCTCAAGCTTCAGTTGATTCTTCGTCATGGAGTTATATTTCAAATCTGAAGCTTGCAGATTATCAATTTCATATTCCTGGTCCTATTGACCTTTTATTAGGTGCAGAACTCCTCGCCGAAATCGTCAAACCAGGAAGAAGCCCAGGACCTCCAGAGAACCTTTGGCCTTTGAAACTATCTTCGGTTGGGCACTTGTAGGTGCCACAAATCAAGGTACTCAACCGCCAATTAATTCTTACTTCGTGTCTTGTGAACATTCTCTTGAATCAACCATTAGCAAGTTTTGGGAATTAGAAGCAGTCAAACCAAAAACATTTCTGTCACCTGATGCGATCAGATGTGAAAAAATTTACAAAAACACCACAACCCGAGATGCTTCAGGTCGTTTTATAGTCAATCTACCCGTTCGTCATTCAAACCCTCCCAATCTAGGAGATACTTATTCAATAGCCTATCGTTATTTTCTTTCGCTTGAATCTCGACTTTTAAAAAACCCTTATTTATCCAAGCTATAATCAGGTTTTATAAGAGATTATATCAATAATGGTCACATGACTTTGGTCCCTCAATCTCATTCGAGACCAGAGTTGTGTTGCTATTTACCACATCGTGGAGTACTTTGCCTCGATAAATCCACTACGAAATTGCATGTCGTTTTTAATCCGTCTGTTAAGGGCTCAAGAGGTATCAGCTTGATTGACACTCTTTTGATAGGTCCCAAATTACAAAACGATATTTGGGAAATATTTTTAAAATTCCGATTCTACACTGTCGTATGCTTAACGGACATCAAACAACATTATTTGCAAATTAAGGTCAATCCCATTCACAGAGACTGTCAAAAATTACTTTGGCGCTTTCATCCCACCGAACCAATCCAGGACTATCGATTGAACACCGTTACTGTTGGAGTAAGTTCAAGTCCCTATTTAGCGATCAGAACCCTTAGAGTATTAGCAATTCGAGGAAGTAAAAAATTCCCTGATGCTTCGAAAGTTTTGTTGAATAACGTTTATATGGATGGTATCTGCTGCGAATCTACGTCCTTAGAGAGTGCTTTGATTCTGCAGCAAGACCTCATCTCCCTACTCAAGTTAGGAGGTTTCGAACTTAGAAAATGGGCGTCAAATAATCCTAAACTGATTTCGCACTTTGATTCATCAGATTGTAAAATTCCCGTGAGGTTTCAGAACGACGACTCAACTTCCATTAAAGTTTTGGGACTACATTGGCATCCTTCGTCCGATACCTTCGCTTATTTATGTTCTCCTTCTAACGAAACACCAGTATCATTTTTCGCTAAAGTAATAATGAAAAGGCTTTGGTTATGCAATATAGATTCGGACGAAATCCCTCCAGATTCAATTGTAAACCTTTGGAATCAATTTTGTAATCAATTAACTACTCGTTCGAATATTTACATCCCTAGATATATATTTTCAAGTAACCTTCAGCGATGTCAACTATTCGGTTTTTGTGACGCCTCAGAGCTTGGTTACGCTTGTTTTGTATTTCTTCGTGTCGAACTGCCAAAAAACGTCATAAAGTCAGCCTTAGTTGTCGACAAATCAAGAGTAGCTCCCCTTCATACAAAATCAATCCCTCGTCTAGAGCTAGTAGGGGCCACCCTTTTAGCAGATTCGTTAGATTTAGTAATTCGTAACTATTCTTCCTTAGTCGTCATAGATGATATTTTTGCATTTTGTGATTCACAGGTTGCATTACATTGGATCACATCCCCTCCACATAAATGGAAGAGCTTTGTAGTAAATCGTGTCAGCCATATACAAGAAGTTATTTCAAATGTACCGTGGTATCATATACCGTCTCTCGAGAACCCTGCAGATTGCGCTAGCACAGCTTTAACGCCAACAAATCTTGTCAATCACCCTGTTGAGCTCCTTTCCGCCAGATCACGTAAAACAGCCACAACGTGGCAACGCCGACGAGGAGAAGAGGAAGGGGTGGCCGCCATATTGCAAGATGACTTCGATGACGATCTGACAAAACGACGTATGCGCCAAAATTCGGAAATTGGGATTTTCATGTTTACTCATAGAAGAAAACACGCCGCGTCGATTGCCGGTGGTCTCGTAAACGACAGATCAGCCGTTACCAAGATATTCGCAATTAAGTATGTGTAAGCGACAATGCACCAGCCATAACCTCAAAATACTCAGTCAAGTTGGCGCTTATGCAGCACGTGCTCTCAACCTCCAGCCCTGATACAGGTAAGTTATATAAGGTTTATCGGAATATTTTGGTTTATATAGGGTATCTAGTGGTTGTTGCAACATCCTAAAGCATTTAGTATGATTCTGTAACTGTAAATAATGATCACAAAGATGTGGCGCTTACGCATTCAGTCTGTTCAAGTACAAACGCGTAAGCGTCATAACGCTATGTAACCTTTATTTTCACTTTGCTTGATACTGATGAAGGTATTTAGTTATATTGAATCAAATAGCATGAATATGAGTAATACTTGAAATAAAGTGATTGCTGGATTTTATAAAAACGGTTTATTTAATTTGCAAATCAACTTTAAAATTTCATTCACATGTGGCGCTTACGCAAGTGTTTTTTTCAGAATGTCTAGCCGCGGAAAACGAATTGTGAGCATGGCGCTGGAAGATGAAACTGATCAAAGTTACCTGGAAGACAATATGATCAACGAGGCATTAAACTTCGACATCATATTTCAAAGCAGCTCAGGAAACATAACTGAAAATACATCCATCGAATATACGACCACCGAACATGAAATCATGACCGAAAGCGCTATCTATCTTGAAGAAATTCCTGACCCTGCTTTTCTGGAATGTGAGCAACTAGAGGTACCAGAGGATCTGACACAGAATAATGAGCGCATTACCACAAAAAAACTTGTACCATATAGTAGCAGCTCATCAGAATCTGGATGTGAATCAGCAATCGATGAATCTCCAAACCAAGATCACCGTGAATCATCAGCATCATCTTCATCTAGCAGTACATCATCTGAGACATGGAAAAGGAAGAAAAGACCAAGTCGTAAGCTGAAAAATAAAAAAAAGAAGGCTCATGGCTTACAGTACAAAACCTACAAAGGAATTACCAAACCCCCCAAAGTACTACTACCAAATCCATGTTTTGGTAAAAAATGCAAAAATAGTTGTAATGATTTCAGTCTTGATGAAAGGCATGCATTATTTGATGCTTTCTGGGCAATGGGTGATGGAAATCTTCAAAAAGCTTATATAAATGGATGCGTCAAGATAGATTATGTTAAACGAAAACGAACTTTGGAGATTACATCAAGAAGAACGTTTACATATGAACAGTACCTCATGAAGGGGAATACTCAAGTTAAGGTATGTCAACAATTTTTTATAGCTACGCTTGGAATCACGCAAAGAATTATCAGGAATGCAATATTAGGGAAAATACAAGCTATAACCGATGGTAGAGGCAAGCATAATCCTAGACATAGTATTACAGCATCTCAAAAAATGTTTCTTGAACAGTTTATCAAAGGACTACCAGCTGTACCGTCACATTATTGTAGGGGCTCAACTAAAAAGCTTTATCTACCTTCTGATATAAAGACGTTTACTAACTTGTATGAAATGTACTCTCATCAAAATACTGATAAAATGAGCATTTCTAGTTTTAAAAGAATCATAAAGAAAGAATACAACATAGGAATACATGTGCCAAAAAAAGATAAATGCATTAAATGCGAGCGTTACAGACATTTACCAAGTAACTTAAAGAATGGCAAAGAAGAACTCGACTTCCTAAGACATATTGAAAAAAAAGAAAGTGCGAAAAAATATTTTCTAGAAAAACAGAAAGACAACCATGATTCGGCTAATTTGATTGCTAGCTTTGACCTACAAAAAGTACTGACTACTCCTCATGGCAAAAGTATGTTGATAGGATTTTCGAGGAAATGTGCTTGCTATAACTTCACAATTTATGAAAGTGTCACTGCTAACGCGTTTTGTTACTTTTGGGGCGAGAAAGATGGAAGAAGGGGTGCGAATGAAATATGTTCTCATCTTTTTGACTACCTGTTACATTTGGATCAGAAAGAAGAAAAAACAAGCGTGCACTTATTTTGTGACAACTGTCCCGGACAAAATAAAAACAGGTATATGATTTGTATGTTGGCGTACTTCATAAGTATCTCAAAATCTATAAGGAAACTGACAATAACATACTTAGTCTCAGGTCACACGTACATGCCAGTAGAAAGTATGCATGCTACTATCGAAAGAAAATCGAAAAATTTGTTTATACAGGCTCCATCAGAATGGCCAACGATACTCCGCAATGCCAGAACTAAACCGAAACCATACAACGTGAAGGTTACCAATTATTCTTCTATAATAGACTGGAAACGCATTACTTCACAAAAAAGACTGAAAGATGCACAAGGGAACGACATAACAATTTCTGACGTTGCCGAGATGATATTTGATAAAGACAATACCTATGTAAAAATAAAAACAACGTATGAGAACCAAGCACACGTTGACCTACTGTTCCCGACAAAGACTGTGAAAAATCTGCCTAAAGCTTATCATTCCGAACTACCGATAAACAAAAAGAAATATGATAACCTAATTGAACTTTGTAAAGCTTTCACAATTGATGTACAATATCATTCTGAGTATTACTCTTTGAAAGGGCATAATAGTGTGGCAGACACGCTGCCTGAAACTGATATCGAAGAATGTAATGATGAAACTGAAGACTGAAATACAAAAGTATTAAGAAAACATGTTTTTTCATTTTAGACTTTTTGTTATGACAGGTGTAGTTATTTTTGTTTTGAGGAGAGTTTTTTATTTATCAAAGTTGATGTTTTAGTTATATTTTACACCAAGGTGGAGCAGCAATGTTTGCAGCGCATTTTATGGAGAGATGACCCTTCTCTGCCATTAGCCACTTACGAACTCAAAACAGTAACGTACGGGACAAAATCCGCGCCATATCTAGCAACGAGGTGCATCAAAGAATTGTCTATACAACATGAAGTTTCAGATCCCGACGCTTCGGAAATAATCTTGAACTGTTTCTATGTCGATGACATGTTAATGGGTGCCAACAGTATTGATAGCGTGGTAAAGTTAGGCAATGATGTTTTCAAAATTTTGAAGAGCGGAGGATTTGAATTACGAAAGTGGAGTTCTAACAGTGATGAAATTTTGCGAAAAATGAATGTCTCAACGTCGGAAACTGACTCGTTGGTGATAAATAGAACAGAATGTTTTAAAGCACTTGGTCTATCCTGGAATAAAAAATCTGATACGTTCAATTTTGAAGTGTCACCGAGTGAGGATCATGATAAGGTCTCAAAACGGTCAATTTTGTCAGACATAAGTCAATTGTTTGATCCCATGGGATTAGTCAGTCCGTGTGTTATTATAGCTAAAGTATTGCTTCAGAAATTATGGCTAGAAAAAATAGACTGGGACTCAGCACTATCGCCAGAATTAGGAAAACAATGGCTCAAACTAAAAAATAGTTTAATGGAATTGAATAAGATACAAATTAATCGCAAGGTTATTTGTGATGATGCTATGAAAGTTGAATTACACGGATTTTCTGACGCGAGTGCAGAAGCATACGGAGCAGCAATATATGTGAGATCTATAGACACGAATGGAAAAATTCACGTTTCCTTATTATGCGCAAAGTCAAGGGTGGCTCCGCTAAAAACAATTAGTATTCCCAGGTTGGAATTATGCGGTGCATTGATTTTGGCCAAGTTAATTTACAAGGTTGTGAATTCGGTTAAAATAGTCTTTGATACCATTTACTGCTGGACCGATTCCACAGTAGTTCTTGGATGGCTCAAAACCATACCAAAATTATTGAAGACTTTTGTGGCAAATAGAGTGTCTGAAATACAAAATTTAGAAACTCAAAACCTATGTCAGTGGCGACACGTGCCAACTAAAGTGAACCCTGCGGATATTTTATCTCGAGGAATGTACCCTAAGGACTTAACGGTGAATAGTTTGTGGTGGGCAGGGCCTCCTTTCCTATTGAATGATGAATCAGAATGGCCTCGCCCAGGGCAAGACGAGAAAAAGCTACCTGAATTCAAAGAAAAGAGTACCAATCTTTTATCATTCCACGCAAATTCTTTTCCTTTTGATAAATTTTCAACTTTAACAAAACTCAAACGTGTCGTTGCGTATTTATTTCGCTTCATAAAAAATTCATCCACGAGTACTGAAAAAAGGATAATGGGCATCCTTACAATGGAGGAGATCGATCATGCTTTCATGTGTCTAATTAAAGCTGCACAAAGGGAGTGTTTTGGTCAGGAAATTTATGATTTAAAATCAGACAAAAAAATTAGTAAAAAAAGCAAACTTTTGACCCTCAACCCATATTTAGACGAAAATCACATAATGCGTGTTGGAGGCCGACTAACAAATAGTGCGTATAATTATGACAAGAGACATGCCATTATCTTGTCTCCTAAACATAACCTCACAAAACTGATTTGTGAAAGAGAACACCTACGATTATATCACGTAGGGCCCCAAGCGTTGCTGGCGTCTCTCCGTGAAAAATTCTGGATACCTTCCGGAAATAGTCTTGTAAAATTTGTGATAAAAAAATGTGTTATATGTTTTAGACATAACTCTAGAATTTTGAATCCCATTATGGGAAATTTGCCAAAATCTAGATTTGAAGGTCAATATCCATTTGAAATAACTGGAGTAGATTTTGCAGGCCCATTGCTTATGAAAAATAAAAAAGGACGCGGTGCAAAATTAGTGAAATGCTACGTTTGCTTATTCATTTGTTTTTGTACAAAAGCCGTGCACACTGAGTTGGTCACAGATTTGTCTACGGAATCATTCATATTGTCCTTAAGACGATTCGTATCTCGAAGAGGAAAACCCCGTCAAATTTGGTCCGATAATGGGAGGAATTTCGTAGGCGCAAATTCGGAATTAAGGGCACTAGGTACCTTTTTAGACAAAAATAAAGATTTACTTTGTGAGGCATTTACTAAAGACGAAATCCATTGGCAGTTTATTCCCGCACTTTGGAGGCCTATGGGAGGCAGGAATAAAATCAGTTAAGTATCATTTAAAACGTGTAGTTGGTGAACAACATTTTACGTTTGAGGAGTTATACACCATACTTGTTCAGATAGAAGCTATTTTGAACTCGCGACCTATATCTCCCTTATCCACCAACCCCGATGACCTGTTTCCTTTAACCCCGGCTCACTTCATCCTGGGAAGGACTACAGGCGAGGTGCCAGATCCTGATGTTACGCATATACAGCAACACAAACTGTCTGAATTTCAAAAAATTCAAAACGTCAAGCAGCATTTTTGGAAACGATGGAACGTGGAATACGTGGCAGAGTTGCAGCGCAGAAAGAAATGGACTACAGATGATCAACGGGTGCTGGAACCAGGAATGTTGGTTCTGATTAAAGAAGATAACATCCCACCAGTGAAGTGGATGCTTGGTCGAGTGTTATCTGTGTCCAGAGACGTTCATGGTGTTTCTAGAGTGGCTACGTTGAAGACACAGCGTGGTGAAGTCAAAAGGGCATTTTCCAAACTATGTCCTTTACCCATCCACGACTAAGATGTTGAAGGCCTGGCCCTTCAAGGTGGGGAGTTATGTTGAGCTCCTTTCCGCCAGATCACGTAAAACAGCCACAACGTGGCAACGCCGACGAGGAGAAGAGGAAGGGGTGGCCGCCATATTGCAAGATGACTTGATCGAGCCGTCGACACACGACACGACGCCGTACAAAACAATTATTGTTATTCAAATAATACCAGCTAGGATTGTAAAAGTAAAATAAAAGCCGAAAAAAAATACAGTCCACTTCTCTACCAACACACCCCCTTTGGTTCCATGGTCCACATTGGATAACTTTGCCTACTACCAAATGGAAAATCAAAAGGTTTATCGACGAAAGTTCTGATGTCAGACTAGATGATGTCGTTAAGGCAAAAAAGGCAAATAATACAGTGGTTCTTATAGACGAAATTCAAACAGAAGACTTTTTTCATCGATTACTAAATAGCTTATCCAGTTTAAATACGATTCCAAAAATTATTTGTCGTCTTATCCGGGTAATTCGTGTCAAAACTGATACAATAAGTTCCATTTCAGATCCCTTTGAACTACACAGAGCATTATTAATTTTGGTGAAAATATAATATAGAAAGGCTGTTTTTCAGATATAATTTTGAAAATTAAAATCAATCAATTATTGCATAAGCCGTTACGGAAGCTATCGCTCTTTTTAGACGAGTCCGATTCAATTAGAGTGAGCGGACGTTTAAGGAATTCTGAGCTTTCCTTCGATGCAAAACATCCTGTATTGCTGCCTAAAAATCATAGATTAACAGACCTTATCATTGAGCAAACACATAGGGAACATTTACATCCAGGACTAAACACGATTCAATACCTAATTCGTCAGAAATTTTGGGTTTTATCTTCGCGCAGATCTATCCAGAAGGTCTTGTCATAATGCATTCGATGTTTTCGCCAAAAACCCAAAACGTATACCCCCTTCATGTTGGATCTACCATATTTTCGAACCTCACAATTAAAATGTTTCTCCCACGTATGCCTAGACTATGCAGGTCCAATAGAAACCTTTGTAGGACAGCGGCGTCGCGGTGCGCCAGCCTTAAAATCCTACATAGCCGTCTTTGTTGATACTTGTGTTAAGGCAATCCATATCGAACTTGTTTCAAGTTTAACCACAGAAGCGTGTATTGCTGCGTTAAGACGTTTTGAAGCCAGACGGGGCACTTGTGTACAGATCACTAGTGATCAGGGCTCTATATTCGTCGGAGCTATTAGAGAGCTTCACAATCTCTCTAAGTCTGCGGCAGAAAGCTTAAAAATCAAATGGAATTTAAATAGTCCAGGAGCTCCCCATCTTAACGGTTTAGCCGACGCGGGAGTTACATCCAATAAAACCCATTTACGTTATATCAAGTCATCGGAGACCAAATACTAACCTTCGAAGAACTATGAGTATATACCTTTCTCACTCAAATAGAAGCATTACTAAATTCTCGCCCCCTTTGTAAACAAAGTTCAGACCCCAATGATTTAGCACCACTTACCCCAGGGCATTTCTTAACCACAGAACCTTTAAATTCATTCCCAGACCCTGATTTATCACCCCTTAAACAAAACAATCTTAGTCGTTGGCGACCCATTCAGAGATTACATTCAGATTTCTGGAAACGTTGGAAACTCGAATATGTCAACACTCTCCAGCAACGTTGTAAGTGGAACGACCCATCAAAGGAAATTAAACTAGGTTCCTTAGTAATAATCAAAGATGAGTCAACGCCTCCACTGCGTTGGTTGTTGGGACGCGTTATGGAAGTTCATCCTGGTCATGTCAATCATGTCAGGGTTGTTACACTAAGAACACAACATGTGCCTCTCACGCGGCCGGTGGTAAACCTTTGTCCTTTACCCATAGTGAAATAATATTTAATCATATAACATAATTTTCCTTAGTTCTGTCGTGTGAGTGTTTTCGATTTTTTTTTTTTTGTAACCACTGAGTTACAAATACTCATTTATTCAATTCAATCGTATTCTTCGTCTACTCGTATACATGTTTATATCTAATCATACACTTAATTCAAATCATATATTTTCGATACTTTGTTGTCATTATCTTGTACTGAATAAACTTTATATAAAACTCCGTTTTAAGTGGGAGGAAATGTTCATCCAGGTTCTAAAACATACTTCATTATTTGAACTCAAAAGCCATACAAATTCAAACCCTTTGGCACGTGCGCATACAAGTCAAACATGGGCACAAGAAGAAGATTTAGTGAGGTCAATCTCGTAAAGATCGGAAAAACCGGGTACAGTATATCCGCTATGGCAAATGTGGTGAAGAGAGAGGAGCTTCTCCAGACCAGTCGACTGGAACACCCAGGTACGTGCCAATCCTACATTGTCTTTGTATGGCTCGGGTGTAGACTACTTTATTACCTTAATTATATCTGAACGCGCTTACAGTCCCGCGGCTCTCCACAATCTAGAATCATCTTTGTAATAACACCACGCATTCACGTATCTCATAACAAAGAACCTTTACTGTTTGGAAAATAAGATTTCTTAAATTCACGCAATTTTCAAAACCTAAATATATAATTTGCCATCTCGGACGAACGAAATGCACTGAAGTGTTTATGTACAGGGACGTCCGAGACAAAATAGACATAGATGATAATGATAGCAGGAGTATGGACCAACCACTTCGTAATTGAAATTATATTAAATTTCCATTTTTCCGTCTGTCATTATTTTAGACACGATTTTTTTATAGTACCTATAAAAATTAGAAACAAACAAAAATTGATCTTCTGACTTATGCGTGGAAAATAAAAAATCAATAAAACATAAAATAGCGTTAATACCAACTAGATCAACAAAACTTCGCTTGTTCACTTCTCAGCCAATTTTTGTTGCGGACTCCGGACTGGTACAGAATTTAGACACTAGAGTAGACCATAAAAGACTAGACTATACCTATTCTATATTCTACTGGATGACTGCGCCAGTTATAAGATCGATGCCTCAAGATCGCTTTTTAAAAAAGTTTATTTTTCGAAAATACAAACTCAGAAATGTACTTTTACAAAATCATTACAATATTATTATGATGTTAACAGTACAAAGGCTTAAATCTGACTTACTGCAAAATGTGTTGAGAACAATAAAGTCAACTCTAGGTCTTCTGGGAAATTAGTGGCATGGTCAGCATTATTCCTAGCATGTCAGCAGGAATGGCTGATATAACTCATGACTTCTCGCCTCCTAGAATGTCGACATTGTGCAACAGTCGCCTGAAGTTCTTCACAGTTCTATTAACTTTAGGCAGTTATAATATTAATATTCATGAATATTAAAGCAAATGTATTAGAAGAGCTAGAAGACCTTGAAGAGAGCATCAACCTACCTCAAGAGAGCATATGTCACAGTATTCTGAAAACTGAATTCAATATTAAAGACATGGTTTCAACACTTACTCATGTAAATGTTACAAGCATTAACCATAATTTTGACAATCTTCCAGTAACTTATTTGAATCAAACTACTGTGAACTGTGATATTCTTGTTTTCAGTGTTTCCATCTAGAGCAGTATAAGCAGTTCAACATTCCAGGTTATACTTTACAATAATTATATTTACATGAAAATATGTCGTATCTAATAAGAATCATGTTATGGCAACCTATAAAAGGCATACATTTGTCTAAAATTTATCAAAATCCTTAGTGGCACTAAGTAGACTAATATACAAATTAGACAAGATATTTTATATGTAAATCGACGTATCACGAGGTGTAGAAGCAATCAATACATTTTAATACTAATAATTTATAGAAATCTAAATCAACGTCATTTGACATATCGCGGCCCAAAGATTTTCGTAAAACAATGTAAATTATACGTTTATAAGAAATACATTCAGTTTATGATTTTTTTTTTAGAATGTTACTCATAATTATTTGTAAACATTATAATTTTTTATTTTATAAATAGTTCACAAACAATAAAATTTTTATTTTTTTTATACACAGACATTAAATTAGGTAGGTGCTTAGCCATTAGTTGTCAATCCGCGCTCTTCCAAAAGCTATTAAAAACCATATAATTAATATTTCGCAAAAAGGCAGAACAATAAATAACTTAAATAAGAGGCAAACATGCTCCCTATTCACTTTTTTCGTTAATATTTTAATGATATAATTCTCTCTTGTACAACCTGAGTTGTGCTTTAAAGGGAAACAGCAATTAGTATTGAAGCATTTTTCTGGGTTTTCTTGGGTGTGGACCAAATCACTGGATTCCACAAAAAGAAATGTACTAATTTATTTATCTTGACTAGACAGAACATTTACGTACACCACTATTTATGTCTGACTAATTCTTGTGCCGCGCCATTAACTGTGCTATACTCCACTCTGCTCTACTCTAGTCTGCTTCCCTCTCCCGGCCATCGAGTTATATAGTCCGCATCATTGGGTCGATAAGATAGCGGCCTTCCAAAATCGTAGAGGTCACTTCGCGCGTCGATCTAGAAGGTGAGTTCCTGGCACGGTGCTCAACACATGTCCCCATCGAAAGAGACTGGCTCGGTTCCCAACAGAGATCGGCCATGAAGCAGCTGGCGAATAGGAAAGTCTGGTGCGGTCCCCAATAGATGGCGCGAAGGGCTATTTATTCTTGTTACTATGCCCTCTGCCTAAAGTCATTCCGTCCCGATATGCTCTTACTGGCGGTGGATGTCGATATCGGCACGGCTGCCCTTTCTTGCATTATGAGTTCCTGAAGAAGTAACAATCCACACTCTTTCCAGGAGGTAGCCGTCTAGGACTGCGACAACATACCAGAAATCGAATGCCTGTGTACCGGAAGACCACCCCAAGCATGCTTCGGATGATTCTCCAGTCTAGGTTGTCCAGTGCACATGCCAGCTTAGGTACTGCCATTTTTCTCAGGTCCTCGGCAAGCAACACTTCTCTAAGAGAACACAAAGCGTTCCAGACATCCTAGTATTTCGGTTTCGGATACGAAGCTTTCTTGGTAACCAGATAGAAGATCTTTCGGTTGGTACCCTTTTCAGTTATCTGAAGTACTTCTCCGACTTCCGGGTTAGATTGTCGCAGCTCGTGCACACTTCCAAACCTCCTAAGAAACACCTTTGCTATACTGCCGTGCTTAGCGATAACACCGCATCTGCAAAAAATAAAGCATGGAGGAAAACATGTTTTTTCTTTTTTTCAGAGCCGTAAGAGAGTTCAAATACTTTCGCTGCCTTCTATTGTCATAACCCAGTATATTCAATTGAGAAAACATATTTTCACAAAAATGTAGAAAAAAAATGACTGGTTTTATTTTCAAGCCAGATACTGCATTTCTCTTAAGCAAGAAGTATAATGAAAGTCACATGTTGCTTGAGATTATTGCGGTACTGCGTTTTTGCTAAGTGTTTCTGCTAATTACTTTCCAATAATTTGTGACAGATAGAATTATACTCTCGATATATTTAAAAACAGACTTTTTGTTTTGATTCTCTTACAAACTAAAAACAAAAATACAAATATTCATAATGATATGCGCTAAATACCAAAGAACAACACTAATTGGAATCAGCTCTAGCAGGTATATTTCGCCAAAAATCTTTTCTGTTTTCAGGCATTATTGTATTCAACACTTTTAAAATGTTTTCCTTTTTTTCTGAATTAAAACCGCGAGGCTTATGTAACGGCTCCGGCAATTTCATACCATTGGGCTTGGTTGCTTTAAACTGTAGAAAATCTAAACAATTATTCGGCTCCCATTCCGAATGTGAGGTTTTGAAAAGAAGATAATATTGCCCTCTGCGAGCGGTAATCTGAACAATGTCTTTGAGATAAATTCGATTCATTTGTTTCTTTAATTTTTGTTGTGAAACGAAAGATTTGAAAGAATAGAAATCTGAAAAAGACATGTTTTTGATTTCTACTGCTCCCTTATTTGTTTGGGATACAGCATTAACAAAATCTGGAAAATCATACGTTTTTCCTTGTTTCTTTAAGGACAGCTCCTCTTGATGATAAAAATGGTCTGCTGACATATATGTACGCCCTGGTTCAAAATAATTAATGACAATTTCTTCAGCACTTATTTCACTTGAATTTATAATGAAAACAAGGAAACTTAATAAGCACCAATTTTTGTTTTAGCTTGAGCAGTTATCAAGCGTAACAGTGTTTTTTTCTAAGTCTCCTTGTTTTTTAAAAAATGCATAAAATGCACTTGTAACATCATCTTGCTCTCTTCCGCTTATACCTTCATGCCACAGTACTGCAAAAGGTTTTGCCAGACTCTTTTTCCCCAGTGGAACGAAGCTCTCATTATAAACTGAAAGCCTTTGGATAAATAAGACCCTTTTAAATGTCTCTAATCTTGGCAACATTATCACTTTCTTTAAGTTAGCAGAAAAATAGGAGTTACTTTTTTCATTATCATGCGCTTGTTGTCGGTACTTTTCTCGTGACTCTTTAGCCATATCAATGTGATATTTCCAAATCGTGCAGGTTTCACATCCAGGTTGAAGACTATCTTCATTATGCTCATAAAGCTTCATACTCACACAGTTTCACATTCTTCATTGCCAAGTCTAGCAAAAGATATATTTTTCTTTTCAACCTGACATCTATATATATTATACGACACCTTAATATTAGGAAATGTTTCTAAAAAATCAGCATGCATGCTTCTGACAGTTATATCGCTGGGAAGATATCGAACATTTGGTGCATGTGCACGTCTGTAATGTGAACTAACTGGATTATAAGACTCAATATGTGCATCTAACTCATTTTTTGAATAAAGTTTGCTGAACGACTTTTCCCTCGTTGGTCTTCTAACGGTACTATGATTCCTTTTGGCGTTTTTGATAGAACTTCATAAATGAATCGATCATTCGTTGGGTTGTATCCGAGAATGGTCAAATAAAAGTGTTTACACACATGTTTTCTTACCACAGGCTGTCTTTGAAGGTGTATTTGAAAACATTATGTCTAACATGTGATTCAGCATTATTTTCTGTTGTTCGACGCTTAATTTCCAAACGTTCGCAAGAGCTTAAAACAAATGATCTTCTTTCTGCATGAGATAGTTCCCAAAACTGGTTATGGATTTCACGTCTGTGATCCTCAGAAAAAAGTACTGAACATCTAATTTTACATTTTTCCTTATTACACGAAGGACCGACAGCGCTTTTATTAATTCGGCTTTTTTCTTTTTCCTGCTTAACAAACTCTCGGTGATTTTTTTCTTTTGCGTTTAGTTCCAGCTTTTGTAAGATTAGCATCCTTAGCAATCTAAAAATCATAAAAATTGAGTTTTTATGTCAAATAGAATGGTTTGTGTAGGTAACTCAGAAATAACAGCTGGAGCTTGGTATGTAGCA
The DNA here is from genome assembly GCA_963669975.1 of Acanthoscelides obtectus. Lineage (NCBI taxonomy): Eukaryota > Metazoa > Arthropoda > Insecta > Coleoptera > Chrysomelidae > Acanthoscelides > Acanthoscelides obtectus. The sequence continues at coordinate 71,518,194 of CAVLJG010000003.1, forward strand.
CCCATGGCTAGATCCAAAATTAGTTTCGTTCTTTTGGACATAATAAAACAACCCTCAACAAAACACTGCAATCCGCACGGACCAAAACAAACAACTGACCACGTTTTTAATGCATCATCATAATAATTAATAACAGTCAAGACACGACTTGTACAGGGTGGGGCAAAAGTCGCGAAGGGATTTGAAAAATTAATAACGTTTTTAAATTTTAATTTTAATTTTTTTCCCTAACACAAAACTAAAATGCAATGTTTGGAGTTTGTTTACAATTTAAGTGTGAAAGATTACATCACGCAAATGACCGCCATTTTCAGCCTCGCAAAGTGCAGCTCTTGCAAGAGCATTTTCCATTACCCGAGTCAGAATATCTGGCCCCAAAGCACTTACTTCTGCTCGAATATTATCTTTTAGTTGCTGCAGGGTTGTGGGTTTATTAATATACACTTTTCCTTTCAGATATCCCCAAAGGAAATAATCAGGGGCAGTTAAGTCCGGCGAGCGGGCGGGCCAATTGAATCCTGAATTTCTCGAAATTAAACGTTCGCCAAAAATCTGCCTTAGAAGGTGCATAGTGGCTCGAGCAGTATGCGCAGTGGCTCCATCTTGTTGGAAAGTCATCGTTTGATTGTCAGCAAGAGCTGGTCTTAAGAAATTTTGAATCATATCACGATATCGGTCGCCATCTACAGATACAGCATTCCCATCGTGGTCTTCGAAGAAGAATGGTCCAATAATTCGTTGAGACGTAACTGCTCACCATACTGTACATTTAAGCGGATGTAATTGCCTTTGATGAACCACCCTTGGGTTCTCGGTACCCCATATTCTGCAGTTCTGCTTATTTACGAAGCCATTCAAATGAAAATGGGCTTCATCGCTCATGATCAGAGAATGAATAAATTCATTATCTTCTCGAGCCATTCTTTGCAAGCGAACTGCATAAGTTAGTCGTTCTTGAAAATCTGCTGGTTTTAGTTCTTGCACTAGCTGCACTTTATATGGAAACAGATGTAAATTTCCTCTTAATATTCTGCGTAAAGACCTTTGAGACATCTGCAGCTCAGCAGAACGTCTTCGGGTTGAGGTTTCCGGATTCTCCTGAACACTCTCCTGAACGCGTTGAATGTTCCCTTCATTTCTTGCGGAACGTGGCCTTCCGCTTCGTGGGAGATCCATAACTGTGCCTTGTTGCTGAAATCGTGCCACTAAGCGTCGAATCATTGATTCAGAGGGCGAATTCCGCAAATTGAAATGACGACGATATGCTCGTTGAGTTTGAATTATTGAATGGTGATATTCAAAATAAAATTCTATAAGTTTGGTTCGTTGATTGAGGTTGTAACGCTCCATAATTAATCTCCAGGATTTATTTTACACGGTCCTGAAAAAAAAAATGAAAACAAAATAAATTTAAAAAAGTTATTAATTTTTCAAATCCCTTCGTGACTTTTGCCCCACCCTGTACTTGGGAGGAACGCGGCAATTCACATGTACTTAGCAAAAACGCAGAATCTGACCGGAAGATGTTGCATTTATGCTAAATAATGTTAGATACGGCAGTTTTAATGAGCATGCAACCAAATTTTTGTTAGTTACTGCAAAATAGTTATGTTGTTTTATGGTTAAGGTGCTTCAAACGGCATTTTTGCTAAGTTCTATATATAGAAAACATGAATTCAAGCAAGAATATGTAAAAAACTCATTTTTCAATTTTTTTGTATATACGGCGTTTCTGCTAAGCACGGCAGTATACCTCTCAACATTCGCAAGTCTGGAGCCACACAGTGTGCCAGGTCATGCTCTGGTGAAGTGGTAAACATATCTTGCTGTACTTCACATGTCACTCCATACCGACTCTTATGGCCATTAGCTTAGGAGCCATAGATTGGTCAAATGTCATGTCCGGTTCTGGTTGGATCTGCCGCGCTGCCGCATCTTCGTTGTTTCCATGATAAGGTGTAAGTCGGTTGAAATGTACAATTTGGGCTTTACCTCGTGGTACTTTCTGCCAATAAGAAGAGGTGAAGAAAACTATCTCAGTCTGTTTGATGGCTAGAGACGACATTAGCCAAATAATGGTTAATGGTCCTATTCGTGCGCCCCACCATTCCATCTGACTGCGGGTGAAAGGCAGTAGTCCTGGTCTTATTAATCTCAAGGATTTGACAGATATTTTAGAACAGATTTGACTCGAAATGGCGCACTTGGTCCGAATGCAACTCCAAAGGTACACCAAATCGACAGATCCATCTCTTTACTGAAGCGTCGGCTATCATAGAGGCTCATCGACTGATAGACGGTTCAATGATTCCCTCGTTGGCCATACTGACTATGATCTTGTCAGCCTCCTCTCTTTTAGCTAGTGGGAGCCTTCTTGCTGTCTGCCTGAAAGGGCAAGCATTTTCCGTATCGATCTTGTGCTGGACTATATTGGTTCTTCCTTTCTGTCCAGTATCGAATACATCCCGATATCTATGTATTAGATGTTTCAGTTTCTGTCATTGGTCTGGTTTTAATTACCTGCCTGATGACGATATCAGTTCTTCCAGTTCCTTAGGAATGACCCCTGAGTTTTCCACAGCTGGCATATTTCGAATGATTGCAGAAGCTGTACAGCAGCGTCCAAGCTCCGAGCCCTTCTTCAATGACACAGAGTAATGACTGAGATTCATTAGTCTCACAGGAATAGTTTTCGGCACGCACAAGGGCCTTCGCAACTGCTATCCCTGATGCATCCTAGGTTCAAACATAGCTATACTAAGTGACATATAAATCCGAGCACCCAGTTTAAATGGTTTTATTTTAATAAAAGTTGGTGAATGTATTTATCTTACTGTAAATAACAGGTGAAACAATTTTCAGCCTTATCAGTTGGACATTCCGGTTTTTATACTGCTTTTTTTTAATTCACTAACGCTCTAAAAATGAATATTTCAGCCGCAGTAAAGAATCAACGTTGGCGGATTTTGGTTCTTGACATCCTTTAGGATCGGTTACGATGCCTAGAGTACGGAGACCTGTACGATTTCGTCAACTTAGTGAGTTTGATAGGGGCCGTATAGTGGAACTTCTGCGTAGCACATCAGGGTGCATCCACACATTATTAAAGGTCAAAGGGCCTTAAAGTAGTGCAATCATTTTGAAATTTTTATCATTTACTTATTATGCTTCATTAAGTACTTATACAAAATTTTATCAAAATAAAACCATTTAAACTGGGTGTTCGGATTTATATGTCACTTAGTATATGTCACTTAGTATATTTCTCCGTCTGTAGTCTGGCCGTGTACCCATCCATTCAATACAACTTCGCTTAGTTCTGGGATCACGGTGTTTTTGGTAATTGAACTCGTACGTTTCCATTCATTTGCCGATGTAAAATGACCTCCTCATTGTTGACTCTCAAAATTCCTTGCTTAAAGCCCTTTGTGTTCATGATGTCCATTACGATGATTACGTCATCCTCAATATCAGCTACTATCGCCGCAAGTTCGAATGCACATTTTCCTATTCCAAATGCGATATTTACTTTACCGTACACGTTTGCTCCCGTCGCCGTTCGTAGTCGCCATTTGGATGGTCGAATCTTCGCCGATGCTTTCACCATGTCGGGCCTTAGATAGTCTTTGTCGCACCTGTATCCAGCCGTACGGTGTGGAGAGTCCCATCCACAAAAACATCGACAAAAACACTATTAGACTGATGTTTAAGCGAGGAGACACCGCGGTGATTCTAGCAACAACGGCCAGCCAGCAACAAACGATAGTCCCTCTTCTCACCAACGGCCGCGTCGCGCTGGATACCATCGCGCGTCGCTACAGCAGCGAAGCCGGCGCAACGTAAGCAGGCGGTGCGGCACCGTCTTCTCATGTAAAACGGTGTTATAGTATCTACACAAAATTATATACATTGTGTGTTGTCAGTGTTATCACACTATCTATCACATTCCGTGGCCGGGGCATATTAAGCCTACCAGAGGGAGCGAAGGTTACCTATACGAAACGCACATGGAAATTTGAAAATTAAAATTCTCAATTTTTCTTCAAATCAACACTACTTTTTTTTCACGAAAATCAATTCTACAATGCATCCTTCATATCCGGGATCGATTACATCTCGTGGCCGGGGCATATTAAGCCTACCAGAGGGAGCGAAAGTTACCTATACGAAACGCACATGGAAATTTGAAAATTAAAATACTCAATTTTTCTTCAAATCAACACCACTTTTTTTTCATGAAAATCAATTTTACAATGTATCCTTCATATCCGGGATCGATTACATCTCGTGGCCGGGGCATATTAAGCCTACCAGAGGGAGCGAAAGTTACCTATACGAAACTCACATGGAAATTTGAAATTTAAAATTCTCAATTTTTCTTCAAATCAACACCACTTTTTTTTCACGAAAATCAATTTTACAATGTATCCTTCATAACGGGGATCGATTACGTCTCGTGGCCGGAGCATATTAAGCCTACCAGAGGGAGCGAAAGTTACCTATACGAAACGCACATGGAAATTTGAAAATTAAAATACTCAATTTTTCTTCAAATCAACACCACTTTTTTTCACGAAAATCAATTTACAATGTATCCTTCATATCCGGGATCGATTACATCTCGTGGCCGGGGCATATTAAGCCTACCAGAAGGAGCGAAAGTTACCTATACGAAACTCACATGGAAATTTGAAAATTAAAATACTCAATTTTTCTTCAAATCAACACCACTTTTTTTTCACGAAAATCAATGCTACGATGCATCCTTCATATCCAGTATCGATTACATCTCGTGGCCGGGGCATATTAAGCCTACCAGAGGGAGCGAAAGTTACCTATACGAAAGCCACATGGAAATTTTATCTACTGGCCTCCCAAAATACTGAATTGCAACGTTGTATTAGGGCGAAAGACAGGATAAAAAGCCTTACTGATACTGGAGGGTTATGTCGGAGCAATAAATTATAGATAAAAGGAACCGCATTCTATAGAGGCGCGTGGCTTGGTTGAGTTGTCTCCAGTGGCGGTGGGCTATTGCCGTTGACGAGGTGCAGGTTTAATTAAGTTCAAAATATGGTATGATTTTCAAAGCAGACTACATCTTTATTTCTAATATATCTCCAGTCTTTTGAGAAGGAAAATATTTTTCAAATTTCAATATTCAGTGAGAAGCAGGTTGTTTGATTAATTCTGGTATGGTAGGTTGGATGTTTGGTATTGAATAAACAAGCCGTAGTTAACTAGGAAACTGAACATTCATATCTAACGTGTAAATATGAAAACCGTTTACTTTACGAAATTAGCGCTGGCTATTTATTCTTCTTGCAACTAATTTCATTAGCCCTGAAAAGTGTTTTACCAGTATTTAGCTTAACCATTCTCTGTGTCTATACAAAACTACATTCTGGTCTACATGCTTCTTACTTTGTAAACATACTGGTAGATTCAGCGACATTATGCAGAAATCCAAGTATGTAGAATTTTTGCTTTTCCAGTAATCCTCCCAATGCTAATACAAACAATTACGATCAGTTATGATTTGCTAATATTATTCATCTGTGACTTCCTAGTTTAGTCCGATGACGGAAATGTTAAATGTGCTCATAAAAGTGATTTGTAGGAGCCACTGTTGTGGTTGATTTTTTTTATTTTTTTTATACTCCAACTAACACGAAGGCCTAAGGCCTAAACACCCATTGGGTACCGTGGGGCTATAGGGGGATACAGGGGAAAGGGGGAACGCCACACGGACTCTGGTGAGGGAACACGTGTGCATGCAACATGCACACATTGTGGGCTCCGCCTACGAGATCCGCCGGGTAGTACCTCCGCGTTCGACAGTCAGAGACTACCATCTACCACCTACTGGACAATCACAACATCCATAGCCAAGACTGATCAGAAGACCCAAGGGTCTACTACTGCGGCCACCGCTGCTGCCTAGAGATAGTAATTGTTTCTTGGAGATTGAGATACTGCTCAACCAGTGGTGTTATCCAGAAAAAGATCTGGGGGTGGGGTCAGGATCCAGGGTCATGAAAATTCCGTCTCGGAGGGGAGGGGTGTCTTGGAGATAGAAAACTGCATAGTAGGAGGGGACTCGCTTAGTCCAGGTAGCTACACTTCACAGAAGACATAACATGCTATATGTAGAAGAAGCGTAATGAGCTGTTGCGCTTCGGGAGGGGAGACTCCGAGGAGCCCCAAAGCCTTCCCATGAATACGCCGGTGTGCCCATACCAGAATAGGCGTGGGGTCTGTGGGCCAAGCTCAAAGAGTTCCGCCGTTCTTTCTAATATCATTGGGTTTGCATCCAAACAGCGTGGGCGACGAAGTAAATAAATAAATAAGTCCTTCTTGATTAAATTTACAACTTGATGCATTAATTAATGAAATTATCCCGTTTTTAGTCATAAAATGCTACCAGACATTTGAGAAAAAAAATAATATTTTAAATTTCAATAGGTATTAAGAGTAATCCATGCAGTTTGCGGCGCGGCACCTCAAACACAAAAGCTGTATTTTGTGTTTTCGGCTCACAAAGAAATTGACAGTAGCTAGTAAAAAAAGTCGTATTTTTCTATTTGACTCTTACGTTTAGTGGATTTAGCATTTAGAAGGCTGGCTATTATTATATTTTTTTATACCTCCAATCGCATCCTCAGAAAAAAATTCGGCCTGATTTTTTGTTCATTTTCCTGTTGTGCTTTTTGTCACTGCAAGCAAACTGTAGCTAAACTGTTTTCACAAAGCTTTTTGAAAAGCTTGTTAGTGAGACTTCGCTTTGAAATGATATTCCCAACTTGGGGGAATAGGACGGAGGTTTTTTTCAGTGTACTCGTATAGTACAGAAACATTTTCACTGTATACTGGAAATCTATTTTGAATAACAATATGTAATTTTTTCAGACTGCTACGTGGCCCGTATTAGATTTTTATAAAAATGTGTTTGTTTATTTGTTACTTTTGTTTATGGATTTATAGAGAAACTGTTTTTTTTTGAGAATTCTATATTGATTTATTACTTGTTTGTATTTTAAAGGGTATTATTTTTGTTTTAATTGCATGGAATTGACTGTTTGTTTTTATTATTTTATACTATACACTATGCACCGGCGGGTCTTCGGCGATCTAGTTCATTTCTGCCGCTACACCAACGGACTTTGCTCCTCGGAGCTCTCTTCCATGATGCAGCCGCGCGATGTGCCTGTCAGATAGACCCGCCTAACTTTGACGTCCCATCCTAACCGTGTCGAGCTTCGTTCATCCAGAACTTTGCGATACGACCGCCCCTTTGTCCCGAGAGTTTTGAGACTGTGGAACAATCTACAAGAGGAAGCTTTTCCCAGTTCTACTAACCTTAGTTCAAAAATCGTATTAACAAAATTTCTTTGGGACCATCATAGCAGCCGCGGTGTTTCGGCATTTAGGCTTGTGCCTGCGCGACTGCTTCGATATATAATATAGGTATATATACCTGTATATATATATATACTCCATAATCATTTCAATTTTTGTCTTGTCTATTGAATACCAAATATATTTGACCTGCCATAGAAAAATTCATCTCTTAATCTCTGTTTGAGAATCTGACTGACCAGTTATTAAACCGACCGTCGGCAATGAGTAATCAGGGGAGCAGAAACAAGTCGTCCTTCGACCTGTCTTTAGGCAGTGCCTCCCTCTTTTATCGAGTATAATTTATTGCCGGTTTATTTCTTTCATGTCCTTTACCGCCGTCTGATGGATCACTCTAAGCAAAAGCTAAACATACACGGTAATGTTTACCGAAAGGACATGCGATAAACAATAAGACTTTTGAGCATAGCAACTAGAATTCTTAGAGAAATTTTACATGGAGCACCCTTCAAAACACTTTAAGGAGTGTGTATAATTCGTATTTTTAAGTGTTGTGTTCTGAAGATTTAAAAATAGGAAAATTGATATATCATTATCTGCCGTTGGTAATAATGGAATCATCAACTTGAGCATTTGATAGACCAATTGAGTATGAGTGAAAGACGAAAGGTAAGAAACCCAAGGCCCTGGATGGAATGAAGCTTCTCAAACGCTGGGAGATTTTAGGAACTAATTCGCGTCGTGTAACGGCGGAGTGTGGGTGGAGACAGTTCACCAAAATATTCATACAGATCGTATTAATCAAATTCAGGCGGATAACCAAATGGAAATGGTATTTACCATTTTGGGTTGGTATTTACCAATCCGTTTAAGCGAGTGTAGTTATCAGTTTGGTTATAAGATCCGTGACGTCACGAATCAGCTGTTATATGTCATAGTTATCACCGCAAAATTGTGGTATTTACCCAACTCAAGAGTAGTTTTATATTTCTGGTTATTATTTGAAATGTGACAAGTTAGAATTTTGCCGGGTATTGGATATTGTTATTGTACTTCAGCTTCATTTTTGAGAAAAATGATACAGGCTGACTTCAGTTTTACCATAAAGTGGAGCACCTTATTAGTTATACACATTACGGTTGTTGGGGACACCTTAAATGTAGTTCCTATGCTTAACAAAGTATCCTGTGTAGCCATATACCACAAGAATATTAAAATATGGCCATATAAACTCAGTAGATGATATCCACCTGTATACGGTTTTGCTAATTTCTTTTTTCATCATTTCCGCCGAATCAATAAATGTTTTCTTTGACATGCGGAAAAATTTAGAGAATTGAAAGTTATCATAGCTACAAAGCCATGGTTCCATCATTAAAAAAAAATCTAAAAAAAGACATTTCTCCCATGAATATTATGAAAGGTTTCTTATTTAAACTTTCCATATACAGTTGTAGACGAAAAAGCACCGATTTTTAAGTGATAATAAAAATAATCAGAGATTATATACGCGCTTTTCTAAAATAAACAACTTGCAACAAAACCGCGGTTGAAACCAACGCGTTCAAGCGATTCCTATAACTGACGTCATGAACCCGTGTGTCATCTTGAACCATATTATAACCGCGGCACATAACACAGAAATTTTGGTTATTCGCTTGGATTTGATTATTGTGGCGGAATCATGAATCTGGATATCCATATTTTTAGAGTGTATGTCCAGCTTTACATCCACCCTTCAACTGGATAGATACACCCACACACATGCCGGTATACAGTAGGTTTTTTTTGTTTATGATTTACTGCCTGGAGGCGACCAAGATATTCAATAAATGGAAGAAAGGTTACAGGGGGATGGTTCACCTGAATGGGTTCCCTACTTTTGCCTAGATTGGCATGTCATAGAGTAAGATACAGGGTAATACATATTATTATTTTTTCTGTCTAGACGATATATGATAAATAGCATTTTCTGGAAAATAGGCTTGAAAAATAGAGTGATTTAGCGTTCCACCCATTGGCGATAACCCACCTGTCGTTCTGGTTTCCTTGACATTGTGCAATATCAGTAACTACTATACTGATTCTAACAGAGGTTGGAATGGATTATAGTTGGATTATTGTTCGGTCACAAGTTTGAAAATTAGTGTAAGAGCGCTAAACTTAGTAACCAGAAAAGAAAGCAGATTTTCCAAACTGTGTGCTTACATTCTAAAAGCTTTTTCAGTGTAGATGAAAATAATCACTTTGTTTTTTGTATGTTCGTATTTATTTTTCAGGGAACATGAATAATGTAAACTGAAGAGTATAAAATTAAATAAAGAAATGGAACATCACATCTATTTTCTCGCAATATACTTGAAGGATCTACTTTGGAAATGTTTGGCAATAATCATTGACGTAGAATGCAAAACTAAATAACAAATTTGTATCGTATTTTCTTCTTTTTGGTACTACCCAGTCATGAATCACAAAAATTTAGTTGTTCAATAAAGAGTTCCAGCACGATGTAACTTCAAACTAACAACTTTTTAGGACAGCATAAAAGAACGGTGGGCCTTTGGAGTCACTATCGAATGATCTTATAATCCTCCTAATGTTTGTCTAGTCGCAAATGAAACCTCATAAGCTAATAGTGCCTACTGATGACATTCCGGCATTCACGGTGGCTTTTTTAAGCAAATACATAAGTTATTCTTTGCGTTTAGTGGTGTTACAACTTAAGCGACGATGTCTCAAGTTCCAAATATGTTAGAATAACAATAGTCGCCTTTACATCATTAGCGGAGAATCGAAATATTAGCACCCCACTTCCTGCTAGTTTCGCAACACCTAAAACAATCTGGTGTTTTGCGGTCAACTACCTTCAGGTGACCTTCATTCCTGGATATTTACCTTCCTCCTGACTAGCTGCTATATCACAGACATCACAGTTTAACGCCAAGAACTGTTTCAACGACGGAGTGACGCTACTCTTCTATAGTCCATATCATTTCGCCACTACTTGCTTAACCACCTTAGGCGCTAATGCGACGTTGCAGTTCAGTATTTTGGGAGGCCAGAAGATTAAGGAGGTATGTGCAACTTCGATTGCAGATTTTTGTACCTTATTATAACAATGAACTGATGAATTATAATTTATTGTTCGCCCAACCTTCGTTTTTGGCTTGTCTATTGAATACCAAATATTTGACCAACCACAGAAAAATTCATCTGTCAATCTCTGTTTGGGATCTGACCAGTTATTAAACAGACCGTCGGCAATGAGTAATGACCTGTCTTTATGTAGAGCGTCCCACTTTTTGCCAGTATAATTTATAGCACACATCAGAACATGTGAATCTCTATTCAGACAGTAGACAAACAAAACCTTGACTGGCTTCTTCTACCGAGTCAAATTCTTAACTCAGTCTTTACCGTTAGCTTAGCACACCAATATTATTATATTGAATATCGCATATCTTAGGCGTAGTTCCGTTGAAATTTTGCAGGATTGCATGCTTACCTAAAAGTAATGTAGAAGTAGACGGACCGAACTCGGTTTTTCTCACTTTCTTGTTTTGTATCGAAATCAACACCTCTTAAGCTGAATATTGAAATGATTGAATATGTACAAAATAAGGCAATGAAAAGTGCTAATTAATTATCAAAATACATGTTTTGTACCTTTTTTGTTTTTTTAATCATAAATTTGCATTTATTCAAATATGTTATGTTTAGCAGCTTAAGCAACGTAAATCAGTTTAACAGTATTGAATTCGAAAATCACGTGACGAGACGACCGCACCGCATGATACTATGTAGAAAAACCAGAAAATTGCACAAGAGTATCGGCACTACTCGAAAATTCCTTGCAAGTACGCTTTCCTTGTAATAATACTTGCACGTTCCCACATTCCAGGCAAATGTCAGTTTCTACTGGCTAACCGGCAACACTGAAGATGATTCATTTCAGCCAAAGAATGCTACGCGTGGCTGGCGGGGAATCCGTACAGCTCAAAGGAAGAGGCGCGCCGTTGCCAGTGCTTTATATTTTCCAAAGATTCTCTGTAATAACTGTCTCCCCGCTATAATATTATTCAAATCTCTCTCAATAACAAGTATAGGCATGTGGGAAAGGGAGCCCCTCGATCTGTTCTAATACTGGAAGGCATGGTGAAACGGTAGGTAGTATGGACCGAAACCCTTATCTTAGAATGAAAAAGTTTTTCTTGAAGTTTGTGGGATATACAGGGTGATTTATTTAAACACGCCAAACCTTTAAGATCGCATATCCCAGGCACTATTAAACCGATTTCGTTAAAATAGAAGTTACGTACAGGTGGACGGACGGTTAAAAAATGCAGGGCCGGGCTATGTTTTTTCACTGTTTTGCTTTTGACCAAATCAACAGTTTTTAGCTTGATATTGAAATGTTTGACAGTGTACATAAATGCCAACGAATAGCACTAACCTATTAGCTAAATAGATTGTGTTGATTTTCGTGAAAAAAAACTGGTGTTGATTTGAAGAAAAATTGAGAATTTTAATTTTCAAATTTCCATGTGCGTTTCGTATAGGTAACTTTCGCTCCCTCTGGTAGGCTTAATATGCCCCGGCCACGAGATGTAATCGATCCCGGATATGAAGGATGTATTGTAGCATGGTTCTTCGTGAAAAAAAACTGGTGTTGATTTGAAGAAAAATTGAGAATTTTAATTTTCAAATTTCCATGTGCGTTTCGTATAGGTAACTTTCGCTCCCCCTGGTAGGCTTAATATGCCCCGGCCACGAGATGTAATCGATCCCGGATATGAACGATGCATTGTAGAATTGATTTTCGTGAAAAAAAAGTGGTGTTGATTTGAAGAAAAATTGAGAATTTTTATTTTCAAATTTCCATGTGAGTTTCGTATAGGTAACTTTCGCTCCCTCTGGTAGGTTTAATATGCCCCGGCCACGAGATATAATCGATCCCGGATATGAAGGATGCATTGTAGAATTGATTTTCGTGAAAAAAAAGTGGTGTTGATTCGAAGAAAAATTGAGTATTTTAATTTTCAAATTTTCATGTGCGTTTCGTATAGGTAACTTTCGGTCCCTCTGGTAGGCTTAATATGCCCCGGCCACGAGATGTAATCGATCCCGAATATGAAGGATACATTGTAAAATTGATTTTCGTGAAAGAAAAGTGGTGTTGATTTGAAGAAAAATTGAGTATTTTAATTTTCAAATTTCCATGTGCGTTTCGTATAGGTAACTTTCGCTCCCTCTGGTAGGCTTAATATGCCCCGGCCACGAGATGTAATCGATCCCGGATATGAAGGATGCATTGTAGAATTGATTTTCGTGAAAAAAAAAGGGGTGTTGATTTGAAGAAAAATTGAGAATTTTAATTTTCAAATTTCCATGTGCGTTTCGTATAGGTAACTTTCGCTCCCTCTGGTAGGCTTAATATGCCCCGGCCACGAGATGTAATCGATCCCGAATATGAAGGATGCATTGTAGATTTGATTTTCGTGAAAAAAAAGTGGAGTTGATTTGAAGAAAAATTGAGAATTTTAATTATCAAATTTCCATGTGAGTTTCGCATAGGTAACTTTAGCTCCCTCTGGTAGGCTTAATATGCCCCGGCCATGAGATGTAATCGATCCCGGATATGAAGGATGCATTGTAGAATTGATTTTCGTGAAAAAAAAGTAGTGTTGATTTGAAGAAAAATTGAGAATTTTAATTTTCAAATTTTCGTGTGAGTTTCGTATAGGTAACTTTCGCTCCTCTGGTAGGCTTAATATGCCCCGGCCACGAGATGTAATCGATCCCGGATATGAAGGATGCATTGTAGAATTAATTTTCGTGAAAAAAAAGTGGCGTTGATTTGAAGAAAAATTGAGAATTTTAATTTTCAAGTTTCCATGTGAGTTTCGTATAGGTAACTTTCGCTCCCTCTGGTAGGCTTAATATGCCCCGGCCACGAGATGTAATCGATCCCGAATATGAAGGATGCGTTGTAGAATTGATTTTCGTGAAAAAAAAGTGGTGTTGATTTGAAGAAAAATTGAGTATTTTAATTTTCAAATTTCCATGTGCGTTTCGTATAGGTAACTTTCGCTCCCTCTGGTAGGCTTAATATGTCCCGGCCACGTGATGTAATCGAAACGGATATGAAGGATGCATTGTAGAATTGATTTTCGTGAAAAAAAACTGGTGTTGATTTGAAGAAAAATTGAGAATTTTAATTTTCAAATTTCCATGTGCGTTTCGTATAGGTAACTTTCGCTCCCTCTGGTAGGCTTAATATGCCCCGGCCACGAGATGTAATCGATCCCGGATATGAAGGATGTATTGTAGCATGGTTCTTCGTGAAAAAAAACTGGTGTTGATTTGAAGAAAAATTGAGAATTTTAATTTTCAAATTTCCATGTGCGTTTCGTATAGGTAACTTTCGCTCCCCCTGGTAGGCTTAATATGCCCCGGCCACGAGATGTAATCGATCCCGGATATGAACGATGCATTGTAGAATTGATTTTCGTGAAAAAAGAGTGGTGTTGATTTGAAGAAAAATTGAGAATTTTTATTTTCAAATTTCCATGTGAGTTTCGTATAGGTAACTTTCGCTCCGTCTGGTAGGCTTAATATGCCCCGGCCACGAGATGTAATCGATCCCGGATATGAAGGATGTATTGTAGAATTGATTTTCGTGAAAAAAAAGTGGTGTTGATTCGAAGAAAAATTGAGTATTTTAATTTTCAAATTTTCATATGCGTTTCGTATAGGTAACTTTCGGTCCCTCTGGTAGGCTTAATATGCCCCGGCCACGAGATGTAATCGATCCCGGATATGAAGGATACATTGTAAAATTGATTTTCGTGAAAGAAAAGTGGTGTTGATTTGAAGAAAAATTGAGTACTTTAATTTTCAAATTTCCATGTGCGTTTCGTATAGGTAACTTTCGCTCCCTCTGGTAGGCTTAATATGCCCCGGCCACGAGATGTAATCGATCCCGGATATGAAGGATGCATTGTAGAATTGATTTTCGTTAAAAAAAGGGGTGTTGATTTGAAGAAAAATTGAGAATTTTAATTTTCAAATTTCCATGTGCGTTTCGTATAGGTAACTTTCGCTCCCTCTGGTAGGCTTAATATGCCCCGGCCACGAGATGTAATCGATCCCGGATATGAACGATGCATTGTAGAATTAATTTTCGTGAAAAAAAAGTGGTGTTGATTTGAAGAAAAATTGAGAATTTTAATTTTCAAATTTCCATGTGAGTTTCGTATAGGTAACTTTCGCTCCCTCTGGTAGGCTTAATATGCCCCGGCCACGAGATGTAATCGATCCCGAATATGAAGGATGCGTTGTAGAATTGATTTTCGTGAAAAAAAAGTGGTGTTGATTTGAAGAAAAATTGAGTATTTTAATTTTCAAATTTCCATGTGCGTTTCGTATAGGTAACTTTCGCTCCTTCTGGTAGGCTTAATATGTCCCGGCCACGAGATGTAATCGATCCCGGATATGAAGGATGCATTGTAGAATTGATTTTCGTGAAAAAAAAGTGGTGTTGATTTGAAGAAAAATTGAGAATTTTAATTTTCAAATTTCCATGTGAGTTTCGTATAGGTAACTTTCGCTCCCTCTGGTAGGCTTAATATGCCCCGGCCACGAGATGTAATCGATCCCGGATATGAAGGATGCATTGTAGAATTGATTTTCGTGAAAAAAAAGTGGTGTTGATTTGAAGAAAAATTGAGAATTTTAATTTTCAAATTTCCATGTGAGTTTCGTATAGGTAACTTTCGCTCCCTCTGGTAGGCTTAATATGCCCCGACCACGAGATGTAATCGATCCCGGATATGAAGGATGCATTGTAGAATTGATTTTCGTGAAACAAAAGGGGTGTTGATTTGAAGAAAAATTGAGAATTTTAATTTTCAAATTTCCATGTACGTTTCGTATAGGTAACTTTCGCTCCCTCTGGTAGGCTTAATATGCCCCGGCCACGAGATGTAATCGATCCCGAATATGAAGGATGCATTGTAGATTTGATTTTCGTGAAAAAAAAGTGGAGTTGATTTGAAGAAAAATTGAGAATTTTAATTACCAAATTTCCATGTGAGTTTCGTATAGGTAACTTTCGCTCCCTCTGGTAGGCTTAATATGCCCCGGCCACGAGATGTAATCGATCCCGGATATGAAGGATGCATTGTAGAATTGATTTTCGTTAAAAAAAAGTGGTGTTGATTTGAAGAAAAATTGAGTACTTTAATTTTCAAATTTCCATGTGCGTTTCGTATAGGTAACTTTCGCTCCCTCTGGTAGGCTTAATATGCCCCGGCCACGAGATGTAATCGATCCCGGATATGAAGGATGCATTGTAGAATTGATTTTCGTTAAAAAAAAGGGGTGTTGATTTGAAGAAAAATTGAGAATTTTAATTTTCAAATTTCCATGTGCGTTTCGTATAGGTAACTTTCGCTCCCTCTGGTAGGCTTAATATGCCCCGGCCACGAGATGTAATCGATCCCGGATATGAACGATGCATTGTAGAATTAATTTTCGTGAAAAAAAAGTGGTGTTGATTTGAAGAAAAATTGAGAATTTTAATTTTCAAATTTCCATGTGAGTTTCGTATAGGTAACTTTCGCTCCCTCTGGTAGGCTTAATATGCCCCGGCCACGAGATGTAATCGATCCCGAATATGAAGGATGCGTTGTAGAATTGATTTTCGTGAAAAGAAAGTGGTGTTGATTTGAAGAAAAAATGAGAATTTTAATTTTCAAATTTCCATGTGAGTTTCGTATAGGTAACTTTCGCTCCCTCTGGTAGGCTTAATATGCCCCGGCCACGAGATGTAATCGATCCCGGATATGAAGGATACATTGTAAAATTGATTTTCGTGAAAAAAAAGTGGTGTTGATTTGAAGAAAAATTGAGTATTTTAATTTTCAAATTTCCATGTGCGTTTCGTATAGGTAACTTTCGCCCCTTCTGGTAGGCTTAATATGTCCCGGCCACGAGATGTAATCGATCCCGGATATGAAGGATGCATTGTAGAATTGATTTTCGTGAAAAAAAAGTGGTGTTGATTTGAAGAAAAATTGAGAATTTTAATTTTCAAATTTCCATGTGAGTTTCGTATAGGTAACTTTCGCTCCCTCTGGTAGGCTTAATATGCCCCGACCACGAGATGTAATCGATCCCGGATATGAAGGATGCATTGTAGAATTGATTTTCGTGAAACAAAAGGGGTGTTGATTTGAAGAAAAATTGAGAATTTTAATTTTCAAATTTCCATGTACGTTTCGTATAGGTAACTTTCGCTCCCTCTGGTAGGCTTAATATGCCCCGGCCACGAGATGTAATCGATCCCGAATATGAAGGATGCATTGTAGATTTGATTTTCGTGAAAAAAAAGTGGAGTTGATTTGAAGAAAAATTGAGAATTTTAATTACCAAATTTCCATGTGAGTTTCGTATAGGTAACTTTCGCTCCCTCTGGTAGGCTTAATATGCCCCGGCCACGAGATGTAATCGATCTCGGATATGAAGGATACATTGTAAAATTGATTTTCGTGAAAAAAAGTGGTATTGATTTGAAGAAAAATTGAGTATTTTAATTTTCAAATTTTCATGTGCGTTTCGTATAGGTAACCTTCGCTCCCTCTGGTAGGATTAATATGCCCCGGCCACGGAATGTGATAGATAGTGTGATAACACTGACAACACACAATGTATATAATTGTATAGATACTATAACACCGTTTTACATGGGAAGACGGTGCCGCACCGCCTGCTTACGTTGCGCCGGCTTCGCTGCTGTAGCGACGCGTGATGGTGTCCAGCGCGACGCGGCCGCTGGTGAGAAGAGGAACTATCGTTTGTTGCTGGCTGGCCGTTGTTGCTAGAATCACCGCGGTTAGCATGAGGTCATATAGCACCATGTGTTAGCATTAGCAGTTTGTAAAATGTATGTCCAAATAGGACAAAATGGTGAGTTTTATAATACTATACAGTTTTATTGCTGGATCTGCCTGTAGTTTATTATTCATCATAGTTCAGTGAAATTATGAGTACGTTGATTATGAATATTCGATTTTGTGTTTTTATATCAGAAGCATGTGGAGAAATTTTTGATGACCACCATCTTGTTTTACGCTTTTTTTGCTATTTCATGATTTTATTTTATGAAAGGCATTTCCAATTTTCGGTTTGATTTTATCAAACTATGTAATGTAATTCTAACCTAGAAAATCGTTGGTTCTCTTTTGAGGCAGACTGAGATTGGAAATGCCTTGGCCATTAGGGCACGTTGCTAATGCACACGGTTCTTTTTCAGATTGGGGCCACCCCCTTTCCCTTTCCCTTTCCCTTTGCCTTTGTCTTTGACTTTTGCCTTTGCCTTTGTCTTTGACTTTGCATTGCTTGGCCTATCACTTCACCCATGCACGTGCCTTGGCAGCGCCATCACCTTTAAGTTCAACTTCGCCTACATCTAGTTTTGAAGCCACTAAATGTGAGGTCACCCCTCATAACTGGGACCTCCACTTCAAGCACCTGGCTATCCTCGCTTCAGTCCAGTCAAAATGGACCAGCTTAGCGAAAGATAAGTGTATAGTTTTATAGCAGCGCCAAAGATTTAAAACTTATTTTGTTCTTTAAAATTTCAATTTCAAATGTAATGAAAGTGCTTTTCAAGTTAAATAAAATCTGTTAAATTTTTGTGTTCTGTTTGTTCTTCTATCGTCTAGCCATGCCATGGTCGACACACAGCTACACGCCTGTAGATGTCTTCATGCCACCGACTGAGCTACCCCCTTTCTGTTATTGTGCAGAAAAGTTGGAATCTTCATTGCATTCCATCTTTTCTGGACTTTTTGCGGAAAGGAAGCATTACAAGACTAAAGACAAATGGATATAACACCTGGTTATCATAGAAAAAATCATAATGGAATTTTGGAAACCGCCATGTACTTACAAAAAAAAATTATTGGCCACATAAGAAAAATCAAGTTTCAAATTCCATTAATAAATGTGAAGTATGCCTGACTTTCAAGTATGAGACACATCCTTACAAATATTCACAAGAAGGTCCTATGCTAGCTCAATATCCATTTGAAACTATTCATGTTGATTGCTTTATAGTGAAAGGTAAATCATTTTTGACAATTATTCACACATATCACATCGTGGGATCCCTAAACGAAAGGTATGTGATTGGGGCACAGAATTTAATAATGCAGTGTTCAAAGAATTTTGTTCATTCCATGAAACAGAAGTACACCTTACTACAAGCACCAACTCAAACTCTTATAGTCCAGTCGAGAGGTTTCATTCTACTCTCATAGAGAAAATAACAACTTTATCTATCAAAGAACCGCAAATACCGCTTGATGAAATTATTCATAATGCATTGATTTATTGCAATTAAAATATCAATTCTACAACAGACTTTTCCCCTCACCAATTATTATATAATCCACTCAAACGAAAAGATATTCATGAGTTGTAAGTAGACTATATATACTAAGTGACATATAAATACGAACACCCAGCTTAAATGGTTTTATTTTAATAAAATTATGTATAAGTACTTAATGAAGCATAATAAGTAAATGATAAACATTTCAAAATGATTGCACTGCTTTAAAGCCCTTTGACCTTTAATAATGTGTGGATGCACCCTGATGTGCTACGCATTCTCCAACGCGCCTAGGCATGCTTCTGATCAGGTGGTCAATGTCCTCCTGTGGTATCTCATTCCAGGCAACCACCAACTCCTCTCGAAGTGCTTCTAGAGTCTGAGGAGGACGTTGCAAATTGAGCAATCTCCTACCCATTATATCCCACACATGCTCAATTGGGGATAAGTCGGGAGATCTTGGTGGCCATGGTAACAATGTGACATCATTATGTTGAAAGAAGTCTATTGTGACTCTTGCAACATGTGGTCGGGCATTATCTTGTTGGAAAGTTGGATCTGCCAGGGTGTCAAGATAGGGTAAAAGATGGGGTTCTAGAACTTCGTGGATATAACGTTGCGCGTTCATGTTACCTCTGATGAAGATTAAAGGTGACCTGGAACCATAAGCTATAGCAGCTATAGTAGGTCCATTTGTTGGAACTGAACAAAGGCATATTATAAAAAGACCACTTAAATATGTTAAGCCATCAAGGAAAACATATTTTCAGAATCAAGATCCACAAACTGGCAATAACAGTGGAAATGCAACGAAATGATCCTTACCATGGATATTTTAATGAATCCTAGACCCAGCTAGGGTAGTTCAATATATTATTATCATAATTTAACGTACACGTTACAAAGGTTACAGATAGCTATATGAAAATTTCTGCCCAAATACAAAATGATATTTCTGGGCACGCTTCACTTCACATTTATGACGCACTGTAAACTCTACTGCAGAAGAATTAGAAAAATGCACCTCAACACGTAGGCGCTCTAAACGTGTTTTGGTCAATGGACTTGGTACAGTCATTAGATATATATCAGGAAATTTGGATCTAAATGGACTTACTGCTATAGGAAATAATTTTTATAAATTACATGTCACAAGATCAGATTATAGAGCAAGTAAATAGTCATTTGCACGTCATTTCAACAAAATTAGAAGATAGTATGAATATCATTGAGAAACGTTTATCAAGTACACATGCCGCAATCAAGAAATTTAAGGAAAACAGTGATAAGCATGTGATTATGACAACAATTTTATTTGTAGCAACTCGATTATATGATTATATTCGGAGTCTTAAAGTATCGCTAGCTTTAGCCTTGCGAGGAATTCCAAACTTAAGTACTTTTTCTAGTAATGAATTAGAATTGATGGAACATCACCATTCAAAAATTTACACCCCCAAAACTTTGGTAAACATTGAGGATAATCGTCCATTTAAAATTCTACAGTTGCACATTGTGCACATCAATAATGAAATTTTATGTATCTTGAAAATCTCAACACTTCGTAAGTTTCCGTTCAATTTATACTATGTAAATCCCTTGCAAATAATGAAAATATTATATCAGAATTACATTTTATCTAAGTAAAAGAAGCATCGACGGACACTTCCTATAAAAAGACCGAAAAATTCTGTTTGCTTTGATGCGCAGCGCACCAACATATGTTCTCTAAAAAATAGGTATAACCATCGTTTATTGCACGAAGTGAAAATGATTATTTCCTTTAAAAAAATTATGGAGCCCAAATGCTTTGATTTTTTATTCAAAATCATTCAGAACGATAGTTGAAAAATGCGAAGAAAATATTAGTAAGGTTAATTTAAAAGGTTCGTATATATTGAATAGTTTGTGATATAATTATAAATGAAGACATATTATATCTATCAATTAGCAATTTTACAATTTATGAAAATTTCAGTTGGTTACCCCAACTAAATATCACAGCGCAAAGCGCTCTTCATGATCTGACGCTTAAGTCGTCAGCATAGGCTTGTACATACGTAGATACCCGCACTACTGAGCCTAACGTTGAGTTCGTTCACCACAAGGCATCATTGTAGGGGTGACAGAACTGTGCCCTGTGGGCAGCCTCGAGCTATGCTGATGCTGCAGCTTACGTCATTCAGCATAGCTGTTGCAACCGACCCTCCAGAGTGGATAAGACCCAATCTACTACTATTGCACCTTCAATGTCCAAAAATGCCACGAGTGCCACTTCTCGCTGATCCAGAGTCCTATCCAGAGATCCCAATCTTATTTTATTGTCTTTGCATATTATTCTGTATATTCTAGCTGTAGCAGAAATGTAATTTATGGACTGACAGAAGTACCTCCAGGATTCTGTGGAGGCCCTTCTAATTTCCTTTTGTATTCCTGCAACGCCTTCTTGTAGTCCTAACATTGGTGAGAACTTCTTTTGTAATTAACTCTACCAAGAAGCTTGTGCACAGCTCCTTTCCTATCCTCTTACTCCTTGGACCTGCAGGTTGCCTTGCCCTTACCCTGAACGTTGCGTAACGGGTAGTCTTAAACAGTATATACGTGTGATCCGATAGAGAGGGTGTTAGAGACGTTTTGAAGTCCTCAATCTACCGAGTATAATTAAGCGTTCTCAGTGTTTCGTCGATAACCTCCTCTCTGACATTATTACAGAAAGTAGGCGTGTTACCGGCATGCAGAATCTCAAGATTTGACGACCCTAGGAGTTCCCCACATAACGTGGTGAACATTGCAGTCGCATCCAATCACGAAGTCGAGTCCAGAATCCCTACAATATCCGACAGGGTCCCCCAGTTCCTTAGACGGTGGAGGTTCCCTTGAATCGTAAAGGTTTGCCGAACATATGACTAGGTCCCTGTCAGCACTTGCCTTCTTATATCTAATTCTAACTGCAACTAAGTCTCAAAAGGTCACTTCTTTAAGTTGCCATGTATTAATGCTAGTCATTACGCAAGCTCTGGGGTTAGTGTTCGGAGCATAGCTAAAAAGCGTATAGCCCAGTAAGCTGAGCCCATTTAATAAACCGTTTTTTAGCCAGGGTTGCCGAGTAAGGGCCCTCAAAGCCGCTATGCTGTGCTTTAAGTTAATTTGAATTAAGTTGAGACTATCATGAATGAATGTGTCGCGACCACAGTCTTCACTGTCGCAGCCGCCCTCACCTCCGTTTTCACGGAGGAGTTCTCGGACTCGATTTAAAATTCCATCCTCATCCGAATCGCTGTCGTTGCCCTCTGAGGCAACAACGATTTTTCCTCCGGATACTCGTCCTCTGCGGAGGAGCCTGGTCTACCGCCACAGCTCCCGTCGGTCCGGGCTCGTCCAGCCCCTGGTTACGAGCCAGTCCTGTTCCAGCAGGTGTCGCCTCGGTGTCTTTTTCTTTTTGCTCAGGAGTTGAATACCTCCGAGCTTCCTCCGCGGCACAACGTATTGCAGTTACCCTCATTGACCTTTCAGCCTTTGCAATCCACTGAGAGAATAAGTCGGGCCCCTTTGGGTTCTACCTTTTTCTCCAGTAGCCTGGGAAAGCTTCCAGGATTGTGACTTATGGGTTTCCTCGTGGTGACCTCATTTTCCAGGTTGAGACCCGGGAAGCAGGCCATCAGGCGGTGGTAAACAGGAAGGCCGCCAAAGCTCATCTAAATGAGCCTTGCATCTTCCCACGGCCGCAGATTCCCACGTGGGCCTCCGATCATGCCCTAGCGGACTCGTCCTCACATACAACAATGGCTGCCCCTCCAGAGAGGTAATAGTCAATGTACCTAGGGGGGCCCCCTCATTTGGGAGCCCATCTATCAGCACACTGACCGCCTTCTGCACCTATGCCTAAGTAAATTGAGTCCCAGGATGACCATCGGACACGTTAGCCCTGAGACTCACTTGACTCCCCTATACGATCGCTCATGGTTCAGCACCCAAGTCCGCCCCGTAGAACGACCTCGAGGACTGGATTTTGTAGAGGATGATGTAAAGAAGTTGGAGCAGGAAGTTTTTTCCTCCAGATGTGAGTTTAACGATAATTTTAATGGTGAGAATATATCTGAAGCCCAGTATCAACGAGCATAAGCTATTTGGAAAAAATTTGCCTGTAAGAGTCTAAGAGTCTAGGTGACTACTCAGATGTTGATTTGCGGACATATGCGATGTTTTTGCAAAGTTCAGAAAAAAACAGTCTGAACATTTATAAGATTGATCTAGCACGCTATTATACAGACCAGGATTATCCTGGCATGTAATGTTGAAATATACAAAAGTTGAGCTTCAGCTTTTAACTGATATTAATATGATACATGTTTTCAAATAAGGTATACGAGCCCCTTCCCACTTCAGTTGGCCCAACTATTGAAATCTTAGTTTCTTTTCCTTATCAAACACAAATAATAAAAATGTAGCCGGGTGTTATAGGTTTAAAATATTAACAATGAATATTTTGATAATATATAGTAGAAAACACCAACTTTATCACTCCCTAATCAGATTTGCAGCATAAAAATAACACATGTTGCAATTACAGCATATCAACCTATTTTCATTTCAATGCAAAATAAGTCTATAACGCATAGGTGGCTGTGAAAAATAGAATACATGACAATTGTTTTTATTAATCACAGCTGTCAGAATACGTTTAAAATAGTTTTGGGTAGTTAGGGTTTTCAAAATGGGTAGAGGAAAGTTATTAGTGAGAAAATTCGGTTACTGATAATTAAATCTTCTAATTCTGGGAAATCAAACTCAGAAATTGCAACTTTGTTAGACTTATCGCGGTACAGTGTGAGAAATATTGTTAGAAGATATAACGTAGCTGATTCAGTTAATATTAAACCACGATATGGGAAAACAAGTAATATCACAAATGCCGACCGAAGAG
The DNA here is from genome assembly GCA_963669975.1 of Acanthoscelides obtectus. Classification (NCBI taxonomy): domain Eukaryota; kingdom Metazoa; phylum Arthropoda; class Insecta; order Coleoptera; family Chrysomelidae; genus Acanthoscelides; species Acanthoscelides obtectus. The sequence goes on from CAVLJG010000003.1 coordinate 71,541,875, forward strand.
CATTAATAAGAATAATCGTGAAAAACAGGCGTGCCAATTATTTACAGTTAAGTGCTCTGTGAAGTGACGCTGTTGGAAGGAGAATTTCGAGGTCCACAACTCATAGAGAGGCCCACAAACTGGGATTTAGCACTTGCAAGGTAAGTTTTCTTATAAAAAAAGTGAAGTAAAAACCGTAAAGTTGCACAACTTGTTTATAGGCCAAAGAAAAGCCACTATTAACTCCACTGTAAAAGAAAAATCGGCTTAGATGCGCTAAAGAACATAGACAATGGACACCTCAACAATGGTGTGCAATACAATCGAGTGATGAGGCCCGATTCGAATTTTGTGTTGGTGACAGTCGCAGTAGAGTTATTCGCAAAAAAAATGAAGCATTCCATGTTGACTGTCTGAAGAGAAAAGTGAAATTTCTAGCATCCATTATGGTCTGGGACAGTATGTCATCAAAACAAGTAGGAAAACTTCATTGTATTGATGGAAATGTGGATACAAATAAATATTTGGCAATTTTAGAAGAATAGCTTTTACCAGTGATGAAAGAATGTTTGACATCCGGCCAAGATTTTGTGTGTCAGCAAGATGGTGCAGCGTGTCATACCTCAAAAAAGGCTATAAAATGGATGGAAGAAAATAATGTATGTATGTTCTACGACAACATCCTGCTCGTACAATCACCGAACTGAGACAAAAGCTTCAAGAAATATGGGATTGTTTTACACCGAATTTTTGCCAAAACTTGGTTAACACTATGCCCCAAAGAATTTCAGCCGTAGTAAAAAATAAAAGTGAAGTTACCCAATGGTAATCTTTCAATTGTTGCTTTGTTAACTTTGCGCATTTATTCGCACATTGTTTATTTGCTCAGATTTTCTATTAGTTATAGGTCTAAGTGATTTCAAATATATATTTTTTACGACTAGAGTGTATCTAAAACGTTTTTGAGAAAATAAATTGTTTTAGAAGTAAATAGTTCCGTCATGTTTATAAAGGCATATTTTGGTACAAATCTTGAAGTGGGCCAACTGAAGTGGGAAGGGGCTCGTACAATCCATTCAAAGAGTCTACATTCATATAATATCTCGATGTCACAAATATTTGAAACGTCATCGCTTTTTCCTTCAGTAAATTTTTAATGGATGAATGAAACGAAAATTTCTGCATTTTAATTAGAAACTGTGGAGGAACATGGCGAAGTTGATGTACGGTATCCAGAAAGCATACACGTTTCCCATAGCGGCCTTGCATTTTTTATAGAAATTATGATCCCACCTGATGCTAAAACAAAAATTACTAAACTAGTACCAAACTTATATGATAAAGAAAAGTATATTGGCATTACCGCGTGCTTCAACAAGTCATAAAGTAGGGTTGATTCGCGTATTTATGTTCGGCAATCTAAAGTTTATCACACTACTCAATAAATATGCCTTCAACGCCGCATGGTGTGAGGTATGGTGCCGTTAACATATTTGGGCGTCGCGGTTTAAAACATCATTCCATACATGGCATACCTGGTATCGAGTTCAAACTAACTACTAACGATGTCTATGATATTGAAAAAGAAAGTATTAAAAAATTCCTAACCGAAATCGGTAAACTGATGCGACTAGCAGTTTGCAATGTATTAAGATTCAGTGAAATACTGCATCGATAAGGCGATGGAAAGTATCCGTGACTTTGACAAAAAGCTTAACGTCAGCGAAACAAAAGGTGGTATAGCCAAGGGGCTACATATGGCTGCTCGAAGGAGTTTCTACCGCCGAAGAACTGTCATAAAGGGTTTCGCTGACTTATGCAATCTTTCAATGAAGAGATCGATGGATATAGATACATATTAGTAGTCATCGATTGCTATTCTAAGTTCATGTGGTGCAGATGAGTTAAAAATAAAGATATGGTAACCGTAACTATTGCATTGGATATTTCACAAACCTACCTACCGCCCACAAAACCTACAAATGGATATTGGATCGGAGTTTTACAACAGAAAATTTTCCACTCTGGTGCAAAAGTATTGGTTCAATCCATTATTCCGCATATACTACAAAAAGCAGCAATCGTTGAGAGAGCTGTCCGATCACTGAAAGACCTCTCTTTTCACAGAATTTTCAGCCGGGGAGAGCTACCGGTGGATGAATATCTTAGACGATGTCACTGATTTTTGTAATAACAGGAAACATTGAGCGACGGGCTTAAGTCCCATCGGAGTCGACTTCCACTCTCGTCTGAAAGTGCGCAATCATCCAAAAGTAGCTGCAAACGGCAAGCTAAGACTTGATGATGTCTCAAAACGTCTTTTTCAAAAACAGTATACATCAAACTATTCAACGGAGTTATTTAAAATACGCAGTCAACATTTCAAATCCAGTTACATACAGGGTGGCCCATCCATGTGTGAACGGAATATTACTCATAAACAAATACATTTTGGGAAAATCTATTTATAGAATGTTATACATAACATTTGAGGGCACATCGCTAAAATATTGGTCATTATACAGGGAGTCCCAATTTCGACCTACATATCAAAGTTGTGATTTTTCAAATGGAATACCTCCAATTTTATTGCATATTTGGATAAACCAATTCAAAAGAAGAAAACTGATATAACATACTATAGGGTTTTGGTAATTACCTACTGAGATATAAGGTGTTTTGTCTAGAAAAACCCCCCACTTCGGCAACCCTTCAGTCCGCCATTTAGAAATTTTAAGTGCTGAATTTTGTATAAAAAAAACTTACACACCTCAGCTTTTATCTTATTTGTTACTATTTCGAATTTTAATTTTTGCTCATACAGGGTGGTCAAAAACGCAAATTGTAGTTTTTCTCAAAAATTTCAAATGCATCAACCTATATATTTGTGCAGGTTTGGATTAAATTTTTTATAAGCTTTTTTTGGTATCAAGTGTAATTCAGATAAAATCACTAGATTTTGAGTTATTAAGCTTTTAATAGAACAACACACCAAGATTAACGAAAAAATCACATCATCCATTGAAACAAAAGACAAACAGTGGGCTAGTTCCATATTGCCACTAAGAGTACAGATTTGATTTTGGAGGATGTCAACCTGCAAACTCGGATGCATATGTATTTCTAACATGATGGCGCACCTGCGCATCATCATAATCGTGGGCGTAACTACTCGTATTTGGACACCTGGAGTAACAATCGTTGGATCGGTCATGATGGCCTATATCTTGGCCTCCCAGATCACCAGATATGACACCGATGGACTTCTCTCTATGAGGCTACATTAAGCAAGACGTTTATAGATATCCACCATCTACCCCGAAAAATATGAAGGAAAGGATTAAGGATGCTTTTCTGAACATAAGGGCACACATGCTGATGGATGTGCAACGGTCATTTATCCAAAGACTACGGTTATGTATTCAACATAGCGGAGATACTTTCGAGCAGTTTTTGTAGATTATGTCTTGAGTAGTGATACCTGTTTGTTTATGTTGTTATAGTTGTTTTTCTCTATTACGCTTGAAGCTGATTTATACTGCTCTGATTGCTATTAGTTTTTACCTCAAATCTGTACCCTTAGTGGCAATATGGAACTAGCCCACTGTTTTTCTTTTGTTTCCATGGATAATGTGATTTTTTTCCTTAATTTAGGTGTGTTGTTCGATTAACTTAATAACTCAAAATCTAGTGATTTTATCTGAATCAAACCTTACACCAAAAAAAGCTTATAGAAATTTTGAGAAAAAGTACAATTCGAGTTTTTGACCACCCTGTATGAGTAAAAATCAAAATTCGAACAACTAACAAATAAGATAAAAGCTGAGGTGTGTAAATTTTTATACAAAATTCAGCACTCCAAATTTCAAAATGGCGGATTGAGGGGTTGCCGAAGGGGACGGTCTTTCTGGACAAGACACCTTACATCTCAGTAGCTAATTACCAAAACCCCATAGTATCAATCTTCTTCTTTTTTAATTGGTATATCCAAATATGTAATAAAATATGAAGCATTCCATTTGAAAAATCACAACTTTGATATGTAGGTCAAAATTGGGACACCCTGTATAATTGCCAATATTTTAGAAATGTGCCATGTGTCTAACATGCCATAAATGGATTTTCTCAAAATGTATTTGTTTATGAGTAATATTCCGTCCACACATGGATGGGCCACCCTGTATATGCTGGAAGACACGGAAGGTTATCCAATAAGTGGCTGTTCCTACGAGTATGATCTAAGAAAAACAAAGATTCCAAATGAGTTCTTGATTGGTGCTAAAGGTGATCAGGGAAAAGAACAAGAAGCTTCTATATAAACGACTGTTGTTTTTTTTTTGGGACTCTCACTTTTATGTTTTGTGGTCTATTGGCGCAGTTACTATAGGTTTGAAATTGTGGTATCAATTAGAAATCAGATTTTTCAAATCTTGTTTTCATAAACTAACACAAGTCAGGGTTACTGAAATACGGAAGAAAAAATCACTTGATTTCTAAATAACAATAATAATAGTAATAATAATAATAAAAGGTCTTTACTGGAATATGAATGTACGTTACATCTCATCCCTGATAGGAGGAGTCTAGGTAAATCTATTCCACTCAACCTACTCCAATCATAATATCGGTAACTAAGGAGATAATTGCAATATATAAATATTGTGCAGCGTACAAAAAATACATATTCAAAAATTCTATAAGTGTTAGAGAAAGATGATACTATGAAATTTAACACAATAAATGAATGAAAAAGAAGATAAGTAGGATAAAGAATAAGAATAAACTGAATCAATCTGCCAAGGTAAGGCTAACGATGTAGAAGAAGCTGTTTAGCTTGTTTTTTCATACTACTCACCGGCAGAGTTTTCAAATATTCACTTACATCATTGTATATGTATTTTAATAGAATTATAAATAAACGAGCGACGGAAAAATGTACTATTGTAAAGTGGAATTTCTAGGCGGTTCTTATATCTGAAGTTGAAAGCCGTCCTACTACGGCGAACGACAAACATTTTATAAAGATAGGAAGGGGATTGTGTAATCAATATTTTATGAGTAAGAGTGAGCATTTGATATTTGTAAGCTTCGTCCATAGATAACTAACCCAGCTCACTAATGTAACATTAAATATGATCATACTTCTTTAAACTAAAAACAAGTCTACAACTGTTTTGCAGTTTTTGCATCCTGTTCTTAGTGGCGGTATCGAGGCACGTAATAAACTACACAGCAGTAAGAGACTATAGGAAAGATTAGCGTCTCACATAGTTTTTTCCTAGTTTTGAAATTCAGTATATATTTATTGGAATAAAGACGTTTACGAACAATATAACCTTTTTTCAGAATATTAGCAACATGCTCCTTAAAACGTAAAGAATCATCAAACACTAGACATAAATTCTTTGCTTTATCCACCACTGGAGGAGCTATTCCATCAACCTGTATATTTAAGGAATCTTAGAAAGTTGGTCGGATACTATTAGAACAAAACAGCATAAGATTACATTTATCAGGATTCAACTTAAGATTATTACCTTTAGAGTATCTCACAATTTTTTCAAGATCCATATTAATTTCACGGACTGCTTGGTGTGTAGATTCGGAGCTAAAAGACAGTTGCGTATCATCGGCGTAAGTTACTACAGAAGAGTCAGATATAACCGTATGAACATCAGCCGTGTACAGTAAAACAATATTGGGCCAAGTACTGAGCCTTGAGGAACACCAGATGTAACAATTCAAGGTTTAGAGTATTGGTTATGCAAGTGCACCACTTTCTGACGTTCAGAAAGATATGTTTCAAAGAAATTTAATGCTGTAGTATTGAAACCATAGTAAGATAATTTAGATATTTAGAACATAAAAGTGAGTGGCCTATGTGTCGAAGGTTTTTAAGAAATATAATAAAATGGGATAAGTAGCTTTATCATCATGTTGTTCTCTGGTAATGTCATCTGAGACATGTGCTAGAGCTGCTGTAGTACTATAACCCGCTCTAAATTCCAATTGGCATTCAGGGAGAGTTTTATTGGCCATAAAATAATTACATATTTGAGTTTTAACAGCTTTCTCTAGAATTTTCGAAAAACAGGTATACGGGCAATTGGCCTAAGAGCTGAAAAGTTTTGAGGTCCACTAACTTTCGGCAAAGGTTTCACTATAGAAAGTTTCCAAGTACTTGGAAAATGCCCAACTTCTAAACAGCAGTTAATGAGATGAGTGATTGGTAGAGCCAAATTGAGAAGGCAAAGCTTGAGCATATCAGCCGAGATGCAGTCACTACCAGCTGCATTCAATTTAATGGACATCAAAAGGTCAACTGCAGCGTGTTCGGATTTAGGTTTAAACTCAAAATGACAATCTTTGCTGTATTTCGAGGCCGTAAAAGCAGCAACTGTATTAGAACAACTGTTTGGAGGACTAAACACAGATGAAAAGTAATTATTGATAGCGTTAACATCCTGCAAATGGTCTGGAATTATTATGCTGGTTTTAGAATTGGTGACAAGGTCAAGAAGCCACGTTTTTTTTTTGCCGAACTGCATTAAGAACAGTGTTTCTCAAATCACAGTAATGAGACAAGTCTTTATGTTACGCGTCTGTTTATAGGTATAGAGGGCCGCATCGCGCTTTTTCATCAAAAATGAGATATTTTTCGTCAACCATGGAGCATAAGGATTCGTTACACGTGCCACTTTATGATGGTTGTTTTTAAAAAATGTTTTTTGTCCTCTATATTGTTCATATAGTTAATTTGACCCCACTCTATCATATTTAGATCGCAAATAAAGTCAGTTCTTGAAAAATGTTTAGTATTGCACAAACTTGGGCTCAAATCTATGGGCAGGCAATTTTAGTGAGCAGAAAACAACACAATGAATGATTCGAGATATCATCAGCGAAATGGAACCAACATTTGTCAAAAGATCAGCTCAACAAGTAGTAGTACAAATTATATCAATGCATGCTTCAGAATCCGAGTAGGCTTACCAATATGTGAAGGAAAATCATAAGCCGATATACAGTCCGGAAAAGGATTATCACGCAATTGATCTATATTATGGTGGGTTCATGCAAGACTTAAGAAAATGAGCATTTAAAGCGCATGCGCGGCCAGGATTGCCAATGTAGCAATGGCGACAATATCAACATTAAACACACTAACAAAATGATATGTTTAACGTCAAGGTAGCAGATGAAAGAGTGTTTTGTGGCTTTTGTGTTACGTGGACTGGCGGACCAGCCTTGACATTGACAAGTGGCCCCTCCCCACACGCTTGCGCCAATGCACTGGTAATTAGTCACAGAACTCGGATAATAGTCCAGATAACATCGGAACATCTGCTCGGAAAAATCTTCCGATTCCGATTTTTGCATAATCTGATTCAAGGACCTCTTAAAGAATCTGCATGCGACTAGGCCCAAAATTGCTCCAAAAATTGTTATTAAACCGATTCCAAAAATTGATTTGTTCGCTTTGTTTAAAGTATTTTTTGCGGGGTTTTTAGGACATTCTGAATAAAAAATGAGCTTTAGAACTTTTCTCAAGACTTGATATATACAGGGTGTTTCAGTTTATTGTTGCATAACTTTAAGATTCGATAGAACTTTTAAAATTAATGTATGAAGTCTATATAAACATGGGTCGAAAAATGCGTGGCTTCCGAGATACAGGGTGTTTAAATTTACTTTCTAAAATAGTTTTTTTTTAAATATTTCGAACAATATTTGATGTATAATAGTGAAAATTGGTATACAAGGGTTTTTTGGTACGACAAAACGAACCATGGGCATAGTTTTACTGTAGCATCTGGAGGGCGCTCTCTACTGTACCTGTAGTGTATTAAAATGACCGAAAAAATTTTCTTAGTGCAATTTTGTGCTTTTTGAATAAAAAAAACTGATTCTCCGCACTTTTCAACATAAGAAAGCTCTCCTGTGAGTTTTCGTTATAGTTAGCCGTTTTTGAGATATTTCGATTTCTAAGGTTCGATGCATTTTTAATTATTTATGGGAAAATAATATTTTTTATTTTCATTTTCGATTTGGGCATTACAAGTAATTAAGATGATCGTTTAGATTGTGTTTTTAAACACAGCAACAATTCCTAACTCCAAATAAACACAAAAAAACAATATTAATTTGTCTAATTAAATTATTTATTTTCAACTAATATGCTATTGGATAGTTAGGACAAACATACAAAATCTAAAGTAGTTGCTCGAAATGTAAACACAATTCGCATCTACGAATGATCGAACGTGGTATAGCATTATTCAAATAAGCCCTTATTTTATCACACGCATTCCTGATTCTGTCTATTAGCATATCTTTTGTGGTTACGGGAGTCTGGTACACTTTTTCTTTTAGAAATACCCACACAAAGAAATCTAATCGATTTAGGTCAGGGGATCGTGGAGGCCAGGCGACTGGTCCTCCACGGCCGATCCATCTTTCTGGATAATTTTCGTCCAGCCAGTTTCTAACTATTCTCGAATAATGAGCTGGACAACCATCAAGCTGGAACCAGGCCAATCTTCTTAAATCTAACATAACATCATCCCACATATTTGCATGTTCAGCCTTTAAAAATTCCAAGAAGGTCGCAGCATTTAACCTTGCAGGCAGAAGGTAGGGTCCAAATAGTCGATTACGGTAGATACCTATCCACACGTTCACACTAAATTTATGCTGAAAATTTCTTTCCCAACTGCATGCGGATTTTCATGCGACCAAATATGTTGATTATGAAAATTAACCACTCCACGTCTAGTGAAGCATGAGTCTTCGGTCCATAAAACGTTACTCAAAAACTCCGTATTATTATCAGTTCTATCAAGAATCCACTGACAAAATGTGATTCTTCGTTCTCCGCCCCCTAGCTGTAGTCCTTGCACAGGTTGCAAATGGTAAGGACGTCTATGGTCATTTCTATGAATACGGTGAACATGGCTTGCTGAAATTCCCAAGGCCACCAGAAACTCTCCTAACACTTGTGGTCGGATCTCTATCAAACTCACGCAGAATCATACGCGTAAATCTGCGCTGACGAACATTTATGTTTTGATCCCTTTGGAGATTTCCAAAACCATTTTCAATTATTTGGCGATGCACTCTTACAAATACTGAGCGAATTGGATGTCGTCTGTTTGGAAATCTTCGTGCGTATTCTCTGGCTGCTTCTGCTGCGTTTCCATTTACAAAGCCATACACAAAATGAATATCCGCTAACTCTTGATTGGAGAATAAAAATGGCATTTTTATAAAACTTACAAAAAAAAACAGGTAAAAGAACCTAAATTTCGTGCATTCACAATTGCAAAAAAACGTTTCAGGTTTCAACAGACAACAAAACTAACTGTCAACTAATTGACGTTTAACCTTATTCTGCTTTCAATTTCAAAAATATTTGCAGGCACAGCCTACTTCTAAAAATTATCGAGATACTGACTTTTTAACGTTATTTTATCATGAATAATTACAAATGCATGGAACCCTAAAAATGGAAATATCACAAAAACGGCTAACTATAACGAAAATTCACAAGAGAGCTTTTTTATGTTGAAAAGTGCGAAGAATCAGTTTTTTTATTCAAAAAGCAAAAAATAGCACTAAGAAAATTTTTTCGGTCATTTTAATACACTACAGGTACATTAGAGAGCGCCCTCTAGATACTACAGCAAAACTATGCCCCTGGTTCGTTTTGTCGTACCAAAACACCCTTGTTTACCAATTTTCACTAATATACATCAAATATTGTTCGGAATATTTAAAAAAAAACTATTTTAGAAAGTAAATTTAAACACCATGTATTTCGGAAGCCACGCATTTTTCGACCCATGTTTATATAGACTTTATGCATTAATTTTAAAAGTTCTATCGAATCTTAAAGTTATGCAACAATAAACTGAAACACCCTGTATAGGTATAAGCAATGTAAAAACTCAAAATATGTCATTTGCTACCCTAAAAACAATATGAAAAATGAATATTTTGATGTCAAGTCAAGTCATCGTTGGTTGTCAGACCGGTCCGTGGGACCTTTGCTCTTGAGTCACAGTGTCAGTTTGTAAATCTGTCAGGTCTGGTAACCCAGAAACCAGACAATTTTAAGGAAAAAAGGAGGAAAGGAGAGAAGGAAGAACGAGAGCAAAGGGGAAGAAGAGAATCTTTTAGGATAGGCAGCGTTTAGGCATTGTTAAAATCACTTCACAGATTTTGATATGGTCTAAAAATATTTGATTTTTTTTTTCTAAAGATTGTGTAAAAATGCTCCAATTTTGGTTGTTCTAAGTTCACGAGTTAATTTTGATTACAGTGCGAGCCGCGGCCTTTTGTGCTTTCGAACTTGCTCGACTGTGTAGTCCACTGACTCACGCAACAGAGGGTTGCTGTGCGATTACGCTAGGCTATAGCGCCGCTGCGCCTGTTGCTTAATGTAGTCCTTTAGGTAAGGGACATCGAGGTCTCTATGTAGAGTTTCGTTAGAGACATACCATGGGGCACCAGCAATAGTGCGCAACGTCCTGCTTTGCAGAACCTGCAGATTTCGCATGTGTGTTTCAGCAATAAAACACCAAGCCGCACATGCGTAAGTCATTGCTGGTCTTATGACCACCTTATAGAGTCGAATCTTGTTAATCAAACTTAATTTTGACCGTTTACATAATAATGGGTAAAGCTGCCGAAACGTAATTTGGAATTTAGTTTTTAGCGCTTCCATATGGTTCCGCCAAGTCATCCCTTTGTCCAGAATGACACCGAGATACTTAGCGGAGGATTCCCATGGTATACGAAGTCCATTCATTGAAACTTCAGACGGAACGCCGCGACGTCTTTTTGTACAGCAGATTGCCTGCGTTTTCGAATGGTAATACTATCTATCTATCTATCTAATATAATACTTCCTCCACCGCACTTTGCAGCCTGCCATGGACTAGGTCACCAGACCACGACTTAGCCACCAATGGAGTATCGTCAGCATAGAGATAGACTTCACAGTTGCTGGGACTAGGGACGTCATGGATGTACAGTGAGTAAAGGATAGGTCCAAGGACCGAACCCTGAGGGACGCCGGCTGTAATCAGCCGTGTTGTCGACAGGACGTTGTCAATTTTGATCCGAAAGTTCCTACCTTCAAGGAAGGATTTCAGTAGTTTTAGAAGCCAAAAAGGGAAGCCCTTTTGGATTAGTTTATACAAGAGGCCCGCGGGCCACACCTTGTCAAATGCTTTTGAGACATCCAAAAGCAAGATGCCAGTACTTTCGTTAAGGGTGAATCCTCTGGTTACACGTTCCACCAGCCTAACCGCCTGTAGCTCCGTACTATGTTCAGACCAAAAACCGAATTGCACGTCAGGAATCGCATGGTGATCTGACGAGAAATTCTCAAGGTGACGTAGAATCACTTTTTCAGCGAGCTTAGACGCAGCTGGCAGCAGGCTAATGGGACGATAATCCTGGGGAAATATCGAACCCACCTTCTTTGGAATCATTTTAACTTCAGCGGTCTTCCACGCGGATGGGAAGTACTGGATCCTTAGCATGGCATTGACTATTGCCACGAGATAAGTTAAGGACTTCCGCGAAAGCAGCTTCAGCGCCTTATTAGTGATTTGATCTTCCCCAGGTGCTTTACGCACTTTAAGGTCTTTAATATGACCTTGAATCTCTGCTGGTGTGCAATGCGGGATCTCAGGAGATACCGCTGATGTGCTAAGCAAATCTTCGGTTGAAGAAGCTTCTGAAGAAGAATCTTCTGATGAAGAAAAATCACCAACGAATGCGCGACTGTCACTGACGCCGTTGGCCCTAAAATATCTCCTGACAGATCTTACGATGTGTTGCTCCTCGTCGAGGTCATTATCAAGATCATAGTTGGGAGAGAACTGTCTTTCCATGGCATCGGCGAAAACCTCAACCTTCTCCTCTGTCCTGAAGACAATTCCTCCAGGACCGTGAATGTGTGGGATTTGTTCACGCTTTCCATTTTTGAGCGACTTCGCCACCTTCCAGAGAGGAATGCTTGAGTCAAGCATCCCCGCCAGAAAGTCGTTCCATTGCTCATTGCGGAATTCATGAAGAGCATTTCTTACTTCGTGAACAAGATTCGTCGCTCTGCGAATGTCATCAGGATGACAAGACGTTTTCGCTTGCTTAATTGCAGCTCTTTTATCAGAAATTTTCTGACGAATGTCTGCTGGCAAAAAAAGTCTGCCGTGTCCCTGCACGGGAAGTACAGCTGCACGCTGCAGAGTTTGCTGAACAAAACTTGTCCACTCTGCTTGAGCCGCATCTATACCGTTCTCATCATCTATGATCGGTATATTGGGGAACTCTTTGAGGAGCGACTTGTATAGATCCCAATCAATGCGTTTCCTTGGAGGGATTTCATCCCCCAAGATCTGCTCATTAGCCACTTCCAAAACGACGGGAAGATGATCGCTTGAGATGTCATACATGATTCGAGAAGTGATACTGTAGCTACAGTTTTTGGATAATGCCAAATCAAGAACATCAGGTGCCTGAAGGTGATTAAATGGGTGGTGCGTCGGCTCCTCAGTACTATGTATGAGGTAGCCATTTCGTATCACATGGTTGTACAGTCAGATCCCACTGTTGGAATTCAACCTGGAATGCCATGCTCGATGTTTGCAGTTGAAGTCCCCTGCCACAATAAGTGGACCCGAGCAGTCTAAAAGGACTTCCAGATCCGCCTCTTGCAGCCTGTTACCACACCTGACATACACCGATGTGATTTTTAACGGCACACCTCCCGTCATATTGACCACCACGGAAGCCGCTTCGATGCTCTGCATGTCAGCGTTTGTGCTTCTTTGGTAGTCAATACCGCGTTTCACTAGCACTGCCAAGCCGCCACCCCGTCCAGTCAATCTATCAGCCCGGATAACATCGTAATTCGGGAAAGCTAGACGATCTCCCCGATTAAGTAATGTTTTCTGCAGCAAGGCACATCTATACTTTCGTCCACAAGAGCTTGATGAAATTCCCGTCTTTTGGGACTGTCCCTTAGACCCAAACAATTCCAAAAAAGAATTTTGATAAATGCAGGCTGTCGTCGATTGTACCTAGCCATTTACAGGAAAGATCGCCTGCAAAGCCTGTGATGCGCTAATCAGAGGACCTATGATCTGCTGTAAGGACCTTAGCGCGGTTGCCAGGTCCACATTTTGCGTATTTGCAGAAGATCCCACAGAGGGGGCAGCCCGGGTTGCATCCCTAGCTGCATCCGCGTAACTTACATTGCGCCTTTGCGCTATCACTTGCAGATTTTTCTTAGGGGCAAATTTGCAAGTTCGGCTATTCGCTGGATGCCCCTCTCCACATTTCGCGCACTTTCGTTCCTCTTGTTCTGTTTGAGGGCATAAGTGGGTCATGTGGTCAGAAGCACATTTTAGACATTTAGGTGGTGCAGTGCAGTAAGATTGCGCATGCCCATATTTTTGGCACCGGTGACACTGCCCGATGAGTCTTGAGTTCTTTTGAACTTCGACTCGGATAGCCAAACCTAGCAGCTCGTGTTCGTTGAACAGCTGCTGAGATTTTTCTAGCTTGGGCAGTATGACTACCACCGCGTTTCAGGCGAATTATGTGCAGGGGGGAATATCCCCTCTGTTGCAACTCTTCCTTGATCTCAATTTCCGAAAGTGTCGCATGTACTCCTCTGAATACAGCATTCCTCTCCGAGGGTAGAGGGAAAGTGTGATGGGGCACCTCTTCCTCCCTGAAGAGACGAATAATCCTGCGGTAATCATCCTCGGACTTGGGAATTATACTGATTCCTGCATCGACGGCAACCGCGCGTTCGAATTTGATGCCCAAAGAAATAAACTTGTGATTTACGCCTCGCCATCTCGAAGCATCGCGAAGAACGATGGGGGTAACACGTACCTTGCGTGGGGGCTGTGCAGTCGTGTCTTCTGGTACCTGAGATGTCGAAGGCGTGGAAGTAACCGATAGATTAGGCACAGGCTGTTTATTCGAGTCGCTTGCAGTTGAATGAGACGTTTCAGACTGCGATTTTGGTGGAGGGAGAGGAGGAAAGCCTGTCGTGTCGTTCTTGTTTCGTCGCGTTTTACGGGGCTTAACCTTGGTAAAACCGTCAGGGAGTGTATCGTCGTCTGTGGAAAGATCGCTTGAATTATTTAACGGTCTCTTAAGATTGACAGCTTTGTCTTTACTGGGATTTTTGGGAAGTGTTTGGGAATAATGTGTAATATTTAGATTGGAAGGTACCTGGGTTTTCAGTAGGAGGTCTAATTTAACTGTTAGGTCGGTAATTGTCCGCTGCTGGGCTTCGTTGATCATCATCAATCTTTCAATGGTCTTCTTATCATCGTCCTTTTTTGACAGCTCCTGTCGAACCATCTCCATTTCGGCTCTCAACTCCTCTATGGTCTGCTCCTTCGACTCAATCTCCATTGCCATGGTGGAAGCGCCATTTCCTGACCCCCCTGGGTCAGTTTCCATAGTAAATACCTCGGTTATCTCACTTTTCGTCTAACAAATTTTCCGGATCGATATTACGGGACAGCTGCTATCAGTGCCCTATACAGGGCGATCGAATATTTTGATGTTTCCAAATCTCACACATGCTTCAACCAACCAATAACAAAACCCCCAGAGCATTTTAGGGAGTACAGTTATATCAATTAAAAACAAAGATTTATAATAACAGTATCTCCTAAAAGGTAGCGCAATTGTGTTAATAGTTATTTATGAAGCATGGCCACATTAACATTTTCGTTTTTCCAGATCGTTTCTCGGTATCGCAAAAGCAATTTTTTGTACTTTCCCATCTCGTACAAAATCAACTTTTGACAAACATTGCCAAACATCGTTTTGTTTCGGAGTATCAAAAAAAAACGAATACTACCTTTGATGAAGCGAAAACATTAATTTTTGGAATTTATTTAAAAAAGTTGTACAAACAATTAGAGACGCAATTTGGAGCCTGACAACTTGTAGATTTGTTACTAGGAGGCTTTTTCGAATAACATGCAAAAAGTCCGAGTCCGAATATTTTCCTGAGCAGATGTGAAGATATTTCTTGGCCTATAATGACGGCAGCGCTACCTTTCTTGGATGGAAATCTGGTGGAACTAAAAATATTGAAAGTATGCCGACGACGCATATCAAGAATGTCAGGAATGTGCCGGCGATGTCATTTGTTTACATTACGAAATCTGATTGATGACCTTCCCGTTATGGAAGGAAGTATTTCTTTCATCAGTTTGGCTAGTAATGAATTTCAGGATAATAAAAAAATGTATAATTAAAAAAATATTTATTGAACAGTGCAATATATGCAAGCACTATCTGTTGTTAATTGATCATGTATATTTATTGCGAAAACATAAATACTAAAATAACAAAAAATAGTTAGAGGGCTGACTGGAATACAAATGTAATCACTCTGATATGTGAATCAAAAATAGTTTTGCGCACATGGGTAAAGGCAAACAAATTTGTCCTCAAAAAAAAAACACATAAAACACTAATTGTTTCTTCAAACTAGGAAACAAACTCCTTATGTCATTGACAATTAATTTGGTATCCATAAAATGACGATCTTCAGTCCAACGGTCTCCTCGAAGGATGTTGACACTGTGAAACAAAAAAAAATATTAGCATAATATCACTGTCATATTTGGTCAGCACCACTAAACAGAAACATAGTCATCTCACCACGCCCCTTAAGATGATACTGCTCTGTACATATGTATAAATTCCCAATCTAGCAGTATACATTTGATTGCCAAAATTCTGTGTGTAAACAAATTCTCATTGGTGATACCAAACACCAGTCCTTAATTTGGCCCTTTACCAGATTTGTTATTACCAACAGTACAGATGTCACAAAAAAAGTTACGTGCTACTCAATCTGTTTAGCTCAATAAACGTCAAAAGAGATTACATATTTGGTGGGCTGCGAATACACAGCATTCGCCAGGTGTACACCTGGTTCGTAGTTAATGACAAAGTACCTTCACAGTGTTCTGTGAGGTTTTGGAAAAACATGTAATGGGGGGCATGGTATAGATTTAAATTCTCTTTTTTCTTCTGTAGGGGCTATAATTGGCCAACATCACCACTGGTACAGTCTCAGACATGAAATTGTTTGCATCTATCAGCTATGAAGTCAGTACTACAAGCACAAAATTTTAAGATAATGTCCATTTTTTTTTTCGTTCTCTAGAATATAATTTCAAAATCCCCTATCTTGGTAAGGGGCAATTTAGGACCCATGTTTATTTTTTTCCATGCTGTTTTTTTATCTACTTTATGCTGTAGCAATACTGATATGTTTTGCTGAAACTACCACTATACGCACTTTGTTAGGGGATGAAGTAAACATGACCACTGACTCTATTTATTATAATTTTTAACATACATCTCTGATTTTTTTTATCAATCCGCCCCGATGTTCAGCTCTAAACTGTCATGCGTACGCATGCGCAAATAATTTTTCATACAACTATCACCGAACCATCTGCCCATACAGCGATATCAAATCGATCAAACATCACGATATAAATATCGACTATCGACTTTTGTACAGTATCGATGGCTCGTACCCATCTTCTAATTCCAGCTGTAGCGATCAGCTGACCAACGCTAGTGATCCGATTGGTGTGGTTCTTAAGATAAAGCTCAATATAATTATTGAACTTTATTTTAAGAAGTGACCTTGAAATAAGAAAACGACCATAACCTCAATATATTTAGTCATTTATGTAAAAATGAACTGATTTGGATACTTACTGCAACGTCATCATTACGCGCTCCTCTGGCGATGTCCGACTGCGTTCAGGTGCCTTCTGCAGGTACCTCTTCACCAAGGTCAGAAGTTGATACCAGCGCGGCTTTTCGT
Organism: Acanthoscelides obtectus; assembly: GCA_963669975.1. Classification (NCBI taxonomy): domain Eukaryota; kingdom Metazoa; phylum Arthropoda; class Insecta; order Coleoptera; family Chrysomelidae; genus Acanthoscelides; species Acanthoscelides obtectus. The sequence continues at coordinate 71,558,751 of CAVLJG010000003.1, forward strand.
TTTTTTGCTCTAGGCATGGCCATCGTCAATTAATCCAAAACCACCCGAATCATGTCAAAGAAGGGGTGTGACGTCACCAAAACGTTTGACCACCACTGGAAATCACTAGCTAGTTACCGTCTGGCGGCGTAACATGTGGAGAACACTGGTGTAGAAACAGCTGATCCTTAAATTCGGTTACGTTAAGTCGTGCATGAACCCGACATTAATATCACCAAGCAAGCAGATATAATCATATTGTGACGCTATAAAAGAAAGTACACTGTCTAGATAATCAACAAATAAGACTACACTACTAGAAGGTGCTCTGTAAACTATACAAAGTGAGATTTTATATCTAGATCTATCAGGGGGAACAAAGTCATCAAATAACTGTTTACTAGGAATATGTTGACGAATGTATATCCCAACCCCTCCCCCTCTACGTACACGGTCCATGTGTATGAACTTAAGACCGGGTATTTGAACAACTGTTGCCGTTTGGTCATCGTTTATCCAATTCTCAGTAACGCACATCTCATCATCGTTGTCAGAAACAACTAAATCAATAAATTTGTCAAATGAAGTAAACAAATATTTCACATTACGGTGACCAAGCTTAAGGGCACTGCTCTGATTATTCATATTGAATATTATTCTTTAGTTTCTGGATTTTGAACTTCAGGCAAGCGCAGTTGCGACTATTGGCAGAGTGATTAGTTGATAATGGAGATTTAAATTTATCATTATGATTCTTGCAATTGTGACAACACAATACATTGGATTTACAATTTTTCTTCATTTGACCAAACTTGTTACATATTTAAAACAACGAATTACATTTTAATGCTCCATAACATTACAATTGGGCTAACCGATAAACACAAAAGTCTTAGCAAACAATACCTTGAAAGTATATGGCTCAAGCTACACAACAACATTTATAGATTCACGCCTAATAGAAATGCTACAAATTTTTATGCAACTTGATTCACAGTCAAGGTTGTTGTGAAATATAAGTGTATCAATGGAACTATCTACAAGTTCTAATCTATTACCGACTCCCATATTTTTCACACAATCTTTGAGGACATTCTGTATGATAGGGCGTAATTTTAAAGACTTATGAATCTCATATTTATTTCCTATTTCAGACTGTAAAGTAGATTTAAGGCCATTTAAATCATTTGTGTTATTACAACTTATAAGAAGTCCATTTTTTGTTGACTAACCTTTGGATATCTCCACCTTCAAAGGACCCAGGAGTACATTTACACTTGAAATCCTTCCCAACTTGTTTAATAGAAATGCTACTATCAGCTGATTTTATTATTAAAAGAAGGAAGATCATTCAGTTTGTTTGTTTCTATTGCTTGGCTGTGTGAAACAGGGCCCAGTTTTTGCTCGACAGGTAAAATTAGGTTTTTGTCACTCACATTTAGAATACACTTCGCTTCGAGGTCAGCTATCCTTTTCACCTGCACATCTATTGTATATTCATGGCCACAAGCATTTTTTTCGAACAGCTCCTTCTCCCTATTCAGACAATCAATTTCCTTTTTCAAAACTACACCACTGTCACAAACTGGATCGTCTGTACTAAGACTCCGGCTGCATTTCTTCGTCTTACTGTCTTCACAGCAGCTGCGGCAACGCCACTTCTTGACATCCACAACAAAGACCTTCGTAACAATACCCAAGCACTTTTTATGGAGACATACGTAACATTTGGATCCACTGTATTTTACAGGACGTTTATCCACAGGCTCAAAACAAATTTTGCACTTTATTTTCTCGAGAATATCAGCATCGTCAGACATCGCTGAATATCACGTCCGGTCAGTACGACGATGAATTGTTAAAATGTATCCGAAACTCCTGAACATAGCCACTTCACTGTTCCTGTACTGTTTTCTTTCATTTCTTAACAGAAACGGTATATGATTTCTTAATATAGCTCGCCCAAATAGCTGAGGTTGGTAGGTCTCATAATTGTCATTGTCCCAGTTTTCTGAATTACGAGAAAAAGTTTAGTTATGAAATATGTAAGTAAAAGGTTTGATGACACAATTTTGTATTTAAATGCACCATATCCATACGTATACACAAACTCATCACATCAACAAAACTATGAACAGTTAAAGTATCCATTCAGCCATGTGTATTTGTGCAGTCTTTTATTTGTACTGGCAAAGCATTAAACATTTTTACATCGTTATACTATGGGCTTTGCTCATATAATCTGATTTTATAATGGGGTACTTAGTTTTTTACGGTTTCCAGTAATCATATTATTGTAATAATAACTGTTTTTCCAGATTTGTCGAAGTTTTGTTTTGTATGAATACATATACTCAAAATGTGTATACATGGTGCTGTCAATACTTTCAACTGTTTGATGTACTGTCAGCAAGATGTAATCTGGGGTAATCTTAATGCCGCTCTTAAAATTCGTTTCTGTCATATAATAACAATGAGCATAAGCAAACTAAACCATTTTCAATACTTCGGTACTTTCTTGATCTCTAATTCTGTATATTAAATAGCAGGAAGAGTTCATTTTCGACAACACCGATATTACTTGTTCTGCCAACTCCAATGAATGATCTATTTTCACACCTAAAAACTGTACAGCGTTTGTTTGAACTTTGGTTTTACCATCTAATTTCACATTAAGTGATTTGGGAGTGTCATTATTGAAGTATACGAAATTCGTTTTATCGATGTTCAAATGTAAGAAGTTTGTAATTGCACCATACAGCTACATTATTTACAAGTTTAGATTATTTTTGACATAACTGTTCTATGTTTTTGTCAGGCACTATATCCGATATATCATCAGCGTACATGAATAACGAAGTTCAGTTAATAGATTTAGGGACAATCTCACCATCGTTAATCAGTTTGAGCCAATAAGAAAAGACTCTATTGAAATGCAATCTGACGGAAGCTGTCAAAGCTCTCTGAATATCAGTGATTTCTTTTGAAATATTGAACAAAATCGTGAAAAAACGATTGTATTATGATACCCTAGGCTGTGGAGTGTTGACAACTACCTTTTTCTTTGCTTCTAAATATCCCAGTCGTTCCTTTGCCCTTATTTCTTGGAGAGCTGCCTCTTGTTTATAAATAGGGCAGCTCTTGGATCGCGCTGAATGATTTCCATTACAATTTATACAGGAAATTGGGTGTTGGCATGGATATCCTTCATGGAGTGGACTTCCGCACACACAAATGGCTTGTTGCTGACATTTAGAAGAAGCGTGGCAAAATTTTTGGCATCTGAAACAATGTAAGGTGGCAGGCACATACATTCGCACTGGAAAGGAGTAAAAGGCAACTCTAATTTTCTCTGGCAGTTTGGTGCTGTTGAAAGTGAGAATATGGTTTGGTGTATCTTATTATTTATTATTATTATTATTATTATTATTATTATTATTATTATTCATTAATCATCTAACTGATTCACAGGCTTCCCTGGGTTAAAAACGCTGGCACATCGGTTTTGAAACAAGATGGACCGTTCGAGGATGATGTACTAGTTGCCGCCTAAAACTCTACGGACTACACTCCATGTGTCCAACACGACCAACTTTTGCATGGGTAAGTATAATTCACACGGTAATCCTAGTTGTCGCAGTGACGTTTTTAATTTTTTAGGTATTTCTCCAGTTGCTCCGATCACAATGGGGATGATGACTACTGTTTCCATGTTCCACATTTGGCGGATTTCATCGCTCAGGGGTAGGTATTTATTGATTTTTTCTCCATGTGTCTTTTCTAGGTTGGCTCCCAATGGTACAGCGAAATCTACTATGTATGTCTTGTTTTCATTTTTTAGAGTGAGCACGATGTCCGGTATGTTATTACTTATCGGTCTATCGGTTATAATTTTTCGATTCCAGTAGAGCCGGGTTTGTTCATCTTCGCATACAGCAGGCGGCTCGTATAAATAGTACGGCACCATTTCTGTAAATCCCATGTACTTTTCACGAAGGCTTTGGTGGATTATTTTTCCGACTCTGTTGTTCCTGTCTAGGTAGGATTTCGGTGCCAACATTGAGCAACCAGCGATGATGTGATCCAGGTATTCATCTTTTTCACCCCACCACACGACATCTGATATTGTCTTGTCGTTCCCACATTATGTTTCTTTTATATAATTTAGTTGCGATGACCTGATTTTGGATTGCAGATATGAACCCTTCTGTCTCAGCAAACAGGTTACCAGGGCGGAGGTAGGCCGTGGACGCAAAGGTATCGGATGTTATCGTTCTCGAGTAGGGTGCGGTATTTACCATGAAGTGCCTTACTCTTCCATTGTTGCAGTTGTTGCTCGGGTATGAGCTGGTCCACGCTGGTCTGCCAGTCTTAAAGCAGTAGCCTTGCTGTCCGCTCTTATGATAGCGTGGTGGATCTCACTGAACGCAGCCTTGGCAAAGAAGTAGTTCCTGAGGTTTGTTACTTGCCTGTTGTGTTTAATAACCAGATCAGGTATGCCTCTTCCACCCAACTTTCTAGGCAAGTGGAACCTTTCCAATGACGAACGAGGATGATGTGCTCGAAATTTGCTAACCTCCTTTCTGGTTTTGATATTAAGGCTTTTGAGTTCTGTTTCTGTCCAGTGAATCACTCCAAAGCTATGCGAATCTGCAGATGTGGCATAGGTGTTAACTGCTTTTGCCATGTTTCTGGCAGACGGCTTAGCCTTCAGTATCGACCGGATTCTTTTAATGTAGGTGTCACTTACTGTCTGCTTTGCTGCTGTATGATCTAGGCCTCTTGCTTGCAGATCACCAAGATATTTGTACCTTTCCCCCTCTTCCATTCCGGCGATGGTTTGCCGCTCAGCAACATCATATCCCGCGTGATGTACCCACTGGCCCTTCTCCATTCCGCTGGTCCTAGATTTGTCCAGCCCAAATGACATTTTTATGTCGCGAATGAATCGGGTGACACAAGTCAGAAGGTCGTCAAGGTGTTTTTTAGACTTTGCGTACAGCTTTAAATCGTCCATGTACCAAAGGTGGCTAATATTCTTGTCTGAGTGTGGCAGTATACGTATATAACCTTTGCGCTGCCTATTCAACATAGTTGTCAGGGGTCGCAGCGACAGACAGAATCATAGCGGACTTAATGCGTCCCCTTGGAATATTCCCCTTTCTATTTTAATGGTGCCTGCATCTACACTTTTTTGACTGGTGTTTAAAACAATTCTGGTTTTCCACTGAGACATAGCGTAGTTCAGTAAATTCAGTACATGGGGCTCGACTTTATAAAGCTGTAACACCTCGGTTAGGCAGGAATGAGTCACGCTATCAAACGCTTTTTGGTAGTCTATATACGCTGTGTGCAAAGAGCCTTTTGAGCGTCTCGCGTGAGATGTGATGATCGTATCTATTATCAATTGTTCTTTACACCCTCTGGATCCTTTTCGGCAACCCTTCTGCTCTTCGTCCAACAGGTTATTTCTTTCCAGGTGGCTGTATATCTTTTCCGATATGATGGACGTGAATATTTTATATATTGTAGGAAGGCAGGTGATCGGCCTATATTTGGAAGGATCTTCTGAGGACACCTTCGTTTTTGGCAACAAATAACTGATACCACTGGCCATGAATGGTGGTAGTTCTTCAGGGTTGGACAGCAGGTGAGTATAACATTTGGCTAGATGTTGATGACTGACCTTGAATTGTTTATACCAGAAATTTTGTATTTTATCCTGTCCAGGTGCCTTCCAAGTCAAGGTCTTGCTTATAGCCTTGGTTACTTGGTCGGTTGTTACTTCCCATTCCAACAGAGTGTGGAGGTTAGATGTAGACCTCTTCTCGTCAAACAGCCATCTGGTATTGTTGTGAATCACACGGTTTCCCCAGATTGATTCCCAAACCGTTTTCGTGGCCTCTGGTGTGGGGACCTTATCTTCTTGCAGGGTGTGAGGCTCGTGATCTTCAGACTCTAAAATTTTTATAAAAACTCCTTTCACTCCTGCTAAACGGAATATTGTGTTGACGTCTTGTGTTACTTTCCTTATAGCTTTTTAGCCATAGCCTTGGGTTTTTGTTTAAGGTGATCCAGTATTTCTCTGGCTGTCGGATTTTCGAGGCTTTGTTTCAAGAATGGCTTTGGCTTTCTTAGTGACTGAGCTGCTGGGGTTCAAGCTTTGATTTTGTGTCAGAATTCCAATGTCCCGCCTGATACTATCGATTTTATTAGTAATTCGGCGCTGCCATGCTGGCGTGACTAGGACATTTTTAACTTGCGTGTCCGTAGAGATTTTCTGCTTGTTTAGTGTTAGCATCGTTGCTGTTCCACTATAAATAAGGCTGTGTAGATTTTCGATGGGTATATCAGTTGTTGTTTTGGAATCCAGAATTTTGTTGATTTTACTCAATATAGATTTTGTCTTGTTATTATATATTAATTTGGGAAGTCTAGGTTTCATCACAATGTCCATTGCATCATAAAGCAAATGAATCCTTTCGAATTCCAACTCAGCAGAAGAGGGTGGTCCGTTGGTCTCCGGTACCAAATCCGCTGGTTCATCATCAACATCAGCAGGTCAGCAGGTAGATTTATAGATAGTTCTGTCGCTACTTCGCGCTTTATTTGTGTAATAATATTTGGTGGTAGGCGTCTATTTATAAATATAGATCTTCGCTGGTCTATGATATTTTGTATAGTCTTATGACGAAACATTGGAAATTTTTCAGTAACCAGTCTATGTAGTTCTCTGTATGGAGTTTTGGCGGTTTCTAGTCGGGTTAATCTGTAATAGCAGCGAACCATGAATGCATTGATTTCTTCTGTCCACATGGTCCGTTGCCTAACTGTGCCTTGTGGCGTGGTGGGCATGGGCTCTGATAGTCCAGCAACACCGACATCTTGGCTTGGTTCGTTTGGTGGTGGTGTACTCGACTGGGTTGGTAATCTGGCTGGTCCTTCCCAACTAACAATTATCACTCCTATTAGAGTTGCAAGAATGATTATACAGTATTCCTTACACAGCATTGTATACTGAAAGAACATTGGCAAAACCCTCGTACAACGGCTATACAAGCGGAATGGGCACACCTAATAGGACAGGAAGGTCATTTAAGAGGTTGTATAAGGGCTGCAGGTAACAGTTATACAACAAAAGTGTAAGCCTCTTGCAGCCACAATAGGACATTTGCGTCAGTGCAATATTCAGTTTTTGTCAACTACACAACTATTCTTTTGTTTTGTTTGCCCAATATGGCGGGTGGTTGTGTATAATCATGGCATCGTCCATGTTGTCTTTAGTTTATTAGAATATTTTGGTATTGCCTGCAGGAGTTATACAACAATTTGACAAATGTCTAAAATGAAATACCGACAGAGTCGAATGATTTACCCAGAATTTGTACCAGATCTATATCTTCTGTTTGAACAGTTGATAAAACCTTTTAAACCAATATGCATGCGTTGTGTTTCTTAAAACATTGGTTATGGCATTTTAACAAAAATATGACAGCAGAAAGTTAGGTTATGGTGAAGTTGTATACTAACATATTTAGCAACAAATGTATGCCGAGCACAGCAATTTTGTACTAAAAAAGTTTGTAATATTGTTGCATATGTACAGCCTTTAACAGTTACTAAACAACAGTTATATAAGTGCTTCCGTTGGAAGCAATTTGTTGGCTAAAGTAGTAAACTTGCACAGCAAAACAACAAGGCTCGGATTTGTTTTATAAATGTTACCATGGATGCCACAACACAACCATTTTGACTAACGTGCAAATATGCCGTATAAAATAGTTGTATAAACGTTAGTGCAACAGTTAAAAATTTGTCCTATAAGGTGTTGTATAACTATGCTATAAGAATATTTTAAACACCTAATTTTAGAGCAAATATGTTACAGAAAGCAAATTTGCATTCCACACAACATTAAGCCAGCATTTTGGTGTTCAGGCAACAACAATAGAGAGCTTTTATGGCTGAACGGTTCTTTTACCAAAAGCTTATAGCACTACTTTGCTAGTTGGGTTGTTCATTGCCGCGGTAGGTTGCAGGTCAATCTTCAAGACGGTTCCGACCCGGCTCCTGCTGCGCCGTCCCGCCTAAGTATCTGTTATTTCTCGTTTTAAGAGCATTTAAATATAGACGTTCTAGGGGGTGCTAACCCATAGAGCGGTGGTGCTAGTTTTTGTCCACCCCGTGTATTTTATTTCCCCCTGTACCCTCCATATATGGAGATCGTTTCTCAATTCGCACAGCGAGGCACCCGATAGGAGACTAGCAACTCCACAGGGGTCATTATCATTATCATTATCATTATCATTATCATTATCATTATTATTATTATTATCATTATCATTATCATTATCATTATCATTATCATTATCATTATCATTATCATTATCATTATCATTATCATTATCATTATCATTATCTTTATCATTATCATTATCATTATCATTATCATTATCATTATCATTATCATTATCATTATCATTATTATTATCATTATCATTATCATTATCATTATCATTATCATTATAATTATCATTATCCTTATCATTGTCATTGTCAATATCATTATCATTATCACTATTATTATTATTATTATTTTATTTACGGCATCAACTTCTATGGTTATTAGTCGCATTCAATAATATAGTGTATAATTGCAAGTATAAGTAAAAGTACATAAATGTAAAGTATACACGTAAATATATAATCTTTTACATGTGTAAATGTGTAAATGTCGGAATTCTTAAACTAGGTAAATAAGCAAATTTCAGATTTTAATCAAAATGTTTATATTTTCAGATTATATTAGCTAATCTCTGTGAAGCGTTACAAGACTAAATTTGTCAGTTGTATAAATTAAATAGTGTGTGGCCTTAGATAAGTATTTAAATTTTCCAATAATAACTTAAGGAACAATAGCACTAATTTGGTTTGTTCAAAGATTTGTTGGAAGGCCAAAAGTTTGCCGGAGTGTCACAGTTCCAGAGCAATTTGTTAGCAAAAGTTGCATCCAGGAGGATCTTGGCCCAGTAGTAGGTTTTAACGTCAGTGGGAGGTTCCGTGGGCTGAAGCTTGGCTTAACTAGTTTCAATTGCATATTTATTTGTTGCCAACAATTTTGCCAGAACTCATACATACGCTCATTAGTCATTCTTTTCCGATCTGTGTGTTTTATCTGGTGTACGTCAGCGTTAGATGAAGAAGTTGCACTTTTAGCAGCAATGTCAGCAGCTTCATTTCCTGGAATTCCAATATGCCCAGGGATCCAGATGAATATAATAGTGATGCCTAGATCATCTAGTACTTTTAGTATTTGTAAACACATTTGTGATAAAGGGTCTTTGGCGTTATGATCTTGTAGACCAGTCAAAGCTGCTAACGAGTCGCTTGCTATAGTAACAGGTAGCGGTATCTCAATCATTGTACAGTATCTCTAGGCCTGCCATACTGCGTATTGCTCAGTTGTATAAATTGATGCTAATGGTGACAAGGTCCAAGCATGTGCGATGTTACTGGTAACAAAGAACATCCAACACCTGTTTGGGTTTTTGAGCCATCAGTGTAAATCACTGTTGCATTGTGAAATGGCTCAATTAGATCATAAAAGTGTGATTTAATTTGTGCGGTTGGAGTTTCATGATTATGAAGTGAAACTAGCTCAAGTTTAAGGTTGGCCACCGGTAGTTGCCATGGTGGAGTTTCGCCGCAGATCAGAGGAAACAATAGTGTTTGAGGAATATTGAAGTAACTTACTATTTCTTTCCCAAATGCCTTGTGATAGTTCGCCTTTGTGAATAGCTATTGTTATCGTTGGTAAGTATACTGAAATATAGGTGATGCGGACGAGTATTTAAGCTGGATATATAAGAGAGCATAAGCTTCTTCCGCCGAATATGTAAAGATTCAACACCTGACTCGCAACATACGCTCATTACGGGCGTCATGCGAAAAGCATCTAGACATTACCTTAGGGCTAAGTGATGTACTGGATCAAGAAGTTTGAGAGCAGATAATCTTGCTGATGAATAAATTATGCAACCGTAATCTATACGAGATAGAACAATACTTTTATATATCTTGATCAATGAACTTGCATCTGCTCCCCAACGTGTCGAAGAAAGACATTTAATTATGCTAAGACTTTTCTTGCATTTGTAGATGACATCAAGAAGGTGTGGTCTCCAATTAAGCTTAGAATCAAAAGTGAGACCCAGGGACTTTACTGTTGGCATAGTAGATATAGGATAGGTTATCCATGTAAGTACAAGTCTGGATCAAAGTGTGGTCTTCTTAATCTACAAAAATGAACACATTGTGTTTTAAGTCGTGATATATTCAAACAATTTCTTAACGCATTACGAGATATTTCATCCATAGCAGTTTGGATTCGACGAGTTGCTTTTCCAACAGTTTTTCAAGAGGTTAAGATACACAAGTCGTCAACACAGAGGCATTTCTCTATTTCAGAATCGACTGACTTTGCAATACTGTTGATTGCGATTGCAAAGAGCCTACAACTTAGAGTTGAACCTTGTGGTACGCCATTCTCTAAGATGCGAGAGGTGGATGAAGTGTTTTCAATTCTCACTCGAAAACTCCTATCAAGGAGGAACGACGCTATGAAAATAGGGAGATTGCCTCTAAACCCCCATCTGTACAGTTGGAGCAGGATGTTGTGTCTCCAGGTCATGTCGTATGCTTTTTCAATATCAAAAAAGACCGCTATGGTGTGTTGCCTATCTCTAAAAGCATTCTGTACATAAGTTTCAGCATATGCTAGTTGATCAATCGTAGATCTGTTTTCTCGGTAGCCTGCTTGATACTCCACTAGAAGGTTTTGCTTCTCAAGCCACCAAGATAGCCTCTCATTGACCATAGGCTCAAGGATTTTCACTAGACAGCATGTTAAGCTTATTTTCCTATAACTAGTCGCTGATTGAGGATCCTTGCCTTCATTTAAATTGGGTATTACTATAGCTTCTTTCCACTTACTTGGATATTTACCTCGTCTTCATATATCGTTATAAATGGTAAGAAGTCCTGTTTTCATGTGTGTGAGACAAATCAGAGATCACTTCATAATTGATCATGTCAGGACCAGTGGCTGACACCTTTTAGAGCACTTTCTATGTCAGCAAGAAGAAAAGAAGTATTATATGCGCATTCAGTATTAGAGAGAAAACTGATAAAGTGTTCAGGGATTCTTTATATTCTCGAAATTGGGTATTACGAGCAGTAGAACTGCTGATGCGTTCAAAATGATCTGCTAAGTGATCGGCTATCACTTCTGAGTCAGTTGCGGTGGGTTATCACTTATCGAAGATGGGTAATGTTTGTTAAAAATTATAATAATTAAGGTCAGTGGTCATGTTTACTTCATCCCCTAAAAAAGTGCGTATAGTGGTAGTTTCAGCAAAACATATCATTATTGCTACAGCATAAAGTAGATCAAAAAACAGCATGAAAAAAATAAACATGGGTCCTAAATTGCTCCTTACCAAGATAGAGGATTTTGAATTTATATTCTAGAGAACGAAAAAAAAATGGAAATGATCTTAAAATTTTGTGCTTGCTGCTACTTCATAGCTGATAGATGCAAACACTTTCATGTCTGAGACTGTACCAGTGGTGATTTTGGCAAATTATAGCCCCTACAGAAGAAAAAAGAGAATTTAAATCTATACCATGCCCCCCATGACATGTTTTTCCACAACCTTCCAGAACACTGTCAAGGTACTTTGTCATTAACTACAAACCAGGTGTACATCTGGCGAATGCTGTGTATTCGCAGCCCACCAAATATGTAATCTCTTTTGACGTTTATTGAGGTAAACAGATGAGTAGCACGTAACTTTTTTTGTGACATTTGTACTGTTGGTAATAACAAATCTGGTAAAGGGCCAAATTAAGAACTAGCGTTTGGTATCACCAACGAAAATTTGTTTACACACAGAATTTTGGCAATTAAATGTATACTGCTAGATTGGGAATTTATACATATGTACAGAGCAGTATCATCTGAAGGGGCGTGGTGAGATGACTATGTTTCTGTTTAGTGTTTGCTGACCAAATATGACAGTGATATTATGCTAATAATTTTTTTTTGTTTCACAGTGTCAACATCCTTTGAGGAGACAGTTGGAATGAAGATCGTCATTTATTTTATGGATACCAAATTAATTGTCAATGACATAAGCAGTTTGTTTCCTAGTTTGAAGAAACAATTAGTGTTTTATGTGTTTTTTTTTTGTTGAGGACAATTTTGTTTGCCTTTACCCATGTGCGCAAAACTATTTTTGATTCACATATCAGAGTGATTACATTTGTATTCCAGTCAGTCCTCTAACTATTTTTTGTTATTTTAGTATTTATGTTTTCGCAAATAATATACATGATCAATTAACAAGAGATAGTGATTGCATGATATTGCACTGATCAGGTTCATAATATAGAGCAAAATCCAGATGAGTAGAATACTTCTATGTATGTACAATTTATTGTAATGAAGAATTTGTTCTATTATTGCTGGGACTGTTCAATAAATATTTTTTTAATTATACATTTTTTGATTATCCTGAAATTCATTACTAGTCAAACTGATGAAAGAAATACTTTATAGACGATGTGTTATGCATCTATGATCATCGAACTGCCTCAATATCGGGAAGGTCGTTAGTCAGATTTCGTAATGTAAACAACTGAAATCGCCGACACATTCCTGACATTCCTGATATGTGTTGTCGGCATACTTTCAATATTTTTAGTTCCACCAGATTTCCAGCCAAGAAAGGTAGCGCTGCCGTCGTTATAGTCCAAGAAATATCTTCACATCTGCTCAGGAAAGTATTCGGATTCGGACTTTTTGCATGTTATTAGAAAAAGCCTCCTAGTAACAAATCTACATGTTGTCAGGCTCCAAATTGCGTCTCTAATCGTTTGAACAACTTTTTCAAATAAATTACAAAAATTAATGTTTTCGCTTCATCAAAGGTAGCATTCGTTTTTTTTTTGATACTCCGAAACAAAACGATCTTTGACAATGTTTGTCAAAAGTTGATTTTGTACGAGATGGGAAAGTACAAAAAATTGATTTTGCGATACCGAAAAACGATCTGAAAAAACGAAAATGTTAATGTCGCCATGCTTCATAAATAACCATTAACGATACCTTTTAGGAGATACTGTTATTATAAATCTTTGTATTTAATTGATATGCAAGCGGACGCTCAATGCGTATTCAGCGTGCACGAGAGATATTTCATCTCTCTCTCTCGCGTTCACATAGATATAGACTATACATTGAGCGCGCATTCAAATGCTCTGGGGGTTTTGTTATTGGTTGGTTGAAGCATGTGTGAGACTTGGCAACATCAAAATATTCATTTTTCATATTGTTTTTAGGGTAGCAAATGACATATTTTGAGTTTTTACATTGCTTATACCTGTATATATCAAGTCTAGAGAAAAGTTCTAAAGCTCATTTTTTATTCAGAAGGTCTTAAAAACCGCAAAATACTTTAAACAAAGCGAACAAATCAATTTTTGGAATCGGTTTAATTACAATTTTTGGAGCAATTTTGGGCCTAGTCACATGCAGATTCTTGAATCAGATTATGCAAAAATAGGAATCGGAAGAGTTTTCCGAGCAGATGTTCCGATATTATCTGGACTATTATCCGAGTTCTGTGACTAATTACCAGTGCATTGGCGCAAGCGTGTGGGGAGGGGCCACTTGTCAATGTCAAGGCTGGTCCGCCTCTCCACGTGGCACATAAGCCACAAAACACTCTTTCATCTGCTACCTTGACGTTAAACATATGATTTTGTTAGTGTGTTTAATGTTGATATTGTCGCCATTGCTACAGTGGCAATCCTGGCCGCGCATGCGCTTTAAATGCTCATTTTCTTAAGTTAAGTTACGTTAAGTCTTGCATGAACCCACCAAGTGAGACTGAGTTAAGTTCAAGTGAGAGAGCCACCTTTGAAGACAGGTATTACAGCGCAATAGAGAATGCACACAGATACACAAAAGCGAGCAAGCACATACACACAGAACCTTCATCAAACGTGGGCCCCTCACATCACCAGTTGAATTCTGTCTCAAATACAAGGTTTCCAAATATTGAGTTGCCAAAGTTTCATGGTGAATATGAAAAATGGGGATCAGGGATATGTTTTTGGCCTTAGTTGACAGAGATCCTACGTTAGATAATGTCAAGAAATTCTATTATCTGTTGAGCTGTTTAAATGGAGAAGCCGCAAGAGTAATCGAAAACATGGAAGTCACAGGAGAGAATTATGATCATGCATGGCAGTTATTAAAATCTCGATATGAAAATAGTACAGTTATCATAAAGAATCATGTTCGACAATTAGTTGAAATGCCATCGGTAACTAGAGATCCTCACTCCCTTAGGAAATTAACAGATGACCGTCAAAAGCATTTGAGGTCATTAACTTCCTTAGGCGAGCCTGTGACACAGTGGAGTACTTTGCTAATTTATTTGATCACAAAAAAACTCGATCCTTCACCGGAAAAGTCGTGGGAGGAGCACGTAATTTCACGTCAAATTGAATCGCCTGGTATAAATGATTTAATCAAATTTTTAAATGCTCGGTGTAAATTGCTTGAGGCCATATCGCGTGAAAAATCTGATAAATCCGCAGGCAGAGCACAGAATACATCGGTTAACCACAAGAAACCTGTAAGCTTCAATAGAACGTTTTCGGGCGCAGCAATCCAAGCATCATGTGTGTATTGTAACGGTCAGCACGCGATTTAATTGTGCTATAAATTCAAAGCATTAGCAGCCAGACACAACACGCTGTTGCAAGAATCATCACATCACAATTCGCTCCCTGCATCGACGTCGTCTGCTACAGGGTCGGCACTGTTCGCGAGTTCCGAATCAGCGGCTACCAGTGGCGTAGCAATCGCTAAGGGTTCGAGTAGCGCAGTACAAAAAAATGATGATCAGTCGACAGGGTTGCTTGCGGGTAGCTGTGTGGACCTCAAAAACAGAAGGGGGGGAAGGGCGATGACACGAATGTCGCGCTTTACTTGATAGCGGATCGCAACCGAACTTCATCACGAAACGCACGGTGGAATTGTTGAAATTAAAGCCTATGAATAGTAGAATACCGGTATTAGGTGTAGGCAGTTCTGTTCCAGAGGCATGTCAAGTGGTATCTACAGAGCTAAGGTCTACCTGCACGACGTTTTCTACAAAGCAAACGTTGTTAGTGTTGGAAAAAATAACCGAGAATCAGCCGAGCGTATCTTTCGCCCCAGAAAACTTGCGTATACCGTCCAGCGTACAGTTGGCGGACCCACGTTACCATAAATCGTCAGAAATCAATGTTCTCTTGAGAGCAGGATTGTACTTAGAACTATTGTTTTCTAGTCAGATCCAGTTAGGGCCAGGACTACCCGTTTTGCATAACATGGTATTAGGCTGGATTATATCGGGGAAACTTGAGCAGGAAAAATCCGATAGTACGGTAGTATGCAATCTTGCCGTTAGCACGAGACTTGAAAGCCAGATCGAAAAATGTTGGCTCGTAGAAGTCTCTAGACACAAAACATAAATACCCGAGCTCGATGAATGCGAGACTTTATTCAGAAAAACAACGCGACGCGACGAACGCGGACATTTTGTTGTCACCTTACCAATAAAAAACAATGTAACACAACTGGATTGCAACTTACATAACGCGATAACACGATTACATGCAATGGAGCGAAAATTCAGCAAAAATCCATCATTTCGAGAAGAATATGTCTCGTTCATGAAAGAATACGTGTCGTTGGGCCACATGTCGCGCATAGCTGAAACGGATATTACCCCTAGTATCGGGAATACCTTTTATTTACCTCATCACGGAGTATCGAACCCAGCAAGTACAACGACAAAATTGCGCGTTGTATTCGATGGTTCAAGCAAATCAAATAGCGGATTATCGTTAAACGACACATTGAGTATCGGGCCTAAGATCCAACAAGACCTGTTTGACATCCTAGTGCGATTTCGAAAATATAGCGTAGTGTTGGTTGCTGACATTGCCAAAATGTATCGGCAAGTAGGTGTTGAAGAAGGGCAGCGTGACTTGCAGCGAATTGTATGGCGTGAATACACAAGTGAAGACATAACTCATTATAAGTTAAATACAATCACGTACGGCACGGCATCGTTATCCTAAATGACTTTTACGTCGATGACCTGATCAGTGGATCAGACTCGGTAGATGACGCAAAGCAGTTAAAAAATAAATTAGCCGCTTTACTTGACTCGTATGGGTTCCCGTTGAGGAAATGGTTGTCAAACCGCGTGGAGGCGTTAGAGCAAATCGTTAACAACGAATCTAATACGTTTCAGCTGAATAACGATGAGACGCGCAAAACATTGGGTATATTTTGGAAGGCCCAATCTGATGTATACAAATATACAGTCGAAATAGATCAGTTCGTACTAAAGCGTATCACGAAACGAGGTATTTTATCCGCCATCTCGAAGATATTCGACCCGTTAGGGATACTCAGCCCAGTGACCGTAACCGTGAAGTTGATGATACAAGAGCTTTGGCAATTAAAAGCGGGATGGGATGACATAGTCACTCCTAAGGTTTCAAAAGGTTGGACTAAGTTCATAAGTGAGTTATCGTCTATACAAGAAATCGAAACACCCCGACAAATTATTATGACAAACGCAACTCGAATCGAGATTCACGTATTTTGCGAATCATCACAGCAGGCATACGGCGCGAATCTTTATGTAAAAAGTACCGGACCACAAGGTTCAACCGTAAATTTGCTGTGTTCAAGATCTCGGGTTGCACCGTTAAAGACTATAAGTCTGCCACGGCTCGAGTTATGTGGAGCACTCCTAATGGTACGGTTGGTTAGTAGAGTCATGCAAACTATTGATACGCACATTAATCAGATTTTCTACTGGACAGACAGCACAATAGTCCTGTCTTGGATCTCGGCTCCAACTATCAAGTGGAAACAGTTCGTAGCGAACCGTGTCACAGAAATACAGAATGTAAGTAATATAACCCAGTGGAATTATATCTCGTCTCAGGATAATCCTGCAGACATCGTGTCGCGAGGTCTCAGGGCCCCCGAACTCGCTACATGTGAGCTCTGGTGGCATGGGCCATCATGGTTAGCTGAAGACGAACAGTCCTGGCCAAGACCTAGTTTTAAAACTGCATCCAATATTGAAGATAGTGTTTTGGAGGCACGAAAGTGTCAGATCTCGCTAGTTGCGCGTACCGTTGACCATACTGTTTTCGAAAGAGGTGCGACATTATATAGACTGCAAAAAATCATAGCCTTCTGTAAGCGATTTACACACAACGCAACATCGCCACCTGCCCACCGCAAATCAGGTCCCATAAGTAACGAAGAATTTAATGGAGCACTACTTACCTTAGTCAGGCAAGTTCAAGCCCAAGACCACGGAAATGGAATGTTTATCTCGGAATAAGAACTTACCTAAGATCTCGCGGATCCAAAATTTAAGTCCATTCCTCGACCAACAAGGTTATTTGCGGGTTGGAGGCCGTTTGACCAAGTCTGACTTACCATTTGAAACCCGACATCCTCTTATATTAGGCTCAAAGCATCGCCTTACTGTGTTATTGATCAAGCACGAGCATCATCGGCAGCTACATGCGCGAGTGCAAGCTATTTTAAGTTCACTAAGACAGCGATTTTGGCCAATTGGTGGAAAAAGTACTGTCAAAAACGTCTTGAATAAGTGTTTGACCTGTTTTCGAGTGAATTCTACCACGATTGTACGCAAAATGGCGGATCTGCCGAAGGATCGAGTCACCGTCAATCGGGCCTTTTTAATAACGGGAATCGACTACGCTGGCCCCTTTCAAATAAAAGATGGCCGCCTACGGAACCGTGCTATAATTAAAGCCTATTTGTGTATCTTTGTATGCTTTACCACTAAAGCAGTACATTTGGAAACAGTGAGTGATCTTAGTGCCGACTCATTTCTTGGCTGCTTAACTAGGTTCACGTCCCGTCGAGGTTTACCTCGGATTTTATACATCGATAATGCAACTAATTTTGTTGGTGCTCATAATTAATTGAAGGAAATTTATGACGCACTTGTTTTAAATATTCAAGACCCCAGTGTAGTCAAATTTTTCCTAACCAACAATACTGAATGGAAATTTATACCGCCGCGATGTCCCCACCGTGGAGGCTTCTGGAAGGCTGCCGTAAAGCCTGCCAAGTTCCACCTATCCCGCGTACTTGGAAAGAAAATCTATACTTTTGAACAGCTAACCACAATATTTGCGCAAGTGGAAGCTATATTGAATTCGCGTCCTCTGACACCCCTTTCTGCTGACCCTTCCGATTTGTCTACGCTTACACCCGGCCATTTCCTTATCCACGAACCCTTAACTACCATCCCATACACAGACTTGACGACTACACCCATGAATCGGCTGACTCAATACCAATGCCTACAGCAAGCTTACCAACTGTTTTGGTATAGATGGTCCAAGGAGTACCTTCAACTATTGCCAGTTCGGACCCAATGGCTCAAGGCGGATACGCAAGAAATTCATGAGGGAAAGCTAGTTTTACTTCTCGACGACAACCTGCCTCCCGTGCTATGGAAGCTGGGACGCATCACCAAACTACACCATGTACAAGATGGAGTTGCCCGCACTGTAACCGTGCGTACTGTCAATGGCGAAACCACGAGAACTGTGCAGAGAGTAGCCCTTCTGCCAGTTGAAGATTTTCCTAAGAATAGTGTTGAAAGCCCTGCTCATCAGGATCTTTCAAGGCCGCCGGTATGTTAAGCTCACCCACGATAAGATCAAAACCGTACTTCTCGCGCTATCTAGTGAGCGGCGCTTCAATTCATCAACCGTTTGCTACTGGCCAGGCGGTTACCCTACGTTACCGACCGTGCGAAAATCTACAGGTTTTTTTGTTACCAACCGGTGACGCAAGGGAGAATGAGGATGATGGTGCCACGAGAGACAGACATTATTCACAAAGTATTGTACTCTACATTTCTGTTATAAACCTTCGTAAAGCGAAGAACGTCTAGTTATTTCATCGGTAAACCCTCAAAGTGAGTGCTTTACAATGTAAATTTAATGATTTTAGAAAATGTGTATCTGTTAGTAAGCCGTAAGTATAAAAAAAAAGATGAGATTGAAGGACGAAAATATTGTAAAGGTTTAAAAATAAACTAATAAATTACTTGCTGACGAATCTGGGTTTACCTTTTAGCCACCCTCTTTTCTTTTTGTTCTTAGATTGGGTACAGCAGAGAAAGTGCTAGATCGGGCTATGAGATGTGTTGAAGATCCATCATTGAGAAAGTATTTGTCTATTGTATATTATACATAATGTATGTAAACTTTAGATGGGTCTATAGGGCGAACACCCCAAATAATACAGCGACGCGATTGTTTTAAACGTCTATTATTCCGTTTGTTTAAGTTACAGCTCATGCCATAGGTCACGCTCTCCACAACCGTCGCGCCAGACTCCTTCCGCCGTCGTCCCCACCTGCCACGTCGGTCTTCTCGGGATCGACTGTCTTCGGCTACTCGGCTGCGTTCGGCTGTACAGCCGGCAACCTCGACGTTCCCAGTCACCCAAAGACGTTCTAACAATCACTAGACGGCCAGCGACGGATACTTGAATGCTGAGCCATCGGTACTTCGGGGTGTTCTAGATTTTCCGCTTACACGGCCATCCTGCTATCGGCACGTCCTCGCGCCGTAAACGAGTATCTAGCTGAAATAGAGAAAATACGAAGCAGGATCGTTTTTTTTTTTTTTTTTTTTTTTTTTTTTTTTTTTTTTTACACAACTATTTTCATGGAGCTGTCACGATATTTCACTTTCTACCTTTATTCAATCTGTAATTATTATTTCCGTGGGGTCGCCACTATCCTCCTGCTACTTAACTATTTCAGTGGGGTCGCCACTTACTAGGCATAGTGGGGTCGCCACTATCCTCCTGCTACTTAACTATTTCAGTGGGGTCGCCACTTACTAGGCATAGTGGGGTTGCCACTATCCTCAACTCTCTGGCTATTTCAGTGGGATCGCCACTTACTAGGCATAGTGGGGTCGCCACTATCCTCAACTCTCTGGCTATTTCAGTGGGATCGCCACTTACTAGGCATAGTGGGGTCGCCACTATCCTCAACTCTTGTTATTGCAGTGGGGTTGCCACATACACATTTTTTTTTTTTTTTTTTTTTTGATAGTGAATTATGTACTTACATTTCACTGATGCGTGGAAGGACTGGAAGGCCAGTGTCTTAGTTGATCTTGTGCTGCTACGGTACTGCGTTTTCCTTTACTGCGTAGCAGATATCTTTCGTTAGGAAGCACGGCTTCAATGGTGAAAGGTCCCCTGAATTTAGCCTTTAATTTGCCTCCACCAGCCAGCTGCGAATCTTCAACTGCTACTAGATCACCTGTTGAAAACAATTCGGCGGCGTATCTGGTTGCGTTAAATTGCTGAGATTGCTTGTTTGCATTATGCCTCATCCGCATTCTTGCTTCTGAAACGACCTTGTCAGGGTCGATGAAGTTATCTGTCGGAAGGTCGCCCAAAAATTGTTGTGTTGCAGTTAATCTTGGATTACATCCTAGCTGGAGTGCAGCGGGCGAGTAACCAGTCACAGAATGAATGGTCGCATTGATATTGTCTTCTATCGCTGTTAGTGCGACAGTCCACTTATTTTCATTTTCATCGGTAAGAGTAGCTCGCAACAAATTGAAAACGGTTCTCATAACACGTTCCACCTGTCCATTTCCTCGAGGAACTCCTGTGGCAATATGATGAAGTTGAATGTTATGTTCGCTCAGGAAATTTCGAAACACTATTGACGTGAAGGCGGTTGCTCTATCAGCTATAATGCGCTGTGGTTTTCCTAATTCCTCAAAAACAGGTACTAATGCACGGATTGAACACTCAGATGTTTTCTTTGGTATCGGCTGTAGTCGACAAAACTTTGAAAAATCGTCTATTATGACTAGTATCTGCGTACATCCATTGGATTTCACTAAGGGACCAGCGTGGTCAACGTGCCAGGTTTCCAGGATATCATTGGGTTTTTCACCATGCTGCCATAGTCCGCGTCGAGGACCAGTATGAGTTTTTCCAAGAACACATGCTCTGCAATTTTTGATATATTTTTTTAGGCATTTTCCCATCTTTGGCCAAAATAAGTCTTCTCGTAATTTTTGAATGCATTTATCCCAGCCAATATGTGATGACATGTCGTGGTACAATCGCATTGCTAGCAAACGAGCGCCTACTGGGACAAAACACTTAGGTGGCTTTGTTCTGGTTACGACGAGATTGCTCATAATAGTATAATCGGGGTCAGCATCAGGATTATTGAAGATTTCCCGACAAAATGAGTCATTGTTCTGGAACTCTCTTAATGTTTGTTTGTCGGAAAGTTTGGTTGGATTTATTGTTTTCAGCGCACAAATCTTCAATTCGCAGTTGTCATCGTCTACGGGGTTTCTGCTTAAATAATCGGCGTGCATCATTTTATTACCAGGGCGGTACTCTATTGAGAAGTCATAATCTTGCAGTTTTACCCACCAACGTGCTACACGAGGATGTAAATTTTTCTTTAATGCAGTTGCTCGCACTGAATTGCAGTCCGTGTATACTGTGAAATGGACGCCATACAGGTATACTCTAAAATGTTCTATTGCTTCCACTAGAGCAAGAGTTTCCAGATCATATGAATGGTATCTAGATTCATACTCGGTAGTACGACGGCTGTAGTAAGCAACTGGTTGAGCAACACCGTCCTTTTTCTGTAGAAGTACAGCTCCAATTCCAATTGAACTCGCATCCGTGTGCACTTCGCAAGGTAATTCCGGATTGTAAATGCGTAGAACAGGTAAACTGGTTAATTTGCTTATTACCAATTGTCTTATTGATTCACACTCGGGAGTCCACTCGAACTTATTATTCTTTTTTAATAAGGCTGTTATTGGTGCGGTTAACTGCGAAAATCCTTTTATGAATCGCCGGAAGTATCCAGCCAGTCCCATAAACTGACGTACATTTTTCACACTAGCTGGCTGAGGTGCTTCAGTTAATGCTCTAACTTTTCCGGGGTTAGGTCGCACTGTGCCTTCGCTTAGTATGACTCCGAGATATTCAGTCTCTGTGGCAAAGAATACACACTTATCATAGTTCAAAGAGAAGCCAGCCATAGATAAAGCACTCAATACTTCTTCCAAGTCTTTTAGTCCTTGTTCAACTGTCAGAGAGGACACTATAACATCATCAAGATACACCAAGGCCTTTGTACCTTTAAGAGGCCCCAAAGCCTTATCGATTGCTCGTTGATAAATGGATGGAGCATTGGCGTATCCAAATGGCATACGATTAAACTCATAATGTCCATCAGGAGTTACAAATGCAGTAATGTGTTTTGAGCTCTCCTCTATTTCCATTTGGTAGAAACCAGATATCATGTCCAGCGTCGTAAAATACTTTGCGCGATACAACATATTAATTTGGTCCTGTATAAATGGCAGAGGATATCGTTCACGAAACACCCTTTTATTCACATCGCGGTAGTCAACACACATTCTTAATTGTCCATTTTTCTTTTTAACTAGCACAATAGGGCTAGCGTATTCTTATTGGCTCTCTCGTATGATACCGTCCCTCAAAAGTTCACAAATTATTTCCGCTACCCGAGTCCGTTCTTCGTATGCTAATCGTCGGAGGTGATACACTACAGGTTCACTGTTTTTGAGTTTTATTGTCATTTTACCGGTAGTAATGCGATCAGGAGTCTTGTCTTTATACACAGTTAACAAAGTTTCTAATTCTAACTTTAAATCATAATCTAGTCCAGCTTGATTGATTTGAACGCGCCTTGTACACTGCACGGCTAGCACTTTCAATCCACCGTTCGGTTCATAATAAAGTTCGATACCATCAGCACTTTTCCTAACACTCACAGAGGGTTGAAGAATAACATCCAAACCGATAAGAAAATCAATTCCATTCGGAAAAATGTTATCTGGAACTACAACGAAACTAATTTCTAAGGTCAGTGTTGGCAGAATTGTTATCAGATCACAAATACCCACAGCATAAACAATGCGGTTCCCAAGTTCAACGAAAGCACATACACTACCATTTGGCCTTATTACTCCGTTCAGGGCTGTAACGATCGAATGCCTTATTATTGACACATCAGCACCACTATCTACGCGATACGTCATTGAAGGAGCGCGATTGTTGCATAAAACTGTAGCTATCGGTGTCAATAACAGTTGGCGTCATTTTCTGACCACGAATGCTTTTTGAGGCTTTCCGTTCTTATACCAACAGTTATCCTCAGTGTGACCCATTTTCTTGCAGTGATTGCATGTAGGAATAGAAACATTTTTGGATTTCGGAACTTCACTTGCGGCCTCTGAAACTTCTGCCTCTTTTCGATAATTTCTGCACTTGCTTTGCGAGTGTCCAAGTCGACCACATTTGAAGCATTTTCCTTTAAATTCTCCTACAACTCGTCGGCTTTTTGACTCGTGAAGGGGTTCTTTCACAAAACGCTCAGATTTTCGGTTGCCTGATGTTCCTGCAACATCGCGTATTTTGTTGACACGCGCATCAAATTCTCCTAATAATTTAAGTAGCTCACGCTCAGAACTAGGATTTTGTATTCGGATTGCGGAACGCGCTTCGTTATGGTTCAAGCCATGTTCTATCATACTAAGAACAGTGTCCCATGGAAGCTTGTCGTAGAATCTGCCGATCATTCTCAGTTTTTGATTCCCATAATCGCATAGTGACTCACAATCAACGCTACGAAGCGTAGCCGCTTTATACGCTCTCGCTCCAGGTGTCTCTTTATCAGGGAATGCAATAATTAAATCCTCGCAGAAATTTGACCACGTCCTACTAAGAGGTCTCCAGTCACAATAATAACGATAACCTCGATGACGTAATGCGTCTCCAACTTTAGCAATCATCAACATATCGCTTACCTTTAACTCTTCTTTTAATTTCGTGCAATCATCCAGCCATTCCTTTATAGGATAAGCACTTTTATCGGGATCAAAGCTTGAAATCTTGAATGACGAATTGATCACGGACGGGATAATCGGATCTGGCGCACTTGTACTGGGCGTTGACGCGGCGAATTGCGCCATGGATATCGCCATGTTGGTTTGGCGCGATAATTCAGCGAGTTGTTGTTGCTGGGTCGCTACCAAATTAATAAGCGTCTCCTGCCACTGAATTTTTGCACGTTTCGGAGATGAAGGACCTGCAGGCAGTTCCTCCTCAGAGTCACTTTCGTCAACATCCCCTCGTTGTAACTCAGGTTCACGATGTCCACTGTTTTCCGCCATTTTCACGTTTCACTAAAAATACGTTTTCGCACTATTGTCTTGAGCACGGTGTGAATCCCACTTCTGATGTAAACTTTAGATGGGTCTATAGGGCGAACACCCCAAATAATACAGCGACGCGATTGTTTTAAACGTCTATTATTCCGTTTGTTTAAGTTACAGCTCATGCCATAGGTCACGCTCTCCACGACCGTCGCGCCAGACTCCTTCCGCCGTCGTCCCCACCTGCCACGTCGGTCTTCTCGGGATCGACTGTCTTCGGCTACTCGGCTGCGTTCGGCTGTACAGCCGGCAACCTCGACGTTCCCAGTCACCCAAAGACGTTCTAACAATCACTAGACGGCCAGCGACGGATACTTGAATGCTGAGCCATCGGTACTTCGGGGTGTTCTAGATTTTCCGCTTACATGTATATTCAGATTTTCTCAACAAAAACTTACCTACTCCTAGAACTGTAGAAATGTATAGGGTTTTAAATTCAGTTTACTTAAACGGATATATACTATATGATAAATTGTGTAATTATGTGATATACTCATTTATTCAATAATAATTAAGAATATATAAAATATATCAGTATGTACTGTAATCACAATGTTTCGTATGGGTAAATACCCGCTCACAGGCAACTGTCTTCTGCGGGTACTTTATGTTTACTTGTTTTGTTCGAGAATAATTGTATTTTACAAATAAACAATATTATTATTATTATTTCGGCTAGTTGAAGTCCAAATCACCGAGGACTTCATGTTTCACGAACACATCTTGTCAGTAGGGGAAGTTGCTGGAAAAAAGCTAGGCTGTTTGCTTAGGACTAAGAAGTACGTTTCTCCACATGACATCCTCATTCCGTACAAGACCCATATAAGACGTAGCCTCGCCTCGAGTACTGTTCACATCTATATTATTATCATTATTAATAATAATAAACAATAATAATTTATTTCATTGTTGAATAGAACAGAAAATTCTATAACAAATGACAAGGTTATAAAGATAGTAGTGACGAGTTGAAAAAGTATAAAAACAGATCTAAACAAGAAACTCCTCCAAGGTGTAGAAACATTTGTCTATCAAAAAAAGTTTTAGTTTTCTTTTGAAAGCAGCTCTATATTTGATTCATTCCTAATATCATCATTGAGCTTATTAAAAATCTTACATCCCATAAACCTGCATGTTTTTTGATATGCCGTAGTTCGATGTCTCGGTGGGATTAAAAGCATTTTAGACCTAGTTGGATATTCATGCTGGTGTTTGATGACTTCAAATTCGCGATTATTTTTGAAAACAAACAAAGCCACTTCATAAATGTAAATACCAATAACAGTCAACATCTTTAGTGTTCTAAAAGATTCTCTACAGGATTGGCGCCAACCAAGGTTATCAATAATTCTAGTGGCATATTTTTGCAGCAAGACAACTCTTACAGTTAGTGAACCTCTTCCCCAATTGAGAATACCATAACGGATATGGCAGTTGACAGTAGCATAGTATAAAGTTTTTAAAATTCGTTTACTGCACTGCATTGCTACGGATTTCAAGCCATAACAACTCCTTCGCAATCTATTGCATACATACTCAAGCATGTTAACTGAATTAGATGATGGAATAGCTCTGTTAGTATGATCAAAAATGTTGAAATCTTGTTCATCTTTTAATACGAATTTCAAAATGCTGGTCTTATCTGTGTTTACTTGGAGGAAGTTATTTTCAGACCACTTAATGATTCTGTTGTATGCTCTCTCAGTCATTGCCGGCAGCTCGGTGATGTTTGGACTGATAACCAAGATATTGGTGTCATCTGCATATGCCACAACCTTATATTCTGGACCACCTTCAGATATAAAGCCGGACAAATCGTTAGCATACAACAGAAACAAAAAAGGTCCTAGAATTAAACCCTGTAGCACACCGATGTTTGCTTCTGATGTTTCACTTTTGGTACCGTTCACCCAAACGCGTAGTTTTCTTTGTGTAATATACGAGCGAAACAGCTGCAATGGTAAGCCACGTATTCCATACCTGTGCAGTTTGAAAAGAAGTAGCTCATGGTCCACATAATCAAACGCACGAGAGAAATCTATGAATAAACCACATATATGTGAGAAATGGTATTGCTTTCAAAATATTGCACTCTAATATCACCACAGTATTGGAAGAACTTTGGATCTCTGTAAAGGTTAATCAACGCAAATATTGTCTAGCTATAGTCTACCGTCCACCATCGGCAAACGTGCTTGACTGTTTTCATCAATTAACTGAGTCTTTAACCAACTTTTCACTCGATAATGATTACGCAATTGTCATGGGCGATTTTAATATTAATGTTTTAGTGAACGACGGCCGATCCGAGATGCTGAACTGTTTTCTTGAGTCTTTTGATCTGTCTCAGTTAGTGAAAGAGCCCACACGTATAACTTCCAATAGCCAGACAGCTATAGACTTGCTCATGGTTAGCTCTGCTGATATAATAAGTGGTTATGAAGTTGTTGACGTAGATGGAATATCTGACCATCTAGCCATAATATTTTATGTAGATGCATCGGAGATAGGCAACCTATGTAAACTGAGGACATATCGTGATTACTCTACCTTTAGCCTAGACAATTTCTACCATGATTCACTCTTAATAAACTGGGATTTTATATATACGTTGAGAGATGTGGATCAAATGATTGACTTCCTGAGTTCTAATATCTTGTGCACCTTCAACTTGCATGCTCCTGTCAGAAACATTCGAGTTACCAAGCCACCAGCTCCTTGGCGAACATTCAACATAAAACTCATGATGCGAACAAAAAGTGACGCATATAAAAAATTTAAACGTACAGGAACGATTGCTGCCTGGGAATTCTATAAGAAAATCAGAAATTATGTTTGTGGTGCTATTAGGCGAGAGAAAAAAGCCTACCTCGATTATGTTATGAGACATAAAAATTCGAAGACTACATGGAATATACTTAGATCTTTGAATATCGTTAAACATAACTCCATAAGTCTACCTCCACATCTTCAGGATCTCGATTCATTAAATAGTGCTTTTTTAAACGTACCTCAAACAACCAAATCATTAACTCAATTGAACCTTTCAGACAAATATGAAAACGTCAAGAATAGTGGTACTTTTCTGTTCACGACAGTTTCCCCTGCCACTGAAGAGAAATTTATCAATCGCATTAAAAGTCATGCTAAAGGCTCAGATGGTATCACAATTGATATGATCCGTATAATACATAAGCATTTGCTCAAGTATATTACCTTCATTATTAACTTTTGTATAACAAATAATCTTTATCCCTCTTCCTGGAAGAATGCTCTTGTTCTCCCTGTGCCTAAATCTAATTATCCTTCAAGTTTTTCTGATCTTCGTCCTATAAGCATTTTACCAAGTTTATCTAAGCTTTTGGAAATGGCTCTACATGAGCAGCTGCACACATTTGTTTGTCAAAATAATTTACTGACCACCTCCCAATCTGGCTTCAGACCATTACATAGCACCACCACTGCGCTCCTGTCTATATCGGATAATATTTATAGCGCGGCTGATCAAGGAAAGCTGTCCTGGTTAGTTCTTCTTGATTTTAGCAAGGACTACGGTTGACCCAAATATTCTCTGTAAAAAGCTTAGATACTTTGGCCTGTCATCATCGGCTTACACGCTGATTAAGAGCTTTTTAACTGATCGCTCACAGTCTGTCATATATGAAAACAATATATCAACTTCTTTATTCAGAAATTTTGGTGTCCCTCAAGGATCTATTTTGAGTCCCCTTTTATTTGCTCTTTATATATGTGATTTTCATGAAACCGCCAGCTACTCAATCGTTCATCATTACGCCGATGATACCCAACTTTATAACTGCTTCGATCCTGATCAATATATGCTTGGCCAACATCAAATCAATCAAGATCTGCAGTCTATTTTTGACATATCTAGTGCTCACAATCTAAAACTAAATCCTGGCAAATCATGCTGCATTTTATTTGGGCCCAAAAAGAATCGTGAAATAAATCAATATCGCATTAATATTATGGTGAATAATGAAGACATATCCTTCGTAAACGAATGCAAAAACCTTGGTATCTGGTTTGACTGCAAGCTGCGCTTCACTAAACATGTTAACCAACTATGCAATGCGTCCTATAATGTGCTTCGTCAGTTATACCCGAGTCGAAGTGTCCTGTCGACACAGCTCAAGCTTAAACTCTGCGAGTCCCTTATCCTGTCAAAATTATCTTACGGTGACTCTGTTTATGGACCTGCTCTTTTACAACGTGATGCCGAGCGGATTCAGATGATACAAAACTCATGCATCAGATTTTCTTATGGAATCCGTAAATTTGATCATATTAGTAGCGCTTTTGACCAATCGGGATGGCTTAAGATGAACAAATTGAGGAAACTGCATTGCCTATCTCTGGTATATAAGACCCTTATCCTTAAAGCGCCATATTATCTTTATACGAAACTAAGCCTCCTCTGCCAGTACGATCAAAGATCCTCTAGGAATAAACTCATCTTACTTATCCCGCGGCATTCGACAGCATTGTTCACACGCAGTTTCTCGTACTGGGCACCCAAACTATATAACTGTTTATCAAGTGAGTATAAAGAATATAGCCTAAGCAATTTTAAAAAAAGGTTAAAGTTGAGTTTATAGCAGTCGGATGCCTAAAATTTTACTTTATGCATATCCACAGGTAATTGATTGTTTCCTTTCTCTGATAAGTGTTATATTCTAAGTTTTTTTTTCTCTCTCTCTATAGTTTGTGTCAATGTTTTCCAGGTCGGGTTGAAAAACAGCATAAGCTGACACTCCACCTTTTCGTCACTGTTCCTTTTAAACCAATTATTTTGTAATCGTGTGACGAATAAAGGCCATTTATTATTATTATTATTATTATTATTTGTTTTTTATGATCTAGTGCAGCCACAATATCTACAAAACTATACAATGCTGCTTCAGTGCTCCTTTAACTAATGAACCCATGCTGACTATCTGATATAAAATTATTTTTGCTACAAAAATCCACTAGTTGATTCTTCATGTTGAGTTCAAACACCTTAGATATATACGTACTTGAAAGCAAGCTAATGCCTCTACAATTGCCATAGTCATTTGGATCATTCCTTTTGTAGATAGGTATGACCAAGGCTAGTTTCAAACAACTTGGAAAAGTTTCCTGTTCACAAGAAAGGTTAATTAGGTATGCTAAAGGCGAACAGATCTCCACGATACATTTTTTGAGCAAATTATTTGAAATTGAGTCAAAACCACTCAAGTTAGAGTTTTTCAACTAAGAAACCAGATAGCACACATCATCCTCTGTAACTGGTGACAAATACATCGACTTAGAAAGCATTTTAATCGTAGTACTGGGAAGGTTCTTATCGGCAGTATGGTTTTTCACATCTAATGTAAAATGCTCATTAACTTTTTTTGCTAAAATTTGATCTAGTACTTGTTCACCATCCTTAGTTATATTTATAGTTTTCTTAAGATCCCTTTTTTGTATGTTATTAATAATCTGCCATGCATTTACTACGATTGCTTGAGGAATCGATTTTAGAATCTATACATTGTTGCCTATATTTACTAAGTTGTTCTCTATAAGTTTTTGTAACTTGCTCTTTGTACCTGTCATCAGCCTTTGCCAAAGAATGAAAGAATGACATAACGTAACCCTGTCTCTCATTTCTACTAACTCGACTATAAGAACCACTTTCTTCCGACTTTCAAGGCGTATCCTTCTATAAGGAAATGAAACATTGAAATGATACAAGAGAATGTTAAAAAATATATCACAAGCGCTTTCCGTAGAAAACTGTTGGTTAGTATATTCTGTTCAGAAAAGCCTCAAATATTTGAATACTTATTTGCTTCGTTGCACTGCACTTTAGATACCCGGATATTGAGAATTATACAGTAATGGTCAGACAAACAGTGATCCACAATAGATACATTAAAATCCTTATCAAAATTCACTAAAAAGTTATCCAAACAGCTGTTGGAGTAAGTTGTAACTCTAGTGGGAACATTTATTATGTGACTCAAACTGTAACAACCCATGACTTTTTGCAGAAAATGTAAATTATTATTATTTGATAAAAAGTCTACATTAAAAGCGCCACAAATCACAACTCGTCTATTATTGATGCCAATGAAATTTAGCAGTCCATTCAATAGATTTAAAAATACATAAAAGTTACCAGACGGTCGTCGATAAACACACACAACAGTAATATTAAAACTTTCTAAAATGATACTACAACATTCACATATACCTTCAATACAAAATTCCGAGACATCAACTACCTTATTCTTAACACTAAGGCCCAATTTCACCAACATTAATATTATGGGCCAATGGGAAAATACCTTATCAAAATGCAATTTGGCAGAAGCTGTAAAAGGTCTCTGAATATCAGTGATTCTATTAAAATATTGAATAAAATCGCGAAAATTCGACTGTGCTATAAACAAGACCACTTTTTGATTCCATCATGATGCTTTTGTACAGAGAAAACAGGATAACGTTCATGGATTTTGATTACCGTTATAAATTTATATTTAACTATCATTTATCCCCAAAGCCAATGGGAATGCGGCAAATGATAGGTCGATTTTCTAGCTGTTAAATTTGGCAGCAGATTTGGACGTTTGTTAATGCATGGCAATCTCGAATTTAAGTTGAATATACTGTTATCATTACATACCTGTTGAATAGTGTGGATTTGTCTGTATTTTGCAAGAAAATAGAATATAAGATACATTCCATCCAATTCCTCATCTTCCTTTACATCATAATAGTAATCATTTATTAATTTACGGGTTAATGACTTTCTTCAGAACAATAAAAACATTGTCCTCTCCATCCTAAAACACAGATAATATGTGTAAGACGTGTCAATCCCTACATCTCCGGGATGCATAATTCAATTACTATGGACATAGACAAAAAATTACGAAAAATGTCTCACAAATAATATGTCTTTTAAGTCCAAGAATCATAAAAACTAATAATGTTTATTGTTTGATTGCCTATTTCACTGGTGGGGTTATCTACTTGTCACTCGCAGGGTTGCCAAGTCTAACGTCGATCACGTCCCGTGGTGGAGGGTGCGACATTAATCTTTTACATTTGCTGGTTTTGAATTTAAAGTAGGAATACAAACATAGAGCTTATGGTAGTTGGAGCTAGACTGATAACACTTCTTTAAAAATATTTGAAAAGTGTGAACCATCATGGTCTGTTGTCAAATTGCAAATGAAGTATCTGAAAATTCTTACATACTGTGGACCTTCGTCATAGTTTACTATCCTGATTATGATCATCTTTGGCAGATGTGTTGTATCATCAAATTGATAAACAAATATAAGAAAGCTCTTATATACCTACATACAGCGGATTTTTCATGAAAATTTACTAGGTATCATGATTAAAAGCATCTTTGGTGGATTGTTCGATCCGGAATGGGAAAGATCTCCGATTTATAAAAATATTTTTGGTATCATCTAACCGTTGCAATCAGTGCACAAAAACGGTAACATATGATATATAGCATAACCCGCTACCCTATCAACACAAATTTAACATACAGGTCGCCTAGCCGTGGAGATGCAGTGGTCGAGGTAGCAACACTGATGAATTTGAAGACTGTACAATTTCTTTGAAAATGATGAAAGATATATCTGATTTGGCAAGGTAATGTAGCAGCCAAATGGTAGTCGGTCTTTCTGGACGCTGCCCAGGTAGATTGAAAAGAGCTTGTCACACAGTAGCCTTCCACACTTACGTGTCAGGATGGAACAATTGTAACTTACTCGAAGGCCAAGGCTGAAGTGCTTGCCAAGATCTTTGCTGCCAACTCCACCATGGACGCCCCCCAACAAAACTTCTGGTCCGGACTTCATTGTACTGAAGAGGTGTGCAGCGGAGCTTGCTCCAGTTCTTTCGCGTTTCTTCCAGATAACTGATGAATCAAGAAAACTGTAAATTTGTTCATGTCCAACCCATCCCAAAAACAACATCTGAAACCGAGCCTTTCAACTACAGGCTCTGCTGTCTGTTTTAAGTAAGGTGATGAGAGGTGCATAAATCGTGAGGTTCTGGACTACCTCGAACGTCTCGGCTTAATCAGTGACAGGCAGTATGGTTTCCGACAGCAGCGATCCATAGGGGACCTCCTAGCTTACGTCACGCAATTGTGGAGCAAGCTAATCCAGTATTACGGTGAGGCTTATGTCGTCTTGATATCACGAAAGCGTTCAATCAGCTGTGGTACGCTGTCCTTTTATGCAAACTTCCATCTCATGACCTCCCAGAAAGGCTTTGCAGATTGGTTACTGAGTTTCTCTCTGGCCGCAAGGTATCCGTCGTGATTGATGGGATCTCCTCTTCATCCCGCAAGGTCAACGCGGGTGTTGGCTCCGACACGG
Source organism: Acanthoscelides obtectus (assembly GCA_963669975.1). Taxonomy (NCBI): domain Eukaryota; kingdom Metazoa; phylum Arthropoda; class Insecta; order Coleoptera; family Chrysomelidae; genus Acanthoscelides; species Acanthoscelides obtectus. Next base: position 71,591,573 of record CAVLJG010000003.1, read on the forward strand.
TTCTTCTTGCATATCAACGACCTCCTTTCCTATACGATCAACCCAATCCACAGCTTCGCTGATGACAGCACTCTACATGCAGGAATTCAGAGTGACAAGGCGATCTCTGCAGCTGAGCTGGAAAAAAGCAGATTAGCGATGACTTCCTCTCTGACGAGAGACCTAGAGGTTATCGCTGCTTGGGGACGCAAAAATCTTGTACAGTGTTATGCTTCCAAAGCGCAGTACTGTACCGTGACGAATAAAAAGCGTCCTATAGCGCTCCTACGGTTCCGATGGATGGCCGGGTTCTGGCAAAGAGCCGTTCATTTAGGCTGGTCGTAGTCCAGATCACATCAACGAGGACTTGATCTGGCACAAATACATCTTGTCAGTAGCGGCAGCTGCTGGGAAAAAGCTAGGCTATTTGTTTTGGGCTAAGATGTACTTCCGCATGACCGTCTCACTCTATACGAGGCCCAGAAAAGGCCTAGCCTCGAGTATTGCTCACACGTTTGGGATGCCGCCGGCCCGACTATATTATCTATGCTCGATGTTGTCCAGAGAAGGGCTGCCGACTGATCGATGACTCAGAGTTCTCTTCCATGATGCCGCCGCGCGATGTGCCTGCCATACAGACCCGGCTGCTTCCGTACAAAAAAATGACTACATTAAAAGCTTCCTACTTTCATTGTATGTTGGCTGAGATAGCGCAGCATAATCACTAGTTGCGTTCGGCACTTGAAAAGGCTGAAAGTGGAGGAAAAATGCAGATAGTGATAGTATAGTGATGGGGCATTTTATTTATACTGATCGGAGCACGAAAATAACTGAATGACTCAGCACACTGCAAGTGGGGAAAGTGATTTTTCTTCGGTACCAGAAGGACAGTCAAATAAGAATTCTATCTGACACGCATGAAACATCTGTCGAAATCAGGTTTAAGTGTTGTATGAAAATGTTTTATTGACATCGATGAATTTCTAGAACATCCAAAGGTCAAAAATCTTTCGGAAGCAAGTATCGAGAACCACAGGCTCCAAGGGCGTGGGGAAAAGTGGAAATTCTCTGACATGTGTGGCAACTTGAAGTGAGATGAGATTATAACTGAGAAAGTGGCCAAAATAGAAGCTACGGAAATCAGCCTTGTGTGGTCTAAACTGTCACATATTACCAAGCTATTCAATCGCGTTTTCTTTCAGTGAAGCCAGTGTTGGACTGGTGCATATTCCAAATTCTTATAACAGGACAAATTTATATATTCATGTTTTTTTGGTGCGTACTTTGAAGTAGTGTTTTACTCAGTGTAGAAACATACAGAACTTGAAGCAACTCGGGCTGGTGTTGTCTGCCTCGATTTCCATCTTTGAATGCAGCCGTGCTATTTGCTCGTGGTTTACTATTATTCTTTTCGATGATTCACCATAGTAACACGGAAAAGAACAAAGAAACGAAAAATAAGCTTCATTGACAGATGACTGCATGCGGCACGACATGAGAGTTGTTTAATGTTGTTTTGGGAGCAACTTCAGGATCAAAGGTATTAACTAAGGTAGGGTATTTTAAACTCAAAAAACTGCGCTAAAATTATCAGAAGAAAACACTATAATCAAATTCAAGCGGATAACCAAATGGAAGTGGTATTTACCATTTTGGGTTGGTATTTACCGATCCGTTCAAGCGAGTGTGGTTAATCAGTTTGGTTATAAGATCCGTGACGTCACGAATCAGCTGTTATATGTCATAGTTATCACCGCAAAATTGTGGTATTTACCCAACTCAAGAGTAGTTTAATATTTCTGGTTATTATTTGAAATGTGACAAGTTAGAATTTTGCCGGGTATTGGATATTGTTATTGTACTTCAGCTTTATTTTTGAGAAAATTGATACAGGCTGACTTCAGTTTTACCATAAAGTGGAGCACCTTATTAGTTATACTCATTATGGTTGTTGGGGACACTTTAAATTTAGTTCCTATGCTTAACAAAGTATCCTGTGTAGCCATATACCACAAGAATATTAAAATATGGCGATATAAACTCACTAGATGATATCCACCTGTATACGGTTTTGCTAATTTCTTTTTTCATCATTTCTGCTGAATCAATAAATTTTTTCTTTGACATGCGGAAAAATTTAGAGAATTGAAAGTTATCATAGCTACAAAGCCATGCTTCCATCAATAAAAAAAAATCTGAAAACAACATTTCTCCCATGAATATTATGAAAGGTTTCTTATTTAAACTTGCCATATACAGTTGTAGACGAAAAGGCACCGATAATTCTGTGGCTTGGTTGAACAAGGGCCTATGTACAAATTCGCAGAAATTTAGCTAGAGGGCCTATCTTACTGATCGAATGACTCTCTTTCCAATGAAAATGGTCCCAAGAGAATAATCCTAGTAGATTTCGATAAAATCCATGTGACAAGGGCGCAAGTGTGTGGGCCTAACTACAAGATATAAAATGTAAAGTCCAATCTACCGTTTGCGCCTTTTTGAATGGTCCCATGTAACAAATATATTATTAATTTATAAGCATAAAACGGCCTAAGTGACTAATAGGCCCAGAAAATAGAGACCTATGAGACCTTGGGTCTTTAAAATATCCCCTTTCATTTAAATGCTTAGGGCCTAACTGCCACTTATTCAAAGTGCATTGAAATTTCTGGGCCTATGTCAATTTGGGACGTTTCATTATTCAAAAACACACATTTGAAAAGGGCCTCTGTGCAACAGAAAGACATAATAGCTTTCCGCTTTTGGTCGGATTTGCCACATAGGCCTTTTTGAGTTTAAACGTATTTATTGTGTGTATCTGATGTGTAACATAGGCCTCGGCGCAATTGCCGGTAAAAACATAACCTCAAAATTTTATCTAACGAACAGGTGTGTGTGGCACGTTTTTTGTGACTGTTTTGTGATAAATTCTCAATTTTTGCTGCATTCTTTTTTGTTCAAGGTAAGTTTGAGTACTTGAAAGAATGTTTAAGATGTCGTAGAGTATATTATTATTGTAGAACATGCAAACATAAACCAAAAGTTAAAATGTCTTTGTACAATGAGAAACATCAGTCACGAAGCCAGAGGATGGTAGATATAGCTAAGAAAAATAAAACGGAAAATTCTAACATAAATGACGATGTAGCTACCACAACCGATGACAATAAGAAGATTATCATTTTGAAAAATGATGTTATTCAAGTAAGTTTTTTTCTTCGGAGCTGGTATACATAGCGTGTAAAATAGTACCTATTATTTTGGAGCTAAAATTGTAAAATATAGTGATTCTAGAAACCTCATTGTGGCTTGGTTATCGAGCAAGTTGTTAACAATCAAGATCAAGACGAATACCAGTCTATTGATCAACAACCAATGGAACTTGTAAGAGACTTTGTTAGCGAGGAAGTTGTTAGCAATCAAGATCAAGACCAATACCAGTCTATTGATCAACAAACAATGAAAATTGTAAGTATCTTGATGAGGAAAGTGGAATTAGCTATGTTGTGTATATTAAGATCATCCATCATTAACCTTACAAAAGAGTAGCATTATAAGTTTGAAATTGAAAATACTATATATTCCAGGAACCACATTGTTCCTCTGTGAACCAGCAAGTTGTTACCGATCAAGATCAAGGAAAACTTCAATATATTGATCAACAAAATATGGAAATTGTAAGTTAATTGATTTGAAGGAAAATTTAAACTATAGATTTATATTTTGCAGGACGTAGGGGACAACAAAAGCGACATAACCGATCCTTTTGCTACTGATTCAGATAATTCTTACAGAACAGAAAGTGACAATGAAACCAGCGAGTCAGAGAGAGAAACACAAAAAAGGAAAAAAAAGTCAAGAAAAAGAGTCAGAAATGAGTTAGGGTGGCAAGTATCTAAAAGGAAGGTTGAAAGAGCAAATGGCCAAGAATATAAAACAAAAAAGAATAAAATTGTCCAGGCAAAAATCTTGAAAGAACCATGTAGATGCAAGAAAAAGTGCTATGAAAAATTTAGCCATGAGGAAAGGATAAGTATTTTTAAAGACTTTTATTCTTTGACATATAATGAACAAACTCAGATTTTGTCAAGTTCAGTTAGGGAATTTAAAAAGCGTCGATGCACTAAACTTGAAGAAGACAGCAGAAGATCATTTAGTCATACCTATCTACTGAACAAAGGAGGATTACCTATAGAAGTTTGTAAGGTGATGTTTATGAATACTCTGGATGTAAGTTTTAAAAGAGTAAGATATACGATTGAGAAGTGTAGGCTTTCTATAAGCGGAATATGTGGACCAGACCAAAGAGGGAAGCATGGCAACCACCATAAAATATCAGATGAAGATAAAAGTTTTGTAATCCAACATATCTCTAAATTTCCAGCTTATAAGAGTCATTATTCTCGATTGCATTCAGAGAAACGATACTTATCTCCCGATTTAAGCATTCAACAAATGTATAGGCTTTATATCGAATATTGTAAAGAAGCAGAAAAAACTCCGGTGTCTGACCACTATTACCGAAGTATTTTTGTGTCCAATTTCAACCTTTCGTTTCATCCACCCCATAACGATACCTGCAGCAAGTGCGATAAGTTAAACATCTTAATAAAATCTTCCGCTGATGAAGGACAGAAAATAGACTACGAACGAGAAAAAAAAGAACATTTAGATGCAGCAGAGAAGGCGTACAATGCAAAAAGGATTGACAAAGAAAAAAGTAAACAACATGAAACTATAGTAACGGCAATGTTCGACTTACAAAAATGTTTACCGACTCCCCACCTAAAAAGTGGAATTGCCTTTTATAAAAGGCAGTTGTGGGTTTTCAACCTAACAATATACGAGGTTACAAAATCCAACGGAAATAGATCTTTTTGTTTCATGTGGGACGAAACCACTTCAAACCGTGGAGGACAGGAAATTGCATCCTGTCTCCTTAAGTACATAAGAAACTTGCCCCCAGAGGCAACCTGTCTAAATTTACCACCAAACCACATGCTAAAAGAAGTCCACCACAAATTCCTAATCTCCGGTCATACTCACTTGGAAGCAGACTCGATTCATGCTTCAATAGAAAAAGCTAAAAAGCACACAACAATGGATATAGAAATACCCAGAGACTGGTCCACTCTGGTTCGCAGCATTCAGCGAAAAGGAGGAATTAAAGTCATTGACATGTCTCAGGATGATTTTTACAATATAAGCGCTCTTCAGAAAGCGTATTTTGTGAATAGAAAGAAAAACGCGGACGGAGAGCAAATGTCTTTTTTGAAAGCAAACTATTTCCTCTACACGAAGGAAAACCCTGGAAAAATTTTCTACAAGGAAGGCTTATTGGCAAAAGAAGATTTCAAAGTCTGGGATATAACAAAGAAGAAAAAAGGACAGCCAGATGAGACACAACTCGTTTTGGAAAGGCTACATAATTCGTACCCGTTGCCTCTTCCAAAAAAAAAATTGGACGACATTAATACGTTAATACAATATATACACCCAAATTGTCGGCTTTTTTATGCTAATCTCAAATCAGAAGAAACAGCTGCCGATGAAGATGTATGTCCGACAGCTATTTTACAATATGATGAATAAGCCTTTTTTCATTTTTTTGCCATTGTAAAAAAAGTAAAGTTTTAGTTTATGTTAATATCTAGAAAACAGTTCTTGAGATTATTTCTATACTTTTATAAAATATATGACATTGCCAACTGTGTTTTATTGTTATTGACGCTAAAATAAATCATAATGGGGAGAACGTTTTATAGTCAAAAAAGGCCTAAGTTATACTCTTTCCTACAATGGGGCTTATATACCATTTTCTTGGGCCTACGTGCATATTAGATATAGGGTCTATGTGAGTTAGGCCGAAATTGTAGGGGCCTAACAAACAAAAATATGTGAATAAATGAATACTTCTACGAATTTTCAATATATTTTGGATCATAGCACATCCAGTTACATGCTACCCAAATTTCATTCAATTCGGATAAAGGATTTTTGCATAAGAAATAATTTTGTTCCAATTCACAAATCCTAAATTATCTCCAAACTTGATTTTCGTAGATTGGCCCTTGTTTATCCAAGCCACAGAATTAAGTGACAATAAAAATAAGCAGAGATTATATACGCGCTTTTCCAAAATAAACAAGTTGCAACAAAACCGCGGTTAAAACCAACGCGTTCAAGCGATTCGTGTAACTGACGTCATCAACCCGTGTGTCATCTTGAACCAAATTATAACCGCGGCACATTACACAGAAATTTTGGTTATTCGCTTGGATTTGATTTATATCTCTGAGCCACAGAAGCAAAGCACTGCGATGAAATGACAATTTGTCCCTCCTGGGATTACTTGAAATAGTGATGTGCTTTATAGTTCTTTGCATTCTGTCGCATTCATTTCTAGGAACTGCTTCATGAACAAACTATTTTATGCAACAATACCACAAAAAATATATGTACCGAAACAGAGCAGATATTCCAGTCTGTCAGTTGAGATAACGTAAAAACGATTCAATTCATATCTTTTAACCGTTTCAATGCAGTCCACTGATTGCAAATGTATCCTCCCATCACTAACATTGTGAAACACTAATTTCAAATGTCAATTCTTCTTTTGTCTATTTTCCAATGTTACTGTAGTCTATGTTTTGTGGTCACTTGTCACTTGTTGTTTTGAGCTTGTTGTGTTATTTCTAAAAAATGGATTTTTGGAATAAAAACAATACCTACCTTTCTTGTGCAGCATTAAATATTACACTGTCGTATACAGTTAAATCTGCATTAACCCCGAAATACGTGGTTATGTTGAGTGTACCATGTACCATCACCGATGGCGCGACTGATACACTGAAATCAAAATAAAATAACTGCAACTGCAATTGAATGTATGAATGAAATCTTGAACAGTTTCGGACCAGTGGTGTCAAAATGTCGTTGAGGAATTGGAAAGAAGTGTACGAATATGTTAAAACGCAACACCTAACAAAAATTTGAGTGACAAGGCTTTTTCATGTAAGAATTTGGAAGTTCAAGTTTGCAAAAGTAGGATAAACTATTAACACTCAGTAGGTGTTGTTGAGTTAATATAATCACATATGGATTACAAAAGTTACAATAAACATGGAGAAACCTTCAACTAAACTGAAAAAAATGGATTTTACTCAGCCATCAAGCGTTTTTTTATTAGTTTTTGGCTCAGTTTTATATAATTTCATAATATTTAATAAACTGAAAACATTTCAATGGCAAGCTGTCACTTCATATTTTACAGTGTTTTGTTTTGAATACTTTGATGCTATTTGCTGCCAAAAATTTGACGGACATATCTTGAGGCTGATTGGGTATATTTGAGGGACTGTTTAGTACTCGTATCCTATTGGTGCAGAATAACGGTTTGTCAAATGGTGCAATCAGCCCTTAGTCTATCGTTAATAAAAAATGCTACCCCGCCATGTTGAGATTCATTTCTGCAGAAGGCAGTACGCAATGTAAAATTAGTCAACTTGGTAACATTTAGTTGATCAGCATTAAGCCAGTGTTCAGATATGAGCAAGATATCATAACTAAGTACCTCATTCACACAGAGCACTTTATTACTAAGATACTGCATATTTTGGTGGCATAAAGATAAGTCATTGTGTGAATCAGACATATCTACTGTACTCCTAAAAAAGTACGGACTTTTGATTGCTGGGAGACACTATCATTTGAATCGACACTTTGTATCCTTACTCTAGGTTTATCTAGAAACCTCTCACTTTTGCAAAGTTGAGGCAATTAATTATGACACCTTTAGGCCAGAATTTTACGTCATAGGCTACAGATCGATAACAAGTATTAACACCTACTAAATAGTAATTGTTGTCTTTTACCTGGTAATATGTTTGTACCTTTTTTTACATAAACCTGATTTTTATCCGCTTTCAAGTTTTGAGCTAAGTAGTCGATAATATCCTGGTCTATAGTACAACCCTTAACTTTTTTAAGAAAAATCCAAATCTTTTTCTCCCTTACTTCTGCGCTACCTTGAAAGTTGAAGTCTGGAGCATCTGTGGCGATTCCAATTCTTGGCTGCCGGCGTCTTCTTCCTTATTATGATTTTCTTCTATTGGTATGTCAGCGGTCAATTGTTTAGGATTTGGATTTAACATCTGCTGGACCTTACTTCCCTGTGAAGCGGTTGCTTTGGTAGACTGATTGGCTGAGTTTTTGGGATTTGCTGCGGTTATCTCAGAATACTTCTTAGTTGCACCGCTAGTGGTACCTGAAGATGGCCTTCTTAGATTACGATCCTCGATTTGTGGCAAATATTTGAACACATGCCTCAAACTCGGACCGTACCAGCTTGATGACGAACTCACGATTTACTTGACTGATTTCACTACTAGTTGTTGCATCTGGAGTTGACTGACCATAGCTTGTTTGGCTAGCACTTGACTGTTTGTGTCCTTTCTGATACTTATTTTTTTCAAAATTCTCAATTTGATTTAGTCTCCTTCTTTTGGTCCTGTAATCTAGAACCTTTTTCGATAGGATATCGTTGGAGAGCCTCATTCTTTTAATCTTGCAGTTTAATTCTTGTATTTCTGCTTTATATTTCTCAATTTCATTTCTATAATTTTCCATTTCTTCCCGATCTTAATTCTGACTCAATTTTTTGTATTGATCTATTCTTGTCTTCAATTTCCTTACGGTATTGATTTTCCCATTCAATTGCATCTTCCTCTATAGCTTGCGATTTTCTCCTTCTGTCTATTAAGAAATTCATCTTTTTGCTCAATTTCAACTTTTAATTTGGTAATTTCCTCCTTAAGCGACTATACTATATTATCAGCTTCATAGCTGTCTTCACAGACTTTGCTGCACAATATTTTGTGTTTTTCAATAATGCTGATGATTATTATTATTATTAATTATTATTATTATTATTATTATTATTATTATTATTATTATTATTATTATTATTATTATTAGTAGTAGTATTAATATTATTATGATTGTTATTATTATTATTATTGTTGTTATTATTATTATTATTATCTGAGTTTTCACTTCTTAAGCTGGTAGTATCTGGGACACCTTGAATGATGTTTATTATTATTATTATTATCATTATCGTTATCGGAATCGTAATCGTTATCGTTATCGTTATCGTTATCATTATCGTTATCGTTATCGTTATCGTTATCGTATCGTTAGCGTTATCGTTATCGTTACCGTTACCGCTACCGTTACCGTTACCATTACCGTTATCGTTACCGTTATCGTTACCGCTACCGTTACCTTTACCGTTACCTTTACCGTTACCTTTACCGTTACCGTTACAGTTACCGTGATCGTTATCGTTGTCGTTGTCGTTATCGTTATCGTTATCGTTATCGTTATCACTATCATTATCATTATTATCCTTATCAGTATTATTATTATTATTATTATTATTATTTCAATTACATACTCTCGACCTCCTCTGATCGGACAGTACCAGCCACCGGAACCCAGCAAGGGTTCTGAGGTACTGCAGTTCATATATATCTGGTTTTCCTGGTATTTGATCTAAGTACGTATGCATTCCCTTTTGAATTGCTCCCAATGAGCCATTTATAACTGGTATAACTTTAGCTTTTACTTTCCACATGCGCTGTAGTTCAATCTGTAAATCTTTATATTTTGAGATCTTTTCTGCCTCTTTCATAGTAATGTTCTGGTCGTCTGGGACAGCTACGTCCACAAGTATGCAAGTTTTATCTGACCTATTATGAATGACGATGTCGGGACGATTAGCTGATATGGTGCGATCAGTTATAATTGAATGGTCCCACAGTACTGTGCATTCGCTTGTGTTGATTACCGGGGGCGGGTTATACCATGTTCGAGGCACGTCAATCTGGAGTTCTTTACAAACTTTCCAATGAATATATCGGTCATCCGGAGGAAAACCGTCACCACTCAAAAAGTATATATTTCACAGTAGGTCAAAGATAAGAGGGAATCTTTCTTTTTTCCGAATTTCCAGGTTTTTTGACAAAGGCCGTCTTTAAGGCAACTTGATTACAAATGTTAGAACACTTACTAGGTTTGGAATTTCTTCTTACGTTTTTTATATTTATAGATCTAAACTCATCATCATCATACGAATACTTGAAAAAAACTGTATCTGGATTTTGTTTTTGCATGATATTTTAAAGACATCTTCGCTTGTATCTCTATTAATATTTATAAATCCCAAATCAGAATGAAGAGCCTTCAAATCAAAAATATCAGCATAGCAGATTTCATTCACTGTAAACGGATTACCAGTTTTCTTCGCTGTCCTTATAATGGCATAATATTGCTCTGGAATATAAAGTGGCCCAGATTTCAGACTGCGCTTTATTTATCTGCAGCTCAATCACGGAATGCGCTCCATCACCTTCATTCTAGCTGTGTCCAGTTATCAGGTACTTGTGTGTTATAGTATTGATATATTTGAAGAAAGAGATCTGCATGTAAGTATAACGAAACAATAAAACGGTTTTTTTTGCTGCCCTCCGCAATTATCTGAATAAAAAACGACATCAACTGTCGTGTTTTCTGACTGAGCTTTTATATTAATCATCTCTAAATACTTGAAAATACACGTGACAATTTCGTTAGCTCCTCTTAGTGCTTGGCCTTCATGCCAAACATAACACTCGACATCCTTAGTGTGTAGATCAAATATTGTAAAATTGTAGCAATTTAATTTTGAGACATAGTAAAAATTACTAGTATTGCCTTGAGGACATGGAAGAGTGGCTTGTAGATCATAGACAGCTACAACATTATCTGATTTTTTATCCTTTTCTTTTTCTTGCCTTGCCAATTCCTTTTCCCTATGATGTTGGTTGTACTCTTTAGCATGCAGTGCTTTTCCATCATCATTCATATGTTGAAAGCTGATGTCCAGTAGTCCCATTGGTCTTCTTTAGAGACAAAAAAAGAGTAATTGAATTCTTGATTGAATATTTTTGCATAGAAATTATGATTTCCGCTTTCCAAACCTTTTTCTCTGCAGTCATTTTGATAGTCTCGATGCAAATCTGCAATAGTTTTTCCTCCTTCTATAAATTGCTTGCTCATATTTGACCTTGTATAATGACGTTCAATTTGTGGAATCCTCTTTATGTGATTCCGGATGCCTTCCTTAATAGATTCATGTATTCGGAAATGATTGCTATGTTTACCTCGCAAATCCGGCTCTATTATGCCTGTTAAAGTTTTGCTTTTCTTAAAAGAAACGGTTCGTATTGGTCGATCATTAATAGATAAAGTCGTTTTAAAAAATACTTTGCAAACCCTTACTTTTTGTTCTTTGATGACAAAATAGAATGCATTATTTTGACTACAATGCGAGTCTTCCCTCTTATACTTGTATTTGGGATTAACTAAGGACATGCAATTGGATAAGTAATCCCTTTGTCTTTGTAAATCACCAAGATTCCAATATTCTTCAAATACATTTATCACCACAGCCTGGCTGAATTCTCTTTTCTGCTACTACTTTCTGTGATTTTGAAACGGAGGTATATTGCTTACCGGAATTTCTTAATTTCTTTGCAGAATGTTTACGCCAATTTTCGGGATTTCTTGATCTTTTTCTACCAATTTATTTGAGAGTCATTAAAATTAACTACCCTTCGATGCTTCTTTTCCTCGCTCTTGTTACTTGAATTAATATCATTTTCAACAGATGATGAACTGTTAGTTTCACTGCCGCTGGGAGAGGTAGACGAAAAGTAATCAGGATCAGCTGTAGAGTCGTCAGAGTCAAATGGCTCCGAAAATTTTTCACTCTCATCATCACAGGTCGTTTTAATTTGTGTATGTTCTTGTTGGATAGGAGCACCTAAACTGTCAGGACCTACTTCATAGTACCCATCAAAAACATTTTGCGGCAGGTTAGATATTTTGGCATCACTTTTTTGTGACGTGTTATGCTGTATTTTTGACTGCGTATCAACTATTAGGCTGCAACTGGATTGATTGGCTATTTTATGTTTTGCACCTGCTTTCTGGATCAATGTGTTGAAGCTATCCAAATGGATTGATTCATCTTTGAAGCTTTGTAGTTGTCTATATTCATTTTCTGCTGTAACAGTCTGATCTAATAGATCAACTTGCAGAATCGATGTTTGAGTACTGCTGTTGTGGAACGAATTACTTGTTTCAACTTGCTTGTTAGCTTGACCGACTAAGACCTCAGGGTTTTCCGCAGATGCTTGCGAAACTTCTGAGTTGCTTTGTTCTGGATTACTGCCCACTACAATTGCTGACTTCTGTGGCCTCTTTTGATCAATACTTGCTTGCTCCATGATCCACACCGTTCGATTTCGGTAAGATATCTCTGAAAAGGAAAAAATACAAAGTGCTCTTTGATGGTATTTTGATTCAAATTAGATGTCAGGGATGATGTAGCAGTGAAAACTGGAAAAAATGAAAAGCACTGGTGCTTTTGTGAAGGTAATTATATTTTTTGTATGTAACAAGTAGGTAAACGTGATTGTATCAGCGCTATATTTCACGATATTGAGTGAATTTTTAGTTGAAAATTATAAACTAAATTTTAATGAATATATCTATAGGAGAAAAGTGTCACAACTTCATATAATACCATCTCTTAACATATGTTTAGTAGAATATTGACACTTTCCAGAATAATACTGAGAAACTGATATATAGTTCGTATCGTTTCCAAAGAAAAGCGTGATATCTCAAAATATTGCTGCACAGGACCAAGCTATACCAAGTGACATATAAATCCGAACACCCAGTTTGAATGGTTTTATTTTAATAAAATTTTGTATAAGTACTTAATGAAGCATAATAAGTAAATGATAAAAATTTCAAAATGATTGCACTGCTTTAAAACCCTTTGACCTTTAATAATGTGTGGATGAACCGTGATGTGCTACGCATCCTCCAACGCGCCTAGGCATGCTTCTGATCAGGTGGTCAATGTCCTCCTGTGGTATCTCATTCCAGGCAACCACCAACTCCTCTCGAAGTGCTTCTAGAGTCTGAGGAGGACGTTGCAAATTGAGCAATCTCCTACCCATCATATCCCACACGTGCTCAATTGGGGATAAGTCGGGAGATCTTGGTAGTCATGGTAACAATATGACATCATTATGTTGAAAGAAGTCTATTGTGACTCTTGCAACATGTGGTCGGGCATTATCTTGTTGGAAAGTTGGATCTGCCAGGGTGTCAAGATAGGGTAAAAGATGGGGTTCTAGAACTTCGTGGATATAACGCTGCGCGTTCATGTTACCTCTGATGAAGATTAAAGGTGACCTGGAACCATAAGCTATAGCACCCCAAACCATAACTCCAACAGTGTGATGAACATGTCTTTCAACACAAAAATGTGGATTCCTCCTTTCACCACGTCGCCTTCTAACCCTGGCACGACCATCGTGCATACCTAAACAAAATCGAGACTCGTCACTAAAGACAATACTGTTCCATTCCTGATCCCAGAGTGACCGTTGTCTGCACCACTCAAGGCGATTACGTCGGTGTTCTCGAGTTAAAGGGAGGACCCAGTGTGGCCGGTATGAAAACAAGCCAAAACTTCTCATCCGTCGGTAAACACTTCGCATGCCAATAGGTCTTCCGTGTTCTGCAAACCATTCATTTGCAATGGACCTGGTAGTGGAGAAACGGTCCCTTAAGGCCAATAATCTTAGGCGACGATCTTCACGGTCTGTTATTCTACGGCGGCGTCCAGTGCCCCTTGCTCTTTGCGTACGGCCTTCTCGAAGCCATGCCTGACAACACCTAACCACAGTGTCTACACTTCTTTCCACTCTAACTGCAATTGCCCGAAAAGAAGGTCCAGCTTCCCGAAGTCCCACTATTTGGCCCCTATCAAACTCACTAAGTTGACGAAATCGTACAGGTCTCCGTACTCTAGGCATCGTAACCGATCGTAAAGGATGTCAAGAACCAAAATCCGCCAACGTTGATTCTTTACTGCGGATGAAATATTGATTTTTAGAGCGTTAGTGAATTAAAAAAAAGCAGTATAAAAACCGGAATGTCCAACTGATAAGGCTGAAAAATTTTTCACTTGTTATTTACAGTAAGATAAATACATTCACCAACTTTTATTAAAATAAAACCATTTAATCTGTTTGTTCGGATTTATATGTCACTTAGTATATATAGTGGAAAACCGTCACATATTAAAATGTGACGGTATTGACTCAAAGTAATAATCATCCAATAACTTACCTTGCTTCAAGAAAACGACACAAAAAGAAATAATACAGCTTTCCTGTGAACTGTGTTTGAAACTTCCTGTTACTAACTCGAAATAAGACGTTTTTCGTCCGATTTGCACATGCTTCGCCTTCGAGAGCTGTACCTAAACTGAAAAGTGACACTTTGATTTCGAAGCCTCATCAACGTTTAGTCAGGGGAAAAGTGACACTCGACGCCATCTAGCGTAAAATAGTTGAAGCTCGGATGATACCTTTTTTCAGTAAAAAATATAGTTTATTCAGCATTTGTTTTTGTGAAAAAGCGTATTTTAATATTTTTTGAGTTGTGACGGTTTTCCTCCGGATGAGCGATATGTAGCAACCCTATTATGCCGATGTAGATATTCAGTTGCTGCCAGAACTGTGCACCCTGTAAGGACGTGCTGAATTGTTGTCTCTCTTGTGTTGCACCTTCTACATCTGCTATCGACTGGTTTGCCCAGAATCAGACAGCGTGTTCTGTCTATCTATGTAAGGATTTTCCAGATTATGGAAAAATTGACCATGAAGTGGTTTGCGTTTAATTGATTCGATTCTGTGCTCTTCAATGTTGTTTTTGAGAGCAAGTTGTTCGCCCGTTGTTTCGACTTCGGATGGAGCTTGTTCCTCAGGGAGATACTTCAAGTTGTTTCACCAATTCTATCATACGGTCGGTGTTGTTTGAAATGTATTTGCTGAGATTGATGATGGCAATATTGTACGCAGATTATTATTATTATTAATATTATTACTACTGTATTACCATCAGGACATAAGTAAATTGACTATAAATTGGTGGTCCTCCCAGAAAGCTAGTGATTGACAATACTTTCGAATAAAATTTTGGAAGATAAATAAGTAGCAGACTGCTAAAGAAATGAGACATAGCTGGACCAAATAACTCTTCGGGTCGTATGCTTTGAAGGGTGATAGTGAGATGACTCCCCCTTTAGAAGGGTTTCTGCTCCGCTCTACATGCTCTGAAATCTTATGGTCTGAAACCCCATAGTTAAAACTATACGAATCGTAGTTTACGGTATTACGAACTCATGGCTAAAGTCAAGACAGATAAAATTACTAGAAATAAAAAAAATGCACAATTACCTATTTGCATTCGTACAAGATTTATTCAACTGGTGGGCTAAGAGCAATTTTGTAATACTCATTCGTACACTAAGAAATATGTCCCCAACTCAATGTGTCCTTTTTCAAAATTTTTTACCGCAAAATAACCTTGAACCAATATGTGAGGTACTTATCACCTTACTCAATTGCAGAAAGTTGTATTATAACCTCCATTCAAATTGAGGAACCTTGCATAGGCTCTTTTTCTACGCCAATGTCAGTCATGTAGATATTTTACGCATCTGCCTATATCACTGTGAACTACAATAACTTCAATAAATAAAGCAAAGGAAGAATGTTTATTCAATTCGGTAATGTATGACATCCTTAATCTAATAGTACTTGTCTGTTCACGCGTGTGTACCACCACACGCCGACATGCTGTTGAAAGCTATTATTGCAGTCGTCTTAGTGACTGGTACGTTGTCGGTGAGTACTGACTAATTACTTTTTGATAATAGATCTATTAAAAAAGACATATACTTAAGTCGTCTTTATCTTTGATACAGCATCAATTAGTTATTTGACTCATCTTCGCGATATCTTTCTATACAATGAACGATATTTCTGACGACGATCAGCTTACGAGTTTCACGCGAGGTGCAAAGCTCTTCATCACCGGATCTGTCAGGGTCTTAATGTTAGTCAGCTTTAAATTTTATTAATATGACAGTGGCATACGAAATTCGTATATCTATGACTAAGTACTTGATTAATAAATTCATCTAAACGTAACGTTCGTATCGAATTTTAGATATCACGGTTTTAAATCGCAAATCAAATTGTTTATTAATTTTCAAAGTTCCTGTAATTGTGCTACAAGTACTACTCTGTCACTTGTCTTGCTTTATATTAGGTATACACGTCGGGTTTTTAATATGTAATCATAAACATATCCAAAAAACTTGCAAGAGAAGTAGGAAAATTTAAGCTGCATACTTGGAAATTATTTTACTCTCTACAAGATGACTCATAACTATGTTGCAACACAAACATACCTTTTGTTGATGAATACCCTGCATACAGGCATACCCTGTATTTAAGTATATTATGAAAAGCCTGTTTAAAGATAAAAATTGATATAGCATGCTGACAGCTATGACAACTACTACTTTGCAGTCTTGGAATAGATCATCAGACATACAGGGTGTTGATAAACGCAAAATGTACTCCTCCTCAAAGGAATCAAATGGAAGAACACCCCATATATTTTTATGGTATTGGGTTATCGTTTTTATAATATGGGGGTTAAATATCGATAGTGTAGTGCACACATGTTGTAAGTGATTTTTTTTTTAAAATGAGTTATCTACAGCAACGTATTGCTTAAGGGACGAAGCATCGGATGCACAAGTGTGTTAAGTCATTAAGTCATTTATAAAGCTTCTACGAGTAGCACCACCTGCCTGTAGGTATAAGTAACTTTGGAAAATAGATTTCTATCACAAACGTTGTAAAAGTACTTTTACACATTTGTACATAGTAACCTACATCCACAAGATGGTGTTAAAGGTATTTGTCCCATCTGTGATTGACACATTTCTCTTAGGCTAAAATTAGTTGAGTTGAAATGATACGGAATTTGAAAATATACAGGGTGTGGATACAGAATAGTAAATGAATCAGATTTTTAGAGTAGTTCAGTATATTCTACTTATAGACGAGTTAAATTTGAGAAGTGCTGCAATCGCCGTACCCCCAACTACCGAAACTGATGTTATTCAGGACCGTTGCTGTGGACTAAATATAGAAGAAGCTATTTTCATAGAATTCCAGTTGAACGAACCGGTATTAGGTATTAATTGATGATCTATTGCTGAAGTTTTTTACTGTACATCAGTACAATGACCCTGACCCATTTGTTTCATCTGACAGTTCTTATATTCCTTCCAATCAAGCTAGTGGATCTGATAGCGAACCAGACGAGGTAACATATCAACCAACTCTGGAAAAGGTCTGTCGTGAAGACTTTAAGATTAAGTGGCGAAAAATATGTAAATCGAGCTGGTAAAACAGGGCCAGTAAAACTTCAAAAAATAGTAGACTGTTCTAAATGTCGCTATAAATGCAGCAACTTTCTTTCGCAGGATGAACGACAAATATTATGTAAAGAGTATTATCAATTAGCAGACTACACTAGGCAAAAAATATATTCAGGATCTCTAATGGAGAACGCCACAGTAAGCAGAAAGCAGTGTACTCCACTGACTAAAAACTGAGCGACTTCTAGAACAATCAAATTTAAAAAACACGAAGAGTGTTAAGCATAGAGTATGTTAAAAATACGTTTGCTATTTCACATCGAGCAGTAGAGACAATAAATAAACCTAAGATCAGCACTGGCCTTTTTATCGGCCATGATAAACGGATAGACTCCAAGCCTCATAACATAACTCCATTTGCAATTAAGCAGCAAGTTATGAGCCACATCGATTCTTTTCCAAAAATCGAGTCTCATTATTGTAGACGAGACTCAAAAAAAGAGTACCTCTTACCAGAACTAAACATTTCTATAATGTATCGCCTATATCAGGAATATTGCGAAGAAGTCGATATGAGTCCCGTATCTAGGTTCGTGTATTTTATGAACATGATCAGCCGCTTTCCTTTTATAAGCCAAAAAAAGGCCAATCCCTGTATACATTGTATTTAAGGCATCGCAAAGCAAAGAAACTTTACGTGTCAACTTCGAAAACCATAAACGTCAAGAGGAGGCCCTGGTAATGAAGTAAAATAATAAAAAACATGCAGTGAAAAACAGGGGAGAGAATTCGGAGCAATCTCTTTTGATTTGCAAGCCATTTTACCCATTCTTTTTGCAGGTAATACTCGTGTATATTACAAATCTCACCTCAATGTATCACAATCTATGACTGCTCGAACAAGGATAGTATACTAAGTGACATATAAATCCGAACACCCAGTTTAAATGGTTTTATTTTAATAAAATTTTGTATAAGTACTTAGTGAAGCATAATAAGTAAATGATAAAAATTTCAAAATGATTGCACTGCTTTAAAGCCCTTTGACTTTTAATAATGTGTGGATGCACCCTGATGTGCTACGCATTCTCCAACGCGCCTAGGCATGCTTCTGATAAGGTGGTCAATGTCCTCCTGTGGTATCTCATTCCAGGCAACCACCAACTCCTCTCGAAGTGCTTCTAGAGTCTGAGGCGGACGTTGCAAATTGAGCAATCTCCTACCCATCACATCCCACACGTGCTCAATTGGGGATAAGTCGGGAGATCTTGGTGGCCATAGTAACAATGTGACATCATTATGTTGAAAGAAGTCTATTGTGACTCTTGCAACATGTGGTCGGGCATTATCTTGTTGGAAAGTTGGATCTGCCAGGGTGTCAAGATAGGGTAAAAGATGGGGTTCTAGAACTTCGTGGATATAACGCTGCGCGTTAATGTTACCTCTGATGAAGATTAAAGGTGACCTGGAACCATAAGCTATAGCACCCCAAACCATAACTCCAACAGTGTGATGAACATGTCTTTCAACAAAAAACTGTGGATTCCTCCTTTCACCACGTCGCCTTCTAACCCTTACACCGACGTAATCGCCTTGAGTGGTGCAGACAACGGTCACTCTGGGATCAGGAATGGAACAGTATTGTCTTTAGTGACGAGTCTCGATTTTGTTTAGGCATGCACGATGGTCGTGCCAGGGTTAGAAGGCGACGTGGTGAAAGGAGGAATCCACAGTTTTTTGTTGAAAGACATGTTCATCACACTGTTGGAGTTATGGTTTGAGGTGCTATAGCTTATGGTTCCAGGTCACCTTTAATCTTCATCAGAGGTAACATGAACGCGCAGCGTTATATCCACGAAGTTCTAGAACCCCATCTTTTACCCTATCTTGACACCCTGGCAGATCCAACTTTCCAACAAGATAATGCCCGACCACATGTTGCAAGAGTCACAATAGACTTCTTTCAACATAATGATGTCACATTGTTACCATGGCCACCAAGATCTCCCGACTTATCCCCAATTGAGCATGTGTGGGATATGATGGGTAGGAGATTGCTCAATTTGCAACGTCCTCCTCAGACTCCAGAAGCACGTCGAGAGGAGATGGTGGTTGCCTGGAATGAGATACCACAGGAGGACATTGACCACCTGATCAGAAGCATACCTAGGCGCGTTGGAGAATGCGTAGCACATCAGGGTGCATCCACACATTATTAAAGGTCAAAGGGCTTTAAAGCAGTGCAATCATTTTGAAATTTTTATCATTTAATTATTATGCTTCATTAAGTACTTATACAAAATTTTATTAGAATAAAACCATTTAAACTGGGTGTTCGGATTTATATGTCACTTAGTATATTATATAGTAGTAGTATAGTACTGGTTACGTAGGGGATGAAACACAGGGCAGCAAGGAAAGCTCGGAAATTGGAACTTGTCTTTATAAGTATTTGCAAAGTTTGCCTCCAACTGTTGAACATGTGGCTACATTTTCAGACACCTGTGGTGGTCAGAACCACAACAAGTTCGTTAGCGCTGCAATGCTATACTCAGTTAATAAACTGTCTAATTTGAAAACCATTAATCTGAAGTTCATGGAGTTTGGGCATTCCTATTTAGAGGCCGACTCCATGCATGCCAGTATACAAAGAGCAAGGAGACATAAAAAAATGTATACTACACGTGAATAGTATCTACTAATATTCGCTAGTAGACTCAGGCCACGACCATACCACGTAAATAACATGCAAATATAAAAAAGTCTGATCTCTTGTATCTCCTTAGTCATGAAACCATTCCATTTGATTACGCAGACTTTATTAACAACCTCGGATTTTTCAAGGCTGATGCTACATTTTCAGTCTGGAGATGATCAATAAACTTCATACATTCACCGAGAAATTGGAAATTTGTTGACTGACTTCCTTATGTAACTATTTATTTTATTGTTATCTCTGCCATGGTTGGGCCAAGATTGTAATAAATGTTTCAGTTATTTTAATCAACAAGAAAAGAATTTGTTAAGTAACAGTGCAATATGGTAGAAATTTGTTAAGTTAGTGATGACAAATAAATCTTTTTTTGAAAATTGTCTAAGGTTTTTTCCTACCCTGATTAAAAAGTATGTAATCTACAAAGAAATGTTCGAATTGCCAAATTTAATGTTCATTTCTTCAGTAATAAGTCGCTCATCAATTTTACTTTTGAGTCAAAGTTATTTTATTGCGTAGCGCAAGAGTAGCATTTTAGTCTTACGACATTTGTGCGGTACACTATCGATATATTCCCCTACTGAGCGGGGCCATGGCAAATGCTTGGTCCGGAATTTGTTGCATTCCGTATACATCTTCCTCCCGTCCAAGTTGTTGTACATTCGTTAAGGAATACCTCCTTACCGATTGCCGGGTGGCGGTACAAGTCCGCCAACGGGTCACTTTTAGGTCATGCAGTGCAAAACAGGGGAGAGAATTCGGAGCAATCTCTTTTGATTTGCAAGCCATTTTACCCATTCTTTTTGCAGGTAATACTCGTGTATATTACAAATCTCACCTCAATGTATCACAATCTATGACTGCTCGAACAAGGATAGTATTATATAGTAGTAGTATAGTACTGGTTACGTAGGGGATGAAACACAGGGCAGCAAGGAAAGCTCGGAAATTGGAACTTGTCTTTATAAGTATTTGCAAAGTTTGCCTCCAACTGTTGAACATGTGGCTACATTTTCAGACACCTGTGGTGGTCAGAACCACAACAAGTTCGTTAGCGCTGCAATGCTATACTCAGTTAATAAACTGTCTAATTTGAAAACCATTAATCTGAAGTTCATGGAGTTTGGGCATTCCTATTTAGAGGCCGACTCCATGCATGCCAGTATACAAAGAGCAAGGAGACATAAAAAAATGTATACTACACGTGAATAGTATCTACTAATATTCGCTAGTAGACTCAGGCCACGACCATACCACGTAAATAACATGCAAATATAAAAAAGTCTGATCTCTTGTATCTCCTTAGTCATGAAACCATTCCATTGGATTACGCAGACTTTATTAACAACCTCGGATTTTTCAAGGCTGATGCTACATTTTCAGTCTGGAGATGATCAATAAACTTCATACATTCACCGAGAAATTGGAAATTTGTTGACTGACTTCCTTATGTAACTATTTATTTTATTGTTATCTCTGCCATGGTTGGGCCAAGATTGTAATAAATGTTTCAGTTATTTTAATCAACAAGAAAAGAATTTGTTAAGTAACAGTGCAATATGGTAGAAATTTGTTAAGTTAGTGATGACAAATGAATCTTTTTTTGAAAATTGTCTAAGGTTTTTTCCTACCCTGATTAAAAAGTATGTAATCTACAAAGAAATGTTCGAATTGCCAAATTTAATGTTCATTTCTTCAGTAATAAGTCGCTCATCAAATTTACTTTTGAGTCAAAGTTATTTTATTGCGTAGCGCAAGAGTAGCATTTTAGTCTTACGACATTTGTGCGGTACGCTATCGATATATTCCCCTACTGAGTGGGGCCATGGCAAATGCTTGGTCCGGAATTTGTTGCATTCCGTATACATCTTCCTCCCGTCCAAGTTGCTGTACATTCGTTAAGGAATACCTCCTTACCGATTGCCGGGTGGCGGTACAAGTCCGCCAACGGGTCACTTTTAGGTCTATTTAGCATCATTAGCTCGCAAAAGGAAGGTGGTAGACAAGAACCAGTCGACTAAGGCGGTATTACCCGCTAGCTTTCTCCAGGGTGTCTTATGAACGTCCGCATGTTTCCACACCTAAGCTACGCAGTCGGTTATCTTCCCCAACAAAGAAATTAATGATGATGGATCCCGCCAGTACTAAGAACTCCGGACGTAAACTCATTCCATTCTTGGAATATCTGGTTGGAAGGGTGGACTCGAAGGAACAACATGGATGATAATACTTGTTTCACGAACATCTGCGGGATTAACAGATACACTGATGCTGTTCATCACTACCTGCAATATAATCGTCCCGCCATGCTTTTCTTGAGAGTATTTTTTTAAGGTACAACTGATTTTGTGGAATCATTTTCTTGGGGGTGAAAATGAATTTATAAATATATTTTTTTAGCTGCCACCCCTTCAGAAACTTTCTCACACCATGATATTTAACCTATAAATTGTCTCTATAATAGAGTATTGTTTTGATGTGCAACTCATTTTGGGGAATCATTGTTTTGGCGGTGAAAATGAAGTTTTATTTATATTGTTTTATCTACCACCCTTTTAGAGATTTTCTCAGTATATGCTATTTAGCTCATTAATTACTTTCAATACCATATATACAATATTCTGTTAGTGAAAATTCGAAGAAAGATTGTGGGTCTTGTGCCTGCGAAGTACTTAATTGGGGTGGAAAATGATTCTTCCTATAGGAGTGCTTATTCTCGTGCATATATATTTATTGTTGCGAGCTGTTAGCAGTATCCTTCACAATCACAGTCTGGTCGAGGATGTCGACGTCACTGGTCATTCGGGTATTTTCGGCAAATTGTCCGCTAAATTTTGTCTGCCATCTTCACACCGGTATGGGTACAAGCCTTTATTTAAATTACCTGCTATCATCTAAAAACCCTATATTACGGTACTCATTTGTTCTGACTAGCAACTGGTAAATAACTCAAAAATTTAGAATTTCAACCCCCAAAACTGGATAATCTAAATAATATACAGTGTTTCATTTGTTTTTTTTTTTAATTGATTGGCCTGCAAGATGTCTAAGTTGACGAGCGTCTTCTTTTAGAAACATCTTTCAGAATATACTAAAATATACAAGGTATTTTGTTCAAAAGAATGTAAGTTTGTATTGCCACACCGTACTTATGATTCACTACTTAGAGAGCGGTATATTTTCCAAACAAGAAGCGTATAGTTGTCCAACCATTTTTTTGAATAACTTTTTTTAAATCTTCTATAATATTTATTCACATCTTGATAGGTGACATGATTCTGCCTAACGTAGTTCAAATCTTGTTTGTGGATACAGGCTGTTAGGGATAGATCCAGCACCGTAACTCTGTTCAAATCATTAAACGTAATTTAAATGAAAATCTACAGAAGTATAATCTATATAATTACTATTTCTGATATTCTAAGGTCAAACATGTTTGAATGGCAACGTGTTTTTACTGATAACATTAGAAACCATCTGGTTTGTATGTCATTAATTATCGCTCCAAATAGTAAACAGGTCTGAAATATTAATGATATCCTACGATGATATTGAGATTAGAATGTATTAACATTATACGTAGTTGCATCTTAAAGCTTAAGAACAGCCAACAATTTCTTAAACTGTGAACAGAACCATACGGTCATTAGCTAACCAGTTAAAATGCAACGTATAAGATGGGTAATGGGTATAATAAAGTCTAGTAAACAACATGTTCATAGGAACTAATTGTATTTGCTTTTTATTCGAATCCAATATAATTTATTATTTTACAAATGTTTTCAGGATACTGTGAAGGTATCAATATATTATGAAGCTCTTTGTGGAGACAGTATTCGGTTTATAGCTCAACAGCTTCATCCGAACTTTCCAAAGCTTGCGGATTACATAGACCTAGATTTGGTACCCTATGGAAAAGCAGTAGTAGGTATAACTCTAATGACATCGCATTGACTATGAGTGTTATAGTATTATGGTATTATAGCAGTACAAACAAACGTATTAAACAAGATTCCTCTTGATCGTTCTGCCAGCAGGAAACAGGCCTAGTAAAAAATGACCCCAGATGACATCACCAAAAAGTTAAAAATATACAATTATACATATTGAGTATACAATAATAATAATATTTATTCGCCAAAATATGGAAAAACCACAGAAGGCATCGCCTGTGTGTGGATTATATCTTAATAACTAACAATCAATCACATATGGGTATAACAATTATTAATTCTAAAAAGTATTAATGTAATTGGAATTTTGTAGTTTTAGTGTTCTATATAATTATCTATAGTCATTCGCTGCACAGTACAAACCCAGTCTTTCAATTTTCGTCTAAATCTTTTCAAAAATTAAGTATTTTTATTTCGTTTGGTACTACATTATATAATTTAGCTGCTGAGAACTTATGTGATTTTTTGAATCATGTTTTGTGTGGTCTTTGGATATTAGATAAACCTATTCGAAATCGTGTTATGCTCGTGTTTATATGACTTTTTCATTACAATACTTATGGTATAAGGTGGTGGTATTCAAGAAATAAAGTTGTCTTGTATCAGGTATCCCTGTTTCCTGATATAAGCTGTTCGTCGGATATAATCTTGGCTTGTGGAAAATGGCTTTCAAAACACTTTTTTGTACTATATTCAGGTCAGAAATATATGTCTTGCAGGCGGCACCCCAGGCTGTGATGCCGTATATTATATGGGTTTCAACTAAGGCATGGTACAGGATTCGCAGATAACTTTCTGTAGTAATGTTAGCAAGCATTTCGAGTTTATGCGCAATGTTTTTGATAACATATTTAATATGGTTATCCCACCTTAGATGTGAGTCCATAAATATTCCAAGATATTTCAAAGTGTTATATGTATTGATACAAAACAAAACCTCGATAAATACAGAATTATCATTACAATAATATAATCGAGAAACTGTAAAGGCGGATTTCCACCAAACGGACAAAACCGCAACAAAACAGCAACTGTGTCGATTCCGACAAAACAAAAACTTTTGTTGCCGAAATAAGAAACATTTTGAAGACTTTGTGTCGCAAGTTTGTGTTTTCGTCAACAACGAAAAGTCCCATCGCCAGGCGGAAAGATCAAAAGGTTTCGGTATTTTGTCTCTGTTTTCGTAAAAAGAGTTCGCTATGTGGAAACGGTCGGCGACAACAACAGTTCACTATTTTGTTTTGGTATGCGATATGCATGTTGTGACTTGTGTAAATTCATCATACATTTTTATTAAGTGTTTAATCTGTGGTAGGTATGAATTTCGACTAGCCAGAGTATATTTATTAATTTGTTTAATTGTTGTTTATTTCGAAAAAGAATGAGATTTAATTTTCCTGTGTAGAAAATGAGCGAACAAAAGCAATGGACAGTTGAGGAATGCAGCAATTTAATTGAGCTCTACCGACATCATCCAAACTTATTGAACGCTTCGCATATAGATTACAAAAACCGAATAAAGAAGTATGATTCTCTGAAGGAAATGGCCCAAAGATTTGGAACGAAGTATGAAGAAATTGAACGAAAAATAAAAAATTTAGTTAGCCAGTATCAACGGGAAAGAAGAAACTACAAAAAATTAAAGAACTCTGGAGCTGGGCACACTTTTAAGGCAAAATGGTTTGGTTATTCTGCAATGTGTTTTTTACACGACAAAAACAAACCTAGTAAAGGTAGGCAAGTCGGATTGGATTTTGAGGTAAGTTTTCAGTATTGTCATTTTTAAAAAATTAGAAAGAGACTATTAGACCGAACTGAAAAAAAACATATATTTTCCCAAAATACAAGAAATAGGGGAAAACATTATTTATGACAATTGGTTTTACAATACTAAGCATATTTTAATTGCCAGGAAACTTGGCCTATTTCTGATATGAAATATTCGCTTAACTCGTCCCTCAGTTCTTTGGCATCATGCGGTGATTTTCTTGGTACATTTTTAAGGGGCAGTAATGACTGAATTGTTTCCCTATCGATCCTCCACTGTCCTGGAATGATTGTTCCGGTATAGAAATCCTCCACATCAAATGAACCAGGCGGAGTATACATATCCTTTGCCTGAGCATTACGGCGTACATAATTATGCAGAAAAACGCATGCTAGGACCACCTTTTCTGCTTTTGAGGGTTCTAGTAGCATAGGTTTTCGAAGTACTCGAAAAACAGATGCTAATATCCCGAACACGTTTTCGACTACTCTTCTGGCCCTGCTTAGACCATAGTTAAAAATTCGTTGTCTTGATCCTCGGTCTTGGTGTCCTGCGTATGGTTTCATGATATTAGTTATCAACGGAAATGCATCGTCTGCTACTAAAACGTACGGCACATTTTTCTCACGTCCCGGAAGCTGTTTAACTTCAGGCAAATTAAGTGCAGATTCATTTAACGCTTTGACAAATCCAGTGCTTTTGAAAACTCCACCATCTGATATGCGGCCTTGGCTTGGGAAATTGTAGTTCGCATCAACTATAGCAAATAAAACTATACTGAACGTTCCTTTATAGTTAAAGAACTCAGATCCACTAAATTTTGGCGATTGGATAACAATATGTTTGCCGTCCATACTTCCGATGCACATTGGAAAATTCCAAATATTTTGAAAATCTTTTGCCACTTTTACCCATTCTTCGGATGTCTTTGGAGCCTGAAACAAATATATATATATATATATACATATAAACCATTACACTATATATATATATATATACAAAGTTGGGGTTTTCCTTTTCAGAAACAACTACCCTTGAAATAACAAAGGTAATGTGTAGTGAAACGAGGGCGACCAAGTAAAAAAAAAATAAAGGAAAAAGTACTCACTCTCCAGTTGACGAGAAGGGCTAAGTACGTCTCTGCCCGAAATCATACCGCTCCAACAGAAAATGAAATCAGCTGAAGCGCTACCGAGCAGACGCAGACACCACATTGATTGTCTTACACTTAATGGCACATCTTCTAACAAGGAAGGCAAAATGTTGCGTAAAAAGTCTAGGTATTGCATCCCGTCCAATCGATTTGGGAGAATAAATGGTCCAATGAGCATACCGTTCACCATGCCAGCCCAAACATTCACCGAAAATGTTTGTTGAAAATGTGCCCGACGGACAGCGTGCGGATTTTCTAGTGACCAAACATGAGTGTTGGGAAAGTTATTCACCCCATTACGCGTGAACGTAGATTCGTCTGTCACCAATATGCACTTCAAAAAGTCCGGATTATTGTCATGTTGATGCACCAACCACTCACAAAACCGCACTCTTGCTGGAAAATCGTCAGGTTGAAGGGCTTGTACACGTTGGACGTGAAACGGATACAGCCCCTCTTCACGCAGCGTTTGCCACACTTTAGTTTTTGATACTTGCACTTCCCTAGCCACATCTCTAGTGCTTGTTGAGGGATTCTCGTCTACGCGATTACCTCTACATGCGTGACTGTAACCGTCGGTTGAAGGTTGCATACTGACCTGACACACTGTCCCCGACCCAGTTCTGCCGTCGGGTTGAGACCTTGTACCAATCGGTGATGTCCCGGGTCGCGGCTACAGGACGGTATTCAGATATTTTTGATGTTGCAGAGCCCTTTATCTCGGTTCCCATAAGACATTGGTGTATATGGTACTGAGAAAAATTGCTTATGTTTTCAAGATCTACACGTCGTGTAAAGGATATATATATATACAAACCACTACCCAGCAAAGCTTAGCATGATTTAATAACATTAATTAATTATATATTATCACGGTATAAATAGAAAATATTCTGCTGAGCAACCAAAAAAAACAAAACAAAACTATACAGGGTTTTTCCATTTAAAATATCAAAAACTATGATAATATAATTGTTTTATCTTCCGATTGTCTGTGCCACTCCTTTTTTCACAATAAAAATAAATTTTTTGTTCTCAAGAGTTGCTAAAAAAATGGCCTCGTCTTTTTCTCACCTTCGGCCATTGGTTTTTTATTTTTAAAAATATAATTATTTCTTCACGTCCTGTTATTCATCTTTATAAAGTAGGCAGATGCAAATAAATTTATTTTAAAATAATGTTTATTTTGAAAAAGAAGCTGCTTTACTTTATTTAAACTTCTTATTTTCGACATTCTGTGTCTTTTTCAACCAAGTATTAATGTCCTGCTACTGCAGAGTGAACCACCCTGTATATTAATACTAAATTTATTATTTCAGGATAGCAACCCATCAAGCAGTGAAGACAGTGATGACAATGTGTTTCAAACGTGTGAATTGACACGTAGTGCCAATGAGAGTATGCATGAATTGGATGCTAATGTTTCAGACGTTCAGATAGAAAACCAGGAACAGGAGATCTGGGAGCAAAACATTGAACAACAAGGGTCTTCGGTGTCTGACGTTCTAAATTCACCAGAAACTGAACCATTTAGAACACCAAACACAAAAGAGGGCACAAAAAAACGACCATCTAAACAGCATTTATTATCAGCTCCGAAAGCTGCTAAGAACAGTTCGAAACTAGTAGATACTGTTAATACGAGTACTTCTGCTAAAGAAGCCTTTGAAATGATGAAATCCGTGTATCAGAAAACACACACAACCGAAACACGTGACAAATACTCAATATTAGGTGAACTAGTAGGACATACAATACGTAACTTGAAAACATATTTTGCAAAGGCTACAGTTGAACACCAAATACATAATATTTTATACGATGCCCAAATTGGAAAATATGACTTTCCTCAACATTCTTCTCTTACACGTTATTATTCATATACTTCACCTTCTGATAATAGTGTCCCGTCAGCGTCGGCGTCTCCTCATTCTGAAGAAACTCATACTTATGAAACTAATGATGGCTTGAGCTGGGCAATAGCAAACTCATTTGGTACAAACAATAAATAAATGAAGCTGCGATAATATTTACTCATGTGAAAGATGATATATATTTAGTTTATGTAAACATTTAAAAATAAAAATTTTTGTATTACATTTGTACTTACATTAACATATTCCTGTAGATTTAACAAGTTCTCAAATTCGTGATTGGACATTCTTACAAAATTATGAAATGACGATCTCAGTTCTCCACTTATTCCTATGTCATCATCTACCAAATCTGCCATAATTTTGTCCGTTCCATAATCTAGTCGTCTTCTTAGGAATGATCTCATCCAGTTTCTTGGTATTTTTCGCTTTCGCTTCTTTTGGTCAAAAGATTCGATTATAAAAAACCGCACGCCATTATAAAAACATCGTCTAGAGAAGGCATGATGAAAACTGTTCGTGTAGTGGAAACGAAAGAAAACACTTCAAAACAAAACACGCGAAAGACTAGTTTTTTTGTTTGTTTGGTGGAATTCGAGTTTCGAGTTTGTTTTCGAAACTACAACAAGATTATTGTTTCTGTTTTTGAAACTGAAAATAGTTTCAAGCGAGTCCGTTTGGTGGAAATCCGACTTACCAATCTTAGTGTTCGCCACAGGTTATATGAGCAAGAAGGGATAATTCCCTGAGCTGAGCTGTCTGTCAAGATCATTAATAGCGCAGATCTGTGAGAGATAAAGGAGCCAAGAAGACATTCATTCTTATCAAGAATGCGTTGCAAAAAGGTGATCGCCTCACTAACCTGGGCATTGAATGGCAAAATATCCTGAGCTTTGCAAAACTCCCACCAAAGCTTATAAGTGACTGCGTATTGTTTAATTTTAGCTTCGAACAAAAATTGCAGTGTAGTTTCAACTGCACACTCAGGAAGACCCTGCATCCTTAAGGCTCGCTCGATAGTCTGGCCGTTACCAGTGTAAGCTTCCCCGCTAAAGGATGTATTTCGTTGCTGAAAGGAGAAATCAATAAGCCAGTATGCGGCTCAGAGAAAAGAAGTTCTCGTCTGCAAAACATAACGAAAAGTGGATACCATGGTTGGGATGGCCAAAAAGGAACCACTATTACTCCGTTGTCTGTTACTATTTATTGTATCACTCTCAAACTTATATCGATCTCAAACTTATATCACTCTCAAATTTACGGAAATCGGTGAGAACGCATAGAAGTTCATGCTTTTCCAGCAAAGAGTAAAGGCCTCACATGTAAATGCTCCAGGATTCTTCAGCCATGAGCTACATCTTCCACATTTATGATTGTTTTGCAATGCGAACAAATCTACGCTAGGCGTACCAAACGTTTGAGTGATTTTGGAGTATGACCAATCCACCAGAGATTATTCTGTTTCCGACTGCAGTTGTCTGGATTCCTTATCCGCCATCCAGTTATATTTTGTATTGATATAGGAGGCATATATCCATATGCCCCGAGTCTAACCCCTCTGCCATAGTTTCTTCGTCAGACGATTAAATTTCACGTGCTGTACTCTCCCCATGCGGATGAGATAGGCAACTGCAGTGGTATTATCGCGTCTTATTAAGATATTGCGGTTTTCCAAGAACTTGGCGAAACATCCATCAGCTAAGAATATCGCTTGCAACTCCAAAAAGTTGATATGATTATCTTTCTCGGATTTTATCCAACAGCCATACGTAGTCTCCCCGTTGCAACAGGCACCCTAATCCGAAAGGGCTGAGTCTGTGAATAGTTTCAGCTCAAATGAATACAGCTTAATGTCGTTTGCTGAATCTATATTATTCGGCCACTATATTAGATCCGCTTGTGATTATGACGAAAGCGACATATTCGCATTGTAATCGATGCAGTTATCTAAGAGCAATTAGTTTATCTCTTTTGAAATATATTGTATATAGCCATCCCTATTTTATGGCGGGACATGCTGAGACCAAAAGGCCTACGAACTGGCAAATTCTCTAATTCTGAAAATCCTTTTATCTTGAAAAATTTTTATCCACCTCCAGATTTTTTGTCTTTTCGCAAGTTACCTCGAGTTTCATTGTAGATATAAGTGTTAAACATGAAGCTCAAAAATTTGTAGGTTTTTGAGGGCACGAGGAAACTCTTATCCTGATTAATTACAAACCCGAGGGATTCCAATAAGTTCACTGTGCTTTTGATGTTCTGCATAGAATTTTTGGCTGTTTCGCCAAGGATTAAGAAGTCGTTCAAGTGATGTACACATAAAATGCCCATGTATCGGAGTGTCTGCACTACTGGCTTGAAAATATTAGTAAACGCATAAGCAGCAGAGCTAAGACTGAAGGGAATACAGGTGAACTCAAATAAGTGGCCCTCAAATTTAAAATACTTGCGTAGTTCCGATGCTACGGATATAAAAAAATATGCATCCTTTAAATCAATCGATGTTAGGTTATGGTTATTTTGACTTAACTTCAACACCGTATGTATGTCCTACATCTTAAAATGGAGGCTTCAACACATTTGTTTCAACATTAGATTTGTTTCTCGAGAGGTCTGCGCTTCTGAAAACCTGTCGTTCTCGGACGACGGGCTGGGCGACTCCGGTTTACAGGCACGAGTTAGGAGACACTCCTTCCTTGCCCTCCCCCTCTGTTTCCTGATCGACTGTAGCTCATAGGCACAGCAGATCTCTGATGGGAGGATGAAGGCTGGGCTGACTTTGCTTCCCAGCAACCTCGTTGAGATCTAATCCGAACAA
This sequence comes from Acanthoscelides obtectus, assembly GCA_963669975.1. Classification (NCBI taxonomy): domain Eukaryota; kingdom Metazoa; phylum Arthropoda; class Insecta; order Coleoptera; family Chrysomelidae; genus Acanthoscelides; species Acanthoscelides obtectus. The sequence goes on from CAVLJG010000003.1 coordinate 71,623,202, forward strand.
CAGGTTCGTTAGGAACTATTTTCTAGCAATTTCTTAGTATTTTGGTCCATTTAGGAGTATGTATACATAGGTTGTGCCATTGTCGAATCATGGAACAAACTAGATAAACTGCGCCCTGAATCTGATAAACTGAGTAGGAGATCAACTTTATAAATGCTAGGCATAGATTCTGTGCATGACAGAATGCTATCAATACCCTTTCCCAGTGCTGAAATACCCGCTCCGAGCTTTGACTGAAACTCTACGTAGGCATTGTCTTTCTTTGCATATTTACTGGAGAGATATTTTTAGATTTCGGATTTATTACTGGAGGCGCTGGTAACGGTATAATGGACGGCATCTTGTAGTTTTGGGCTATGGAGTCATACTCTATGTTTGTCAGTTCCTGTGAGATGATTTTGGACCATCAAGCGGCACTTTGAGGTTATCGGTCTGTTTCTCACTTAAGTCACCTCCAAAAATGCCCAATATATCCTGTGGTAGCTCCACGTCGTTATCCAGGACCAACATGTCCTGTTCATAAGGCTTGGACCATCGGCGGCCATTGGCGAGATGCTCAGGGCTCGCGCTACACCATTCCCTAAGTGGGAAAAAACCGAGCGAGAACAGCAACTCTGCCAGAGAGACTCATCCGCTCGCCAATAGGACGGCAACGTCGATCGTGCTGGAGAGAGACATGCGCTCAGCGCGTGAACGCGATCTCTGGCGATGTCGAACCCGTTTATGTTTTTTATAAAATCTCTCCAGTTTTTTAAGGCGCTTTCGGTTTTCCCTCAGCAGAATCAGAGCTACCACTGGATGAATCTCATCTAGAACGCTTCTGCTTTTTTCCCTTCCCACATCTAGCTGCAATAATAAAGCGATTAATGAAAAATAGTTTGTACTTACCGTTGACTGGCCGTGAGCTGGTCGAGCACAAGAAGACGAATGATTGTAGGAGGGAAGTATAGCGATATGTACAGGGACACGAGCGTGACATGAGAGGGAAATTTTGCTTTAAAACCTTGTGGCTGGTAGCACGACAGGGCGGACTACATGGTGAAATAATAAACATCTTTGCACTGGACGCCGAAGTATAATTATTATTATTATTATTGCTGTTATTCTTAAATACCTATTTAGCAACACCGTATAAGCCAATAAAAAGGCGACTAGTTTACGCCTCACATGAACGTGCCCATTGGAAACAATTGGTTTTTTAATCATGAGGGACGGATGAGTCCTGACGCAATAATGACTCGTAACACTTTTGGAGACTATGATCCTTCATCTGCAATAAATATATTCTTATTCGATTGGGATAAAATGGACGGTTTTTAAGAAATATAGTCCTGTTTCAACAGTGTGCCAATCAATGCGCGAAACCATACGCGACGTGTTGATGTATCTGCTACCAAAATTACTACATATTCAGAATGGGAGAGTCCGCGACCATATTCGCTAAAGCAGTACTTAAAAAAGATTAGTTTTCTCAAAAATATTACAAGAATAAATTTTTTCAACAGAAGTATCATTTTTGAGTCACTTGGGCAGTGCGGTTAAACTGTCATATCAGTGTTTCTTTTTCATGGACACTATTACGTAAAGTTTCAACTGTTCAAAAATTATTCAAGAAAAAGCGACTTCCAGTGGCGTGCTTCAGGGTCTGTATCTCCAAAACTAAACGTCACTTCAAAAATCAAAAAGACAATATTAGTCTTAGAGCCCTCCCAATTAATTTTGGCGTCCGTCGTCACGAGATACCACGTCTGGCAGCTGCTACATGTCACTCAAATATATTTCAATACGAGCTTTGAGCTACGGGTACTGGCGACGTCGCCGTGGCATTGCGGTAAAGGAGACCTCTTAGAATAGTCCAAAGAGTCTACTCTTGTTTCTTCTCCATGTTTTGGAAACACCCTGTACATGTTTTGTAGATAGTCAAATAAAGCCTGTAATTCTATCTTAGATTATATCAAAACAACGTTTTGAGAGTCTTCAATGAATTCCATATTTTCAGCACTCCAACATACATGGAACATACTACTTCTCCTGTCAGCATGGCCCTGCCGAATGTAAAGGAAATGTTTATCAATCGTGTGCTTTATCACAAAATCAAGGGGACAGAAAAAACGTAGAATTCGTTAACTGTATTATGAGAAGAAATCCGGATCATTTTGTGAATGTTGAGAAGGTAAGGATATAGGAAAATATGAACATTTGTATTTACAATAATTCGAAAGGGCGCGTTAGAAACAGACGTAGCTTGAAGTAATGTAATCATGTTTACAACTAGGAAGATCTTTCCGAAACATCGCTGTTCATATGTTTGCTGTTCAGAGGAGAACAATCCAACCAGCCGGTGACACGTCTGTAAACACACAACGTCAAATCGCTCTTTCCTTCATGATGCCACCCACACTTAAAATGTGTTAAATCAATTTAGCAGGCTATTTACGGTTCCTAAGGCAATGTGTCGACAAAGTGAGACGATGTATCGAGAGAGGCATGAGTGCCCGCAGGATTTTTTTTCAAAGGGGAATACAATCGGCAGTAAAAGTATACTTCCCCAAAACTTTTTGAACAGCGGGGGTAGCAATGGGGAAGTATGTTGAGAATGAACGGGATTCTCAGGAAGGCACGCCCTCTACCACCCCACAGCGGGGGCCCATAAAGAGAGGCCTTTCAGGATCCTACCATCAACGTAAGTATGTGTGCGTCCATATTGCGACCCTAGCGCGGTTGCGACGACGGACGGAAACATTATGAAACGCACCTCTGCGTCCATAGTGTAGTGACTGAGGCGGAAACCTAGGGCGATGGGACTTAGCGAGACAGCGCCCATAGTTTTCAAACGTTCCTGTTCCGCGCTTTCTGCTCACACTACGGGCCTAATCAGCAAGCGACCTAACGCGCGGAGGCGGCGGTAACAAACCAGTTCGGTCTTGTCGCTTGGCGTATGCATGAGTATTATTGTTCTCTGATGGCGGATACTAAATTGTTTATAAGTACAATTCAATCTAAACCACCTATTTAAAACTTAGGATGTAGTCAAATGTTGACACGGGCGTTCGAGTGTACTCAAAAAATTTGGTAGGGTAGAATGTCAGCTCTTCATACAAATGAAAAAATTCACCAGTTGTTTCTCTGTTTTTATTTATTCCGTGCACATCATCTCGAATTTTCAACACCTCCTAGCTCAGGATGGGACTGTAGGAAAAATACCAAATCGTCATCCATTGTTTGGAACTTCTGAAAATACGTCGAAACAGTCCAAGAGCTCTGGTGTCACTGTGCCGCTCGCCTCGCCCGCCTTATGCCCCAGTCACCGCGCATTCAGTATGGACGCACACTAACGTATTTCACCAGAGGAGATCCAGCAATAGAATCGAAAACAGTGCACATAACCCTGGGTGCTTCGCTTCACTAGTGCAAAAAGAAAATATAACGTTCTAACAGACTTTGTTCACCTTCCGAGTCTCAGTAACTTAGAAGATATGTATACCAAATTTCGAGAAGACTTGATTATATTTAGAGGTTACGAACTTTGATCTTGACTTGAAAGTAGTGGATAATAGAAATTACGAGTATTTATGGTATTCGTTGGAAAACTAGAAATCCAGTATCCATATCCTCTTAATACTAGGACTACCGGACAATGGGGTTTTGAAAACAGTGTGTTAAAAAATTTTGTTGCTATATAATCTCTTTTTTTTGTTCGCTTGAGGACCGCTCCTGTAATATTTGACTCCCCTCAACTTTTGTTTTTCGTCTCTGAAAAGTTCAATCCAAAGCTTATCCGTGGCTTCTTAGGAAATCCAAGCAGTATTCTTCCACGACGTTGATCAAAATAATTCAAGGAACGTATTTCTTATTTTGGTAATGGAAGGGATCATGTATTTTCCTTCAAAAACTAAATTATTACCCTCTTATCCTTTCAGTTCCTTCTTTTGCGTAGGTCTGGCATTCAAACTTTGATTCACGATTTCTTTGATTTTCACAATAATACGTTCATCCAAAACAGGTAGTCCTAGATTTATCTCTGACATTTTTTGGAGACCATCGACTTACAATTGCATCGTGCCAAAAGCGACCGCATATGAAAAAAATAAAATTGGTGATTTTGTCAATTTGTTGTCAATCATGTACAGGCTGTCCAAAAAGTGAACGATCATCCTGCACCCACAGGCCACCTCATGACCTACTATAGTGCAAAATTTTGTTGTACAAAATACTTATAGTTTTAGAGGTTTTCAGCATTTAATTTTCTTGTCCAAAATCTTGCTTGCATTCAGTCATATATAGTATTTCTACAAGTAGCAACCTTTTTGGACCTGATTTATTTTAAAGCACTCAGAATTAGGAATTCCCAGTATTATTGTTCCTGAAGATAAACCCGCATACGAGTAATACCAAAGTTTAAATTAAAAAAAAATGTCCTCACGTCTGATTTTGACATCCTGTAGTATGAGATCATGTGCCATTGCTGTGCCAACAAATCAAATAAGTTGGCTGGTTATTGTCTGTTTTTAAGCTGAATTATTGTTATATTCACCCTTCTGTTATTTTATTTTAATTGCAGTTTAGTGGAGCAGGGTCAGGTTAAGCAAAGATCAAAAAATGGAATTTTTGTAACCAATAAAGTACACAATTGATGTTGAAGGATGATATATTTATGTATTAATATTATGAACACCGTTTGTTGCTTATACATTTTTTCATTAATTATTTTTAAGCTGCAAAGGTAGCAACTACGTGGTCAAGGCTGGTGCAATGTGGGAACACATTCTTCTCACTAAACACGCGTGTTACATGAACACCACTTTTATGTAAAACCTATACCCTATAATTTATATATTATATAGATATAACATAGACTCGATTACATCGATGTCACAATTACGTAACCTCTATGTTGCTGAGTGTGGTAGCTCTGTAACTCAGTTAGGATGTAAGGATAATGTAGGACGTGTTATATAATATTAACATTCTTTTGTTATATAAAATATAGGTGAACAATTTCTATGAGTGTTTGTGGTGAGTATTGATGTTGCCGCATCGAAGTAAGCTAGTTTCGGCAATTTATATTAATAGTTTATTATAATGTTATCTGCCCAAGAAATTTTGAGAATTATTGGTTATTTTAGTTACAGTAGGTAACTAGTATATTTCTAATACAAATGACAAAAAAACTAAAGTCGTTGAGCTGCATTTTAAGATTTTGATATCAGACATAAATTCGCGTCGTTATTGAATATTGTTGTGAATACTACTGTACACTTTGATTGTTTATTTAATATGACCGTTTGAAAAAATTTTTGACCATATGGCAACATCGGTATGCTAATGATTTGTGCAGTTCTCAGCTACTGATATCTTGTGTTCGTGATTTGTGAAAACTGTTTTAAACCTACAACTCGGGGTCGTCCTCCAGGGGGTGAAACTCGTATGGGCGAATGGAAAACAAAGCAGTGTTGCTGGTCTACAATATGACAATCATGTCGCACCCTCAAAAAATTGTGGCTTATTCACAACTGATCTTATCTGATTGGCCAGATTTAATGTGACGGGTCTCTTCCTCTGATTTACAAAAATAACCTTACTTTTTTCAACATGTCATTTTCGTAACATTTCAGCTTATTTCAATAAATAAAGTCCCTATTATGCGTTTTGAGCTATATGCTTTCTGTTCAGAGTTGTGAAGTATAAAACCGTAAGTACACAAAGATGTAATATGTTTGTAAATAGTATAAAGCCACGTACAGACCGAAGATCCAACGCCGAGCAAACGAATTCAAGCACATGTGACGTTGGCGTTTGTTGTTGGAAGGTATTGGAATACGCTTGTATACACGCCGTCCACACCTAAATTTAGTTTTGAGTTGGACCGCGTCGGGTTAAGTTCGGTGCTAATGTCGAGCGACGAGTCCTCTCATCGAATGCAGACAAACGACTAAATACTAGAAGCGCAACAAATCCTATCCAGACCAAATCAAACCTCCCTTTGATGTACCGATCAAGGATCGAACTCAATCGAACGTCAACGCCGACCTTGAAAACCCTTGGCTTACGTTGGCTCGCGCCGTACACACCGATTCGAACACTTCCAAATCTATAACCACATGGGCATTGGCTTGCGTTGGAATACCGGTCTCCACGCGGCTTAAAGCAAACTCCAAACTCTTTTTTTAAGGTGATCCAAAGTGATCCCAATCAGTAGCCAAGCTTCTGGCACATCCTGGGGAAGATCATAGATACAGCGGTTACTTATTTAAGAAATTTAATACTTAGAGATCTTACTTGTTGGAATCTCCACATAACTTTCTGAGCAATCGAGCGCTTCGAAAAGTTTAACATCCGCCGTTGTCAACTACTGAGGTCCTGAGTATTATCAGAAGTTCAGAGATTACTTGCGATCTAACCAAAAGGCACAGCTGTGAAAAATATTTTTGCAGATCATAACTTTTGTAAGTTTTTATATGACTCGGTAACCATTGATGATTTGAACTGATTTTTGTCCAAGTTAGTTTTGATATTTCGTCGGCTATTTTCAGAGCAGCAGGGTTGATATGCAAATCTCACTATAGTTTCAGTGAAATCGAAGCTATACTGGAGATCATAAATGGCTGAGATGCAAATCAATTTATTGATCATTATTTTGGATGTATTTAATAAGGGAAGCATTAAAAATAAATTGACGATTAGAATCATAATTTTATTTTTGAAAGGCAATTTACTAAGAATGGAAGTAAAATATTAAGCACTGAAATATCTTGATAATTTATAGTCAACATGAAATATAGAAGTTATATGCTCTTAGTAACTACTCAGTTGCTACAATGTTGCATCATGCTTATTCCACTATGCTAGCAACTTCCTGTTGATCCATTGTTCTTTGTATTCCAATCTATTGTCTATTGTAAACCTATAATGCATAGTCATCGGAAAGCCACATGTGCCTGGGCTAAGATGCCTTGTTAGCAAAACCTAAAAATATAATAGGTCCTGCGAACCTATACCATTGTTCACACACCTGGCGCGACTCCGAAAAGTATGCGATGCGTAGTCAAAGTTCAATACCTGGTTAGACTCCGTGATAGTCATTCATTTTATCTTGTAATTTCGTAAAGGACTGAAGTGCAGTCCCCAAATAAAGTTTTTCAACAAGTGTTTGTCAAGCCTATTGATTTAAGAAATGTATGTCAGAGCAAGTGGATAGCTTCAACTAAGAAGAAACTAAGATGAAACTAAGAAGAAACTAAGAAGAAACTAAGAAGAAACTAAGAAGAAACTAAGAAGAAACTAAGAAGAAACTAAGAAGAAACTAAGAAGAAACTAAGAAGAAACTAAGAAGAAACTAAGAAGAAACTAAGAAGAAAAATAAGAAAAGAAAACCCCAAGCTAGAGCTAGACACGACTGCCTCCCTTGGTAACATATGAGTGTATTTCAATGGTTTACTTGCGTTTTGCACATCTATTGTTGATTTGCCATATATTTTCCCCAATTTTCCAAGTATCATCCCTATTTTGCATTGGATGTTCGCATATTTTCTCATTTACCAACTAAAACAATTAGCAATTCACAATACCTAATACCAACGATTCAGATGGTTATCAGCCTGAAGTTCATGACGACTCTCATGCAAACATTGCGCATTACATAAATATTTTTAATTGTATCAGAATACGATGTTAACCCAATATTGCTGTACACTTTCATTAATGCGTGTCGTACTGCATATCAAATGCCAGACGAGGAGCAGCTGCTTCTCGTAGTACTACACATAAAAAATAAACTCCGGTCATGAAACCCATCAACATGGGAAGAAATTCTATCCCTTTTAGAAACTCATTTCAGAGATCTTAGAGATCTCACCTAATTAATCGTAGACTTACAACACATGCGCCAACTCCCGAACGAATTCCCACTTACATTTGCATCTAGACTACAGACGCATGTTAACGCAATATTGCTGTACACTTTCATTAATGCGTGTCGTACTGCTCTTAGGTCCGCTGTTATTCAATATATATTTAAATGATATTTTCCAAATTAATTGTGTTGGCAAAATAACTAGTTTTGCAGTTGATACTGCAATATTATATGAAGGCACTGACTGGTCTGATCTGAAAAATGTAATTGAAAATGATTTTATCAAAATTATTCGGTGGTTTAACAGTAGAAAATTAAGCATTAACTACTCTAAAACACATTTTTTACCATTTGGATCTTATGCTAGACATCTGCCAAATTACACAAATTTCTCCTTCAATATTAATGATCAAAAAATGCAAATTAATAGAGTGCCCAACATAAAATACCTTGGAGTGGTCTTGGATCCTCACTTACGATGGGACATCCATGTCAATTATATTTTAAAGAAAGTTAGATTTGTATCCTACAAAATTAAATACCTTGGGAATATATTGACAGAAAAATATCTTCGAACATTATACCATGCACTGATTGAGCCTCATCTCACATATGGTATATTAGCATGGGGAGCTGCATGTTCCTCACATGTCTATAATTTAGATGTTTTTCAAAAAAGTATTCTAAAAATGATATTTAAAAAACCGAAACTTTATCCCACTGAAAAATTATACGCAGATGTTCGAATGTATGATATAAAACAGCTTTATTTCTTACACAGTATCACTCACTACCATAAATTTGTAAACACCGACCAAAAAATTAAACATAATCATTATACCAGATACAAAATTCGTGGCATAGTAGTTCCTCAACCGCATAAATCTATAATGCAGCGATCATATCTCTATTTAGCGCCTAAATTTTATGAAACTATACCTAAAGACTTAAAAGATTTACGTTTCGGAAATTGTTTCAAAAGAAATTTAAAAAAGTGGCTACATTCTATATCTAGGACTGAAATTCATAAACTCATAAATACGAACATCAACTAAATACATAATCTACTGTAGCTAATTTTTGTCCTTTTTTGTCATTTGCATTCTACAGTTTCAACTTAAATTTATTGGTCCATGTACAGGCGATGCCTTCTATTGGGCCTGTTTTGATTCTATATTTATTTACTCATATTGTTTGTTATCTTTGTACATTGAGTGAATAAATATTATTATTATTATTATTATATCAAATGTCAGTCGAGGAGCAGCGGCTTCTCGTAGTACTACACATCAAAAATAAACTCCGGTCATGAAACCCATTAACATGGGAAGAAATTCTATCCCTTTTAGAAACTCATTTCAGAGATCTTAGAGATCTCACATCATTAATCATAGACTTACAACACATGCGCCAACTCCCGAACGAATCCCCACTTACATTTGCATCTAGACTACAGACGTATGCGGTCAAACTACACTCTGCCATGAATCGTCAAAATCTAAACAGAGAGCAAAAAGCTGCCCAAAGTTCTCTGATCGAACCAATTACTCTCAACTGCCTATTAACAAGCCTTGGCTCCAAAATCGGACCAGTTGTGAGATCCGAACACCCCACCGACATTTTAATCGTAGTCGCATTCATAAAACGCGAGCTGTAACTGTCGTACTTAGGGTGGATTTCACAATTTAACAAACCATTATTTTGCACCAATAGGGTACAAGTACCCGTCAAATATACCCGATCAGCCTCAATAACTCTCCGTCAAATTTTTGCCAGCGAATAGCGTCAAAGTACTCAAGACAAAATACTGTAAAATATGAAGTGACAACTTGCCATTGAAATGTTTTCAGTTTATTAAATATTATGAAATTATATAAAACTGGGCCAACATTTTTAAAAAATTCTTGATGTCTGAGTAAAATCCATTTTTTTTCAGTTTAGCTGTGTTTATTGAGACTTTTGTAACCCATATGTGATTATATTAACTCAACATCACGTACTTTGTGTTCATAGTTTCCTACATTTGCAAACTTGCACTTCCAAATCCTTACGTGAAAAAGCATTTTCACTCAAATTTTTATTAGTGTTGCGTTTCAACACATGCATATACTTCTTTCTAATTCCTCGACGACATTTTGACACCACTGGTCCGAAACTGTTCAAGATTTTCAACATTCATACATACAATTGCAGTTGCAGTTTTTTGTTTTGATTTCAATGTATAATCAGTCGCACCATCGGTGATGGTACACGGTACACTCAACATGACCACGTATTTGGGGGTTAGTGTAGATTTAACGTGTACATAACAGTGTAATATGTAATTCTGCACAAAAAAGTCTTGGAGGGAGTACTTTTTATAAGGAAATTTGTTCTTCCAAAATTCCATTTTCCACAAATAACACAAATAACATAACAAAACATAGACTCCAGTGACGTTGGAGAAGGAGAATAGACCAAAGAAGAATTGACATTTGAAATTAGTGTCTCATAATGTTCGTGATGGGAGAATACATTTGCGATCAGTGGAATGCATTGGAACGGTTAAGAAATATGAATTGAATCGTTTTTACGTTATCTCGACTGAAAGATTGGAATATCTGCTCTGTTTCTGCATATATATTTTTTGTGGTATTGTTGCATACAGTAGTTTGTTCACGAACTAGCTCCTAGAACTGAACGCATCCTAAGGGACAAATTGTATTTTCATCACACTAGTGATGGGGGAATCGAAAGCCTGAGATTCGCTTTTCTTCTGTGGCTAAGAGATTTAGTGTTTTCTTCTGATAAAACTAGTGCAGTTTTTGTGTTTGAAAAACTCTACCTTAGTTAATACCGTTGATCCTAAATTTGTTCCCAAAACGATATTTTATATATCTCTCATGTAGTGTCGCGTGCAGTAATCTATCAATGAAGCATATTTTCTGATTTTTGTCTTTTTCCGTGTTACTATGATGAATCATCGAAAAAAATAATAGTAAACCGTACGGCAGCATTCAAAGATGGAAATCAAAGCAGAATACAGCAGACAACATCAGCCCTAGTTGCTTCAAGTTCTGTATGTTTCTACAATGAGTGAAAAACTAGTTCAAAATGCGCACCAAAAAAACATGAATATATAAATTGGTTCTGTTATAAGAATTTGGAATATGCACCAGTCCAACACTGGTTTCACTGAAAGAAAAGGCGATTGAATAGCTTGGCAATATTTAACAGTTTAGACCATACAAGGCTGATTTCAGTAGCTTCTATTGCGGCCACGGGAAGTAGTATTACCTCTCAAGGGATCAGGCAGAGATCGCAATCTTGCTTTAGTGTCTTTGCTTAGGACTTTGTGTATTCTAGCTGTAGCAGGAATGTCGTTTGGACTGAGGTCCTTCTAACTCGTTTCCTATCCTCTAACTCCTTGGACCAGAAGATTGCCTTGCCCTTACCTTGAGGTTTTCCGTATATGAAGCCGGCAGGGATGCTACTGCTGCTTCTATATCCCTAGAAAGGTCCAGTCCTAATCTCCTGAGCTAAATAAAGCGAACCCAGTGGTACGTCAATAACCTCTTCTCTGACATTCTTACTGAAAGTAGGCATGTTACCGACATTCAGGACCTCAAGTTTCGCTGATCATAGGAACTCCATGGGGTCTTTGCCCCGTCTGTTAGTATTCGAGCGGTGAGCATTGCTGTCGCATGCAATCACGAGGTCGAGTCCAGAATCCCTACAGTATGCGACAAGGTCCCCCAGTCGCCCTATTCGGGCGTACGGCCATCGCCGCCATTGCCGCCATTGTCTTCCCTGTCGCAGCCGCCATCATCTCCGCTTCCACGGAGGAGTTCTCGGACTGGATTCAAAACCTCTGCCGCGCCCCGTCGCCTGGCCGCTTTAGGGCCTCCGCTGGCACACCGGATTGCCCAGATGGCGGTTGGACCCGACCAGACGGAGCCCCAGAAGTGGTGCACCGACCTTTCGTGCCCCCTGTCATCCGCGCGTCTCTCCGCTTCTGAGCCCTTTTCTTTTCGGAACCTGGACAAGATTTTTTTTAAGAGCTCACCCTTTCAGCGAGCTCTCTAGCTAAGTTTCTGACAGATTTCTCTGTCAAAGTATGATCGGGGACCGCCCGGATGTTCGGGGTCCCCCGTTGGGGGCGGGTTTATTGTCGTTAGGTTCCATAAATGTTCCCACGAGTAATAGGGAAATGGTGGTCAAAGTCCGCGGTGTCCCTGCACGGACGCGAGGCTGGATTCTTTGGGAGGTCACTTGGTGTCCCAGAGGCTCCGTTTAAGATGATGCATCCCCACCGCCACGCACCACTCGGCTCGGAATCGCTTAACACCTTGGGGTGGGGTACCTTGAAGAATGCTTTGATTACGTCCCCTATACTAAGTTATCCCAATTTTGAAGAGTCATTCGTGCTCACTAAACACTCTTTTGCGATCTCTGGCGGTTTGTCACAAAGACCTTTTGGAAAGGATCTTCCAATAGCCCTCGCATCTCGTACGCTTTGTAACGCCGAGACGAGATACTCCACAATAGAATGCGAACTATTAACCATAGTATGGTCCGTAAAACGTTTCAGACCCTATCTGTATGGTCAAAAATTGAATCTTGTTACTTACGATAGACCGTACACTCCTAACGTGGTTTTTCTCCTGTCAAGACACCGGAAGAAGATTAGCAAGATGGCGCCTCAATTTAGAGGAATACGACTATGAAAGGAAAGGCTGATAAAAATGCCGACGCCCTATCATGTATCGAATTACCCACTAGACTCAATGCTCTCACCCAAAGTGATGAGGAAGGAGAACCTTCCACTCAATTTTCCGAATCCGAATTCGATATTTTTTCCCGCTTATACAAAACCACATCTTTGATTGATATAAGCATATTGTCACATTTTTTAGGCAAAATCCTCTTTCTGATCTTCATGAAAAAAATCGTAGTAGATGTATTCGAGGAAAACCTGGAATTCCGCAGACAAAATTAATATATGATCCTGCAACTTGCATACAACATATTTTGATTGTTGTATTGAATAATATAGGTGTATTTGATTTGGCCCAGCAAATATACATGTATGTTGAAAATAACATAGACTTGTTCATTTTGGAAATATTTTCCTTTATATTTTCCGACGATAACATCAAGCTTGTCGATTGCCAAAGTCCAGACGAAATTCCAGTTATTTTTGATCAATATTTCTGTGGAAAGAAAAATATCCACAGAGGTATCAATGAAACCATTAGACGTATCTGAGAAAGGTACAATAGACCTGGCCTAAACAAAGATGTCAAACATTTTATCAAAAAATGCGAGATCTGATAAAAAACTAAATTTGCCGTAAATATCTCAGTGCCCCAGTTGATACTGAAAGTCCTAAAGCCTCATTTGAACGCATGACCATTGACATTTTAGAAGTAACACCAAAATGCTACGCTCTCACAATTCAAGACGAGCTTACTAAATTTTCCTAAGCCTATACCCCATTGCCGATAAAACTACAAAATCTGTTTTGAATACCATCCTACTATACTTTCAACATTACTATACATCTCTTAAAATACACTGCGATTATGGAAATCAATTTGACAACGCACTTATGAAAGACCTATGTAATCTTTTTGACATCAAGCTAACGTTTTCTAGTCTCAGTCATCCTCAATCTAATGGATCGATTTAACGGTTCCATGCCACCCTATTGGAGATGATTAGAATACATCTTCAATCACTAGATTTAGAAATTACTTTTTATTTTTTTTTATTAAAGACTGCACTTCGGTCCATTCAAAATTACAGGAGGTTTACATTGAACTTATGACTTAGCGTACATTACGGTGTCGCGCCAGGTATTGGGCTATAGGATATGGCCGCGAGGCCTATTTATACATTCGTATTGCTGACTAAGTATTAAAGGAAGTAGTAAAGACACTGGGTAGGCAACAGATTAGCGAGAAGTTGTTATCCGATGCTGATGCAGCGTCTAGTGCAACATTGTATATTAACTGCATGTTTCATATAGCATATACCAATTCCCCCTTTTACACAAAACTGTTGCTATGCGAAAGCTTTTTGACACAAAAATGAAAAATTGAGAATTATAAAATAATGTAAAAATGTAAAATGTAAACATTGTAAAAATTGTAAAATTGTGAAATTATAAAAATTGTAAAAGAAAAATAGTAAAATTGCAAAATACTGTTCGTTTTTCTGGATTCTTTCGAGTGTGGATTAAAACACTCGAATGACAGTCCCTGACGCGGTTCTCAACAGATGGTGCTAGTAGTACTATTCATTCTTCTTTCAATACAAATTGCAAAAATAAAATCAGAAAAATACAGTTTCTAATAAATAAAATTATGAATATTAAAAAAATGTGATACATTGGCGGTGCAGAGTAGCATCTAAGTATAAAAGCAAAAGCTGGAACAAATAAACGTTAATTACACTAGTACGGGAGAATAACACAGAATAGAATTGGAACATGGTTTTTCGTACAGTGAAAACACTTCACAGAACACTCACTGAAGTTCGATGTCTTCTTCCTGTGGCTGGAAGGTTGGTCTTCGGTGGGGAAAAAGTCTAGGAATGTACCTGACCTTCGGTGCTCCTGGAGGCGGGCCATCGGCTGGATAATCTGGTGCACAGATACCGAGTGGTCGCCGTTTTCGGCAATTGCAGAACAGGTAGATAACTATGATGATAACTATCAGGGTGATGATGAGATAGGTGAACCATGAGAGATGTCCTGAAACAAAGGGCTCGTTCATAATTTTGTCAAGTTGTTCGAAATACTGATTCAACTTGTGATTATCGATTTCTAATTCTTCGGTATCGCTTGATCGGTTTTAATTTTGGAAGATTCTGCTTTTCTGGTAGATGTTCACAGCATTTGTACTGTACTAGTACAGGGTGACTTTTGTCCGTGATGTTCTTATAAGTGCTAACAGAATATCTGGCATGTAGTCTTGTAGTGCCTACAAATCCACTGCATTCAGGCTGCATTTTTAAAAGTGAGTTGACTTTAATCACTTTTGTGGTTGTCTCTCTTCGTCCACATTTCATAGTTATCGGCAACCAGCTAGATATAGTAATCAGCCAAAAACTGGTTGCATGTTTTTGGATTTTGTAATCCTGTAGAGCCACTACAGCTATCTGGTATGCATTCGGCAGATCAATCGGATTTCGCAATAGCTGTGCTTCGTAGACTGCATTATTATCGATGGGGTAAGGCAGAAGGTTGAAACAAATTTTGATTTGGGATTGGAAGATTTTACAGTTGTCTAAATTTTGGAAGGATACATTTAATAATGAATCGCTATCCTTAGCAACATACATGTATCTCTGCAAGGTATAAATTACGTGAAATAAAGCGGTTCGGCTATCTGGAATGGGCAATGGAATAACTTTGTATAGAGTATAAGTTTCGGGCTTTAAGGGAAGAATGTGTAGGACGAAAACTACTTTTGTTTTTGTTTGGTAGGCTTCGTGTTCCATAAGATTGAGATATTCAGGTACTGTTGCCAGATTGTCAAGCAATGATAGATTATTTTTAGATAAATTGTCAGAAATTTCTTGAGGAGAATTGACTTTATTATAAGGAGCGATAATTGAAGGATGGATTATTTTCAAGCGACCAAAGTTATGGAATTGAGAATATCGTTAATCATTTCTGCGTGAAACAGATAACTTTCCATAAGTTGCTCGCAAACTTCTAGGTACTGAAATCTGGCTTCGTAAAAAGCAATATCATCAGAAATCTCATGAATTTTATCCTGAATTATTTCTACATCTTCATCAAATGTAGCTTCGTCAATTTGTAATTTCTGAATAGTGATATTGAAATTCTTGATAACTGACATGGTCACTGAAATCTCTTCATGTGGTTTTCAATCTCCTTTTCGTCTTTTTTGAGATTTTATTAATACAGTCATTAAGGTATTCACCATCAGATGAATCAAGGTTGCCGGTTATTGCTTTCCAAATGATACCTACGGCGTTAATTAAGCCACGTGTCATACGAGAGGCGCTAGTTGTATTGTAGCGTTTTTCTGGGTTCTTTTAGGTGTGGATTAAAACACTGGATTGCACAAAAAGAAATGCGCTAGTTTATTTATCTTGACTAGATAGAACATTTATGTACACCACTATTTATGTCTGACTAATTCTTGTCGCGCCATGGGACTATACTCCACTCTGCTCTACTCTGGTGTACTCTGTACTCTGCTTCCATCTCCCGGTCGTCCAGTTATATATAGTCCCCATCGAGAAGAGTCTGGCGAGCCACAAAGCGGCATCTAGAATATTCAAGGTCACTTCGCGTCGATCTAGAACGCGAGTCCCTGGTACGGTCCTCAACAGATGTCGCCAAGCGGCTTGTGCGGTCGTATCCGCGTAAAAGCAGAGATCGGCCATGAACCTCTAACGAGTAGGAGAGTCTCCCAACAGATGGCGCCAACAGTACTATTTATAATCGTCACATTGACCCCTCCCTAAAGTCATTCCGTCCCGGAATGATCTTACTGGCGTTGGATGCCGATATCGGCACGACGGTCCTCTTTTGCAGTAGGAGTTCTTGAAAAAGTAACAATCCACACTTTTTTCAGGTGGTAGCCTTCTAGGACTGTGACAACCAGAAATAGAATGCCTGTATACCGGAAGACTACCTCAAGCATGTTTCGGATGATTCTCCAGTCCAGGTTGACCAGTCGACATGCCAGCTTAGGCATTGCCAGTTTTCTCGGGTTCTCGGCAAGCAACACTTCTCTATCAGAACACAAAATATTCCAGACATCCTCGTAATTCGGTTTCTGATACGAAGCTTTCTTGGTAACCAGTTAGAAGATCTTCCGGTTGGTGCCCTCTTCAGTTATCTGCAGTACTTCTCCGACTTTGATTGTCGCAGCTCGTGCACTCTTCCAGACTTCCTAAGAAAGACCTTTGCTATACCTCTCGACATTCGCAAGTCTTGAGCCACACAGTGTGCTAGGGCATACTCTGGTGAAGTGGTAAACAGATCTTGCTGTACTTCACATGTCACGCCATACCGACTCTTATGGCCATTAGCATGGTGAGCCATAAATTGGTTAAATGTTATGTCCGGTTCTGGTTGGATTTGCCGCATCGCCGCATCTTCGTTGTTTCCATGATAAGGTGCAAGGTGGTTGAAATGTACAATTCGGGCGTTACAGCGTGGTGTCTTCTGAATCCTGTAGAGAACATCGGTGATGGCCTCCAGAACTTTATATGGCCCTTGGTCCGAATGCAACTCTAAAGATACACCAAATCTACAAATCCATTCCTTTACTGAAGCATCGGCTACCGTAGAGGCTTCCTGATTTGGCAAAGCGAATGCCTCAACCCACTTGCTGAAGTAATCCATTACAACAATGATGTATTTATTCCCTGCTTCACTTTCTGGAAAGGGTGCTGCCTTATTAATAGCAATCCTTTCAAAGGGGCTCCTCACGTTGTATTGGCGCATCGAAGCTTTTGGTTTCCTTTGCGGTCCATTACTTGCCGCTTACACAACGCATTTTCTGCACCAGTATTTTACGTCCTCCTTGCTATTGATCCAGTAAAATCTTTCCCTAACGTTTCCCAGGGTTTTTGACCGCGGTGATTCTAGCAACCACGGTCACCCAGCAACAAACGGTAGTCCCTCTTCTCACCAGCGGCCGCGTCGCGCTGGACAACCATCGCGCGTCGCAATAGCAGCGAAGCCGGCACAGCGTAAGGAGCACCGTCTCCCCTGTAAAACGGTGTTATAGTATCTACACATAATTATATACATTGTGTGTTGCCAGTGTTATCACAGTATCTATTACATTCCGTGGCCGGGGCATATTAAGCCTACCAGGGGGAGCAAAACTGATCTATACGAAACGCACATGGAAATTTGAAAATTAAAATTCTTCCTTTTTCTTCAAATCAACACCACTATTTTTTCACGAAAATCAATGGTACAATACATCCTTCATATCCGGGATCGATTACATCTCGTGGGGCGTATTAAGCCTACCAGAGGGAGCGAAAGTTACCTATACGAAACGCACATGGAAATTTGAAAATTAAAATTCTCAATTTTTCTTCAAATCAACACCACTTTTTTTCACAAAAATTAATGCTACAATGCATGCTCCATATCCGGGATCGATTAAATTACGTGACCGGGGCATATTAAGCTTACCAGAGGGAGCGAAAGTTAGCTATACGAAACGCACATGGAAATTTGAAAATGAAAATTCTCAATTTTTCTTCAAATCAACAACACTTTTTTTCACGAAAATCAATTCTACAATGCATCCTTCATATCCGGGATCGATTACATTCCGTGGCCGGGGCATATTAAGCCTACCAAAGGGAGCAAAACTGATCTATACGAAACGCACAAGGAAATTTGAAAATTAAAATTCTTACTTTTTCTTCAAATCATCACCACTTTTTTTTCACCAAAATCAATGCTACAATGCATCCTTCATATCCGGGATCGATTACATCTCGTGGTCGGGGCATATCAAGCCTACCAGAGGGAGCGAAAGTTACCTATACGAAACGCACATGAAAATTTGAAAATTAAAATTCTTAATTTTTCTTCAAATCAACACCACTTTTTTTCACGAAAATCAATGCTACAATCCATCCTTCATATTCGAGATCGATTACATTCCGTGTCCAGGGCATATTAAGCCTACCAGGGGGAGCAAAACTGATCTATACGAAACGCACATGGAAATTTGAAAATTAAAATTCTTACTTTTTCTTCAAATCATCACCACTTTTTTTTCACCAAAATCAATGCTACAATGCATCCTTCACATCCGGGATCGATTACATCTCGTGGTCGGGGCATGTTAAGCCTACCAGAGGGAGCGAAAGTTACCTATACGAAACGCACATGGAAATTTGAAAATTAAAATTCTCAATTTTTCTTCAAATCAACACCAATTTTTTTTACGAAAATCAATGCTACAATGCATCCTTCATATCCAGGATTGATCACATTCAGTGGCCTGGCATATTAAGCCTACCAGGGGGAGCAAAACTTATCTATAGGAAACGCACATGGAAATTTGAAATTCTAAATTTTTCTTCAAATCAACACCACTTTTTTTTTCACGACAATCAATGCTACAATGCATCCTTCATATTCGGGATCGAATACGTTCCGTGGCCGGGGCATATTAAGCCTACCAGAGGGAGCGAAAGTTACCTATACGAAACGCACATGGAAATTTGAAAATTAAAATTCTCAATTTTTCTTCAAATCAACACCACTTTTTTTCACGAAAATCAATGCTACAATGCATGCTCCATATCCGGGATCAATTACTTTTTTTTTCACGACAATCAATCCTACAATGCATCCTTCATATCCGGGATCGATTACATTCCGTGGCCGGGGCATATTAAGCCTACCAGAGGGAGCGAAAGTTACCTATACGAAACGCACATGGAAATTTGAAAATTAAAATTCTCAATTTTTCTGCAATTCAACACCACTTTTTTTTTTCACGACAATCAATGCTACAATGCATTCTTCATATCCGGGATTGATTAAATCTCGTGGCCGAGGCATATTAAGCCTACCAGAGGGAGCGAAAGTTACCTATACGAAACGCACATGGAAATTTGAAAATTAAAATTCTCAATTTTTCTTCAAATCAACACCACTTTTTTTCACAAAAATTAATGCTACAATGCATGCTCCATATCCGGGATCGATTACATTGCGTGGCCAAAACATATTAAGCCTATCAGGGGGAGCAAAACTTATCTATACGAAACGCACATGGAAACTTGAAAATTAAAATTCTCAATTTTTCTTCAAATCAACACCACTTTTTTTCACGAAAACCAATGCTACAATGCATCCTTCATATCTGGGATCGATTAAATCTCGAGGCCGGGGCATATTAAGCCTACCAGAGGGAGCGAAAGTTACCTATACGAAACGCACATGGAAATTTGAAAATTAAAATTCTCAATTTTTCTTCAAATCAACACCACTTTTTTTTCACGAAAATCAATGCTACAATGCATCCTTCATATCCAGGATTGATCACATTCAGTGGCCGGGGCATATTAAGCCTACCACAGGGAGCGAAAGTTAACTATACGAAACGCACATGGAAATTGGAAAATTAAAATTCTCAATTTTTCTTCAAATCAACACCACTTTTTTCACAAAAATTAATGCTACAATGCATGCTCCATATCCGGGATCGATTACATTGCGTAGCCAAAACATATTAAGCCTATCAGGGGGAGCAAAACTTATCTATACGAAACGCACATGGAAACTTGAAAATTAAAATTCTCAATTTTTCTTCAAATCAACACCACTTTTTTTCACGAAAATCAATGCTACAATGCATCCTTCATATCCAGGATTGATCACATTCAGTGGCCGGGGCATATTAAGCCTACCACAGGGAGCGAAAGTTAACTATACGAAACGCACATGGAAATTGGAAAATTAAAATTCTCAATTTTACTTCAAATCAACACCACTTTTTTTCACAAAAATTAATGCTACAATGCATGCTCCATATCCGGGATCGATTACATTGCGTGGCCAAAACATATTAAGCCTATCAGGGGGAGCAAAACTTATCTATACAAAACGCACATGGAAACTTGAAAATTAAAATTCTCAATTTTTCTTCAAATCAACACCACTTTTTTTCAGGAAAATCAATGCTACAATGCGTCCTTCATATCCGGGATCGTGATTGGTGTGCGTTTGGTATATGTTACTTTCGCTCCCTCTGGTACGCATAATATGCCCCGGCCACGAGATTTAATCGACTCCGGATATGAAGGATGCATTGTAGCATTGATTTTCGTGAAAACAGTGGGGTTGATTTGAAGAAAAATTGAGAATTTTAATTCTCAAGTTTCCATGTGCGTTTCGTATAGATAAGTTTTGCTCCTCCTGGTAGGCTTAATATGCTCCGGCCACGGAATGTAATCGATCCCGGATATGAGGGATGCATCGTAGCATTGATTTTCGTGAAAAAAAAGTGGTGCTGATTTGAAGAAAAATTGAGAATTTTAATTTTCAAATTTCCATGAGCGTTTCGTATAGGTAACTTTCGCTCCATCTGGTAGCGTGAAGATCTCAACAATATTTCGCGGTCCGGTGGGTTTGAATGTGCAGCCCTTGAAATAACCTTGAAAGAGCTTGTCTTATTCGTCGTTTCTATATATCGTCCAAGTGACGGTCAAATCGACTCGTTTTTTGAGAAACTTCAAATAATTCTTGATATGATTAATAATGAAAAAAAAATGTGTCATAGCCGGCGATTTTAATATAAATCTGTTGGTGACAAATAGGAAATCATCAGATTTTATTGACATAATTCATTCCTACGGTTTGAAAGCAACTATTACCGATTTCACTATAGTAAAGGATGACTCCAATCATATTTTCATTAACACAAATGTGAACTTTCAGTTTAAGATTATTGATACACTTTTTTCTGACCATAAAGGGCAACATACCCTATTTTCACTCAATATCAATATCGATCATGAATCCAAATTGATTAGAGTGTTTTCTAACTCACATATAAATAGTTTTCTACAAGATCTAAAATCAGCATCATGGAACGAAATTTATAGTAGTGTCAACGTAAACAAAAAGTGGGACATATTTTCTCAGATAATACAAAGCAGTTTCAATTACTATTTTCCTCTGAGGATAAAAAAGCGAGCTGCGGGAAATAAAAACCTCCTTGGGTTACCCCAGAATTGGATCGGCTCAGGAACAGGGTGAGTGCTCTTCAAATAACCATGGGAAACCTCCCAAAACGATATAAAATATAAAGATAGTTTTAAAACTTATAATCAGACGTATGAGAAACTCTTAAAAGATTCAAAATCGCAATACTATTTAAACAAAGTAAATAATCATGGCAATAAAAGTAAAGGAATTTGCAATACAGTACGAGAATTAACTACCACACCCAAACCGTCGTCAGATCGGTTTGTTTTACCGGTACATAATGATGCAAATGCTTTAGCAAACCATTTCAATAAAAGTTTTGTCGAAGCTGCTCCAAAACTCCACTCAAAACTACCAAATTTGAATTATGACTGCAACCTAGAACTAAAAAATAAAACAATATTTTTAACTCCAATAGATCATGACGAATTGCTCAGAATTGTATGCAACCTAAAAAACATAAAAAGTTGTGGTGGTGACAACGTCCCAATTTTCATCATTAAAAAAATGATAACCATAATATCTGACCCTCTTCTTAATATCCTAAATACATCTCTTAGTGAAGGAGAATTCACAGAAGCATTAAAAATTGCACTCGTATTAACAATCTATAAAAAAGGCGATCCTATGATATGGACAACTACCGTGCTTACTCATAAATTTTTCAAAAATCTTTGAAATTGCTTATAACAACCGTGTAATTAATTTTTTCCACTCAAATAAATACTTCACCAATAACCAACATGGCTTCATGAAAGGTACAGGTGTGAACACGGCACTGTTCGATTTCACCACAGCAATCCATGAATATCGAGAGAATCAAGGAGCAACATGTGGTTTATTTGTGGACTTGTCAAAAGCATTTGATTGCATTGATCACGAAATATTGCTAAACAAATTATATCAGTATGGTATACGCGGGAATGCGTACTACTGGCTTAAATCTTATCTCTGTAATACAAGACAGAAAGTAATTGAACAAAACCGGAAAATGAATAAAATCTAGTCCTCGGACATATAGTACTGGTGTTCCTCAAGGCAGTACACTGGGCCCAACATTGTTAATTATTTATATTAATGATATATTCACCACCACGAAAAACACGCAAAATATAAGTTTCATCTATGCAGATGATATAACTATTCTGATACCATATAAAGGAACGTCTGATATCCGAATCTTGATAGAGACAAAAATAAACCATACTCAACATACAGAAAACGTGTTGTGTCCTATTTCAGTCAAGCCATGCCACCAAAGAACTACCCTTAATTAATGAACCTCTTGGGTGTCACCTACGATAGCTGTCTTAAGTTTGATACGCACATTGAGAGTACGGCTTCAAAACTCAATCAAGCATGCTATGCACTACGAGTACCAACTTGTCACCTGCCCTTGCAAGCTGTGCAGTCTGCCTACTATGGGCTTGCGTATTCTATTAGGTCTTGTTACGGGTTTAATTTGAAATCATACTCTTACCTCAGAATTCAAGATTTATTAGCTGAAATTTGTACACTGTGAGCGGTTACCAAGACTAGATTCAAAATCTTAAGTCCTAGGTGCTATCGTGGTCCGTGGGATCAGCCCTAAACTTTGTACAAACCTTGTAGGCACTGCCGTGACCCTGCAATAATCGTAAACACTAAACAAGGGTAGACATATTTCTAGTTTAACTACCTGAAGATTTTCTCTATGGTTTATACGTAAGTCTCCACCTATTATCTCATTTTGTAGTTGAAGCCCCTTCATCCGAGAATTGTTTACGTCTTCTTTCCTAACCTCAATGTTACATTTTGACAAGTGTTCGGTCCCTTTCAGTCCGGGAACAGTCCGCTGTTGTTCCATTGCTCCTCTGGAACTTTGTGTTGCGTGTCCAAGTTGAAGAGACTTCACTTTTTGGTCGTATCTCGGTTGAGAAGCATACATTTTGCGGATCTATACGCCAAATAAAGTCTAAGCGTCCTTCCTTTGTACGTCTCATGTAATCCTACGGGGATCTGGGAGACGGGAGTCTTCGACGCTTTTACGGCGTTCTAGCCGACATTTTTAGGCCACACTCCAACAGAGGTAAGCAATTTTCATCTTCTTCCACCTTCGTCTTCTTCACCTGACGACTTTTCCACGCCCTGCCCTGTGGTGAGAGTTCCAAGCGGCCCCTGAGGAAGGGAGCCGATTCAGCGGTTGCCAGTGTCCACGGCCCCGTCGAGCTGCATCTGTAAGTTAAATTACTGCTACCGAAATACTTGTTTTTAAAAAAAACTTTATTTCGAATAACGGTACAAAAGGACTTTTGTGAAACCTTGTCACGACGATGCGTAAAACAGGACGGTTAGACAAGAAGTGACAAGATTTCCTCACACATGGATTTAGTACAATGAAGCAGAAATATAATATGCTGATACAGAGGATGTTAACATGTAACCTTCAAGGCGCGAGATAAGATTCCATAGCGTAGCGACAATGCTAGCAAGAAATACAAGTACCAGGTAATAATTATAATATTATATAAAATACTGGGTGATGATGGATATAACTCCTCCCCCCTTAAACTCTTAGAACATCCTCGTTCTTATCGATCTCAATAGACTGATTTGACTTTCGAGATGATTTCTTCTCTTTACAGAACTTTTTTAGTTTTACCA
Organism: Acanthoscelides obtectus; assembly: GCA_963669975.1. Classification (NCBI taxonomy): domain Eukaryota; kingdom Metazoa; phylum Arthropoda; class Insecta; order Coleoptera; family Chrysomelidae; genus Acanthoscelides; species Acanthoscelides obtectus. Next base: position 71,647,414 of record CAVLJG010000003.1, read on the forward strand.
CAAGCACAAACAATATAACAACAAATACACCTATTATATGAGTGCTATTTACATGAGAATGGTAATTTTTAAACTTAACTAGTATAATTTCTTTCATCTTGTGCAAATTTTCCTTAATATCTGAAAAATCATTGCTATTAATGTGGAAACTATCTATCGTGTGCGTTGGCCCCAATGTAAGATTGGGAATGTTAAAATCTAAGGCCTCTACTGGGATAATAGTGTCACGAAGGAAATATGAAATATCGTTTATAACCAGTGTGCAGTTACTCCTAACAATATAGTTACCAATTAAAGAAAAAGGTTTGATTTCGCCATCACATTTTTCGAAAGCGGTGACCTTGATGTTACTCGAAAATAATACTGCTGAAGTATTCTCAAGCAAATATGATAAACTTAAAGAATTCTTGGCCTTTACAATATTACAATGGTCAACTGATCGTCGCGTGCATTTTTGATTGGTTGCAGATTCACAAATAAATCGATTCATGAATTTTTTACATTGATTGGGACAACTTTTAATCGATACCTCATTGTGCAGAAAATATTCATGTTGAAAAAGTACTAACATTGTGTTACTGGTCAATAAAGGATATAACTTTGATAATTGATACTTAGTGGCATCTAGAATTGGTATTTCAACTGCACATAGAAGGATATCATCGGTATAAATAACACCAGTTCTGCTCAGGCTAAGAACTTCGAAAGGGTGAGTCTCATCTAACAAAACCAAATTTTTCTTCGAATAAATAGACCTTAGGTAATTTTCAATATGGGTCAGTTCCTTAAGACTAAAACTAACTACATTTGTCATCTGTTTCTGTGATAAGGATATTGCGCCTTGGATCAGTCTGAGATAATCTAAAATTTCTCGTACAGGAATAAATAGTCTAAAAATCGAACTTTCATATTCGTAATCATAAATTGATTTCTTGACAGTTTCTGATAGCAATTGTACTCGTACATTGCTTTGAATTACTTTCATATCGTTCACAAATTTTTGTGAAATGAGCTGAGCGAATGATTTTTGATTATTGATGGCTATTATAAGTTCGTTTTCCTTGTCCTTTAATGATTGAAATTTATCATTGATTTCTGTAAGGTCATCTTGATCTAAATTTCCTGTCACATAAATAATTATGCTGCCAAATCCGTTAATAATTGCTCGACGCCTTCTGCTGTGTGAATGATAAGGTGATAATTTTAAATATTCCATTTTTACATTATTAATATTTTTGTATAGGTTATCTAGTACCGGTTTGAGGTTGATATAATTAGAACGGTTTACTACAATACTATAACTAACTTCTATCTGTCTAATAACATCAGCTATTAAGCTGAGATTATGGCTAAAAATAAACGTATGATAATGGCGTATTAATTTTGCTTCCCCCAACGGCTCCGGGTAGAAACCCTTATTGGTTGGGACTTGATGAAGCCTCAGCGGAAGACTCTGTGGCCATAGGGTCGCCCTGTGAAGAAAAACCCTTTTTAACTCTTTTAATCTGACGCAAATTCCTTCTAGTGCGAACTGGCTTTTTGCTTAGAGTCCGCAACCGCAAGGTTGCCTTTCTGATTTCTAACTTTGGATTTCACCTGTCTGGGGTTGATTTTCGTAGTCCTTTGTCTGGACTTGACAAAAACCGTAGTTTCTTTTGGAATTTACGGTCGTTCAGTGCGATTTTCGTTTCTCTTTCGGAGAACCTTTTCAGCTTTTTCCTTACATTACCGACTGGTATAATAGTTTGAGCTCGTCAACACGCTTTTGGTTGTATTGTTCATATAAGTCCTTACTTAATTAAATATTTGTTACATTTGTTCTGTTGAAAGGAGTATAGATAAGTGAGTGGGGAGAAAAATTCGTTGAACTATGGACACTTTGATTATAATTCAAAATCGCGGTCACGATGAGCTCCTTTATATCTGTTTTCGGGTTTTGAAGCCTTAAAGCAATTCATTTTTCTTTAAGGGTACTGTGGAACCTCTCAACGGGAGAATTAGATGAAGGATTCACAGGAGTGGTAAAATGTATTTTGATTTTATGTAACTCGCAGAATTCTTTGAAAGTAATTGCTGTGAATCCGGCTCCGTTATTACATGTTATATTTACAGGAATTCCATGATGGCTGATAAAATTACGTAGTTTTTCAAGCAAAGTTATTGAATTCTCATCAGTAATATGATAAGCCTGCCCATATTTAGAAAATAAATCCAAAATAAAAAACTTGTTGCTATTAATTTTGAAAGTATCAACGTGAATAATTTCGAACGGATATTTTGCAATTAGCGACCCTTCATACGGCGGTTTGTAAGGATTCCTATCGTATTTAGCCAAATTGCAGATCTCGCAGGAATTGATTAATGCGTTTATAGAATTTTTCATGTTGGGCCAATAGTACCTTAGTTGAAACGTCTTTAGTGTTTCTTGAATTCCGTTATGATTTTTTGAGTGATATTCTTGGACTAATCTTGTTTGTTCCCCTTCGTCGGTGATATCTAAAAGTAGTTTATTTGTAAAAATTAGATGAACCTCGGGGTCAAACAGGGAGCGTAAGAATTGTGTGATAATCGGTTTCAAGGGTTCATTATGACATATGTATTTTTTGGATCGACATACTCGATAGGTGATTGTGATATCTGAGAATGTAAACCATCGGGCGAAAGCGTCACATATAATCTGTATTTATTTTTGAAAATCTCCTTTCTGGTAACTTTATAATTATCCAAAATTTTGAACTCAAATTGACATTTAAAATAATTCAGTGGGTTTTCTGAAAAAGGAAGTACATTAATAGGGTGCTCGTAATCATTATTGTTCATCGTTCCCGATCTAGAAGGATTGTATGAAGATGACTGATCAGAGTGTTCTACTTCCCCTTGTATAGAAGTTTGGTTAGTTTCACGCTTATTCTCAAGACATGCTCTTACTAAAGGAATCTGAAGGTATTCAGGATTTTCCTTAGATGTACAGTGTAATTGGTCATCCACGGCGTTAAGTTCTGCCCTTGATAAGGCATCAGCGACGCAATTTTTTTTTATAAAGTATATCATAGTCATATTCTTCGAGGCGGACCTTCCAGCGTGCTAGCCTGGATACCGGGTTTTTCAGATTAAAGAGCCAAGTCAGTGGTTTGCAATCTGTTTCAATTACGAATTTTTTTCCATACAGATAAGGGCGAAAGTGTTTTACAGAATCTACGATTGCAAGCAATTCCCTCTCCGTTGCGCTATAGTTCCTTTCGGCATTCTTCAACGTACGAGAATAAAATGCCACGGGAAAGGACAGAACCAATAGCTACGCTACTACTATCGGTTGTCAGTTTGAAATGTTGCGAAAAATCAGGGTAAATTAAAACTGGCGAATTTGTGACTAAGTTTTTTAATTTTTCAAATGCCTGAATATATTCCCTATTCGTGGTGTCTAATATGGCACCCTTCTTCAACATCCTAGTCATTGGTTGCGCGATGCGAGAATAATTAATAAATTTTCGATAGAATACAGTGAGACCTAAGAACCCTCTAATTTGTTTTGTCGTCTTTGGAATAGGAAATTCCACGATTGCTTTTATTTTGTCTGGATTGGGTTTTATTCCTTGTTCGGTGATAACGTTACCTAGGAACAGTACCTCTTTGCGGAGAAATTCCGTTTTATCTAGCTGTACCTTTAGATTATAGGTTTTCAATTTTTTAAATACGAGTTCTAAGTGTTGAATGTGCTGTTCTAATGATTTGGAATATACCAAAATATAGTCCATGTAGACAATACAACTTTTATACAACTGGTCACGAAGAACGTCATCCATTAAGCGCTGAAATGTCGCCGGAGCATTTCGCAAGCCAAAAGGCATCCGGACATATTCGAGGTGCTGATTATTTACCGTAAAGGCTGTTTTCTCAATAGATTCAGGATCCATCGCAATTTGATGAAATCCTTGGGAGAGGTCGATTGTCGAAAAAAATGAGCATTTGCCAAGGTTGTCCAGAATTTCGTCAATTCTGGGCAATGGGTATTTGTCCTCTATGGTTTTAAAATTTAATTTCGTATAATCGATAACAAGTCGAAATTTACGCTGACCGGTTGCGTCTAAGCGCTTCGGGACGATCCATACCTGAGAGGAGTAAGGACTAATACTTGGCCTCACAATTTTGTTATCGATCAATTTTTGTACTTGCAAATTAATTTCTTCCTGGAGAACAGGGGGGTACCTAAACGGTTTCTGATAAATCGGTATGCCATCGGTTGTTCGAATCTTGTGCTTAACGTGATGAGTACAGGTCAAGTCTGTACCCTTGAAGTGAAATATTGTTTTATATTTTTGGCAAAGTTCGAGGATCTTTTGCTTTTCATCCGGTGAGAGATGATCGGTACGTATTAATTGAGTTATATTGAAATCATTTTCTTGGATATCAGGTTTTTTAATGTTGTATTCAAGCAAAGGATCTACATCCATGGGCTCTATGCAACATATCTCTTCCGGGGTAGAGTGTTCTACAGGAATAGGTATGGTGACGTGGAAATCGCGAGCCGTAGCTATGCAATCAGGAAATATGATTCCATTTATTTCAAATTCCGGAACAACGACGGGACCATTCTCAATTTTGACTGGTATAGTAATATGATTGACATATTCAAGGCGAGTCGGTTTGATTGGTGTAGTCCTTTCGATAACCAATGGAATACGTCGATTTTTTAACTGAACAGTTTGGTTGGTATAGTCGATTTTTGCACCTAATTTCTGAAGATCATCTGTCCCTAGCAACAGATCAAACTTGTCGTGCCAATCGACTACCTTGAAACTTAGGACTTTGTTGATGCCAAATTCATTCAGGATTGGGTATTGAACATTTTTTGAACCATGAGAAATCTTATTTAGTGATTTTACTTCAAAATTTTGTTCAAATTGAAATTCTGAAAAATAGGTATCTGCAATGTCGGAGTTCGTAATGTTTGACGTAGTTCCCGTGTCCACCAATATTTTAAGGCCTAACTTCGGGAGAACTATATAGGGGAGCTTCGAAAGCTTGTAAATGTTATTTAAGTCGAGTGATTCGGTTCCGAGGCTGGTATTGGAAAATTTCCAACCTGGGCACTATCATTTTCAAAAGTAGCTACCTCACTTTCCAAGTAATCAAAGTCTTGCTGATCAACGTACGGAGCTTCAGAAAAATAGTTATCGTACTGATCAGGAAATTCAGAGCATTCAGTCTCCTGATTGTGGAGCTCTTCCACAATCACATTTGGACGGCTTGTTTGTTGAAAAAAGTTGGGGCAATACGGCTGTCTTAAAGAATTATTTGGGCGATAATTACTACCATCGACGGACATAGGTGTTGGCCTATTAGGTTGGGTATTCCTATAAATTTGTTGATTTGAATTTGGAAAACGATTTGGCATTAACTGTGGCTGACTTAGTTGCGGCCGAGGAGTTAAATTGTTTGGTCTGGGTGGACCAACTCTGGGTGGTGACAATTGGAATTGTGGCCTAAACTGATTTTGGAAGTTATTATTGAAATTATTTCCCCTCTGATTTGGTACTGGTTTGGGAAACTGACTATTTTTGCGTTGGGGTTCGTCTTTATCTCTCATGAAATTGGTCAAAGAACGCTCATACCAAGAGTTTTCCATTTCTTGAATTTTACGCAAAGCGTCTGGCAAACTATTTACGTGTGAGTGCGCAAAAATATTACCATACTGATACTTCAATCCAAAAATGAAGCGTTTTAAAGCCTGATCACAGTACATTTCTGATTTTATCTGTAATAGTTCAGGAGGCGAATTTAATTTTACCTGTTGCAACATTTTTTGTAATTGTTTGTTTATTCGATCGTAATACTGTTGATAAGATTCTTTGTTATTCTGATGCATGCGAGAAAGTTCGTAAGCTAAAAAGATTCATTTCTTTTATCACCGAATCTATTAACAAGAATATCTTTGACATCCTTCCAAGTAACCCAGGAACTGTTATTCTATAAATCTCTAGCATCGCCTTTGATTTTTGCGATAATATTATGAAAAAGCAATTTATTGAACACACAATTTGGATCCGGCTTTTTCAGCAATTCTATAAATTGGTCTGCCTTCGTGACAAAATCCAAAAGATCTTTACTACCGCCGAAATAATCAGGAACAATATCTTTCGCAAGAGACATCTCTAGACTTGTAATTTCTGAAGTCATGATTGTTAATTCACGTGAATGGTATCGGTGCCTGTCAGAGTCAGAACAATCTGATTCACTATCGGAATGATAAAAAGGCATACAAATCTCAGGATGTACCAAAACTTCATTAACCAGTATCACAGAAATTCACAAGATCTAAGAAATCAAAAATGATAAAGATGCAGCACACCCTACTAGCTGAACCGCTTCTACTGTCAAGGTATTCGGGAGTTCTGGAACTTAGGGCCGACGCCCAATGCTGCTGGTCCTTAGTACCTTCACTTTATTGTTGCTGGCTGTGGATCCCTCTAAGAACTTGAAAGTTCGCGTGTCTATGACTGGTGATTTCGGCTGCCCGATACTCTGCTCGATTGCCTCGAATTCGGACGCCGAAGGTGCACGTTTCACGTTTCGCGACACGCTGAGGGATCCCGGTTGAGCCCCCAGTTAAATTACTGCTACCGAAATACTTGTTTTTTAAAAAAACTTTATTTCGAATAACGGTACAAAAGGACTTTTGTGAAACCTTGTCTCGACGAGGCGTAAAACAGGACGGTTAAACAAGAAGTGACAAGATTTCCTCACACATGGATTTAGTACAGTGAAGCAGAAATATAATATGCTGATACAGAGGATGTTAACATGTAACCTTCAAGGCGCGAGATAAGATTCCATAGCGTAGCGACAATGCTAGCAAGAAATACAAGTACCAGGTAATAATTATAATATTATATAAAATACATGGTGATGATGGATATAACTTGTATACTTAAACAACTGGTTCCACTTAATACGAATTGTTTATCCTAAATTCACAGCTGGTGTGATCCTGAGGTATGCATACCCCCGGAAACATCGTAAGTCACTGATATTGTTTTCACTTGTTGTTAGGTGATTTATTATAAATAGATTTTGGGCAAGCTCTGGAAATTGGCAATCTATTCGTTTCCCCCAGTGCCCTAATCCTCCAAATCAACAACCACTTCGAACCCCAGAAGTAACATTCATCGTGCAGGGAAGATTTTTTTTATAAAAATCCTTCTAAAAACAAACGGTGAAACCAAACGTGGCCGTACCATCCACTTCGACTGCATCTGTGTCGGACTCGGAGCATCCCGAACCTGAATACAGACAAAATAGAAGAGCAGAATCTAGTGGAATCAGGTCTGAGCCTGATAATTCGACTTGCGAATCTCAGGATAACCAAGAGCTAGAGCAACCTGTTAAGAAAAAGACACGAAAACAAATGTTTACTTCATCATGGCTAGAAGATGCGTTATTTAAAGGCTGCTTGGGACCTATTGAAAATGACAAGTTGAAAGCAAAATGTAAAGCTTGTAATCAAATAATGGGTGCTAATGTACAAGCAGTTTCGAATGTAAGAACGTTAGATAGCACTTTTAAGTCTCGGGAAGCACGTGAGTTGGAAAAACGGCAAATATTTGCTTGCTTAAGATATAGTCTTTTAGTTGTAAGTCATTATATAAGTTTTAGAACTGTTGATCATATAACAGGAGTTAGTCAATTATGTTTTAAAGACCCAGATCTCTCTAGCTCACTTAAATTAAAAAGATCCAAATGCATAAGTATAATTAAAAATGTGCTGGCTCCTGTTATTAAAGACGAAATAATTTCAGAATTTTAAAATAAACCATTTTCTATTTTATTGGATGAGAGTACAGACCTGAGCAATACAAGACTACTATGCATTCTTGTAAGGTATATTCATAAAAATTCAATTAAAACCCATTTATTAGATATAATTAAAATAAACGCAGATGAAGGTACCGCCAAAGGTTTATATTCTCTTTTTAAAAAATGCGTTATATCCAATCAAGTAAAAATTACCAATATTGTTGGATACTGTTCCGACAACGCTAGTGTTATGATGGGCAATAACGAATCTTCCAAAACTTATCTTTTAAAAGATAATCCTAATATAATTGTCAATGGCTGCATTTGCCACTCTGCTCATTTAGTGGCGGTGGCGGCAGCTGAAAAGATTCCAAGCAACGTTGAAGCTCTTTTACAAAACTTATATTCTTACTTCTCAAGAAGCCCAAAAAGGCAGTGTGTTCTTGAAGAATTACAGGAATATTTCAAAAAGTCAAAATTAAAAATTTTAAGCCCTAGTAAAACAAGGTGGCTTGCTTTATCCAAATGTGTTGATAGAGTTTTGGATCAGTGGGACATCTTGCTTAGCCTATTTAGATTAGCTTCCATTGAAGACAAAAATCCTGTAGCAAATGTAATATTTAATGAGTTACAGAATCCATTTGTTAAGGCGCATTTAATGTTTTTTAAATTCGTGTTGCCCATTTTTAACCAATTTAATGCTCTCTTTCATTCAGAGAAAGTTGTGCTCAATATCATATCAATAGAGAGTGAGCGATTTGTACGTCATCTATGTACAAAACTTTATGCGACCAGAATATTTTAAAAATGAGAAATTATATAATCTAAATCCTAATGATCCCCACTGCTTATTACCAATTGAACAAGTGAATGTTGGTCCGCATACAATGGATGCAATAAAACACTGCAATAACACGGCAATCGAACAATTTAAATTAAAATGTGTCACACTTTACAAAAAATCGGTAGAAGAGTCCCTTAAAAGGTTTCCTATCAAAGACAACTTCTTTTCAGAGCTAAAGTTTCTCTCACCGGTTGATGTGATGAACAATCGTCTTATTATAAGTGATACCTTTCATGACGCCGTTTTAAAAAAATTTGCCCTTCATATTGAAACCGAAAAGGCAATTTTGGAACTAAAGAAAATATGTGTTTATTTTAGTGATAGTGAGAAAGAGGGAATTTTAAAAACAAAAAGTAATGTCATTAAATTTTGGCCGTTTGTAAACGACCTCAAAAACTTTAATGACGAATATTTATTTTGCAATATAGGTAAACTGGCTCTAATCATTTTAACATTGCCTCATGGAAACGCTGATGTTGAGCGAACTTTTTCTTATATGCTTGATTACAAAACAAAAAAAAGAAGTAAAATAGTACCATCAACTTTGTCTACAGTACTTACAATTAAATTAGACTTGGAATCAAAAAACAGTGCTGTTTATCCTATAGTTTTAATGAGAATCATTTAAACAAATATAAAAAGAATTTATATAATGTAAATAAGGAAGAACAAGCTGAAGAAGAAGTAATTTCTGATTCTGACTGTGAATAAAATAAGCAAACGTAGGCATTTCCACGTTTCCGCTTCTTCTTTGTCCTTATTTTTTGTTTTTTTTTTTCTATTAAGATTAAGGTATTGGTGATAGTTTCTATTTTTTCATTAGTTCCTAATTCTAAACCACAGTTTTATTTTTTTAGAGGTATACTTTTTATGTTTTTACGAAAAATTGCAATTATATTATGTTACTGTTTGTATTTTAGGTAGGGTTTTTAGACAGTGTTTAAAAAAAAGTAAATATGTAAAAAATATATTTGTTGTTTATTTTAAGCCTCCCCCCCCCTTAAATTTTTAGACCGTAGCGGCATGTAGCGGATTTTGCGATACGTGTGACGGATATTTTAAACTTCGCTCTGGCAACACTGCCGGGTACCGGTGGGTACAAGTTCGTGCGATGGTGATGAAGGTGAAGGGCAGAGGAAAGGGGCAGTCTGGCCCGATCAATGATAGGGAGCGGACCGACGGTGGCGACAGACAGATGATATGTGTAGTGCAGGAGAGCCAAAAATATAGATATTCACGTGAAATAAGGATAAAGGTTACGCGGGACTATACCGTGTAGCGGACATCCACTGTGAAAAGTGAGAGAAGATATATATGGTGCCTGGCACATGACGCAACCACCGGGCTCATTGTCAGCGGGTGTTTTGGAGGTAACTACCTGCGTAGAATCTTTAGTTACGATGGATTAAGTTTACGACGATTGATTTTATAGACTTAAATCTGTTAATCAAGTGTCGGGACTGCTTCTTTGTACTATTAGAAAATAAATTGTTTTGTAGTAACTAATAGATTGTCATTCCACCCTGGTCCACTACAGTTAATAAGAATTCACTATTTCAACCCTGGGAGGGTTACAGGTAACAAAATCGGATTCCAAAATAGAACCAGCCTTCAGCATGTTAGTGGTTATTCTGGCAAGTTGATGTATACCAATTTGATAATGCTCTGTACTTTAATAAGTGCCATATGAATAATTATCCTTCAACATCACTACTCTACTTTTTTGTCTCTGAATTCCATTCTCTGATATTTGCGAAAACTGCAATTAAAAGAAAATAACAGCGGTGTGCCGATAACAATAATACCATTTGAAAGTTGATTCTCTCTCACTAAAGGGCTGTCAAAGCTCATATGTGAGAGCGGGTTTTCAGTATAATTTTTATGTAAGCTTTGCCTTCGTGATTGTTCAAATGTTAAGAAATAAAAACCTTACTTTGAAGATATTCCAATTACCAATATGTTGTTTCTAAAATTTTTATATTTTTTATAGTGTGCTAGAAAACATGAATTCAACATCGGCAAAATCAGAAACTGCTCCAGGGGTGTCGAAGGAAGCGAGCTTCTTGCACAAAATGGTGAAAAAACCTTGCAACTGGAACCAGTTCTATCATTCGTACCAACTATAATATACAACGACGTGTACAGCAATCAAGACCACATGCAGTCCTTAAAAGACTTTGCTGCCGTAGTATGTTCGAAAATAGAAGGAGATAAGCCAGAGATATGTGCCAATAAACGATTGCCTAGGACTAGTTGGGGATTCTTTGAAATATTTTGACTCAAATGAATATTTTATTTCATATATTGTAGAGTATAGTTTACAGAATAAAGGAACCTCTGGTTGCTTCTTTTTATGATACTTTGCTCACATTTCCTGAACATTCATCTCAAGTACCCATACCTTAGTCGAGTTAGAATATATAGTTTCCAAAAAGATCCGCTGCATATTTTTTGAACGAATCAAATTATTAAGATGAAATTCGATGGATGAACACTATATTTTGACGCTTTTGAAAATTTGATGGCACCAAGCCCCAATCTTGAAGGCTTTCTTATATGGTATGGGGGTCATGAGATATCTCTTTTTAAATCTCATGGATACCTCATTACCTCAGCATATACACCTATAAGCCAGTTAGATCACTCTCACATATCTTGGAACATAAAGCACCGATATAATCAGAGCTGTTGATGCCTTCCATTCAGCCAGACACAGCGGTACAGTGCTGTTAGCTGCGTTAACCTGTGCATTGTCCACCATTTGAGTCCTTGGGTATAGTTTGGATCAAACAGATTCTATTTGTGAATGAATTCTTCAAGTCAGAACAAGTATTTGCAGTAACTTCACCAAAAAAAACTCCAGAGTCTTCTATTCCTATAGAGATTATTACAGCTACTAATCTGCCAAAAAAGTAAAATTTGAGAACAAGGAGTATTAGCATATGTTTGGCTACAGCGCCATCTCTGTGAGACTAACCTTTTCAAGGTAGAAACTTGTACACTTCGTCGACTACTTCATATAACCTAGGCAGCTCAAATAACAATACATGTTAAGGATGTTTGGTACAGAAAGATATCTGCTAGGGACTGTAAAACAACGTAACGTTTTTACTTGGGTCTCGATACCCGATAACTCTAAATTGATTTAACAAGGGAAAATAGACTTGAGGTGTGGTCCTGGCAGAAAACAATATTTGTGGTTGAGGAATATGAGAAAATGGTGTGATACACCATTTTTCGACAAGCCGAAGAAGGTATCATCTGGTTTATTCTACAGCGATTGAAGAGAAATTGACGATCACAAAGTGCAGTATTGCACATGGCACCAGTAGAAGATAACATTAACGGTTTTAACGTCGAGGTTTTGATGTACATACATTAGGTCACTAAATAATTTTGTTGTTTCTAGGCTATCAGTATGCCAGAATACCATAGACTTCCACCCGTTTTACTGGCCTTAAATCAGTTCAACATCTGACTCGCGTTAACCTCAGCCATGGTACCGTGGTATCCATATGTTATTTTGCTTTCCTGGCTGCTTCAGTGCAATAATACAAGAACACAAATACAGTCTTATCCGTTTAATAAAATATATATAACGTCATACCTATAGTAACATTAAACCTTAAATAGCTGTAAGGCCAGCAATACAAAAATATTCGTCATAGAAGATCTAGTAATGCTCTGTCCACTCTTGCAGTTTTCCTTGATCAAAAAATCTACCACTGAGGAGAAGTTTTTGAGGGCCATATCTTGCATTGATTGGTTGTAGCTATCGTTGAAGATGACGGTAGGCACGAAGCGTATTGGTGGCTTGACAGAGGTGGTTCTGTAGCCGTTCGATGCAAGAAGTTCGTCGCCCTTTTCGGATTCTGAGCAATGTTGGATGTCGGAGAAGTTCACATGGTTCTCAGATGCACACTGAAAGAATGTCAAATTAAAACTATTTTGAATGCAATACAGAGTGATCAAGGTACAGAAATAGAAAAATGGTAACTCGAGCGACGTACGTCATCAGGTCCAAATGGATGCGAATCGAAATCACCTAAGTGAAGACATATACACAGCTCATCTGGATATGAGTGCAATCTGAAGAAAATAATGATGGAAAGGGAAATAAAACTAAAAGCCACCAACAAGAGCCAGCAGGCACATTTGTGTCTTCGGTCAGAGGACTTGTTTACGAGGCATCAACTAACATCGCCACGGAGCCCAGCTATATCTACTTACCGTGGTACTTCAGGCCCCTGATAAAATACAAAAAAGGCAGGTAGTTTTGCAGTAACGTAGCTAAAAAGCAAAATACAATCGTGACGTGTACGCATCCATGTATCCTCGAAACTACTTCTCTTTCTTTATGAGGAGTGATTGAAAATCAGGCGCAGAAAGTACGTCCAGACATAATGAGGACAGCTGCCAAAATACATTGTTACCAGGTATACCGACTTTAGTCCTATTTTACCGAACTACCGATTTTATTGCAAAACCTACCGAAAATTTTCTCAAATTACTAAATAGTATATATCTCACATAATCCAACTAAACACATGAATGGACTTTTACATTGAAAATGAGCTAATATAAGCTTTTGCACATTTGACTCTTTAATTTTTTCTGTTCCATAAATTTAATATTGTATTTGTGTATAATATAGAGAAAAATCCAGATGAGTAGAATACTTCTATGTATCTACAATTTATTGTAATGAAGAATTTGTTCTATTATTGCTGGGACTGCTCAATAAATATGTTTTTAATTATACATTTTTTTATTATCCTGAAATTCATTACTAGCCAAACTGAAAGAAATACTTCCTATATTGAGGATGTGTTATGCATCTATGATCATCGAACTGTCTCAATATCGGGAAGGTCATCAATCAGATTTCATAATGTAAACAAATGAAATCGCCAGCACATTCCTGATATGCCTTGTCGGCATACATTCAATATTTTTAGTTTCATCAGATTTGCAGCTAAGAAAGGTAGCGCTGCCGTCGTTATAGTCCAAGAAATATCTTCACATCTGCTCAGGAAAATATTCGGATTCGGACTTTTTGCATGTTATTCTAAAAAGCCTCCTAGTAACAAATCTACATGTTGTCAGGCTCCAAATGCGTCTCTAATTGTTGGTACAACTTTTTCAAATAAATTCCAAAAATTAATGTTTTCGCTTCATCAAAGGTAGTATTCGTTTTTTTCTTGATACTCCGAAACAAAACGATGTTTGACAATGTTTGTCAAAAGTTGATATTGTACGAGATGGGAAAGTACAAAAAATTGCTTTTGCGATGCCGAAAAACGATCTGAAAAAAATGTTAATGTCGCCATGCTTCATAAATAACCATTAACACAATTGCGATACCTTTTAGGAGATACTGTTATTATATAGACGGGTCCACACTATGTAACAAAATATGTTAATGACAAAGTTGTACAACAAATTTGCTGTACAACTTTGTTGTGTATCTTGTTATAATATAGCACAAGCATCCAGACTATATAACGAAATACAAAACAAAAAGTGCGCATAATTTTCGTTTTAGCTGACAGGTGGTAGTAGGTAAAATGACGTCAAACGTAGAGGATGCCATAATGGCAGCAGCAGCTTGCGTAATTTTGTGCAGGCGACACCGACGTGTAAAGCGAAGATTTTGGGTGCGGCCTTCATTAAAAGCTCGAGAAATATATAGTGGTACCGCTCTTTTAACTGATCTGAAAAGAGATGCCCTAGACCCATAGACAGGAGACATTAAATGTGATGGCAGTGGGGGAGTTACGGGTGTAGGTGTAGTGGACGGAATGGAGGATGCCTCAGGTATATTGTATGATTTAGTGCCTGTTTGATCTGATGTAGCTGGTGAAGCAGCGGGCGTCGGTGTAGCGAACGGAGTGGTGGATGTCCCAGGTTGTATGTCTGAACACTCTGCTCTATAGAGAATATTATTTATTTCAAATTTGGCGTAGATTTGCACCGATTTGCTCTTAAAGTTTCGCAAGGTGGTCGCTACATATTCACCATACACATCAAAGTCATCTCGCTTTTTCACGTTACTTGATAGTTCTTTCATTACCGCGTACGCTTCTTCAGATTTCGTGTTTTTTGCCATTCTCTTGTTGCCTTTAGTTATAGGTATACGTGCAATAGTTTCATTTACTGTTTTTTCTTGACGTTTTTTTGTATCATTTTGCACCTTTGCATGTGGCTGTGATCGCTCTTCTTCCTATAAAATCAGAAAAAACCGAAAGTAGTATTTTGATATATAACATGTATATAACGATTAAAGGCCTGTTTCAAGAAGACGCGTCACAAACCAGTCAGAGTCAAAGATTTAATCTAAAAATTGTCACATGTCAATTCTCTGACTGTTTCTGAGCTGTCCGATTGGTTCTGACTGGTTTGTGATTCTTCTAGAAACAGAACTTAAAACATGTATTGAAATGAATATAATAATATAGCATAATTCCTCTTTCTTCAGGTACCCAAATATCAAGAGGAATGGCAACAGATTGCAAATGATTTTGACCAGAAGTGGAATTACCCTCACTGTTGTGGCAGTATCGATGGAAAACACATATGCTTACAAGCTCAAATAAATACTGGAAGCGACTATTTCAATTACAAGGGATTTTTCAGCATAGTGCTTTTAGCTATAGTGGACGCTACTATTGCTTTACGTTTGTAAATATAGGTTGCCAAGGTCGTTTGTCTGATGGTGGAGTATTTGCTAATACAACATTTAAAAAGTTACTTGAAACCTCTTCCTTGAATCTCCCATCAATGAAAGTTTTACCGGGAAGAATATCATCAACTTCACCTTTTGTGTTTCTTGGTGATGAGGCATTTGCTTTACAGCCGCATATGATGACACCCTTCCCAGGCACTCAACAGAAAGGGTCACCGGCTCGGATTTACAATTACAGACACAGCAGAGCCAGACGTGTAGTCGAAAATACATTTGGAATTATGTCTGTTATATTCAGGGTGTTTAGAAAACCAATGCTTCTTGAGCCTCAAAACGCAGAAAGGGTAGTTTAAGCAAGTTGTTATCTCCATAATTTTCTTCGAAAAGGTCAAACAACTTCATCCTACTGTCCACCAGGAAGTTTTGATTCAGAGGACGCGCTGACGGGAGAATTAATACCTGGTACACGGAGAGTCGAAGGTCAGAAAAATGGTACTTTGCTAAAACTTAAAAAGATTCCCAGGAAACCTACCGTGCTAGGCAAAGAAATACGAGAGGAGTTTTCTTTGTACTTTACCAGTAAGGAGGGGAAAGTGCCGTGGCAGAATAATTTTTGATTTCAAATTGGTTATTAATTTAAAGTGTGCTTACCTCAACCGCAGTGATATTCCCAGTCTCCCGTGTCTCAGTATCTTGCTTGGGAGATAGACCACCTTTAGTAGAATGACGTGCCTCATTTTTGTCTTTTAAAAATAAAAGCATTTAAAAAAAAAAGCCATTTTGTTTTAAAAGGGGCATCAGCTCCATCGCTACTCTTTCCTTTTTTCAATTCTCGCTGAAATTGCCCAATCAGCATGCATTTTTTTTTTCAACTTCATTTGTATCTGTTTTCACTTCTGCGGCTATTTCAGTCCATGCGTCGTGTTTTTTATTTCTATTTTTAAAATCCATAAATGTAGGATCCCATAATACTCATTGCTCACGAAATAGTTCAATTAAATGAGTAGTCAATTCTTTCGACCATTCCATCGTGAACAGATCAAAGAAAAATGTAGCAAAACAAACAAGACGATGTGACACCGACGGTTCCCGTTCTTGTACTACTCCAAACACTATTCACAGTGCCAGGGAATGTTTCAATAACCTGTTTTTAAGTGTAGACCAGTCACACTGCGATTTTACAACAAAGTTTTATAACTTTCTTTGATCTTTACCGACAACTGATGGATAACATAAAACATGCTATATAACCTACAAAATGTTATACGACACTATAACTTTTTTATCTAAAATTCTGTAACAAGTTACAAAACTTTGCTTTTTAACATGTTTTGTTACATAGTGTGGACCCGTCTTAAATCTTTGTATTTAATTGATATGCAAGCGGACGCTCAAAGCATATTCAGTGTGCACGAGAGATATTTCATCTCTCTCTCGCGTTCACATAGACATAGACTATACATTGAGCGCGCATTCAATTCATAATTACTATGCAAATATTTACAAGGACTGTACTCTCTAAAATGCTCTGGGGGTTTTGTTATTGGTTGATTGAAGCATGTGTTACGTTAAGTCTTGCATAAACCCACCATTTTAATCTTATTTTTGTTTTCGAAGTCTATAACCTCAAAATTTTTGTTCATTTAAACATGTGATAGGCAGCTGCAGCGTAATGGCTTTTTACCGCATTACTTGAATAATTGATTTTAATATGTATGTAAACAGCGATATTTGTGATAATGTCTTAGAATCCTTATGGCGTCTTGGCTGTTTTGGACCAATGTGGCTATTAGTAATGTCAATGCAGTCTTAAAACTCCTTTGTAATATCTATGGTATATCTTCATATGCTAGATATAATTTTAGTAGCCCTGAAAGTCTTAAAGTTTAACCACATGGACTGTTCTTTTGGCGATCTGTCTTAATGTATCTTTCGGTTATTTATCAAAAAGCATAAGTAGCAACCTCAACAACTATTTGGAAGAAATTAATTTTGGTATCATTTTTGTTAGTTATTATGAAAAATCCTCGTAGCACTGGAGATAACTGAATTCTTTAGCTAAAATGTTGGAATAATGTAATAAATGCGTACATATTTCTACTCCCAGCTGCTATCTACATTGTTTTGATATTTAGTAGGCAAATTAACAGTTTCTATAAACAAATTCATATAGGTACTACAATAAAAAATATATGATAGCTTCTAAGTAGAATTAAAAAATAAAATAAATTGACAGTGCCAGTGGCGGCTCGTGCCAATTCAGTGAGGTAGTGCCAGAATGGAAGCCATAATTTTGAATCGATTCAAAATTGTAAAGAATAACTTATAACTTACCCCTGATAGTTAGTGGTCAAAGTTCTTGAGGTTCAATAAATCTATATGTCCAAAAAAAAATCAAAAATAAAACTATTTACACACGCGCACCAAATTATAAAACAAGTGTGGAGAAGTACCTATAACTTCAAAGTTTTCTATACATGAAGTCCATTCTTCTTTCTTTTTTGGTAGCAAAGTTTTCGATTACCTTATTATTAAAATTTTCAATGCCATTAACAAAATGTTTTTCTGCAGACAGCATTCCTAAAGCACTAAGCCTTTCTTCCTTCATTGTGTTTCTGAGGAAAGTTTTAATCCGTTTCAGCATTGAAAAAGAGCGTTCTGCTTCAGATGTTGACATCGGTATAGTGATTAAAATACTTAAGAGCTTAAGAGTTTCTTGAAACGTACAATTTAATCCTTCCTCGTTCAATAAAATGGATAGTGGAACAGCTCCAGAAGTAGTACTCAATTCTTCTCTCTGATATAATACTTGTAACTCAGTTTTAAGCCTGTTTTTATCTAAAAATGAAAATTGTGTGCATGTGTCATTTAAATGTGCTTCAGGAAACTGATGTTTATAAACAGAAAACTTTTCAGACACAAATAAATTAGAAGCAACTAAATGCCCAGAAAAGTTAAATCTTGTTCTTATTTGCGATAATACTGCATCGCATATTTCTAACGCTTCCCGTTTTTTGCTGCCTTCTTCAACTTGCCGGTTCATCAGTTTCTCTCTGCACTCGTTCAATCTCGTCAATAATGCTATCCATTTGTTCTCGTATAGTTTGAATTGCTGCTTCAAAATTCTCTAAATCATTTTTGACCTTAACAGAATCGGTGCATACTTTTTGTAATTGGTTAAAGACAATTTCAACATGTGGCATTATTTTATGGAATATACTTAGCCAAAATACAAAATTTGTATCTTGCAGCTTTAATTTGTACCCACTGGCTTGATTAATCGACGAAGAATCGCGTAGTATTTTCTATATTGTCCATAACTTCAATCAGGCCTTTCCTATTTTCATAAACTGTATGAACACCTCGTGACTGAAAATTCCAGCGTGTTTGGGAAGATCTTGGCAATCTGCGATTAACTATTTCATCCAAAATGTTTGTTCTTTGAGGAGACGTCGAAAAAAAGAGCACAATCCAGATAAATTATGGAAAAATATTCTAGCCTGCTTATTGACAGAGCATGCGCTTGTCATAATTAGATTTAACTGGTGTGCATAGCAATGAACATAATTTGCAAGTGGATAAGTTTCCTTAATAATTTTTTGAACGCCATTCAATTCACCACTCATAACAGACGCACCATCATAGCTTTGAGCTATTAATTTGTTTGGATTTTGATCTAGTAATGGATTTACAACATTTAAAACGCATGCAGCGATTGATTTGGCATCGTGTCCGTCGGGGACGTAAAATCTCCAAAATCTCTCAACTGGTTGTCCTTTACACAAATATCTGAAAATAATAACTAACTGAAATTCACAGGCTACGTCAGTCGTTTCATCGGCAATTACTGCAACAAAACATCTAGCATGCACTCAAGAAGCTCGTTTCGAGTTGTTTTTGAGGTACCCTTGAAAAGTTTGGCACTTTGAATATGGACTTTCAATTCGTTGTCTAATTCGGCGCTAAAATTCACCAGCTCCTTAAATATGCCTCTGTTTTCCGAATTTTCCTTTTCATCGTGACCCCTTAAGGCTAACTCAAATGCTCCACAAAACCTTATACAATTAATAATTTTATTCAATACATATCGATTCTTATCCACTTGATTATTATGTTTAATTAGATCATTGCGATAAGCCGAATTGAGTTGAGTCCTTATATTTAATTTACCAAGAATTGAAAAGCTAAAAACATTATTCATATGGACTTTAGATTTTTCGTGGGTCTTCATTTTATCCCATATATGTATAAGATCGTCTGTACCTTTTTTTGACTAAGTCTCGTCACCTCCAAATAGAACACATACAAAACAAAATAGTTTATTCGTTTCTTTACAACCACATATCCAGCTGTTTTTATCGTACACATTTTTATTAAATTTGCGACAGCGCGATTTTTGTCCGCTACCACTTTGTTTCTCAATTTTTAAATCGGGTATTGGCCGTCCTAATTCTTTAATTTGCAGTTTTTGATCCAGCGAAAAACCACTAAATGAGTTTTTTAATATCCCGATTTTATTCATTTTCACTAGTTTTAATAAAACAGTAAAAAATATGATCACAAAACAGAGCAGTTCATTAACACTAGACGTACTAAAACAAAAACGTTATTTCTAACTTTTCAGGTAAAAAAAGACCGAAATCAGCACTAGACGTAATCATAACGAAACGACCGACCGAACAAAAACACCGCCGATATCACTTGATAACGAATTACGACTGATGATGTGCCTGGCACAAATTATACTTGTCTTTCGCTATTCACCTCATATAAAAATGTGTAGCGTAGCGTTATCTCTGTCGCTCGTATGCGATGCTGGTAAAATTTCTCTCTTTTTATTTGGGCCGGCCCAAAATTGGCACAAGTTGATGACGTCAAGGTCAAGGCATGCTTTCCGTCTCGTCGCGTGGTTCGGGTGCTTGCGGTGTTGTCACGTTGTCAGTGTTGTCACTTCATATAATTTATACCAAAAAAATGAAAAAGCAGAAAATAAAGTAAAACATTGAAGATTGAAAAAAATATTCTTTTTGAAGAAGACAAGGTAGTGCCATGGCACCGTGGCACTACCTCACGAGCCGCCACTGGACAGTGCCCAGTGTGCTCATATACCATCGGTAGTTGCATCTCCACTTAGCAACGAACAAACAATGACAGTCTCCAAGGTCACCTAATTCTGTTTAGCATACTCGTATATTAATATGTCCATAGCAGGCACTAAAGTTACTTTATGGGCCTAGACACTCGTAGACTGCAAAGTGAGACGCTCGCAAAACCTATAAGTTTGCTTAGCAAATGTTCTGTGTTTATATTTAGCGGATAATTTTAACCAATACTTTGTTCCTCTAACACTTTGCTTGTTAATATGTGAGAAGCTAAGCGTATGGATGAATCATATACAAAAATATGCCATAACAAACAAAATAACAACTTGCTTTTGTGTATTCAATACAAGCAATCTGTGATTTTAAGCCAATAAACTTTGCGTATCTCAATACCTATTTAACAACAAACATGAAACCATCGATAAGCATTGATTTATTATTTACCAACCAAGAATGCATCGATTACCTTGTAAAGATTCTCGTCGGCTGCTGCATCACCGGATTGCATCGTGCACACGATGAACTCCGTACTTTTTCGCTGATCCAAAAGTGAGATCGCACAGGCATGCACTTTATTACCGTAACATTCACGCGGACCATGTTGACAAGTGAAGTTCCATTCGCCTGTGTCGTTATTTGCCTAAACATGAATAAACCATATAATTAGATATACTGTACAAGTAAATTACTATGTGAGGTTTATTTTGTAACAAAATTAATAATGGTATAGATGCATTAATTTATTTGTTGGTATATCACTACCGTGTATGCAACATATTTGAAAGTGATCAATTAAATTAGTAAAAAAATTATGCAAAGTTTAAACCAGTCCATAATATCTTTAAACCAACTGATAGTTTGAAATATCAGGTGCGACCCAACTTATGCGGTACACATTCTCAATAGATGGAAATTGTGTACGGTGACGAGTAAACAGAAAGCCGTTTCATGTATAATAATAATTTTGGAGCAATCTATAGACATATAACACTGTTCTAGTGCTCGAAGACCGAAAATGCATGTACATATAACCTAAGGCCATTCCTTGGTCTAAGGCAAATGTCTCACAATTAGAATTTACTGTGGTTCGTATCATCAGTATTTACCGATCATTCCGTCAGCGTCAGTCAATGTATTTCAAATATCTAGGGTTTTAAATATTATACAACTATTTATTCATAGCATCATATTTTATTATAAATAGAAACGCTATCAAAATAAAAAAAAATGTTTATAAATATGACACTCACCCGAAGACACTGGTAATAATATCCTACCTAAGTCAGAAAAGACTCGCAGATGGCATGTCAACTTGTGACAAACATGATTTTTGTTTGATTTCAAATTGTCGCGTCAACTCTGACGAAGTAAGTATGTGACAATATTACTGCAATATTATTGAGTTAAATCATGAGTTCAAGTTTGTGACAAAGTTGCAACAATATCGCAAGTAAAGCGAGGTAGTAACACTGCCAGACAGCATTGCCAATATGTAAGGAACTTCTTAAAGTGTAAGGAATTAATGATTGTTTTGTAGGTTTTGTTAGAGACCATACATGAAGGAAAAATTAAGGGTTTTCAAATGTATTGTTGTATCAGATAAAAACTAAAGAGTTTACATTCTCTTCATCGCTATGAACAGTAATTTTGATTTGTGGTTCTCTATTTCTGCATAAGAACTCGTCAACTTGCACATGCTGATATACCTCAGCTTTCGGCCGAGAAAGTCGCACGTAAATCTCGATAATATAACTATGAAAGAGGTTTTTAGCCGGTGTTGCCGCGTACCCTGCCAGCGACTGCAAATATTCTTTGCAATCGTAAAATGATCATATTTTGTTATGATCTGGTGTAGTCTGTGTGATTCAATAACAAAAAGGAGTAGGTTTGTCAAGAAAAGAGGCGACAAAGATTTGATGACTATTTATTTATGAAAAAGCTTCAAAATAAATTTGTAATGGTGGAAGAATTTACAATAAACGGAAATATATTTACCTTTGCAATTTATTCTTCGCTAATGCGATATTCTCAATCCATTGCGTTTTCAATGTAAACACTGTTAAAAATACTAGGCAAGCACAGGATTCACTGAATCATAAGAATTTCCGAGTATTCGTTGCGGAAAAGAACACCAACCAAGTAACAACCAAATCTGACACATTAAATAACTCCCCAGCTAGGATGGTTTTAAATACAGGGCTAGTTTTTAATGTGCAAGCGGAAGGTTGTTTCGATATCTTATACCTAAAAAAGTTAGTTATAAAAATTGCAGAGAACTTTAATACGCACATCTTACTTGGAAAATATGCCGCTCTCCACATGGTGATTCATAATTACATGGCAACACAAGCATACATTTTTTAAATGGAATGGAAAATGGAATATCGTTTCCTTATTCTTCGCTCATTCTAAACAAAAACTATATTCATCAAACCAAAAATGAGAGAGATCAACCTTAGAGAGAATTTATCGAAGACCTCTTTTGTTTAGAATGAACCAAGGATAAAAAAATATTCATGCGAAGGTTTAGTTTTGCTGATGAATAGTGTTTCTTAAAACTTTCATTTAGCAGAGTTTACATTGAAAATGCAATAAATTGAGAATATCAAAGCAGCGACAAATAGATAGCAAAAGTAAATATTTCCCCGTTTATTGTGGATACTTCCGCCATTACAAATTTTTTGACAAACATACTCATTTTTATTATTGATTCACACAAGCTACACTAAAACAGTCCAAAATATCGTTACAAATTTGCAAAGAATATCTGTGGCCGTTGGCAAGGTAGGTGGCATCACCGGCTGCTGCTGGACACTAAACCCTCTCTCATCGTTGTACTTGTACTGATGATCTTCTTCGCCGCCATGGACGTCATTTTTGACACTGACAGGGTTTCATAGCTGATTCTTTTTTTACGACACTCTCCCACCTGCGTCACTTTTTCCACTTCTGTCTTTAATCGGTTTGATTTTACGCATTGCGTGGCTTGGTAAAACAAAGTGTATTCTATTCATGATTTAAGTATGTATGACAATAAATACAGATAAATGTCTATAATGTGAAGTATATTTGAAATTCACGCCATAAATTGACTTGTCAGGACTCCGATCGCAATGGATTTGGCAACGCTGTGTCGGCACTCATGTTGAAGTGCTACTGCGTTTACGTTTTCCGCCATTCCCACTTTTCCGTACCGCTTTTTCCCAGGTACACTTGTGTTTTTCCAGTTGACTTTGACTGCGTCCACTGTGTGGTGCAGAGTTTGTTAATCTAATGTAAGAATGATTGTAGTCACCGTTATTGGCGGTTACGTAATCAACGCCATATGAAAAAAGTAAACAGATCCAGTCTCCGTACTATCGGCACAAACTAATCTTCAGCGCATCTGCTACTCTCTGAAGTATGCATTAAGTGGGTAACAGGAGATCGCTGTTTTCATTCTCTTCCTGGGAATACTCTAATAAATTTAGTACGAGCTGTCGGCCTTCTCCATTGATCGTATTCTCGGGCATTGTACAATTTTATATTGAGGACTGATAACAGGACAATTCAGATTGCACGCCGATGTCAAGTAAGTTGTTATTCTGGCACTTATACGTAACCGCAAAGTTTTCGAGACGGAGACACACAATTAAGAAACGTATTTTTTTGAGCTTACCGAACACGCATAGGGGTAGGTGGTATGTGTATGAGGGAGATGGAAATATATAAAGGGATACTGGTAGTCTTACTTTTACCTGCGAAGACCGGTGACTACAACTATATATCTTTTGGTCAAAATGAACACACGTGTTCTGGGCTGATATTTCATGGGTTTGCCGCAATAAGTTAAATGTGTTCCATTCAGTAAGGAGCTAACATGTCTAAGGAAGGACAGACGAAGGAAATCAAACCTGAAATGCCCAGAAACCAGACAAAGTCAAGTAAAAAGAGAAAGGGCAAGAGAAGAAAAAAGGAGAAGAGCAAAGAAAAACAGATGTGCTTAGTTTAGGAGGAAACACCTAGGCTTTTTGACTTGGTACACGGATTAATTTTGAGGTGAACTAAACAAATTTTTTATTCGGTTTTGCAGAGTGTAATTTTGAGTTTACTAAAAATTCGCGCTAACTTTTGATTACAGTCGAGCCGTGGCCTTGAATGTTTACGAACTTGCTCTACTGTATAGTCCACTGAGTCACGCTACAGAGGGTTGCTGTGCGATGCCGCTTGAGTATAACGTCGCTGCGCCTGAAGCTTGACATGATCCCTCAAGTAAGGAATGTCAAGGTCTCTGTGTAGTGTCTCACTTGAAACATACCATGGAGCGTTGCAAATTGTCCGCAAAGTTCTGCTTTGCAGTGCTTGAAGACTTTGCATGTGTGTCTTGGCAAGAAAACACCAAGCCGCACATGCATAAGTAATGGCTGGCCTAATAATCATTTTATATAATCGAACTTTGATTATCAAACTCAATTTGGCGGGTTTACATAACAAAGGATATATATATATATATATATATATATATATATATATACATTTGCTGGGGCTAGGGACATCATTGATGGAAAGCGAATAAAGAATTGGTCCTAGGACCGAACCCTGAGGAACACCGGCCCGTACAGGCCGTGTTGTTGACAAAATATTGTTAATTTTGATCCGAAACTTCCTTCAAGAAAGGATTTCAGTAATTTTAGAAGCCAAAAAGGAAAACCCTTTTGGATTAGTTTATAGAGGAGGCCCGCGTGCCACACCTTGTGCGACATCTAAAAGCAAGATGCCAGTACTCATGCTGAGGGTGAGCCCTCTGATTACATGCTCCACCAGCCTTACTGCCTGTAGCTCGGTGCTATGCTCGGACCGAAAACCGAATTGGATGTCAGGAATCACATGGCGATTTGACAAAACATTCTCAAGGTGACGATAAATCACCTTTTCGGCGAGCTTAGAAGGAGCTGACAGCAGACTTATGGGACGGTAATCCTTAGGAAATATCGAACTCACCTTCTTTGAAATCATGATGACCTCAGCAGTCTTCCACCCAGCAGGGAAGTACTGGATTCTGAGCGTTGCATTGATTATTGTCACCAAATATGTCAGGGCTTTCAGCGAGAGCAGCTTCAACGCCTTGTTGGTGATTTGATCCTCAGCAGCTTCTTTACGCACCTTGAGGTCTTTAATATGACTTCGGAGCTCCGCTGGTGTGCAATATGGAGACTCGGAGGGTTCCGCTAATGTGCTATGTGGAGCCTCAGACGAATCTTCTGAAGAAGAGACATCTGAAGAGGATTCAGTGCCTCCGCTAACGCCGTTGGCCCTAAAATATCTCCTGACGGATCGTAAAATGTGCTGTTCCTCGTCGAGATCATTATCGAGATCATAGTTGGGAGAGAACTGTTTTTCCATGGCATCAGCGAAAACCTCGACCTTATCCTCCGTTCTGAAGATTATGCCTTCAGGACCGTGGATGTGTGGGAGTTGTTCTCGCTTTCCGTTTCTGAGTGACTTTACGACCCTCCAGAGAGAATTACTTGAATCAAGCATTCCCGCCAGAAAGTCGCTCCATTGCCAGGTCCACATTTTGCGTGGTCAAGGGAGGTTGGGCAGAGGGGGCAGGCAAGGTTGCCTCACTAGCTGCGTCCGCGTTTGATACATTGCGCCTTTCAAGTTCCTCCTTGGAGTGAACTTGCAAGTCCGGCTATTTGCGGGATGTCCCTCTTCACAATTCGCGTACTTACGCTCTTCCTCTTCTGTGAGTGGGCACAAATGCGTCATGAGGTCCTTTGCACATTTTAAGCATTATACTTTTGGCAGCGGTGACACCGCCCAATGAGTCTGGAGTTCTTCTGAACCTCAACTCGAATGGCCAGTCTCAGCAGTTCGTGTTCGTTGAACACTTGTTGAGACTTTTCAGTCTTGAGCAGTATCACAACCACCAAAGGCATGGGCGCGCCGCCGCTGCGCTTCAATCGAATGATGTGGAGAGGGCTACATCCCCTCTGGTCAAGTTCTCCCTAAATCTCAGTATCCGAAAAATTAACGGGAACTGTTCCGTTCCGAAGGGAGAGGAAAAGTGTGATGGGGCACTTCTTCCTCTCGGAACAGGCGAACGATCTTACGGTAGTCATTCTCGGATTTAGGAGTAATCCGTATTTCCGCATCGACGGCAACCGCGCGATCTATTTTAATACCTAGGGAAATAAACTTGAAATTCAAAGTACGCCATCTCGTCCCGTCGCGTAAGACGATCGGGGTTATGCGCCCTTGTCATGAGAGTTGTGTTAATGCCACGACGGTTGGACGAGATGACGGAGGAGAAGTAACATCGGCTGACGGAGTCACCTGATAGGTAGATAACGTGGTCCCTGGCTTGGTAGTAGAGGCATTAATGGTGTTTCGATTTGATGAATTGGGGGAGGTGTGAAATGGAATTGATCCTGTATTCGGAAGAGGAGGAAAGTCGTGGGTTGATCGATCAGCCTTGTCGCCTTTCCTCCTTCTTGATTTTGCTTTTACAAATCCTTCGGTCTGTACGTCTTCGACTGTGGATGTAACATGATCATCAGTAACGTTTCTCAGTGGTCTTTTTAAGGTGTTTGTCCGTTCTTTACAGGATTCTTTTGAATTTACTAATATTGTTACCTGGGGGTCAGGCTGTCAATTTTCGCTGTCTGGTCCTTGATGGTCTCCATTAGGTCTCGAATCTGCCTCGCCTGGTCGTCTATAATCTGCATCACTTTTTCGATCGTTTTCTGCTCCGATGACATCTGCGTCAGTGGGCCCATGTTTACTGATTCTGCTTGGTGTCCCACACCGCTCAGCTCTTTCCTCATAATATGTGGAACTGCGTCGTCTGTTGATCCTCCTGGGTCAACTTCCATCTTTTGACAACTTCTTCTCGCCAACAAATCTCAGAAAACTTACAGGTCGCAAATGTGACAATGTTGTCAAAACCCTTCATACACTGTATAGCGGCTGTTTCAAGAATGAAATGTGGTTTTCGCCTACCTTTGATCCGGTATTCTGTCTAATTCTGGTTCGTATTCCTGGCGAAGCGGTGATGCAGGAGCGTGAAGATTGCGGATGTGGGAGCGGTTCTGACTCTATGCGTTTGCTGCGTAGACACGTGGTCTCACTGTATGCGGTTGCGGGTATATATGTTATCACGGTATGCGGGTTGCGGCGTATCTGTGTGGTCTGACTGTGAGCTAGTATCTTTCTTCCTTTTTTGTCCTAGCAGCGCACGCCCGCGGGGTAGGCAAGCGACAGCTCAGACCAGCTTTATACTAAAGCCAGCCCAAATATCCCTAACATACTGCCCACCATTTTTGGTTGGTGGAGACCAAGCAAAAATTTAGTGTAAAAAAAAGATGAAATATTTCAATAGAATTAAAATTTAAGAAAAGCAAATATACGATTCGCCTGAGACAAATTACTTAAAAACTAAGCTTAAGCTAAAATAAAGTATTACAACGAGACTGACTGAAACTATTGCTCCGGTAATGGGCAATGTTTATTAATGGGGCGCTTGTAGGTATCTTGGCTTGTGCGAATTAGAGCGACTCTAGCGACTTGATCTTTACCAGGAAAAAGTTTTTCTATGCGAGCCAGTACCCATTTCATAGGCGGCACATTATCCTGCTTTACAACCACCAATGCACCTACTTTAGGTTCAACACCTGGAGTATACCACTTTACCTTTTGATGAAGAGAGTGGAAATACTCCTGATGCCATCACAACCAAAAATTTGTATGTAAGCGTAAAAGTAACAGGTATCTACTAAGCGATTGATATTCAAATTAGAAAAGTCAGGATCAGGTAAACAAGATAATGGATTCAACGTTAGAAAATGACCAGGGCTCAATGCCGTAAAGTCGTAGGGGTCTGAGCTCAAAGCACACAGTGGCCTCGAGTTCAAGAGCCCCTCTATCTGAACTAAAACTGTATTCAATTCTTCATATGTCAAAATTTGCGATCCATGAACTCGGGATAAATGCGTTTTGACGGATTTTATTCCAGCTTCGTAAATTCCCCCCAAATTAGAGGCATAAGGCGGATGGAAAGGCCATTGAATGTTTTCTGTTTGGGTACAATCTTTCATAATTTTAAGCAGATAGTTGTTAGCGCCTGAAAAGTTAGTACCATTGTCGCTAATAATTTTTGAACATTTTCCACGTCTGGCTATGAATCTACGTAATGCACATAGAAAATTCTCAGTAGAAAGATCTGATACGAGTTCGATATGTATGGCGTTAACAGCGCAACAGACAAATACGCAAATGTAAGCCTTGATAGACTTGGTGCCTCTACTTTTCCGAGGATAATAGTCAAAGGACCAACAAAATCTATCCCTACAGTGGTGGAAGGTTTTGATTGAGTTACTCGATCAACAGGTAAGCGTCCCATAATGGGTTGAAATGGTACAGGTCGACTGCGCCAGCAAGTAACAACGTGATACTACTTTCTTTACAGCACGACGCGAAGTTAAAATTCAATAATTTTGAGCGACTAAGTATTGCGTGGTTTGTAATCCTGGAGGCAGGTTTTTAATGCATATCAGTAATAATGATATGCATTAGAGAGCAATTCTGAGGCAGTAGAATAGGAAATATTTTGTCATAACTTAAGCGTGAATTGTGTAGTTTACCACCAACTCTGAGAATTCCATTATCATCTAGGAAAACACCAAGTTTCCTTAGCGGCTTCGAAGCGAGCTTATGGGCTTTTAAATTATAAATATCTGAAGAAAAGTATTGAGTTTGGGTGTGTTTGAGCAAAGCGTGCATTGCGTTTTTCAGACATGAAGCGGTGAGCGTAGATAAAATTTTTGTTTTGGGATTCCTAGCGTTATAAATAAATCTTTGAATATATGCAATAACTGATTGAAGCTTGCATAGTGATGAAATTTGATCAAAAGCATACCCAATATGTTCGTCTCGATATATGACATAAGAGCGGTTTTTCTTTGTTCATTGTCCAGTATGTTTATTGGAAAACCTGTGGTGGGCCAACGTGCATATGGATGCGACAAGAAATCAGGACCTGTAGAATCTGTAAATGCGAAAATATGTTTGAATGAAATTTTATTGCTAAATGTGTCAATAACAATGCGCAATGGTTGAGACAACAAAACTGCTCCTAGTAGTTCACATCGCGGTATAGAAATTTGCTTCAAACGGTTCACCTTAGATTTAGCGCATAACAGAGAAGTCTGTATAGTTGACTGCGTAACAATTCTGATAATAAGTACGGCTGAATGAGGGTTTGAGCTGGGATCTAAAAAACCAACTAAATCTATGTAGTTATACTGTTTAGGTAAAACTAAGCGTGGTATAGATATATCTGATAAACAGGGTAATTGATGTTTGTACTCTTGCCAAGTTTCCAATATTTCTTGGTTACGAGTATCATCCCAATCTAATTTTGCTAACCATAAATTGCGTATGAGTAATTTAGCGATCCAAGTTACAGGTGTCAAATAACCTAGTGGATCATATATGCGAGCGATTTCACTGAGTAAACTTCTTTTCGTGCACAGTACGTGCCGCGGATTGACAGAGTAAAAAAATATATCAGCGGAGGGATTCCATTTTAATCCTAATATATTGATACTAGCATTTGCTTCAGTGTCAAAAGAAAAGCGTAATTTGCTGCTTGGCAGTCAAGTGAAAAATTATTTTAAAATTATTTGCTGTTGCTAGCCCATTTATGCAGTTTGAAACATCCTTTTGAAAGACAATCAATTAAATCTTGTTGCAGAGTTAAAGCTTCATCTAAATCAGCACATCCCGTGCAAACATCATCGACGAATATATCATTCAGTAAAACCTTAAAAGCCAATGGATGATTGTTCTCTTCATGTTTTGCTAAGTGCTGGATAGTTTTTAAAGCTAAATAAGGCGAGCAACTAATGCCAAAACTGACAGTATTCATAGCATACTCCTCAAGCTGAGAGTCTGGCGAAAATCTCCATAAGATTTTTTGAAAGCGTCCTTGCGACGGGTTATATAAAATTTGCAAATACATTGACTTAATGTCAGCGGTTATGGCGATTTGCGGCAATCAAAAATTCAGAAGAATTTGACTAATATCCTTCTGGAGTTTAGGACCTGACATAAGTGTGTCAGGTAGCGAAAACTGATTAGAATCCTTACAACTAGCATCGAAAACCACTTTTAATTTTATGGTAGTTGATTCCAGTTTAAACACGTAATTATGCGGTATGAAATATTCATTAAGCGAAGAATAATCGAAGTTATCAGATAAAGACATATAATGATTGTCTAAGTTATGGAATCCTGTTGGTAACATAACTATGTGGTACAAGCCCATTATTCCAACAAATTGAATTGTATGGCAAGCAAGCCCATTAAGAAATATTTGCTTTTTACTTCTTTTTTTCGATACAGCTCTGTTATTTTTCCTATAAAGATTAGAATTATATCGAGGCACAGACAGATTTTGTTCAATACTTGTAACGACTCTTCGTTCCTGTAATAAAGTCTGTTATTTTTTTACCATACGACGATGAAAAAGATCTCTTAGCCATTATTGATTCATCAAACACTTTAGACCATATTTATTTGGACATAGATTTCTGATTGAGACTGATCATAAACCTTTGGTGTGGTTATCAAATTTGAAAGAACCAAACCAGAGATTAATTAGATGGAAAATCAAACTTGAGGAATACGATTTCGAAATCAAATACAAAAAAGACAAAACAAATTTAGTTGCTGACGCCTTAAGCCGAATCCAGATAAATGTTCAGGTTTATCTCGAAACCGAATCAATGATCCCTAACGCACCCGAATCAGAAATGACTATTCACGAAACAGACAACAGATCAACTAACACGAGACACACTTCGCCTGAATCAAACCCAAACTCGATTCAATTTTCAGACAAAAACTTGTATGCCTATCCTCACCGAATTGAATTTATAACAGGTAAAAAGAAAAACAAGATCAAATTACTTCCGAATAAGACACTAAGGTGCTCTTTAATTAATCACTTATGTTCCTCATTTATTTTGTATTGTATAAAAAATACCCCTGGTATTAAATACGGAATTTGGTACGACGCGACGATCAGAAACTTTTGCCCATACTTAGTAAAATTATGACACAATCTTTTTCTGCAAAACATATTGTACTAGAAAAAGCTGCATTTAAACCAATTTATTTAGACAAACAAGAAATGAAAGACCAAATAACTTTGTACCATCATAAATTTCACAACGAAATTAATAAATCTTATTCGCATTTCCAAAAGACTCACTATACACCAAAACTTAAAGACCTTATAACTGACATCATTAATAAATGCGAAATCTGTTTAAAAGCTAAATACGAACGAAAACCTTACAAAGAATTAATCAAAGGCCCATTTATCAGTAACAAACCATTCCAACTAGTGTTCATAGATATTTTTACTATTGAAAATACTAAATATGTATTTTTTATAGACCACTTTAGTCGATATGCCCAAGCCTATCAGACCATGTCACGAAATCACGTTGACATACTATCTAAAATGAAACATTTCTTCTCACATAATGGATTTCCAAAATCACTTCATGCCGATTATGGAGAATTACGTTCAGAAGTTATTAAAGATTATTGTAAAGCTCATGAAATACATTTGCACTTAGGAAGCACCAGCAATCCTAGTTCTATTGCACCAATTGAACGATTACATAGTACCATTGGAGAAAAATTTCGAATCCTAAGACAGACTCGAAAAACAGACACTACTACTGACCTAATGACTGACGTTATATTAAATTACAATCAATCTGTTCATTCTACTACAAAACATACACATTTTGATTTATTATACGGTAGTACTGAAGACCCTTATTCATCACATCTTAAACAAATATTAGAAAAAGACAAAATTAATGAACAAATCGCTCACGATTCTTATAATCAATTAAAAAAACAAACTAGCAAAATTAACGAAAAACGCGTATCTAAGATCCCCGTTTTAAAATCTCCGATCTATATCAAAATCCCAATCAGACAAACTAAGGACAAACCAAAATATCACTATTTTCAAACAACAAGGAAATCAAATTTTAATCAAAGATAGAAAACACATGCTGAGACGAATCAAGCCTCAACGTAAAAATCCTTTACAGAGCTCTACCAGTCCAATGCCTATCAATTCGAGCGCTACTGATGAACCCTCTGCTCAAAGCACCTCCGGTAATCAAACTGCCGCTAGGAAATTCAATTCGAACATCGTCATAAAACTCAATTCCTTAATAATTTGACTTATATAACCAATCCAAAACTACATGAAAATCAACACGCACTGAATCTACAGAATTAAAAAGTTATTTTCTTCTGTAAAGGTTTGCAAGGCACTTTTGAGCACAATACTATCAACATCCAAGAAAGCATAGTTTCTGTTACACAAAATATGGCTTTACAAATGAAATTCTTCGAGCAAATCGCACATCAAATAAGTTTAAATTAAAATTAATCATTTGAGCGTCCTATCCATTCTTTCATTAAATCATAGGGAAATAAATATCCTCATTGAACATTTGCAAACTTTATACCATAAAGACCATCTGTTAGATTTTGAAACAATGCACCCTTTTGAGATACTGAATCTTTTCGAACTATCAATTGTAACTTTGCGAAATGAATCATATTCGTAATTCATCTACCTCTTCTTGACCGTAAAAACTTACAGTGTTTTTGAATTGTATCCGTTAATTATAAGGAATGAATTAATAAAGATCCCAAGCAATTTTACTTTGTAATTTGAAGAAGAAAGATTTTGCTCCAATTTGATCAAACTAAGTAACAATCCGCATTTATGTTTTTAATTACTAAACAGGCACATGTAAGCCATCTATGTTGGAAAATTGTCCTCATATTCACTTAAAATACTATTAATACTAATATTTCAATTGATATTAAAGGCTGCAAGCAGATTGAATTATCATTGCCTTTACTTGAAAGTAATTTTAGCTTTTTAAATCCTTCTTATTACCAAAATCATTTGGAAATAATAGTTCATACTAAGTTGCAAAACCTTTCTTACGACTCTTACAGCTTTGGAACCATATTGTAACTGTAAATTAAATTTTCTCTAAGTTGGAGACCAACTTTTCGTAGGAGGGAGGAGTTATGGAATCCTGTTGGTAACATAACTATGTGGTACAAGCCCATTATTCCAACAAATTGAATTGTATCGCAAGCAAGCCCATTAAGAAATATTTGCTTTTTACTTCTTTTTTTTCGATACAGCTCTGTTATTTTTCCTATAAAGATTAGAATTATATCGAGGCACAGACAGATTTTGTTCAATACTTGTAACCACTCTTCGTTCCTGCAATAAAGTCTGTTATTTTTTTACCATACGACGTGTGCATTCTTTATCTTCTATCATGTCTTGAATAGAATTCTTATAAAGATCGTACAATTTTTTATCAGCTAAAAGGCGTCGTTTTTCTAAAGAGAAAAATCTTCGTTGAGCTATTTGCTTGCTGTTATGAAAGATAGATTTCTCGTCTTTACGAAACAGTAATGGTACAACATATCTCCCTGATGTTTCCCGAGAAGTTGCCTTTTCGTACATTTGTTCGCATGTTAATTTGTCAGCAGACAAATATGAGCGATGTGGAACCGATTCTATTTCCCAGAAACGTTGTAAAGAGTCATTAAGCGAAGCCAGAATCGAATTGTCCCATGAGTATATATCAAAAAGATGTATTGATTGCTCGAGGTAAATTACTCTGAGAGGAATCAATGTGTCCATCAATATAAGAATGCGTTGGAACAAATCTGCATTCAAAATTAATTCTATTGGTTGAGAAATGAAGAATTCCGGGTCACCCCATTCTAAGTCCTTGATATGAGACCATTCTCTCACATCAATCGTAGTAGAAGGGATATTACCACAAATCTTATCCATGACAATGGCATCAAGATTCAAAGTAGGCTGCGATTTATTTAGAGGGGTAACAGTAACCGAGACTTGGCATAAATTATTATTCATTTCCATACCTCCTAAACCGTAAATAGTAAAGCACTCTGTTTTCTCGTTAAAGCTAGTTATTCTATATAACAGCTTATAACATAACAGTTTAGTCTACTTGTTTCAGATATGAAAGACAAAATCAAAGCAACCGACGGAGATGTATCAATGCAGTTGTGTAATCAATAATTAATAAAGATATACATATAAATAGAATTTTTATTTCGAACATTTTTTTCTGGGGTTCACAATATATTCTGCTAAAACTTAAGTAATCTCTTTGGTATTTATCTTCACAAATTATCGTAAAATTCGAAAAGGCCAGTCTACATTAACATTCATTCATGTGTATTGAACGCCTTTGTAATAAAATGTTACATTATGCAACTCGATATTTATTTCAGGGGCAACCAAAACGTCAGTAAAATCATTCACCTAATGTGGTTTGATTATACAGGCTAAACTAAACTGTTTTGTAAGTTGCATTGGCAAGCCTGTTTGTCAAAGCTGGCTAGATAAAAACAAACCTTATGCAAATATGTTATATCGACTTTGTATAATATTTATAAAAGTAAACTATAAACAAGTTTGTAGCATGGGAACTAGAGAGTTTGATTTAAACTTGCTGCAAGTGTGCAAAGTTTCTATGGCAAGTTTGAAACAAGCCTGCATTTGTGATACATCAAACTTATTGCATTTCTGAAACAAGTTTATACTGCTATCTGGGCTTTGATGCAACGTTCGCGGATCTATATTTGCCCAAAACTGTACAACAATAATGATTACTTTTATATGCTTTGTATCTGTGAGTATCAAGATCACTTTCATCTTTTTCTGTATCTTTATTGCTGAGTTTTACCGGAGTTTTTGATTAATTTTATATACAAACATATACTGATGGTCTCGTGTATCTCAGACTTGTTTCAATTCTTTTTGGGTATTGTTGCTAGTGGTGGCAGATATTTCACGAACTACGATTTAGTAGCTGATATTTCTAAATCACGAATCACGACTGTTGCCAAAAACCGTGAAAAAGCGTGAGGTGTCACGGTTTTGGAAACTAAGTGCTCCTCGGCAATGATGAATGGCATAATGAGATCACGGCGTTAACATTTGAATGTGCATAAGATGCGCATGCGCGCCAGCTGCTAAGGTCGAGAAGAGTATGCCACCTTAAGATGGCTATGGACTGCAAAAGATATCGTCGCTCTCTGGCTTTGTTTTTTGGCTCCATGCTATTTCATCGCGACATTTTGCTCAAGACTCAGGATATCAGTCATCATCGTTATGCGAAAGTCGTGATCAGCTCACAGCTTTAAATCATTGTTATCGATAAGTAACCATATCAGATATCACAGATATTCAAAAATAACGATTTCAGATATATCTATTTGCTGCGAGGCTAAAATTCTAACTATTATTAGTTTCTGGGACTTTCGCAATACATTTTTTTATTTTTCTAGTCTCTGTTTGGGCATTGTTATAGTGATGAGCTGTGCAGTATTAACAGAGGTTTTAATCTTAATTTATCTCAATGTGTCTCTGCATTTTTGTCTGTTATGTCAAATCTATGATAAAACTGGATCATGCTAGCACATAGTAAATAAAACAGCAACACCATACAAGTTATACGTTCGAAATTTTCTACTTAATTGCATATTTATCTCCAAGTCTGTGCGAAGAAATATATTGTTCTTAATTGCAATTATGATATTACTCTATGTTGTATTTAATTAAATAAATATTATTATCATATTATTATACGCGAATACATCTGCTACCTATTTTACTTAAGAAGTTACTATTTAACAGCGACTACTTGTGCCTTTCTATAAAAGTCAATATATTTTAGGAGAGATTACTGATCCTTCACACAGCCTTCCAGTTTGTCCATTTTTATTATTTCATGAAGTCGGCATTAACAGTTAATTTATAGTCGAACTGCACGTGTTCAATTTGATTCTTCATAATACATAAATGTCATAGAGTTATTCACCTTGATAAGATTTACTGAAATTCGAGTGTAATTATTCTAATTAAATCTTCTAATTCAAATCGGTCACAGGCAGTCGTATGTCAAGGACTCCACCGATTTCATAAAAAAGATACAGAACATCCGGTTCACGCCAGACGACATTTTGGTCAGTTTTGATGTAGTGTCACTTTTCATAAATGTCCTACTAGACCTATCAATGGATTACCTGACGCAAGTTCTTTCAGAGGATATCCTGACCTTCTTCCGACAATAATCAATTTTATGAAGTTGTTGGCTACGGAAGCTGTATGATACCTTCGTGATATGGAGCTACGGAAGAACAGAACTAGCAGTGTTCCTAAATCACCTAAACAGCATTCACCCCAAAATCAAATTCAGAATGGAGATAGAAGAGGACAATCAACTGACCTTCCTAGACGTATTGGAGGTCAGTCGAGATAACTTAAACCTGGGTCAGAGTTTACCGCAAAACAACAAATACTGACAGATATCTACACAAGGACTCCAACCATCATCCTGAACAAAAAAGAGGTGTCATTAAAAATCTGATAGACAGGGCATATCGAATTTGTGAATCTTATTACCTGCAGGGGTAACTGGATCATGTTAACATGGTTTTACAAGCAAAAAAGCAGACCGCCGGCAGGAGACAAGGAATCACCAGCGGGAGTTTCCTTCCTATCATACATTAAAGGCATTACGGATAGAATAGGAAGGTTGCTGCAGAAGCACAACGTCAAGGCCATCTACAAGCCGACAAATAAAATCCAACAACTCCTAACGTCAGTAAAGACCCTAGGGACCCCCTGAGCGATGCCGGCGTATTCAGAATACCGTGTTCCTGTGGTAAAGTATACGTAGACACCACTAAACGTAGCTTCCAAACACGCATCAAGGAGCAGAAAAGAAACTGTCGACTGGAACAAACTGATAAATCAGCGGTGGTCGAACACGCACTCCAAGACGGCCACAATGTTCTGTTCGACCAAACTGAAGTCCTATCAACATCCACCCACTACTCAGCCCGAATGTACGGAGAAGCAATTGAAATCTACAAACGCAATGATAATTTCAATAGAAAAGGATATAACCTTGATTTAAACAAAACGTGGTTTCCAATTCTAAAAATACAGGACAAAAACCACGTCAGTCAAGGGGCCCAGAGTACCCCCACCAGACAGCTCAGTCCGCCGATCGCCTACAAAACCGCACGCCCATCCAGTCGACCGATCAGTTTCAGTCGACACGCCAAGCCGAGCACTTCGCTCTCGCCGACAGCGCCACTGAAGATGGCTGCCGCAGATGTAGCAGAAAGCTCTGGATCAAATCCAACCCGACCACGGCTCAACAGCCCGAAAAACCTAATTGTAATTATTCTGCCTGTAAATTGCAATCATTAATTTTCGAACTTATGTGCATATTACAAATTTGAAACCGCACATTTGGTGTATTACAGTGGGCTTAGGAACCTCTTTATGGTTCATTTCTGAGTATGCTTGATGTCAGTATTAGACAAAAGCATATGTGAAATTGAATATTCAAACTCAATTTCTCGGAAAGCTATGATTCACAATTTCAGAACAAGTTAGGAGGCAGATACGCCAGAAAAGTCTACCAAGAATTCATTACATTTAATATATGCTAAATAATTAGGGCGAGCAGAATAAATAAATGTGGGAAATTATTAATGAATCAATACATAACATACCGGGCGTAAAATTATGGATGAATAAACGGATGATATTACTACTGGTCTCTATGGTCGGGCTACTGCTGGTCGATCTGTAATGTCTCACGCGGTATATTCATTATAGACAAGAATCACTACGTTTCAATTTTTTAGGAACATTACACTTAATTGTCGATCAGAGTATTTTTAACTTTACAAAACATCGTATTTTACGAGGTTGTAAAATTTCTGGAAGTGAGAAGTTTGATCCTGATATTTTTAGAAACCTATTGAAGTGGCAATTCTAGCACTCAATGTGTAATTCTTGAAATAAGAGTATATATACAATGCCTTTTAGAAAACTGCGTCTACTTATTTCTTGAACGGGTCGAGGCTGCAAGCTAAAATTCGTGGTAATGAGATTGATATAAGCACTATATTTCGCAAAAAGTGGCAGTTGAAAATGTCAGGATGGCAACTACGCGCCATATTGGAACATCTTATTAAAAGGAATGGGCGACATGTGATACCTCATTGTGAAGCTCTCAATACTGACATGCTGTCAAAGTCGAGAATTTTTCAACATTGAGTGGCTTATAATAACAGCCAGTCATCAAAATGCCGCAGTATTTCAATTTTCTTCTCTTGGAAGGGTCTATTCAAATATGCAATGAATAATATGGAACATTGTCTTAAAAAAATCAAAATCTGTCTGTTACAACATATTGTATTGAAAATTTAGATAGATAACATATAACATAATATAAGGTTTTGATTATTAGTTGTTGAGTTATAAGCCATTTAATGTACAAAAGCAATCAACCTTGAAAGCTTGCCAGTCCGCCATTTTGAAAGATAGTGATTTTATATTCTAGGTTACAAAGTACTTGAATGGGGCATCTGACTGCCTCCATCCCATTAAAAACATATGGCGCTAAGCCGTCATCTTGGCATGTTCAACTGCCACTTTTAAATTTAATATCCAATCATCAACTGCATTACCACAAATCTCAGCCTACTAGCTTAGCTCATTCAAAATACAGGTACGGGGCTTCGTGAAAAGCACAGTATGTCTAATTTTATTTATACATATTTGAAAAATTTTATTTTTGAGAAGCACAAATTCACAAACGCGAGAAGGTTATCTGATAATGTCACATTGGACAAAGCATAGAGAAAGACTGATTGACTGAACCACAAAGCTATTAATAACATGACATCAAAAGTAACATTTAGTCATACATTTACAATACACCCGAAAAGGCAGTGGGGAGTAATATTGAATTCTGCGATAGCTGATTTCATCAATGACCATGAGATCAAAAAGAAAGAACACTTATTCACGGAAGACTTTTATAAAATACATACGCGTAACATCTAAACTCCCATAATGAATAAGAAATCCTATGAACAAAAACCAATAAATTTCTGCATTGTATTCCCTTGCGCATTCTAAAATGCAAATGCAGTGAAATGTTATGCATACTAAAGAAATCTTATAGCATAATCCGCAGTACCTTAGTATTTAGGTTTTGTGTTTGTGGCTGATTCAATGTATAACAATGTTTTAGTTATACTAGAATAGACATAAGGATGTATAAAAATTAACGTATGGAACAATGAGACAAAGGAATCTTCATGAAACGTTCCAAGGATATCAACTACTATTAGATCGTGAGAAATATCTATATCAAGGTGTATTTAAATATGTACAGTATGTTCTCATAAGCATTATGCAGCCGGAGAACCGTAATGGGTGATATACTCATGCACCTCCAAAATGTTATTATTTGGAAAATTAGCATCGTCCTTACCATCTATAGTATATACCGGATGGGACTTTTTTGCCTTTAAACATCGAATTACTGATCGTACTTCACAATCGGCGGGTTCACGATTGGCATGGCTACAAGCAAAGCAGTATAAGCACACAACCAACACCAACAGGGTCATGAAACGTAAATGAGGTATAGTGAGAGACTGTTCAACAGTGTCTGAGGTTAAACTGGCGTCACGTGACATGATGTGTGGTCACGATGCTCATTCGGTTCTTACTTTAATAACAGCCTTCTTTCATTTTTCCTAATAGTCCCTACTAACAGAAATATATTTCTCAAATAGGTTTTCCCGGATTTTAAGATTTTAACAGCTAATTTGTTCCTGTGTGTTATTGTCCATTCAATTTTGGGAATAGTCTGAAATCACTAAGAGGCTAGCTTTGGCTATTCTACCAATCAAAGCTTGTTTGAAGTTGGACAGCCTAATCAGCTAAGGAGGTATGACTGGAAGCAATTTCATGGTGCAGCAGTATATATCACCTATTAATTTCTCGCTTCTCTTCAACGTCGTCTCGCAATTTTGAGATTTAGTTTGAATAATAGGTCCACTTTATCTGGATCAATCTCAGGCAGAAACCTTTCCTGCCCGAAGTGTGGGGTCTACGGAAATGCCACTCACAAGAAACCGCTAAGTATTACGCTACACATGCCACTATAGTAATGCGTAATGCTCAGCTAACAACATTTTAGCGGGGTGGGTAGCGTGGAGTTCTCATAACGCAAGTATTAGTAATCCTATCCTCACCGTCGTACAATGCATTTGTACCTTATGTTCCCAGCAAGCAGGAACCTATTGTTTGTTCCTTGCTCTATTTCTATCATCTGTACCTTTCTCAGCATTATCCGCATCACTATTTGTTGCATGACAATCGATTTGTCACAAACCCTCCCACTACTTTGTTGAAGTCTATTAGGCTCCTTTTGAGACCCTTGATTTTGACTGTCTCATCTAGTTGAACGCCCAGAATCCTGAAAACTATTGTTCAGTTTGGGCAAACATGTTATATATTCTTATGTAACAATTAATCACATGTCTGTATGTTACAATTCCTCCATCAGCAATGACTACGCTTCATTATCGGTCAGTTATGTTAACAACTTTCTCTTTCATTCACTGATGGAATTTAAATAACTCGTAAACACAGCGTTACCATATAAATGAAGGTGTAAGTAAAATTAAAATGCGCAATATTATAAGTGGCAAACAGGGCACGCTAATGTTGTCTTTCGGCTGTGTAGAAAG
The DNA here is from genome assembly GCA_963669975.1 of Acanthoscelides obtectus. Lineage (NCBI taxonomy): Eukaryota > Metazoa > Arthropoda > Insecta > Coleoptera > Chrysomelidae > Acanthoscelides > Acanthoscelides obtectus. Next base: position 71,688,557 of record CAVLJG010000003.1, read on the forward strand.
ACACATTTAAGTCAGACTAAACTACACGCGCAGCTCCGCTCGCTTGGAAGAAGTGTTAAGTACCGGTCATTCGGTTTAGATTAGTGTGGAGGAGAATGGTTTCAGAGAAATAAATGTCATACTTAAAGTAATGCAATAGTATTTTGGCAATGAACATCTTTGTGCATCAATAAATAAATTTTAATGTTTTGCTTTTTTATATTCTCGACAAAAAGTAAGGATTTTACTTGAAAAATTATATGATCTTAAAATGACCTTGAACGTCTTGGTCGTGGTTCATTGGCAAGGATATGCTTGAACTTAAAACTGTCCGCAATTTGCATTCTAGGAATTAAAAATAGATGTTTCCCGTTAAAAATTCATTTTATCTTCAAATTTCCGTGGCTCGGGGTCATGAACATACTTGAGCATAAAGATACTTACTCTTTTTGTTTTCGGTGTCAAAAACAGGAGGGTCCATTTAAGAAAACTATCTTGACCTTCACATGAATCTTTCCAAACCCTACAACTTTATCAGCCAAAATGTTTCTTTATGAAACGTATTTTTCGAGATGTTTTGTCTTTTCCCTAGTTTTTGAAAGCCCTCTAATACCCCCATGGGTATAGTTCAATGTAAAATTTCCCGTTCTTTACATTACATTTACATTTCTGGTGTCAAAAATATGGGTTTCGTTTAAGAGACCTGTCTCAACCTTCAAATGACCTTGAAGGTCATGGTCATGGTCACGTTCAAGATAACCAATAGATAAACATTAGAGGAGCTTTAAAATATTGTATAATCACTTTGTTATACAGTATTCTAGCGAGTTAATAAATACTGCCATAGTGTTTTCTTGCTCTACACTATGTTATCCATTATCATACATATTGCAGAGAAGCACTAAGTCTCATTAGTATGGTAAACGGCTGGATCAACAAATCGTGTAACACTTTTCGCCAAGCAGAAGATCAAGGCACGAAGTAACATTCAGGCAAAAGACCGTAAGACGGATTCTCTTTTCGCTCCATATCAACAAAGCTCCTCGTCCGGACTTGAGTCCTGCCATTATACTGAAGAGGTGCGCAGCATAGCTTGCTCCAGTCCTTTCGTGTCTCTTCCAGATATCTTATAAATCTGGCACCTTCTCAGAAAACTGGAAATTTGCTCATGTCCAACCCATCCCAAAAAAAAAAAGATCTAAGATCGAGCCTTACAACTACATGCCTATAGCTCTGCTTTCTGTTATAAGTGAGGTCATGGAGAGGTGCATAAATCGCTAGCTTCTGGACTACCTTGAACGTCACGGCCTGATAAGCGACTGGCAGTATGGTTTCCGGCACCAGCGATCCACAGGATAAGTTTGCGTCACGCAATTGTGAAGTAAGCTCATCCAGTCTTGTCGTGAGTCTCATGGCATTGCTCTTGATAACATGAAAGCATTCTATCAGCTGTGGCACGCTGCCCTCTTTTGCAAACTTCCAACCTATGGCCTCCCATAGAAGCTTAGCAGATAGGTCGATGACTTTCCCTATGACAGCAAAATATCCATCGTAATTAACGGGTTCTCCTCTTCATCCCATAACGTCAATGCGGGAGTTTCCCAGGGATCGGTCTTGGCTCCGTCACCGTTCGTCTTACATATCAACGATCTCCTTTCCTGTACGATCAACCCAATCCACAGCTTTGCTCTCTACATGCAGGAATTCAGAGTGACAAGCCGATCTCTGCCGCTGAGCCGGAAAAAATAAGACTTGGGACGACCTCGTCTCTGATGAGAGACCTCGAGGTTATCACTGCTGGGGAACCCAACAATCTTGTAAAATCGAATGCATCCAAAACACAGTACTGTACCTTGACGAACATAAAGCGTCCTAGCGCTCATCCGGTTTCGATGGATGGCCGAGTTCTGCCAAAGAGCCGTTCATCTCGGCTAGTCGGGGTCCAGATCACCGAGGACTTGATCTGGCACGAACATATCTCGTCAATAGCGGTAGCTGCTGGGAAAAAGCTGGGCTATTTGTTTAAGACGTATTTTTCTCCGCATGACCTTCTCACTCTATACAAGGCCCAGATAAGGCCTAGGCTTAAGTATTTTTCACAAGTTTGGGGTGCTGCCGCCCCGACTACATCATTTATGTTCGATGCTGTCCAGAGGAGAACTGTCTCAATGATTGATGACTCTTCTCTGACAGACAGTCTCGGGACTCTTCGGTTTACCACTGGCATTGCGACTGGGCACTAACAGCTAAGGAAACACTTCTAAATATGAGACAGCGAAACATCTTTATGTAGCGGATGTGAACAGGAAAATGAAACAGTGGAGCACTTGCTTTGCGACTGCTGCCCTATTAATCCGAGAATCCATTCTGGGAGAATGCTGTCCTTATATAGCCAGTGTACGGGAAACTGGGTCACGTCCTATATACGTATATAGTGTTACAAACAAAAGATCATTGACGAAGAAGTTGACAAAATGTCAACGGAGGGTATATTATTGAGCCATCTAACTCTACTTGGTCTTCTCCTGTGTTGCTAGTGCCAAAGAAGGAATTTTGGTTTATGGTCGACTACTTTCGAAGACTGAACGAGCGAACTGTTCGGGATAGCTATCCACTTTTATATATTTCTGCAATACTATACAAATTGGGTGGTGCTCGTTACCTACTGGCAAGTTGAGCTTGAGGAGTCTAGTAAGCAATATACAGCTTTTACCGTTCCTGGCAGGGGTTTATTCCAGCTTACTCATTTACCTTTTGGTCTTCACAATGCACCTGCAAGCTTCCAACCTCTCATCGATACTGTTTTGGGAGCAGAATTAAGTCCTTACGTTTTCTGTTATCTAAACGATATAATTTGTATAGCACCCGATTTCAACACTCATATGCCGGTTTTGCAGGATGTTTTTGATAGGTTAGAGAAAGCTGGTCTTACTCTCAACCGGGAGAAGAGTAGATTTTGTCGTTCAGAGTTGCGATACCTTGGTTATTTGGTAAGTCGAAATGGCATATCCGTCGATCCTCAGCAAAGTAGAGGCAATTACTAGCTTGACTGTTCCTAAAAGTGTGAGAGAAGTACGCAGAATAATAGGTATGGTTTCCTGGTATCGTAGGTTTATACCTAGTTTTTCAGATGTTATTTCACCTTTAACTAAACTTCTTCGAAACGGGTTAAGTTTGAATGGGAATTTATGATGTAAGGGAACCTGTCATTTGTTATGTGTATCGTACCTTGACTGGGCAATAAAGAGTATCTATATTTGGCCACTGAGCGAGAATTGCTCCCAGTTCTATCCGCTGTCGAAAAACTCCGTTGTTATCTTGAAGGTGCCAAGTTCTCAGTAATCACTAATCACCATTCATTGCAGTGGCTTCACAATTTGAAAAATTCACAAGGACGACTTGGCAGATGACAGCAATTCTATTTTACTATTATCCACCGTAAAGGTCGTGAGCATCTTGTAACCAGACACTCGTTTTCGTGCGGTACTCGACTCCATTGAAGACTTAAAAATTTCTAACATTTCTATCGAGGTTGGAAATATTACAGATGGTTGTATATCCGACTGAGGGACAAAATCCTGGAAAATCCACTTGATTTTCCATTCTGGCGTGAATGTGACAACAAAATTTTTAAATATGTCAAACAGGACTTCCCCGAATTACGACAGGATGACGATTTTTGGAAATTGGTAGTTCCCAAAGAAACAAGGCGAACAGTTATGGAAGCTTGTCACTCTGAAGAAACAGCAGGTCATTTTGGTGTTCAGAAAACGTTTTGTAGGGTTTCTAGATTGTACTATTGGCCTTATATGAGAGTTGATATCACCAAATTTGTTAGAGAATGTCAGGTTTGTCAGAGGGTCAAACCAGAACAGAAGGCACCTGTGGGTCTTATGGGTGGTTCAGTCTCTGCAAAGCGTTGCTGGCAAATTGTTTGTATGGATTTGTTTGGGCCGCTTCCGAAGAGTCATCACGGGAATATGCACATATTTGCTGTCACACACACTTTCAGCAAATTGAATCATTTCTTCAAAATTAGGCGTGCAACCGCTGATTCTGTGGATAAATTGGTTGAGGAAAAAATATTTCTAATCCATGGTGACCCAGAAATCATTCGATGTGACAAAATTAGGCATGCAACCGCTGATTCTGTGGATAAATTGGTTGAGGAAAAAATATTTCTAATCCATGGTGACCCAGAAATCATTTCAAGAGCAAATTATTTGAAAATCTAGCAAATAAAAATGGCGTTAAAATTTTATACAATCCCAATTATCAACCATCTCGAAATTTAACTGAACAAGTAAACCGCGTTCTAATGACAATGTTGCAAGCTTTTGTGGAAGATAATCACCATGTGTGAGATGAAAAATTACAATCTCTTGAGTGCGCCGTTAACACTGTCGTTTATGAGGTCATTGGGATAACTCCCTATTTTATAAACTGTGGTACTGACATGATACTTCATGGGGACGAATATAAGGTCAAGATATCGAATGACTCAAACGATCAAGACTTAAATCGAAGCCTTGCAAAACTTCGCAAAATGGTGTCGGAAAGATTACAGAAGGCTTATACGCAGTCTGCACAACAATATAACCTCAGACGCAGACCTCAGTTTGCTGTTGGTGATTTAGTTTTCAAGATAACATTCGCTCTGTCTGATGCACGAAACTATTTCTTTGCCAAATTGGCTAACAAATTTGGAGGTCCTTTTAGAATCAAACGTAAACGTGGTTTATCTGTGTAAGAGTTACAGGACGACAATGGCAAATCTAAAGGTGACTGGCATGTGCAAGATCTAAAGCCATATGCCGCACCTACTTAGTTATTGAATGTATTTTCTGCCCTGGAAGAGGGACGTTTGATAGGCTGTGCTTGGCTAGCGTTGCGGAAACACTGATAGCCATGCACAACTTTACCAATGGATATAATCTTTTTCCTCCAAGAACTAGGGTGTGGTAAAAATCCACGGAGTAATATTCCCTAACCTCTTCATATAATATTACTCCTAGCTTTGTTGTCAAGCTACTCTTAACTCGTACTTTTACCTGCCAAACTTTTGTTATTTTTGAGATTTTGAGTTTTGGACAGATTAGTTTTCAGAGATAGCCACTTTGACATGCCAACCTTTTTCTCTAAATTCTAGCTTGTTATATCAGCCTTCGTGATGCGCCACTTACTAATTTTGCGAGTAAACATTTTTGACTTCGCTAGTTCGCCGTGATCAAAATTCTTTTTTTTGTATGGACGTTGTATTGTACTGGGTATTTACAAGTACCAAAAAAATTGTTTTTGCCTTTCGTGTTGCCACAAATCCAGCGACGTTCAGTAGATTGAGTAAAGAGGGCGTTGTTTAGTTGCTGCTTCAGATGGGATGTATTAACCACTCCCATAGCATAGTTGCTAAAACTGACCATCTCTACTGAACCTTCATATCAGCCGTTGTGAACCCAAGTTTTTCCTTTCTTGTAGGCTGCTTACAGTGGCACAACACGAAACGCCCAGTTTGTTTTATTGGAGTTCTAGCTAGATGTTTTCTTATGGAATGTCAAAACTCACATTTTCTTCTACTTTCACTAGTTGCCTTTGGTCAAAATTTGGTTTTGTTTTGAAAAGGCTGTGTTGTATTGGGTGTTTACAGGTACCAGAATCTTTGTTCTTACCTTTCGTGTCACAAAATTATACGTTCGGGAGGGTGAGTATGGGGGGCGGTGGTTGGTTGGTATTTTAGATGGGAATGTGTTTTCCTCGCCCCCATAACATGGTTGCCAAAAACTGTACTTTCACCTCAGCTCCGTCGTAGACCCCCGGTAATTTTCTGATAGGCTGTACAACATTTCATATTCCTTTTTGTTTGCTTCTGGCCAATATTTCGATGCCTATGTTAACCGTTAGTGCATCATTTAGCCTGGTAGTGCTTTGGTGGGTCTTGAGGTTAAGCTTTTTTCAGTTTCCTTGGTTCTCTTTATTACCTGCCTCTCGTCCTTGTTGCCGTTGGGAGCTTTGGGTCTCTTTTTGGGTTCATTCTGCATAAGGCCAGTGAACGAGGCTTCCCATGCTGCTTGGCTAAAGGACAAACACTCGCTTGATATACGTTTTTTTGATAAGAGTGTTATCGCTATGCTGAATGGGCTTAAGAACCTCTCCTGGCTTTTGGTGGTGGGATGGCCGAGTTTTGTAGCTTTTAGGGAGGGTTATTTCATTCTCTCTCCTTGTTTAGGTTGTGGATTGTTGCTTTTGACGATTCGTGTGATTCCTTTTTCTTAATATCATTGCTTAATGTTTCTGGCTCTATAAACCACCTTCTTTCAAATTCCCTTACTTGTATTTTAGAAAAATTCTGGAATTTTCCCTTTGAGAAGGGGGGTGGCATTACAGTTTCTATTTATGGTCGACTAAAAATTAACTACATCTAGTAAAAGTAAATTATTACAACGTTTTTTTTTATTTAGGATAATAACTTTATAGCTGTTCTTAAAAACATTGTATTTCATTTTTATAACAAAACACTTCTCTCAGTCCGGTAATTTTGTGGTAGAAAACCGTACTCTACTCTCCAGCTCGTTGGGGGTCATTTTTTATAATTTCTGTCGACCGCAAATCCGAGAGCTGAAGGTGACTTGGTGCTATTTTCCAGTGCTCTGTTGGAGAAATTTGTCTGCGGCCCACTGCCCGATTCTGTGAATAGTCCACACGCTGAGTTGCGGTTCAAGGAGTGGTGGGGTAGTTTTTGTTAGAAACCGGCCCCCTTGGTGGTTCTTTGTGTCGCAGCCTTTTTCTTACCCTTTTGGGGATGTATCCGTGCAGGTTCCCCTCCGCTCAACCATCGAACGGAGGGGAACCGCCTACAGGGTTAGTCCAAGGCGAGTTTGAGTGGGACTCACGCCTGGGAGAAGCAGTTCCCCCAGTTTTGGAGAACGCTTACTGTTAGAGGGTTCTAGCCTCCATTTCTACCCTCCCGTTTCGCCCTCCGGCTTTAGAGTAACATCTGGGACTTCCAACCAACGGTAGCCGTTCGAAAATAGCAAAGTTTGGGGGGGGGGGTAAAATCATTGGTGTTATCTTGTCATCCAGGTCTTCTCCTTATTTTTTTTATTTTTATTTACTTATTTATTTATTTTTTTGCTCAATAAATGACCTGGTGAGTTGGTATCTCTTCTAACGCCAGAAACCCAACATTGATACTAGATATTAATTTCATTTCCTAGTTTTTTTTGAAACTACGTGGCGCTCAAGTAACCATTGCATCCGAAACCAACGTACAAAGAACCTCGCCCTTCTACCAGCTGAGCACACAGTTTATCCGGGATAACAATAGAATACAGACAACTCTCATTGTATGAGGTTCCTTCACAGTCAGTATTTGACCCGTTTATTGAATTTAAACGTTATGGTTTAGATGTCCATGACGAGGCATGCAATGGATGCCCGAAAATTGCTATCAAAGATTATTCGTTAATTCTATACACGATGCAGTGTTAAAAAACAAACATGAGTTACATATTTTGAAAAATGAAAGTTATTGGCAAAGTGGGTGCTACATTCGTTAACTTTGGATCAAAAATGAATTCGAGTAAGGCTTCCCAACGATATTTGGATCAAATTCAAAAGAATAACGCTGATTTTATGTATCGGTTCACAACTATGACCCCAAATTGCGACATCCAACCGCAAAGTGGACTGCTCCAAAGCAGGCAAAGTTGTCGAAACTACCTGAAAAGATTATGGAATCCATTTTCTGGGATACAAATGCTATATAAATTGGCTGTAGAAAATCTGGAGAAAAGATTAGTTTAACCGAGGTCAAAATCTTTGGAAAAATGCTAAGAGAGCTGCTCTACTAACATTAAAAATCAGACAATTACATTTGGAGTTGCTTGAAAACCCACCCTATTCTCTAGATTTAGCACCTTCTAACTTTCATTTGTTTTCATGCTTCAAGAAGGCCAAGTGAAAGAACCATTACTGTCGTAGATAGGTATTTTGAGCGGCTTACAGAGAAGCTGAAAATATGCATGGAACTCATGAGAGATTACTTTGAATCAGTGATCAACCAATCGTTTTTCATATCGAGTTCAGAAACTTTTTAAATAACCTGGTAGTTTCGTTAGTGCTACTCTTACCTTTGCCTTTCCAAAGGGTACTAAGTCTATGTTGATCTTATCTCCATGTATCAGGTAAGCGGGATGGAACTGTGTGGTTAAGAAGTCTGCAGAGTCCATGCATAGCGATTCGTAGTATACTGAAACGTTTATCCTGTTAATACCGCCAGCCTGCAAAAAATCTTATATGTAAGCCATACTCTATCAAAAATATCTGGTTAACTGATATTATAATCGGTGAATGCCTGTCTCAAATTGAAGACCCTAATGCAAGAACTGGTTGTGACCTTTAGAGTAAAATATAAGGAGCGAAGAAGAGATGCTTCTTTCATTGGGCTATGAAGAATTTTAAATATGCATAAAATGGTGGAGTTAAAAATTGGCCTAATCTGGTTTTTGCGAGCAATCTATTACAAAATAAAAATTACCAAACAGTTTATACCAAAGCAAAACATACTAGCCACCACCGGAATTCCCAAATGAATATACGATGTCTTCTGTTTGGGAGTAATCTATAACAGGTTTACTCATTAAACACACATTAATAAGATTTTTCTTATAAGCATACTGAACCATCCTAATTGAAAGGACAATCAAATTTCTTGTTCATACGCTTTAAAAGAGAATTTTGTTCTTAGTATCCCAGCTCAAAATTCCGTATTTTTTGGGTAACTACGATTATATATCAATCAACACCATAAAAATATTTGACAGTCAACGAGTTCCAAAAAAAGTATCGAGCCGGAAACATAATGACCGTTTTAGCTACAATTACTTTCTACTCGTACATAGTTTGTATATGAAAAATTGTTATAAGTACCTCACTGTGCATTATTTTTAAGTACGTTTTATAGTTTGGCGAACATGAACATTGAACAGCATTAATATCTAAATTCAAGAAGTACATGTATGTTATATGCACTCAAAACAATGGACTTACTATTCCATACAATGTTGCACCAGACGCTTTATTTTCTAGAAGTGCTTTGTAAGCACACCAATAGTATAAATAGGCCTTGCGCCCATTTCATGTTGATGAATACCCGGTTAGACTCCGTCAAGTCAAGTAATTGTAAACGTTTGTAACGGACAGTAGCTACTGTCCTCAAATAAATTTTTTAAAAAGTAAAGTTGAATTTAAATGATATAACAACTGGTGTCAGAGAAGTGGGATAGCTTCAACACATTAGAACACCCGAACGCTCACTAGTGCGGTGGATGTCTATCCTTCGAGCTACAAAGGGCCACGAGCCTACAAGTAAGAAGAAGAAGCAAAAGAAGAAAGAAAAGGGCACAGCGAGCAGCAGCCACCCAACTGCAGAGAGTCTACGTGGAAACATCGAAAGAGATCCGAGAGCCTCCTCTGGAGCACACGACTGCCTCCTGATGTACCACCGGTAACGTACAATTGAATCTACTATCGTTTGCAATTATCTCTGTATTTCTATATTTTTGCGTATTTATTGAGTGATTTTCATATTTTGCGCAACATTTTCTATATTTTTCACATTTACTTTTTACCTTTTACGTATTTTCTATAAACTTTTACATATTTTTCCCATATTTATTCGTATATTTTGCGTACTATTGTTGAATTCCTGAAACATATTTCCAATCACCATAACAGAGCGCGGATCAGATGATTATCAAGCACCTGAAGTTCTTGATAACGCTCATGCAAACATCGAGCCTTAAAGACTGTCCGAAATATTTTCAATTGTCCCTGAATACGATGGCAACCCGATATTGCTTTCGAATTTTATCAACGCATGTAGAACAGCGCACCAAATGGCCGTCGAGGAACAGCGTCTCCTCGTCGTCCTACATATAAAAAATAAACTGCGCGGACGAGCAGCAGAACTCGTCAATTCCCGTAACCCTTCGACATGGGAAGATATACGCTCTCTCCTTGAAACACATTTCGGAGATCTTCGAGATCTCACATCCTTAATTGCTGATCTGCAGCATATGCGTCAACTACCAAATGAATCCCCACTAACCTTTGCCTCAAGAGTTCAAACTCATGCGGCAAAGGTGCATTCAGCCGTCAATCGACAAAACATGAACCGAGAGCAAAAAGCTGCTCAAAGTTCATTGATAGAGACCATGACTCCTATCTCCTTACAGGACTAGACTCCAAAATTGGCCCGATTGTAAGATCAGGTCACCCAACAGATATCCTTACTGCAGTCGCTTTTATCAAGCGCGAGCTACAATTATCATATCTTGAGAGACAAAAATTTTCAAGAGCTCCTAACTCAAATCAAAATTCTTCCATTAAGAAACCAGGTCCGAGAGTGTGCAATTTCTGCCACTGACCAGGTCATTTAGCAAATGAGTGCCAGCGAAGACAACAGCTCTCACAAAATATTCCCAGACCAGTTTTCCAGCCCCAATCATTTTCGCCTCGAACTAACTCTAACCCTCCAACACAAAATAATAGGCCCTCCAGTTCCAATCAGTACCATCACAGACCCTCTGTTATTAGGCCAAATGTTCCTAATACGAATATACCAAGACCTTCTGTTATACAACAGAATTCGAGCTTCCAAAACCCTTACTTCCAAAGAAGCTTCCGACCAAGCAATTCCACAAACCGAATCAACTACGTAGCCCCAGATTGCTACGAATATTCCGAGTACCCCGAACCCGACCTTTACAATACAAATTATGCGAGCGAGTATGGTACAGAAACCCAATACCCTGCTTACACCCCCTCGCAGTATGACGAATCCCCTGACCCTGGTAGCAATAACGATTTCTGTTATGAATACGATGATACCGCTGATTATAACATGTAGTATCAGGATTTTCGCCAACGTTCTCCGAAAGAAGAACCGCCTGTGAAGCCCAACGACGAGTCCGATCATATGATTGCAAGCTTGCAAAAGCTCAATGTCAAAGACCCCCATACAATGTCAACTCCCGACCAAATGATCGTCTAAATAAACATATTATAGTCCCGTCGAAAATTCTCTCCGTCAGCCCAAACAACTTATACTACATCAACGACGCGACAGGAAAATTCAAAATCCTTATTGACAGTGGTGCCGGTTGTTCCATTTTCAAGCGAAACACCTGCCAAAATTACACGAAACGTGTTGCCGAAAATATCTCCATCCGAGGTATTACGGACGAAAAATTTTTTATCACAGAAGCAGTTTTAGTTCCCTTTGCTCCCAACGATTACCACAAAATTTATATTCACGATTTAGACATTGCTTTCGATGGTCTTCTTGGTTCAGATTTCCTCGAGCACTACGATTGCATTATCGATTTGAAAAATCGTCAATTAATCACAAAATTCAAAACCATCCCTCTCTTCAAAGTAGGTGATGAAGAAAATACCCAAACTTCTGCTTTCAAAGGAAATCTCCAAACTTCTAATTTCAAAGAGAATTCCTAAGTTCAAAATGTCATCTCAGTCCCTCCTAGAGTTGAACAGGTTGTCAAGCTTAAGTCAGAGCTTAAAAATACCGAAGCCATTCTTCTGGCATGCGAGGTAGAAAAAGTCCGTCTACCCAGCTCCATCGTCAAAATCAATTCTAACGGCGAATTTCTCACTACAGTCTTGAACTGTAATGCCATTCCAAAAAATGTGATTCTGCCCAAATTAGAATTTGAACCCTTTAATGAAATGTCTGTAAACGATTTTAACATATCCCTGAAGAACAAGAGTCAGTATAACCGTAGAGATGCTATTTGAGATCAATTACGTCTTGAACATCTTAACGATGAAGAGAAAGAACTTATTACCAACCTTTGTCTAGAATTTTCCGACATTTTCTACTTAGATGGTGACAGTTTGTCATTCACCAACGAAATTAAACATTCCATTGACACTACAACCAACAAACCAATTTTTACTAAGTCTTACCGCTACCCTCATGTCCATAAACAAGAAGTGAAAGACCAAATTTCCAAACTGTTAAAACAAGGAATCATTGAACCCTCGAGTTCACCTTGGAATGCCACTGTCTGGGTAGTCCCAAAGAAAATGGACGCTTCGGGCAAACAATAATGGCGTATGGTGATCGATTACCGTAAACTTAATGAAATCACCATCGACGACAAATACCCGTTGCCAAACATTTCCGACCTGCTAGATCAATTAGGGAAATGCCAGTACTTCAGTACACTGGATTTGGCATCTGGATTTCACCAAATTGAAATTAATCCAGCCCATGTTGCCAAAACCGCTTTTTCGGTTGAGAACGGACACTATCAATTCTTGAGAATGCCTTTTGGTCTCAAGAACGCTCCTGCCACATTCCAACGTGCTATGGACAACATCTTGATGGGTATACAAAACGAAAGATGTCTTGTATACATGGACGATATCATTGTCTATTCCCCTTCCATCCAAGAGCATATCACCAGACTTTCCGAAATTTTTAAACGTCTCCGAAACTCGAATTTTAAGATTCAGCCAGATAAGTGTGAATTCCTCAGAAAAGAAGTAGCCTATCTTGGTCATGTAATAACCCCTGATGGCGTTAAGCCCAATCCAGATAAAGTGGATTGTATAAAAAACTTCCCACAACCCAAAAGTCCTAAAGAAATAAAATCATTCTTAGGTCTTGCCGGTTACTACCGACGCTTTATCCCAAACTTTGCTAAGGTTGCGAAACCCTTGACCACACTATTGCAAAAAGATGCAGTCTTCGATTTCGATAGCGAGTGTGTTAAGTTATTCGATACCTTGAAAAATGATTTAACAACATCTCCTGTACTGATCTACCCCAACTTCGAAGAACCGTTTGTGCTTACTACGGATGCAAGTGCCTTTGCAATATCCGGCGTACTTTCCCAAGGACCTATTGGTAAAGATCTTCCGATAGCCTATGCATCTCGTACACTGTGCAAAGCAGAGACGAGGTATTCTACGATTGAAAGAGAACTCCTAGCTATTGTTTGGAGTGTAAAACATTTTAGACCCTATTTGTACGGTCGAAAATTTAAATTGGTCACAGATCACCGACCATTAACTTGGCTTTTTTCTTGCCGTGATACCGGTAGTAGGTTAGCAAGATGGCGCCTCAAGTTAGAGGAATACGACTATGAAATAGTCTACAAGCCAGGCAAAGCCAACAAAAACGCCGATGCCCTATCCCGCATTAAACTACCTACGAATGTTAACGCCCATAACCCTAGTGATGAAGAAGGTTCCCCTTCTACTCAATTTCTCGAAAATGAATTTGATGTATTTGCCCGCCTTTATAAAACCACCTGTTTAATAGACTATTCCAAAATTCAATTTTCTAACTCCCAACTTCTAGACAAAAGCCACAAACACATAGTCACATTTTTCTGACAAAATACCCTTTCTGATCTTCATGAAAAAATCATCGAAGATATATTCGAAACCAATCTCGAATTTTCTGCAGACAAAATTAACATCGCTTCTAGTCAGACTGACAAAGATAGGAAATATTATATAATTCCCGTACCGTATGATCCTGCGACTTGCGTACAAAATCTCTTCACCCTCATTTTAAATAACAAAGGTATATTTGATTTGTCCCAACAAATCTACGTCGAAAATAACCTAGATCTGCCCCTCCAAGAAATATTTTCTTTCATATTTTCCGACGAAAGTATCAAAATTGTCATTTGTCAGAATGTAACAAAAACTCCAAGCCCTGATGAAATTCCAATCATTTTAGACCAATACCATTGCGGTAAGAAAAATATCCACAGAGGTATTAACTAAACTATCAGACGTACCCGTGAACGATACCATTGGCCCGGTTTGACTAAAGATGTCGAACATTTCATCAAGAAATTTGTCAAAAAACTAAAATCTGCCGAAAAAAAATCAGTACCCCTTTGGTTGTTACAGAAACTCCAAAAGCTCCATTTGAACGCATCAATATTGACATTCTAGAAGTCCCGCCTCGGTGCTATGCTCTTACAATCCGAGATGAACTTACAAAATTTTCCCAAGCCTATCCTATTAACGACAAGTCTGCTAAATCTGTCGTGAATACACTTCTTTTTTATTTTCAACATTACGGTACACCCCTTCGAATACATTGCGACTATGGCAAAGAATTTGACAATGCTCTTATGAAAGATCTCTGTAGTCTTTACGATATCAAAATGACATTCTCTAGCGTTAGTCATCCCCAGTCCAATGGATCGATCGAACGATTCCATGCCACTTTATTGGTAATGATTAGAACGCATATATCTGAAAATCCGAACGAACACCCCTTTAATATCCTACCTATGCTGTTCAGTGCTACAATAGCACAAGGAACAAAACCACAGGATTTACTCCCTACGAACTTGTCTTCGGACATACATCTGGTCGTCCCCCAGAACACGTCTACCTTGAAAAGGAATTGATGTCTAAATACCTTCGAGATATTCGGAATAAGCTCGAATATTATTAAAATAAAATGCCCGTGCCAGAACGGACGAACAAAAGCAAAACGCTAAGGTTCGTTTCGATAACAGAGTATCACCGAACCTCCAAACGTACAAAATTGGTGACAAAGTCTTTGTCAAACAATCCCAAATTTCCAATAAGCTTCAAAACAAATTCGATGGACCATATGGGGTCATTCAAGTATTTGAAAATTCGGCATTGCTCAAAAATCCAGAAACAAATAGAACAACTAAAGTCAATTTCGACAGACTGAAACTATGTTTTGAGACTTAGTTTCTCTTCCAGGTGCAGTCTGCTGTTTCTTGCGGCTGTTTGTACGGCCCAGATTGACATCCAACCCATTAACAACACATTAGGTATTTACTTCCACGAAGATGGCCCTCTCAAAATTTCTAATGAAGTTTGGACACTACTCGTTTACAAAGATCTTGAACTAATCAAAAAGGCGCTCGACGATAACAATAATATCCTGGAACACTTAACCGCTCTCGTAAATGAACCCAAAAATCGCATGAAAGTATTTAGAAGTGAAATTAAGACATACGAGCCTTCTCTACCAAATTTCCCGTTCCTTGAAAACCAAATATTACGAAATTTTCGACGATACAACTAGCGCATCGCGAATGAAACGTGGCATCATTAATGCCATAGGTACAATTTGGAAAGCAATAACAAGTAACCTCGATTCATCTGATGGTGAATATTATAACGACTGCATTAACAAAATTTCCAAAGACGAACATGAGCTTGAAAACCTGATGAAAAATCGGATCTCAGTAACCATGTCGGTTATTAAGAACTTCACTAATACTATTCAGAAACGGCAAATTGACGAAGCCACTTTTAACGAAGACATAAAGGTTATTTAAAATAGAATTTATGAAATTTCAGATGATCCTGCCTTTTATGAAGCTAGATTGCAATTTTTGGAACTTTGCGAACAACTAATGGAAAGTTATATGCTTCTAGAAGAGACAATTAACGATATTCTCAATTCCATTGCTTTTGAACGTTTGAAAATTATTCATCCTTCGATAATTACTCGTCAGGATTTAGTAAATTCTCTTCAAGAAATCTCTCATTCCTTATCAAAAAACAATTTACCTATGCCAGTCAATTTGGCAACAGTATCAGAATATCTCAATTTAATGGAACTTCAAGCATTTCAAACAAAAACAAAAGTAGTTTTCGTCCTACGCATCCCCTTGTTAGAACCTGAAGTTTACACTTTATACAAGGCGATTCCTCTACCCATTTCAGATGAACGTACAGGTCTATTTCATGTAATCTCTACCTTACAGAGATACGTTGCCAAAGATAGCGATTCCCTTTTGTACGTCTCCTTTCAAAATCTGGGTAGTTGCAAAATTCTCCAATCACAGGTTAAGATCTGTTTTAACCTCCTACCATATCCAATAGACAACAATGCAGTCTGCGAAGCACAACTGTTGCGAAATCCGGTCGATCTGCCAGCAACATGTCAAATAGCCATTGTGGCTCTGCAGGATTATAAAATCCAGGAATTAGCAACCAATTTTTGGTTGATTACCATATCTAGCCCGCTGCCCATCACAATGAAATGCGGACAACATGAAACAACTACAAAGGTGATCAAAGCTAATACACTTTTGAAAATGCAGCCCGAATGCAGTGGATTCATAGGCACTACAAGGCTTCATGCCAGATATTCTGTTAACGCTTATAAGGATATCACTTATAAAAGCCACCTTGTAGAGATACCCTACAAATGCTGCAACCATCTCCCTGATAAACAAAATTTGCCGAACCTGAAACCGACCAAGCTAACCAAGATCGATACAGAAGAGCTAGAGATCGCCAACCACAAGTTGAACCAGTATTCTGAACAACTTGATAAACTTATTAATGAGCCGTTTGTTTCACGACATATCTCCTGGTTTACGTACGTCGTCATAACCCTGCTAGCCATCATCTTAGCCCTCTACATCTTCTGCAAGTGCAGAAAACGCCGACCACTCAGTATTTGTGCATCAAATTACCCAGCTGATGGACCGCCACCAGGAACGTCGAAAGTCAGATACATCCCCAGACTTTTTCCACGTCGAAGACCAACCATCTAACCCCATGAAGAAGAAATTGAACTACAGTAGTGTTCAGTGAGTGAAAAGTTCCAATTGTGAAAAATCAATTTTCCTTTTCATTTTTAATGACATTTTTGTACGCCTTGCTTTTAACGTTTTGTTTCAGCATTTACTTGTTTATGCTAACAATTTTATTTTCTAGAATCTATATTTTCTGGTGTTATTTTGCAATTTGTATTTTGCAATTTTATTAGTCCTACTTTTATATTTTTATGTTTTACAATGTTTACAATTTTACATTTCTACATTTTTACATTTTTGAATTTTTATATCTTTTACACTTTTCTAATTTTGTCAAAAGTTGTCGCATGGCAACAACTTTTTGTAATAGGGGGAAGTTGTTATATGCACTCAAAACAATGGACTTACTATTGCATACAATGTTTCACCAGACGCTAGCTCAGCAACAGATAACGACTTCTCACTAACTCGTTGTTTACGCTTTATTTTCTAGAAGTGCTTTGTAAGCACACCAATAGTATAAATAGGCCTTGCGCCCATTTCATGTTGTTGAATACCCGGTTAGACTCCGTCACGTCAAGTAATTGTAAACGTTTGTAACGGACAATAGCTACTGTCCTCAAATAATTTTTTTTAAAAGTAAAGTTGAATTTAAATGATATAACATGTATAACAACACCTGATTATTATTTTTTATGAGTCACATTTAACGCCAGCCTAAGCAACTCGGGGCATGATATATTTTATTTGTCTATTATCTTATTTAATGCAGAACTACCAGCGTTAAATAACAAGTAAGTAGGCACGAGTATGTCGTGTCAGTCCCGATGACTGGCAGCTCACCATTGGAATCCTTCAGCGTCACTCACCAGCAAATTACAAGTGACTGACTCAATGCATTAATACAGGGTCCTCAAAGTTAGGGATTTCCTTTACAAATCCCTAAGATAACCAACATATTAAGCTGCGAAAAATTCTAAAAAGCCATTCCGACCCTGCCTCCTTTCCTCCTATGTCAGAGGGTATGTTTCTTGGTACTACCCCTAAGGGAGTCAGTATCCAAATCAGGCGCCGCGCGGCGTGTAAGTTAACCTAGCTAATAAACAAAACCGCATTTGGAAACTGAAATTGGATCCTTTTTACAACAATGATGTAGTAGTAGTATTTTCAAGATCCTATTGATAATCTGCGAGTGCGTTTGACTGCCCAGAACGTCGCCGTTCCTCGATAGTTCCATCCGAGTTGCATAGGTTTGCTTATAATAATAACAATAATAATAATAATAATAATAATAATAATAATAATAATAATAATAATAATAATAATAATAATAATGATAATGATAATGATAATGATTAATGATAATGATAACGATAACGATAACGATAACGATAACGATAACGATAACGATAACGATAACGTTAACGATAACGATAACGATAACGATAACGATAACGAAAACGATAACGATAACGATAACGATAACAACAACCATCAACGCTAACGATAGTGATAACGATAGTGATAACCATAGTGACAACGATAGTGACAACGACAGACAGTGACAACGACAGACAGTGACAACGACAGACAGTGACAACGACAGCCAGTGACAACGACAGGACAGCCAGTGACAACGACAGCCAGTGACAACGACAGCCAGTGACAACGACAGCCAGTGACAACGACAGCCAGTGACAACGACAGACAGTGACAACGACAGACAGTGACAACGACAGACAGTGACAACGACGGTGACGGTGACAACGACAGACAGTGACAACGACAGACAGTGACAACGACAGACTGTGACAACGACAGACAGTGACAACGACAGACAGTGACAACGACAGACAGTGACAACGACAGACAGTGACAACGACAGACAGTGACAACGACAGACAGTGACAACGACAGACAGTGACAACGACAGACAGTGACAACGACAGGCAGTGACAACGACAGACAGTGACAACGACAGACAGTGACAACGACAGGCAGTGACAACGACAGACAGTGACAACGACAGACAGTGACAACGACAGACAGTGACAACGACGGACAGTGACAACGACGGACAGTGACAACGACGGTGACGGTGACGGTGACGGTGACGGTGACGGTGACGGTGACGGTGACGGTGACGGTGACGGTGACGGTGACAGTGACAGTGTCAATGACGGTGACGGTGACAGTGTCAATGCCGGTGACAGTGACAGTGACAGTGTCAATGACAGTGACAGTGTCAATGACAGTGACAGTGTCAATGACAGTGACAGTGACAGTGACCGTTACAGTGACGGTGTCAATGAAGGTGTCAATGACAGTGTCAATGACAATGAAAGTGTCAATGACAATGACAATGACAATGACAGTGGCAATGACAGTGGCAATGACAATGACAATGAAAATGACAACGATAACGGTAACGGTAAAGATGGTGATGGTGATGGTGATGGTGATGGTGATGGTGATGGTGATGGTGATGGTGATGGTGATGGTGATGGTGATGGTGATGGTGATGGTGATGGTGATGGTGATGGTGATGGTGATGGTGATGGTGATGGTGATGGTGATGGTGATGGTGATGGTGATGGTGATGGTGATGGTGATGGTGATGGGATGGTGATTGATGGTGATGGTGATGGTGATGGTGATGGTGATGGTGATGGTGATGGTGATGGTGATAGTGATAATGATAATAAGGATAGCGACGACGACGACGACGACGACGATGACGGTAACGGTAACGGTAACGGTAACGGTAACGGTAACGATGATAATAATAATAATAAAAATGATTCTTCTAGTTATCAATTTACTATGGAGATAAATGGGCTTTTAAGTACATATTATCTTATGCACAAATACCTTAAGACTACATTCAAATTGTTGAGCCATTTTCAGCCATTTCAACTCCTTGATCTTAGAGGAGACATGACTTTATTTTCGAAGACCACAGCAGTTGTATTTCGTTCGTTGGATACTGCACCGACATCGATCCGAGACGAGGATTATATAAAGTTAAAGCATAGTTAAGGCTGGACATTATCAAACTTTCACCTAGCTTCTTACGCGTTTTTAATTTCAGAATGAATCTATTAGTATATTGTAGTTTAATTTGATGTAGGTGCTTTTCGATAGATGACTCACATATTTGTCAAATCTTAAACTAAGGTCGAAGATGACACCAAGATTTTTTGCTTATTCCACAATAGGAATACATTGTTGATACTCAATGCAATCATGTCCCTTACTCTATTGTACAAATGCTTAGGACAAAAAAGCAAGCAAGTGCTCTTATCCGGATTAATCTTCAGCATGTGTTTTTACATAAATCTTGGCAAGATCGTGATTTACTTTATACGACCTTCATCCAGATATGACAAGTCAAAGTGAAGCGATAGTTGCGTATCATCCGCATAAATTTGTAGAGCACAATGTTCAACACATGAATGTAAATCAAAATTATATATCAAATACAGCTAAAGACCTAAAACAAAAACCCGTGAGGGGCACCTACAGAAATCGCCACAGGTTGGTTGAGTAAGCTTCAAAAAACTTAAGGGGAATGCCACAAAGTCAAATATACTTTAACTTACTCAACAAAATTTTTTAGTTAACCGTGTCGAACTCCTTAGAGAAGTCAATCATTACTAAAACTGTGTCAATACATTTATCCATATTATTTAAGGCATTGTCTGTCAAATGTAGTTGTAGAGAAATTGTACTGTGCCCAGCACAATCCAGACAGGGAGTGAATTGTTCATCTCTAAGTATTCAATTAGTTACCTAGGATCTCTGGAATGCTTACCGGTCTAAACACAGATAGTTTTAAATTATCGTACAAAAGCCGCCTGGGTGGTCACAGTAGAAGGTCTAGGTAGGCCCAGATATTGCAAATTTAGAAAGAAGGAAATAAGTTCGGGTTTTTGAATTGAACAGCGACAACTTCAAGCAGTAATTGCAAACAAAACATGTGTCAGGGCAATAGGTAATTAAAACGCCGCACCTAATAAAAGTGAATATTTCTTTTCGATTTCATTTTTAAGTTTTCGATGCTGTTTTACCGCAAATTAGCGTTGTTATTTCAAACGTAGCTCTTTCTGGAATAGACAGCTCAAACTTTCAGGCCACTCTGTATAATTGTTCAAAAATTATGTATATTCAAACAAATAGAAGAGCTTGCAAAAATATTCCGTTAATCCTTGTGGATATCTCTGTTGCACTATACAAATATTTGTTATGTTTCTTATTTATCTGGTTGGATGGATACATATATACAAATAGATTGCATGCCGTTCCAAAATAGTAAAATAGTATGGTACTTCAGGGGAAAGGGTAGAGAGACACCACACGGACTCTAGCGAGGGAACACGTGTGCATGCATCATGCACACATTCGGGCCCCGCCTACGAGATCCGCCCGGTGGTACCTCCGCGTACGACAGTCAGAGACCGTCTACCACCTAGCAGTTTTGGAAACGTGCACAAACTAACTTACTTTTGAAATCACCTATTAGGGTTTTGTGTACCAATTTTAACAGTATTTGTCATGTATGTGACATTTTTATTATAAATTGAATAACATAAAATGTGTCCTCAATCTCGAATAACTTCAAACTTGTCTTGTTTTGCTTCTTTACGTTGATAACTTGTATGTGTTACTTTTAGGTGTTAATGAAATGTAGCTACTTTTTGTAATGTTTGCCCTGTGAATGGATTTTTCTGTTAAGCAATCTAATGCTATCATTATTGTTGATCCTATTTTGTAAAATAGAAACAGTATATATACCGTTCATTTTTGTGCGCTCGTTAGTATGTTTGCTTTTACAGTTTGTAAGCTTTCAAAATCAATATATAAGACAAACATCAGGCTATTGTATTTTCTTATATCGATAAAAAGCAAAGTTGTTTTACAAGCAAAGGTATTTCACAGAAATTGCTAATGATACCACTGAGGGATTCTCCTAATTCCATAAATGTTACAGCAATAAATATTGTCATTGTTCCGTGTAGAAATTCAAGTGTAAATATATCTCAAAAAGGTTTAATTAACTCGGCGAATCATTTAGCGAATTCTCTGAATGGTCAGGTTTAGCAAAATAACTCCATATTAGGCATCAAACGTGTCTGCTTGCAGCAATAACAAATTAATATTGAAGGAATTTCCGTCATGATTCTTTAGAACTGAAGAATTATTGTTGTTATATGTAGCTACTTTATTGCCTATAATATGCTTGTACACACGTTCACGTTCCTAATACGATATCATTATATTTTTCTTGAAGAGAGTGCTTAGATACATATTTTTGTCATCTAATAAAAAAATGTAATAGAATAGACAATCGATAATAGGGTGTTCCAGTCTTCGTGAACGTTTTATAATCTTTTCATCTTAAGCATTTTATATATATATATATATATACAGGGTGACTTTGAAGTTGAGTCATTAATTTTCAGATAATGATTGTAGAAGGAATATAAACCAAAATATGTGTGTAAAAATAAAAAAAAAATTAAAAAAAAATGTTTACCTTGTTTTATAAAGTATCCTCCCGACAAGTATTTCAGTGCGGACCTGTATTTGATCGTGAGGTCCCCTGTGAGGTCTTAAGTCACCTGATTCACGAGCCCGTTGTACTACATTAACAAAGGCACGAGGGGTTGGTTGCACTCGATTGGGAAACCGATCCGCATAAACATGTGCCATTTTTTATTTCGTTTGAGCCACGCAACAGATACAACTATTCACTGACACTGACTGTATACAAATGAATGAAATAATTCGTTCCAAATTCTTTCGCTTTTTTGTTTCCGATGCGATGAACCGATACGACGGGTTATATCCGTTGTCGCCAAACACGAGACAGGGCGGTACTCAAACTTCCAAAGGGCTATAACTTTGTTACTTTAATTTTACCAGAAAAATGGTAAAGGAAAAAAACATTTCTTTTGATCAGATCTACTCACTGTTAAAATAAATGACTCAACTTCGAAGTCACCCTGTATATAGGAGCAGTAGTCCTTGCCATTTCCGACGACCAGTTCGGCGCAAAAAAACAATTAAATCGTTTATTGGGAATTGGCAAAACTTAAAGCTTAATGAACTCTTTTGACTGAAGTCTCGAGCTTTCGACAAACAATGTTATCATCTTCAGGAGCTAAAACACAAATGTATCCGGCCTTCTGAAGATCAAGGTGCTTGGCCTATGTAAGCTTAATTATAACTATTAATTAAGTCAAGCAACGGAACCCTTAACCAAAACTGTCTATCTCAACAGTTGCAACAACTGTAATTTAGTTTACATAGGCCAAACATCTAGATCTTTAAAAGGCAGGATAACTCCACACAAAAGCAACACCAGATCACACCCAGAAAGATGTTCTTTGGCATCACATGTTAATACTACCGGTCATTCTACGAGTATGAGTTATGGAAGTATTAGGTTGCTTGACAAAGAACCGTTCAAAACGTCGATTTTTGGAAATGTCCCACGTCCTCTTGACAGATAATTGTATGAATAAACAGGCTGATGTTAAACAACTCTGAAGCCGACTACTCAGACCCAAGACTTTTTCTTCGTAAGAAGACAGCAGGATTAGGTCACCTCCAGCAAGCTGTACGCTGGAGAGACATCACCCAGCAATTTTTGGTAGCCCGACGTATCCATGCTATAGTGCTAATCACTTAGTAAGTTATTGAAAATCTTCACACCGTTCAAAGAGAGAAGACTTCAAGAACCATTTGCGATTTACTCTTTTTATTAATCTTAAATGTTCGTAATTATTTTAGTAACATACCATACCCGACTGATACTCTACCTTTAAACTTATCCAATAGAGTAGAAAATAATGCCCAGATAACTACGAACTCAGCCAACGACACGATAGACTTATTAAAATTTATTAACTGATTAGCAAGGTGCATTTCAAAAACCAAACCAAAATTATATTGATTTTTTTCAAGAAATACAAGAAAAATTAGATGCTCTTAGAGATTACGCTAATGTTG
Organism: Acanthoscelides obtectus; assembly: GCA_963669975.1. Lineage (NCBI taxonomy): Eukaryota > Metazoa > Arthropoda > Insecta > Coleoptera > Chrysomelidae > Acanthoscelides > Acanthoscelides obtectus. The sequence goes on from CAVLJG010000003.1 coordinate 71,712,130, forward strand.
AATTGGGTGATGCTGCTCCACATCTAAGCAAAATGTATACTAGACAACCTTAAACTCATCAAAAATTCTACGTAAACACTTGTAGATAGCCAGGGAGCAGAAACAGTCAGCAAAAATACATAAAAATAAGCTTCTATTTAATGGTGTTGCTTATAGTGCCCAGGAATTAGAACTGGAAGAAGATATTTCTGAACAAGGTTTCGTGTTGTACACCTCTGTTATTATATCCCTACCTACCGTGGCCTATGTATTGTGTGTCTACCAATAAATGCCCTGACGGGTCCCTGGGAGAGAAGAATTTGTGTCCCTGTCAAATCCTCATATTAGGGTTGTACACAAGGTATAAGCTTTATGTATCCCCAAAGCGGAAGTTTTTTTTCCCACCCTTTAGCAAGACTTTAATGTCTGCACATGCCTACTCTGTGTTTCCTTTCATTTAGATAACCACGATAGCTCTCAATAAAGATGAAGTATCTGGCTAATGGGACTAGATCCTAGTGCCAATAAAAAAAATAAATTATGTAGCTTTGCCAATAACCAGTGAAAACAAAAATCTTGGCATATGGCTGGACTCTGATCTAAGATATACAAAACATGTTAATCACTTGTGTCAGGCCTCCTATAACGTGTTAAGACAACTTTATCCCAGCAGGAGTATGTTATCAAAATTCACGAAGGTCAAACTAGGTGAAGCTTTGATTTTGTCCAAACCGGCTTACTGTGACTCCATATGTGGACCTGCCCTTTTGCAAACAGATATTTTACGCATTCAGCGAATTCAAAATTCTTGCATCAGGTTTGCATATGGTATCCGAAAGTATGACCACATCAGTGAGAGCTTTATGGATTCTGATTCGCTTACTATGATTAACATAAGAAAACTCCATTTTCTCACATCTGTACACAAGATCGTTGCAAGTAGAACACCTACTTATTTACACAATAAACTTACCAGACTGCCTGATAATAAAGTAACTCGCAATAAACATGTTTTGGTTATTCCTCAGCATTCAACGGTTCTGTTTAAGTGCAGTTTTTCATACAATGCTGCGAAACTGTTTAACAGCTTGGCAGTAGATCCCAAAAATCTAAGCCAATTTTAAAAAAAGATTGAAAGCTGATCTCCTGCACGAACAAGGGCCTGAGATATAACCAAACCTCGCTACGTTTTAAAGGATAATGTGCCAGTATGTTTCTTTTAAGTCGTCTTGTTCTTTTTTGCATGAATTGTGCTCTCATAAAAATAGCATTGGCCATGATCTCGTATGTTCTATTTTGTATTGTATATTATGTTTTTATATATATTTTGTATGAGTGTTATTTTTTGTGGGTTTAGTTGAAAAGCAGCTTATGTTGAACTACGCCTTTCATCATTTTATCATTGAGTTTTTTTCCTTAATTTATTTATAATGAAGAATAAATACAATTTATTATTATTATTATTTTTATTGTTATTAGTATTATTATTATTATTATTATTATTATTATTATTATATATTACCGGAATAACAAGTCCATATCGCGAACACTTACATTTTCATGATCCTAAAACTTTAGATGTATGTCTCCAATTATGCCAAAAGTACGATAATCTGCAAGTACAAAATGATTATAAGAAGGAAACACTTCAAAATTAACCAAATGAAGTTTGCAGAAATACAAGTCACGTCATGAGACCCTCTCAACAGTACTCCATACGACCTACCTATACTATAAACTTTACGATGCCACAAACTTCTAGATTTCCAACATGGCTAATGTACCATGACTGCATCCCGGCGTTTAAACAAAAACCGAATAACAATAATAATAATAATATAGTACATATTTCAAGCCACAACCAATATTTTATAATACTTATCGCCCCACACCAGTGTCTACATCAACCGTTAATAGAACACCAAATCAACCTCAAACGCCAAAATATCGTCCATCATTCAGACCTAATGCTTTCACCAATAATGGTCAACCAAGCAATTTTGTATCCGAAAAATTAACAAATTTAGACCAACCAGTCTATGAAGATTTTTACTTTGAAAACTATGAAAAGACACTACCACCTGAACAAGTAAGTGACGAACAGTTCGAACGATTCCAAAAACATCCAGACAACAAAACGAATTAAATATAAATGCTTATACCAATGAGATAAATCATTCAATTTTATTAGCTAAATTTAAATATTACGGTTTTTCTGACTCTTCAATTGGTACGATCAATAACTTCATAAAAAATAGATCGAAAAAAGTTGATATTGATATGAATTCATCACCAGATACTTTAATATCCTCGGGAGTACCCCAATTAACAGTACTTGCACCACTCCTTTTTATTCTTTACATAGCAGATCTGGACAAAGTGGTAAAATATTGCAATATACAGTTCTTTGCCGATGATTCTCAATTATACAACAATTTCGATACTGACAAAATTATAGTTGCAGAATCTCAAATAGAATAGGATTTAACGGCTATTGATAATTACGCAAAAAGTCATAACCTACGTTTAAATCTTATAAAATCAAAAGTTATATTTTCTAACAAAAAATAAGGAAATATATATATATATATATATATATATATATATATATATATATATATATATATATATATATATATATATATATATATATTATTAAGATATAACTTGAGACGTGGTCATTGTCGTCTAGACCAGTTAGGTGAAAAATTAAAGCTTCCGCCTTTTGTTGGGTACTTCGACAAAATTTAAGCAAAGAGGACTCCTGCCGAAGTACCCAACAAAAGGCGGAAGCTTTAATTTTTCACCTATATTAAGATATATACAAATATATCTCTGGATGGCGAAATTATTCAAGTACACGAATTAGTTAATAACTTGGATATTTTTCTTGACGACTGTCTAAATTTCATTCCACATGTGAATCATATTACTAAAAGTTGTTTTTCAGTGCTTCGCCAATTATACCTTAATAAACAAATCTTCGACTACACAACTAAGAAAATTCTATGCGAATCATTCATCATTTCAAAAATTACATATTATGATATTAGTTACCATTTATTTTTATATTCGCTGTCTATAAAACGCTTGCAAAAAATTCAAAATTCTTGCTGTAGATTAGAAGAAAACTTGAAAAAGTATGAGAATATTTCGATATCTTTTCAAAAACTAGGTTGATTATGTACTTCAAAATTATATAAATATCAGTTACTACGTTATGTTCATAAACTCCAAATTACCTCATTACCTCCGTTTTTAAAGGAAAAACTACTAACTCGTATGTGTGTTCATTCTAGAGATATTCGCTTCCCAAATACACTCACCATGCCTATCCACAGAACTTTATTTTTCCATAAAGGCTTCACTTTTAATGCGATTTACCTATGTAATTCATTACCCCTGACATTAAATCATTAACATTTGATAACTTTAAGACATATCAAGAATCTGCCTTTAGAGTGACAAAATTAAAAATACTTCCTTCACTTCTACTTATAAAAATAGTATTTATTCAGTTACGAGTAATTATACTAAATATCTATAATACTTATGTTAAATTATGTATGTTTGTCATTTATCTATTTTATTCATGTTTATATTTATTTTTGTATGGGCTAAGAGGAGTAACAGCTTAAGCTACACTTCGCCCAAATAAAAAAACGTTATCATTATTATTATTATTATTATTATTATTATTATTATTATTATTATTATTATTATCTATGAAAATCTATTTGAAATCAAGGCATGTAAAAATAAAAAAGTTCTATTTCGCGAGTGGGGTATAGATTTCGGAACTGAATTTAAACTAATTAACTGGCACGATGCTTACGATTTTATTGTATGATATTATGACCTACAGAAATTAAATTGTTTATTTAATATAACCAATAATCAATTGTATTTAGAAAACTTCAGTATCTTTTGCAAAACTGATAAGCAACCGAAACGTGAACCAAATAACATTGAGGAAATACCACTAATTTATAGTGACCTCCCGGACGGATACACTTTAGTTCGGTCGTTGGAATATAAAGGTAGTAACGATTATTTTCCCGAAGTTGTGTGTAGGATTGAAAACTATCTAATCCGGTACCCAGAAGATCTATGTATGTCTTTTAGAATTGAATAACATTCAAAGCGAACCTATTGAACCATATCAAATAATACAAATACCGATAAAAAGTGCCAAAGTGAAAATGAGTGAATTAATTCGCAGTTCTCCTATGAACTCAGAAGAAAAAGATAAAATTTTGAAGTTATGTCAACAATATACACATGCCTTTTTGAAACCAAATGAAAAATTAGAACCTTGTAATGTTAGAAACCACAAAATTAGAACTAAACATGATGATCCGATTTTTGTCAAATCATACCGTTACCCATATCATTTGAAAAAGGAAATTCAAAACCAAATTAACAAATTATTAGAAGATGAAGTAAAGCGCGCCAGTATTAGTTCTCCGGTCTGGATAGTAGACAAAAAACCAGATACGTTAGGTAAAAGGAAATACGGAATGGTAATTGACTTTAGAAAATTAAATGAAGTAACCATAGAAGATAAATATCCGTTACCGAGAACGGAAGAAATTTTTTAAAATTTGGGTGAAGCAAAATACTTATCTACTTTAGACTTAGCTCAAGGCTTCCATCAGATACCTATGGACCCAAGTTCAATAGAAAAAATCGCATTCACAGTTGAAGAAGGCCATTACGAATACGTACGAATGCCCGTCGGTCTTAAAAAAGCCCCAGCAACATTTCATCCCATGATGAACTACGTTTTACTATCTTATGTAGGAAAATTTTGCTTCGTGTACCTCGATAACATGGTCATCTTTCCAAAATTTCTGCGAGAACATACATATGTGTCATTTAAAACTTATATTCAAGTCTTTAATAAAACATCAGCTAATAATTCAATTAGATAAAGCTGATTTTTTGAAAAAAGATGTGCCATTCTTAGGACACATAATAACTGCAGAAGGTATTTTACCTAATACGGATAAAATGAAAGCAATTCAAAATTTTCCGTTATCAAAAACCATAAAAGAAATACAATCATTGCTAGGACTTGCAAATTGTTATCGTAAGTTCATTAAAGACTTCGCTAAACTTTTACGAAAAGGATATTGATCCTAATAATAACGTCGATATCATAAAAAAGAAATTAATGTTAGAGGAATATGATTTTGAAATTCAGTATAAAAAAGGTAAAGAAAATTTTGTTACCGATGCATTAAGCCGTATTGAAATTAATATTAACGAGGGCGACGATTTACTTTCTATCTTACCAAATGTAACAGAAAACCGTACTCTCAGTAATGAAGAGCTAGACGAGATTTTATAAACACAAACTGCAGATTCAGAGAATATCCCTCTTAGCCAACTAAAAGCTACTAACCCAGGTTATCAAGCCATAGATCACCTCTTACCTGAAAGCAATACTAATATAAACTTTTGCAGAAAATAGAAACTTTTATCATTTCAAAAACAGAATCTTTATCATTTAGAAAGATAAATTTCAAGTTGATGTAGTATCCAATGGAACCATCAACTGTACCATTGTACGTAGCAAGGAACCCGAACAACTTCTAAATTTACTAAAAAAATATTGTAAACCTAACACTAATTACGGAATCTACTATTTTGATCCATCAATCATGATACATCTATACCGAACCTTGAATGAATATTTTTCACATAAACAAATAACTATGGCTAAAACTAGCTACAGAACGATTTATTTAGATAAAAAGGAAGCTTTAGAAGAATCACCACTTTACCACTCTCAAACACATAAATGATATTAACGGAACATACGAACATTTCAAACCAAAATTCTATTGTCCAGATATGAAAAATATAATAACAAATTATGTAAACAGCTGCGACTTATGTCTATTAGTCAAATATGAACGAAGACCTCCTGATATACCTGCCTTACTCTTTGCCAAAAATCAATTTCATCATATTTTGGTTGATGTCAATAAGATTGACAAATTTCAATTCCTAACAATAATAGATTTATTCAGTCGTTACGCGCAGGCATACCAAATTAACTCCCAACCTTCCAACGAAGTCTACGACAGAAGAATCGACTGTGTTCAAAATTAAATTAATCAAAAAAAGATCAACGCATTTGAAAAATCCAGAACTAAATTTTTACGTGCAAGAGATAAACGAAATAACGGAAAATCTTCCCAAATACCAATCTTAAGAGTTCATAGGTATAATATATAAAACACACTTGTGACAATTGAAGGAGAAACTTCTGACATAATAACTCAAGCTATAGATGGTTATTTATTATTTTACTACCACACAATTTATTTTTCTATCAACTTGACCAAACTAGATGAAAATATAAAACAGATTAAATTTAATCGTCACTTTGCTTATTTTAATCAAGATAATCTGCACGTTCAAGAGTTAAAATTAGAATACGATAACCTTAACAGTTAGGTATCAAATTTTAGACCATCAAAAAACTAAAAGAGCTGGGTAAGCACCATAATGAAGTATATTTTGAGAAATCTTGATCAGAATGGCTTAGTATAAATCAATAAAAACCTAGATACTGTACGGTCTAATCAAGATACCTTTAATGAACAAAATACTAAAACTATAACTTTTATGAAAACACCTAGCGAAAAATTTGGCCAAAATACAAAACATATACAATCTCAACTTGTGTCTAACCTAAAGCGCTATAACAATCTCAACAACCAAGTAGACGATTTGAGATACATTATATATGAACTCATAATTATACAGCAACTTAAAGACTACACTACTACCTGAGTAATTAGTACACACCTTGAATTTTGGAAAAAATACCAACTTACATTCTTTAGACTTATGTGTGAATGATATTAACAGCATTCAAGAAACATTACAACATTATCGTTCTGCAAATCGATTGCTACCCATACATAAGCTGCATATGATCGAATTTATTAACCTTTGTATATTCGGAACCATTATTAAACAAAAATAAATTATATTTGTTATGAAGGCACCTATTTTAAAAGAACATATCAACCAGCAAAGTATACTCTGAATTTATTCTAGGACGAATTATAAAGTTCCCACAGAATTATCTCGTAAGAGATTCTGTAAAAATAAAATTATACTAAGCAATCTGCTGTGCCTCAAATTATCGGAAACAGAATGTTCTTTTCAAAATCTAAATGCTTTTACTGACTTTCTGCAGAAAACTCCATTGCATCCTTATCAAACAATAACTACTTAATAAATATTCGAAAGCCTGAAAACTTAATAACACAGAATCAAATGTTCTTAATAAACTCATAATCAATTATCTCCATTACTGAACCAGTACCTATATTAGATCAAGTATTAAACCCAAAAGGTGTAACTAAAAAACTAATTATTCCAAGGATAGAATTTACGTTTTATTTTTTTTTATTTTATTTACTAATTCCCCAAACTTTGCCATACTACATAACCAAGACAAGAACATTACTACTTTACATCACATATTAAAAGATATCAGCCATTAGATAAACAAGGTAATCACTTATGTACTTCTTATTGTATTAAGTTCAATCTAAGATTATATAAGATATTACATAGATTTTGTTTTAATAAATCGACAAAGCTTCCCGATCGTTCTTATGGAGGGACGAGTTAAGGTACCAGGTATGGCTCTTAATAATATGAATCGACTTTTAGGCGTATCTTAGTTATTTGTTTTTGATGTATTTCAGAAAGCATATTGAAGACATTTCCCAAGTATTATTGTTATCAGTGGCGAAGCGTCCATGTAACCATTGTTACCATTGGTAACAGCTACAAACCTTAAAAATAAATATTTTATGACTAAGTACCCCTACTGTGAAATAATTTCATTTATTTGTTTACCAACAGCTATGTGTAATAGTAATGCAGTGAATAGCAAATTAGCCCCACGAAAATAATGCGCCCTATAGTGTTTAGGTTTTGCGAACACGATGAAGCTGACTCGCCTCGACTTGGCTGTCGGTTGTTACCATTTTCATTTATGGATACACTTGGTAGTCCGTCGAGGACCGTCGGTACCGGCTCGTGTCTGATCGCGGTCGCCCATGTGCGACTATTATGTGGGCTTGTTACCACTCGTTAGTATAATTGTATAATTTTTAAGAAAAAAAGGAGATCATTGAAAATGGAAGAGAAACACCTATTTTAGATGATTTTAGAAAGGAATAAAAAAACGTAGTTTGCTATTTTAAATTAAGTACGTATATGGAAACCTTGGTTACGGGGTTGCAAAAAAACAGATGGTATTGTTGGCGATGTCTTCTGTTTTATACAGGAAAAAATGGGTGGACCAGCAGCGGAGTCAACAATTTAAATAGTTTTAGGGCTCTAAAGAGGAGACATGAAATTTCTCCGTCACATGTGAGGTGTATAGCCAATTTAATTCAGTTTGGCAAAACAAGAATCGAAAGATGTCTTAACCAAGCTTTTAGGCAGCACACTTCTAGATACCGTATATTTTTTGGCAAAACAGGAATTACCGTTTATTTTGAAGTGGATGACTCTGACAATAGAGGAAATTACAGGGAATTGTTAACATTCATTGCCAAAAAAGATCAAAAATTTTCCGAATACCTAGAAACGTCGACTGCTTTTTCGGACGGCTTGGATTAGTCACAGCATAAGACGATGAGGTATATCAAGTGCACCAGACGCTCACTCCAGGTATGTTTACCTTAATTTAAGACGTTTTAACAAATCAGCTAAGCTTTCCCAATCAGTGACTCTATTTCGGTTTGCTCTGAACCAGTTTAACGCTTTCCCAGTGAAAACATCTATAGCCGAGTCAAACAGCTGCTTTTCAGTTACGCTGCGAGCTGACCGTAGTTCGTTAACCCTTTCTAAAAAGTTATGGACAGAAAGTTGTCTTACTCCACCAGAAAATTGTAAGTTCCATTTCTCTATGTTTTGAGGCTTCGGTGGAATAGTTTGGACAATGGAAGGTCTAGATGAAAAATTCTGTACGATTGAATTATGGATAGGAGTTATCTGGCAAGCCAAATTTTCATCAGAATTTTGAAAAAGTGTATTTAATTGAGATTTGCCTAGACGCCGTCTCTAACGAATCTAATGCTGCCAAAACATCGATTAAGAGTTCAGTTCTTTGAGTTTCATCTTCTATGCTAAGGATTGTATCAGGGATTCGATTAACGCGGTTGAGGAGGTGGACCAACCTAGATTGAGCGGTAAGAAATCTGTTTTGTGCGCCCTCCCTTGAAAGTGTACTGATAGTATCCTCAACCTCATCCAGCAATGACCGAATCTTCACCTTTTCATCGTCAGAATTAAGGTTATATGGTGGAAATTTAAATGTTCCAAATTTTTCCAACTTTAATTTGTCAACTGTATGACTTTCGTCAACAGCAACACCACAGACTAAAAGCTCATGAAGTAACATCTCTTTCTTAAGGTGACCAACTTCCATTTGGAAATCCATCTTGCCGACAAACAAACTAATCTTACACCAACAAGAGAAGGGAAAGAAATGTAATAATCGATAATATCTATATCAATTCAAATCAATCAACAATAAAATATTAAAGTCTGTCCAAAAGTTTCAATAGATTTTTAAAAGTCTGTTCAAAAGACTCAACTAACTTCCAAAAGTATATTCAAAAAAAAATTCAACAAATCATTTGGCTCTGTGTACTGTTCAAAATGATAGGCCCTAAACGTTGGGCGTAACAAAATTTGCCACGCCTTTTTTTGTTAATTAATAAAATACAATGATAAATACTATCTAACGGTTGGTCCAAGCAAAACAGTTGTCTAGTGGCGTGAAAATGTAGGCCCCAGCTCAACAAAGCGGAGAGTAGGGGAGGGTTAAGAGCGCCAGTGACTTAGGACGGATTAATCCACAACTCCCCGAGATGTTAGTCGGAACTTGTTTTGCTTGACCACCACACAAAAGGAAAATCTAACAGAGATGACGAAATTTAAGTAACAGTACAGACAGAGAGAGCCAAATAAAACAAAATATTAAATGAGCCACAATATATTGATTAATAAAAAAACAAACATGTGCTCCACTACTGGAGTGCGAGTAATAAAAAAAAGAAAGGATGTTATAAATCTTAAATACAACCTGAAAAAGTATTTACAGATATTTTGCGCCTAAATATTAAACTTATCTGTAGGTCTTCTTTGTCAGGCGCGGCCGAGAGGTCCTCAACTCTGGTCAAAAAGTGGTGAGTAGTGGGCATGTCACTGGGCAGGGGCTGCTTGCCTCGTTGCCAAAAATTATGGTAGTAAAAAAAGAGAGAGAAAGACTGTTTAAAAATCTACTCTACTCTCTGTCTAAGATAAAACTACTCATTCAAAACAATCGCACTTGTACATTTTTTTTGTACATGAAAAGTAAAGCAAAGGCAAAAAAAGATAAAAATGTACTAAACTAATATACCCTTGTTCTAAGAAGTTATGGCAGCTCAAAAATCAAAATCATGATCAATGTAATAGAAGGTGCCATGTAGGCACGGCCCTCATATTTGAATACGTAGAGTGTCAAATAAAATCAAGAAGTCTCTAAGAATTTCAATAAGCAATAATAATTAAAGATCTATGAAATTGTTAATTAAAATGATATTTTACCTGTTCACGTCAGGGTTTTTTTCAAGGGGATTCCACCAATTTGCAAAACTGCAACAAGATGCAACCAACTGGAATAGAAAGGATGATGATTCTCTTCTCTTTCTATTGACTAAAAGAAAGCAGATATTGAACGAACGTCATCAGGACACGCATTAAGGCACGTGGTCCGAAGGTATATAAAAAATGAACTTACCGCTGAGGGTCAAAATCCCATAAAAAAAATATAAGACGTAGCACCCAAACCAAAATGACTAAACTTAAGTTACACAAAAAAAGGGTGCTTGAAGCCTAATATCCCAGAGTCCGGAAAATGACGAAACGACCCTTGCACCACGACATCAACGGAAACAGAAAAGCGAATCACGCAGAACACGTAACGTTCTAGAAAAAGCTATCTTGGGTGGCCTTGAAGAAGGTATGTTTTATAGGAAACCAACTAACGGAGAAAAACTACAGAGTTTTTTGCTGATCGTCAACACCATACTGAATCGCTGAGAAAGTGAAATTATAAAATCAATAAACTATTAAATTTTCCAAAATAAGATCATTGAAAAGGGTTTGACCTAGAAATGGGCACTCCATTATCAATGACGAGAAATTCATATTACGGATAAGTGATAAAAAGTAAAATAAAAGGTTACGTGATTTTGGCACGTGACAATCTGAATAATTATTGATTTAATCGAAAAATGTAAGACATCAAAACATGTGGTTCTATTTTATGTAGTTAATCATGGCTGGTATTTTAAGTCTCCTATGTTACCATCCATTGAATTCGAATTCTATACTAAAGTTAATTCTACCAAAAAATCAGCACTTTCCAAACATCTTTTGATCTTCCCTATAAGAGGAGTTACTATCATGTGAGCCTTATTTGTACCAAGAACTTTTTTCTTTCCTACCACACTAGAATCACTTGTACTTTTATGGAAAAGTCCAACTTGCGAATATGGTTTTTGTAACTGTAACTGTATAATATTTAGTAGTACTAGTATATTGTGTGTGAACCACAATACCTAGTATTAGTACAAGTCACAAGTAAATTGACTTGTAATTATTGCACCATACTTTTTATGGAATAGGACCGCAGTTACAAGTATAGTAAGTGCAATACTGTCAAAAAGATGAGAATTCGTAGAGACGTTGATTTCTAAAAGAGCATTAATGAAATTATGCATTTTAATCAGTTGATTCAGCGAGACATTAACGAAAATCTTAGAAAAATGAGACTGGAGGTCTGGTAACAGCCTTCTGAAGAAGGACACGTGACAGTGCTCCAGAAATACTTGTACTCCCTTATCGTCCAATCATTGTATATGATACTTTTGAAGATCGTGCTTTGACGATTTTCTTGGAAAGTGAGCTATCAAGATATCGGAATCCTCCCAAAAAAGTGCTTCTATAGTTCAAATAATGTAGGAATAAGGTCCATTCAAAAATGGTTCGATTCAATAGAATTAAAAAAAAATTAAAAACAGGTTTGCAGAGGGAACACCAAGTTTCAATGTGTGACAGGAATTAAGATATTAGAAATGAATCAACTGTATTTTAATAAAACATTGTGAGAAATAACACTACGCTAATCGATTCAGATGAATTTATGTGTTTTGTTTCCGCCGAATTTGTGCAGTTATTCGTATTCACCTTGATTGGTAAGTATGTTATTATTCACTGTATTCCAAGCATAACGTTCATATATATAGATAACACCTCGTATGTCGCCGTGCTGCTAGTCATTAAACATTTATACGTCACTCGGAACAAGGACCAAAGGTGCACTATTTATAAATAACCCCGTGGCGCACTGCATTTGCGACCGAGAGGTGTGATGAAAACATTTTTAAGTTTAGAAGTTTATTAATATACTTATATAAAAAAACTGAGATATAACCTCCACTAGCCTCTACAACCACTCACTCTCCAATTCTTTATCCCAGAAAACTTTTTCAGTAACGGTCAGGAGCCACTCAAACGTCAAAAATACGATGTTTAGACAATCTATTTTTTGTGTTTTGGCCTTTTTCTCCGCTACCACTGGACTGATTGCCACACTCTACAAAGATTTTTCGTTCGTATCATAGTAGTAACCATGTATGAAAATTTCATCTTAATCCGGCTATTAATTTCTAAGTTATAGGCGGTATAAGGATGAGCGGACAGACAGGCAGACGGAAATAAGTGATACGGTTTTTCGTGGTATGCATGTCATATGTCCCAAAAAATATAATATCTCATTTTGGAATTATTTTGGGATTACCATACTTCGCCACCAGTGTGGGAAGTAAAATAGCATTTGTAATTTAGGTATCGCGTCGCGAGTTCGCGTTTTTTAAAAACGTGTTACATGCGATTTGATACACTTTATTCACTTGAAGTACAAGTATCGTTTCAGGCAACAATGGTTTTGTTACCAAGCCTAAGACTACGTGAGCTTACAAGCGATATACTAATAGAAGTAACCTAAAGTAATAGCTGATGTAAAACTGATGCCTAAAGGGCACAAACAAGAATTTATAATATGGGGTTGTTTATAAAGTTAAGATATAAGTACACAAATTAACGAGGTATACTAGGTCTAGGGGGTCTCGCTATATAACTCCTCCCTGCCGAAGATGAGCAAACGGGGGATCCAAAGTTTGCGAATCCGGGGAACTGCTTCTTCTTCTTCTCTACATATTCTTGCTAGGTAGCCAATAAATGTGGATATTAATAGTAAAAATATGGTTAGATTGGTCTTCTCGATGAGGAGACCTTAGAACTGAAGATCTTCTTCCTTGGTTTCTGGTTGAAGTACTTGAAAATTCTTCAACGATTACAAGTTGAACTTTGAAACATCAACAAGGCTCTGCTTCGGGAAGATAGTCAGGCTCATGGTTGGTAACGGGAAAATTGTTTCTCGTTTTATACGACCAGATGGATAGAACTTCTGTTGATTAACTTCGATACTGGATCTCTGGAGTTCCATGTCACTTGGCTAGGAAATAACTATCAGGCCATCTTCTGGACATGATGAATGGACTGCGGTGGGTTCCCTTAGATTGACAATTAGTTTCAATGTGGAAATTTGCTGTACCAGAGTTTTTGACTGCCGGATGCGTAGTAGGGGACATCTGTCGCTGCCATTTTGAATGATTTCTACTAGACACGGATCTGCTTCTAGTAAGTCTTCGTGCTTAGTATTTATTTGCGACTTCTGTGCAAAGGTAGTTTGTACTCCAGTGGATTTTCAAGTCGAAAAGGAGATATTGGGATTTTGGGATCAGGGTTTAATTAGATTGAAAAATAGGGAAAATACTAATATAATGAAAGGTTTGGAGATTAGTGGTGCATAAATTTTGAATGGAATATTATCAGAAATTGTAACATCAGTTGAAACTAAATAATAATTATGTGATCAAATTTCGAAATTCTTTCGCTACTATAATCTTTAGACAAATAATCTAAAATTGAGAAAACACTATTTGAGTCTAAGATTGCAGAATGAAAAATATGTATCCTTGCAAATGATAAGGCTGATTGTAAATTGCTAATTACTTCATATAAGGCTTATGATTCTAAGATAATTTTATCTATAGTGAGGCTGAGTGATAATACATTACCTTGTTCCTTTAAAATTTGGTTGTTGATCAAATCATTCACGTGACTAACAATAATTCTCTCATTGTCCCTAATGATCTCAAAAGTACTCTCGTAATGGGCGGTAATATCCCTAATATTGTTTGCTGTTTGTTTATGCGAGATTGTAAGTTCAGCTCATTAGATTTGATAGTATTCAAATAGTTGTTAATAATTTCTGTATCTGAAGAATCCATAGTTCCAAACAAATATTTTGAAAGTGTACCAACACGATCAAATAATTGCCTTTTAATTCGTCTGTTGTATAAAATACCAAATTGACTATCAATTTTGTCCCTTAAAGAAAACGCATGTTCCAATTTTTGAGAAACTTGAATTGAAAAATGATTCGATGTTTCTTTCAAAAATACTTGTGTTCTTAAAATATGTTGTTCTATGCTATCTAAAATGTAGGTATATAGGAGTACTAAGATTAATATGATACTAGAATATATGTTGATCCTCTATAATATATGCTTTACCCAGCTGAAGTGGAAGAGATTTGTCAGTTTTGTGATTAGGAATGAATAATTGGGAAAGGGGAACGTCATCGTCAGAGCTGTCATCAGGAGTAGGTGTAGGAGCTCTGTTCCTGTCATTATTACAGTCCATCCAGTTCTAATTGAAAATAACAAATCTACCAGGGTCACGTAAAGAATTTTGAAATCACATGCAAATACATTGTACCAGGATAGAGCTCACCAAATTTCATCCAGTATACCACTGGTATATTTGCTGCAGTAGCTCAAATGCAGCGCTGATCGGGACGGCTGAGAATATCGAAGAAATAAAAAGATTATTTTGAATAGCAACTATCTCGACTGGTGTGTCAGTTGTCCGGGTCATTCGAAGCATTCTAACCGGCTAGTTTTTTGCTTGAATGATTTATGACTCCAGAGCAGTAGTAAAATACTCGGATAGTGCGCCGCGTTAATTTATGGTTCAGATAGCGTTGTTCAAAATTTGTGGATTATATTTGTACTGATTTATTAAGTATTATGTCTCCGCTATACATCCTGGAATTTGTTCAAAATCCGATGTTTTACATTTGTCTTCATGGGTAAAAATATACATCCATCCAATTCTAATTAAAAAACACGAAACTACTAGCATTGCTCAAAAAACTGATATTTACGATTGTGCAATAGCTCAGCAGCAGTGGTGTCCGAGACTACTTCCAACATCAAACTAAAAAAGTACAGAGATACTGTATTCGCCGTCCACGAGCCTGAACAGAGAAGTCTAAGTCTGTTAACCGAAACCACCCACAGTCAGTTCAGTGTTAGTAGAGCCGTGCGCTGCGTCACGTGGCGCATTGGCGGAAACGTGGCTTTTTGAAGACCATTCGAGACGGACGGTGTTGAAAATATTATAGAACCGAATTGTATCGATGAGGATTCGAAGTTTAAAAATAAACACTTACATGTACAGTGCCAAAGAGTAATTTTAAATATTTATGAATGTTTGAATAGAGAAAATGTGGGAAATCCGAAATATAAAATAATTAACCGGATACATCAGCTTACTAAAATATCGGAATCATCAATTCGTCGAATAATAAATAAGAGGATGTCACAGATCATAACATGAAACGAAAACAAAGGAAAGAAAGATTCAAGAATATTGATGAGAGCGATATAATAGTTATTCGTAATACTATTTATACTTTCTATAAGGAAAATGTAGTGCCAACCCTGGAAATGATTAAAAAAAATTAATAAATTGTCCTGATTGTAAATACCATCAAATGGCAATCATGGAATCAAGGCGCATAGTGAAACTGCGAGAAGGTTATTTAAGTATTAGAAAATATCGTGAGCAGAACAGACGAATAATATATCTGGATGAAACTTGGTTGGACACTCATGATGTCCGATATGGTTGGGTAGACGGTTTCCAGGATTGCACCGTGAATGCTGCTTGTTCGAGGGGGAAACGTATTATTATTCTCCATGCTGGAAGCAAAGCTGGTTTTGTACCCAATGTCCTATTATTATCAGCAAAAAATATAGCACAATCTTCCAGTGGCGAAGCGTCCATGTAACCATTGTTACCATTGGTAACAGTTAAAAATATTAAAACTAAATAATTTGTGACTAAGTTCTATGAAATAATTTCATTTATTTGTTTACCAACAGCAATATGTACTAGTAATTTAGTAAATAGCAGATTAGCCCCACGAAAATAATGCGCCCTATAATACTGACTAGATTTTGCGAACGCGATGAAGCCTCGCCTCGACTTGGTTGTCGGTTGTTACCATTTTCGTTTATGGATACACTTGATAGTCCGTCGGGGACCGTCGGAGGCGGCTCGTGTCTGATCGCGGACGCCCAAGTGCTTGAGCCGCCGCGACTATTATGTGGACTTGTTACCATTTCTCCCTCGTTAGTAATCGTTTTGGCTGCCGGCTATAGTGTGCGTGCAATTAAACATGGATGAGTGTCGCTGCGTAATCGATTAACTACTTGAAAAGTCATTCTCCTTGTATAATTACACTTATTTTAGATAATTTTTAAAAGAAATCAAAAAAAGTAGTTCGATATTTTAAATTTAGTTGGTATATTGAAAACTCTTGGTTAAGTGGTTGCAAGAAAAACAGATTGTATTGTTGGCCATGTCTTCTGTTTTTTACAGTAAATGGGTGGACCAGCAACGATTTGAAGAGTTTTAGGGTTCTAAAGAGGAGACATGAAATATCTCCTTTACATGTAAGATGTGTAGCCATTTTGATTCAGTTTGGCAAAACAAGAATCGAAAGTTGTCTTAACCAAGCTTTTAGGCAGCACACTTGTAGATGCTGTATGTTTTTTGGTCAAACAAGAATTACCATTTTGGGGTCATTTTGAAGGGGATGACTCTGACAATAGAGGAAATGACTGGGAATTGTTAACATTAATTGCCAAAAATGATACAAAAATTTCCGAACATCTAGAAACGTCTACTGTTTTTCGGAAGGCTTGGATGAGCCATAGCATAAGACGATGAGGTATATCAAGTGCCCCAGACGCCCAGTCCAGCAATTTTACCTTAATTTAAAAAATGTTTAAATACAATACCTAAAATAAGCAAAAACTTATATCTGGGAGGGTCAAAATAAACCTTTTTTAATAAGATTTTTCGCATCTGGTTTTGATAACAGTTTCGAAAAAGTCACGCGTCGCAACTGCAATCTTCTGCTGATTACCATCAGGACATGACCGCAGACTTGTTTGAAAAATGGTTCATCGGGCAGCTTATACCAGATATGCTATAGTGGTAATGAACAATGCCTCATACCATCAAGGGTCCTTCATTAAATACCTTCTAAAAGTACTAAAAAGAAAGATATTTTAGCTTTCGTGAGAATGAAAGGTAAAACTATTAAAATTATTGCAAATAGGTAGGTATTTCTTGTATATATGTTCTAAATTTTATGATTCAATCGAAAATAGAGGTGAATTTTCAAATTGACATTGAATCGACATAAGAACAAACAGAAAATTGGTAACCAAATCGAAAATAATGATTATACCTGTAGTACTTGTACTTTTACAGTGCAGATGTATCCGAAATGCAGGACAACTGTTCCATATGGCAGAAGACCGTGAAGCCTTCTCTATGGTGATCGCCAACGTCGGATGATTCTGGTACGGCACATGAAGAAGAATCTAGAACTCGTAATTGACTGATTGTGTTTACATTATGCTACCGCTATAGCAGTCTGAAGAACCACCCTAAGCTATTTATCACTCAACAATCACCCACCAATACAAAACCAGTCGTTTACAAATAAACCTACTTTGGTATTGAACCTTATTTTTCTGTATAAAATGTGACGCCTATGACAGATATTCCTTTGAGATGTCGGCCGCTCTGGTTTTTATGAGTTTCCAACTAGAATTGGAAATACTATACCTATAACTATGATTTTCCGTTGAGGTTTAAGCTGTCTCTGATCAGTGACTTTATTTTTTGATACAACTTCAAAATCGTCGGTAACTAGTAAAGTAGTTGATCTTTCTTAGTTTTGGAATTATTAACAGAATACAGTGGTTGCTTAACATCAATCGAAAGTGAGCGTTTTATATGTCTATTTTTTCTTTCTAAATTCTGTCTTTGGTTACGTTCTAAGTTTTCTGACAATTGTTGCGATCAAAGTTTAAGAATTTGAGAATTATCCGTCATGAAAGTGTCGTTGTCTCGAAAAGATTTGTGAAATCTAGCTGTCCTTTAGCAATTTGGAAAGGGGTAAAATCGGTTGAGGAGTGAATACTGTTATTGTAAGATAGTATTGCATAGTTCATGAGATCTCTAATGTTTTGATGATGTTTTTCCTCTCTTAAAGTCCTGATTGTTTCTATAATAGTGGAATGAAATCTCTCAACTGGACTATTAGATACTATTCGGATTATAAGCTGTAGTATAATGAAGAGTGGAATGAAATATCTCAACTGGACTATTAGATACTATTCGGATTATAAGCTGTAGTATAATGAAGAGTGATGTCATACATACTGCAGAGATCTTGTAAAATATTGTTTTTCCATTCAGTTCCATTATCACAAGTGATTTTTTGTGGGATGCCAAAATATGAGAAGAATTGAATCATTGCACTAGTGGTTTCAATTGCATTTAGTGAAGTAGCGAGAAATGCTCGTGAAAATTTTGAAAAACTATCAGTAACTGTAACGAAATATTGATTAGAAATTTTAAAGGGGTCTATATATAGCTGCTCAAAAGGTTCAGAGCCTATAGAGGTTGGCTTAAAAATTAACTCATTAGGATGCCTTTCATATTTAGATTTTTGAGAGATGTCGCAAGAATTGACATAATTGCTAACATCTATATCTGGCCAATAAAAATGTTCCTTAGTTGCTAATACATTCTCGTTTATACCTCTATGACTCGTTTTTGTTTCATGGTATAACTTAATTTTATTTGTTGCTCATCTGTATCAATTATGTCTTCTGACATTTTCCTACTTATTATCATTGTAAAAGATTTGCTTTGAAAATATTTTTGAATAAAATTAATGAATGGTTTTTCTAAATCTAAACTCTTAAAATATATGCGATAAAGGTGTTGATCTCCTTTTCCCAACTACCGCTGCATACTGCACAACGTGGCAACTCCCGAGACCAGACGGAAGACGATCGTGAAGGGCAGGCCGGTAGCCCAGTGTTACCAGACCTAGGAAAATTTCCCCATATCTACGGAATTACGAGCAAGCTTTGTGAAAAAAGGGAAATTTATTTACATTTGTACAAAATCTAGGGAATTCTGAACTCTGTAAGACAATTTTAAGCAGCAGGGACAAAAAATAAACGAGAGATACAGAATAAACTAAGAAACAAATATATTACTTTTACAATACCTTCCGATTGTACCTATAAAATATGCTTCAAAATATATTAAAATGTACGAACACCAAATTGTGCCAACAAACCGGTCGGAAATCATAACTCATAACATTCGAGGAATTACTAAACGAAACGCTGTGGTGATTCCTCATCGGTGATTCCCCGGCGGTGATTTCCCGTCGGTAAATACCACAACGGTATTTTACATACGGGGAAATACCTGGGCTCTAATATAATATATAAACCGCTAGGTGGTTTCTGTTGCATTTCCTGCTGTTTATGTAATTGTACGGATTGTGCCCTGTGCTAACTGTGACTTAGAATAACTATTGTTTTTAGTGTGTGCTCTAAAATTATTAACGAATAATCATTTAAGTTTTTCGACATTGAAGTTATTTGCCATAGGTAAGTACATATTTATTTATTATAAAATATTTACTTTTCCAATTATTATACTTGATCGGGGAGGTTCTTCGGAGTTTACTCGGAAATTAATTATTTAGTATTAAAGTTAATGAAAAAATATTTCTATAAATTAATGAAATATTGATATCTTAGACATATTATAATATGTATATCTATGATCTATGTATTTTAAACCAAACTTCTAAATTTGTTTGCTATTGTTTCTTTATAATTACAGATTTAACATCATGTCCTCAATTACACCTTAACCATCAACGTCTAAACATGCTGATGAATTGGAAAGCTCACCGTCTTCTTCCGAAGGATCTGGACACAAGAAAAAAGGAAAGAATCATAAAGTCCTATACTAGAAATGTACCTGAATTTAAAGGTTGGCTGAGGAGCAGCAAGAAAGGGTCCAATTATGCATTCTGCAAGGCATGCAATAAAGATTTTATGTGACAAATCCGAAATCCAGAAACATTCTTCAGGAAAACAACACACCAAATTGGTAAAATCATTACACACACACAAAACTTTGACTGATATGACATCTTATATGGAAAAAATATCTTTAAATAACAAATTCAAAACTGTTGAAATTCGAATTGCAACATATGCAGCTGAACATAACATTTCATTTAATACTTTAAACCATTTATCAGAAATTATTAGAATATCATTTGACGATTCAGAAATTGCTAAAAATTTCACATGCTCTCGCACCAAAGCTACAGCTATTGTCAATAATGTTTTAGGGCAGTACAGTTTTAAAAATTCTATTAATTTATTACAAACAAATAAATTTTCATTAATTGCTGATTCATTCATACAATTAAACATTTGGATTTAGTGGCACCTATTTTTTATGAACATAAAATTAGACTTGTTCTTTGGTATATTGCCTGTAGCAGATGCAACGGCAGAAGGACATTACAACACTATTGTAAATTATTTTTTTAAATGTAATATTAATTATAAAGAAAATCTAATAGGCACCAAACTAAAAGCCGATATTCCTAATTTATTCATTATGAAATGTGTCTGCCATTCATTTAGTTTATCTGTTAATTATGTTTGTGCTAAATTACCAGATGATATCAAACAAATGGATAGATATGTTCATACTTATTTACAATACAGTTTTAAAAGACAAACTGAATTTGCAGAATTTCAGGAGTTTGTAGCAGTAAAACCTCATAAAATTTTACAACCCTCTTAAACAAAGTGGTTGTGTGTATTGCCTGTTGTAAAAGGAATACTTGAGCAATATGATGCTTTAAAATTATATTTTACAGATCAGTGCTACAATAAAAATGACATTCAAGCACAAAATATCTTAAATTTTCTTATCTACCATATTGTATTTAGATTTTTTAAACTTTGTGCTGCCGTTCTTTAAGGAATTAAATTTAGAAATGCAATTCGAAAATATTAAAATACACATTTTATATAAACGAGTTGAACATGTGTTAAGAACAATTTTGGATTGTTACATGAAAAAGGATTATTTAGATAAAACTTTGATTGAAAAAGTAGAATATAAAAATCCTCATAATTTAGTGAAAATAGAAAACATTTATTTAGGTGTCTACGTAACAGGTGCTATAAGCAATAATGAACATAAACTGAATGATGCAGAATTATTTGACTCCAGAAAGAGGTGTTGAGAATTTTTAATAGAAAGTTGTTTTCAAATTTATAAAAGATTTGATAATAAAAGCAAAACTATCGCTACCCTAAAACATAATGTCACTTATACCACCAGATGCAGTAATAGCAAAAAACAGGCTTTTAGTTTTCCATTTTCCCAACTTGACAACTGATAACGTAAATGAAATAGTCAAAGAATGGCGATAACTAAGAAATCTTGATTTAAGTGCATATACAAATTTAAGCGTAACAAGAACATTGGGAAAAAATTTCAACATTAAAATCTGGTGACGATTCTCTTATGTTTCCAACCTTAACTAATTTTGTGTTTAATCTGTTTAGTTTGCCACATTCAAGTGCAAATGTCGAAACGATATTTTCCCAAATAAATCTAAACAAAACTAAAATAAGAAATAAATTATCGACTGTAAGTTTAAGTGGAATTTTACATACCAAAGTTTTATTGAAAAATGACAGTTGCTACAACTTTAGCATCCCTAATGATTTGTTTAGAAGAATGGATTCGTCAATGTACAATAAAACTCAACATTAGATTATAATACCTGCTTTTGATTATTTTGCTTTATTGATTTCGTAAAAACAAAATATTTTATGTTATTCTATCTTCGTTCGTTCGCTATTTATTCGAATATTTTTTTTATATTTTAGATAATATGCATACTTAAGTTATCATGTATTTTAGTTTATATTATATATTTTAAGAAATACCTGTTACGTTAATTAAACTAATTATACGTAACAAATTTGTTTGCATTTATTTATCAATACTCCTACCCCAAATTACAAATAATATTAAGATAAATATTAAATATATAAAAGGAATTATAAACTAAACATGTTTTTTTAACTTGTTAGGGAAATCTAGGGAAATTTTGGCTAAATATCTAGGGAGAAAAAAAATTATCGTCTGACAACACTGCGGCAGCCGCCATAATAAAGGATAACGAGGAAGCCGACGGAGCATCGACACACGCCTCCGTCTAATAATTTTGTTAAAATACTATAGATACTCGCAAGGATTGTAAAAACCAATAAAATCAAGAAAAATATACGGTCCACTACTAGACTTCAACATAAATTGGTCCAAATCGAGCCGTATCGTGGATCGGATAGATATTTAATTGTACTGTGCAGAAGACTCTCTGCAAAAGACTTGGTTCCGTGCCGTTTGGAGAAATCTGGTGATTGCCGCCGCCGGCACTGACCAAGCACCTGGAGGACATCGTGGGAGATACCCTGTGAGTCGTTCCTAGTGTTATACCGCATTCCTATCCTAATTCAAAGATGGCCGAACAACATGATACTGTGGATGACGGTCAATTGCTCAGAATTTTGATAAAAAAGAGAGGATCAGTAAAATTTATATTGACGCATTTTGTAAAGGCTTTAAATACATTTGAAGATGATGTTCAAGTAAGTATGGGATAATTAGAATTTGCAGAGCTAAAACAAAAAGTATGTCCGTATGCCTCTTTTGTGGGACGAGTTCGCGGGGGTACAATGTCAAATTGAATCCTTATCAGAGGAACCTGAACTGTTTGAAGAACAAATTGAATTTGGAAACAAGTACGACAGATGTTTGGCCAGGTTCAAACATTATCAAGAAAATTCTCAGCTGTAGAAAGTATCACTAGTGTTAAGTCTGGTGGTTCGAATCAAAGTCAGACGAATGCAAATGCCAATTCGCATGTTTGATGGGCATTCCGATAAATGGTTAGTATAGAGATACTTCCGAATCTCTCATCCATCTCAATGAGCAAATCAGTGATATCCAAAGGTTTCATTACCTGCGTGCACCCTTAGTCGGTGATGCCGCAAATGTTTTGGTTTCTTTAGAATTCACTAGCTTCAACTATCAAAACGCATATAAGGCCCTCAAAGAAATATATAAAAAGGTGCTTCTGCATCACCACATTCAAGGTATTTTTAATATAGAAAAGATCACGAGGGAATCGTAATCTGAACACTGAAAATTAATAGACACTGTCTAAACATCTCAGATCAATCGTACAGCTTGGACAACCAATAGATAATTGGGATGCATTAATAATTTTTGTAGTGACGTCCAAATTACCAAAGGTAACTAATCAGGACTGGGAAAAACAAAATAAAAAAATAAGGGTACCTACTATTGAAAAACAGAGAATTCTTGATTGATCGTGCTGATTTTCTGCAAGCAAATGAATCCAAAGGTCAAAAAAAAGGCTGAAAAACAAAGGGGTTTATTATCTGCAAATATATCTTGTGTTGTGTGTGTGAGAAAAACCACTGGTTTTCAGGTTTTAATAAATTAAGCGTCAACGAAAGAATTTACAAAGCCAAACAATTATGCCTGTGTTTGAATTGCCTGAAACCCGGACATTTTAGTAGTGTGTAGGGCAAATACATGTAAAAAGTGCAATTTCAAACACCATGTTCTTGTGCACAAAGAAACTTTAAGAAGTAACTTGGCAACAGTGCAAGAATTCAAACAATCTGCTTGTGCAGTGTAAATTGTTTTGTCGTTCCTGTTGATATTGAGAAATTGAGAATTCCAAAAGATACAGCGTTAGCGGATACAGATTTCAATGTTCCAGCCAAGGTCTCTATGTTAATAGGTGCTGACTTGTTTTACGATTTATTATGCATCGGTCACACGAAGCTAGGGCCGGGCTTGCCCATATTACAGCGTACACGTTTAGGTTGGATAGTGTCAGGTAATGTGCCAAATCATGCTGTGGCTTGCTACAATAAGACTAATAAATTTTTCGTTGAATAAAGATATCCAACTACAATTAACGCGGTTTTGGGAGAGCGAGGAAATCAGTTGCGATAGTCCGCTTTCCTACGAAGAGACTATGTTGGAAGAACACTTTAGTAAAACCACGCTACAAAATGATGATGGTCGTTTTAGTGTGTTTATCCCTTTTAAGGATGATACAAACAAACTCGGCGACTCCCGAGAACAGGCAGAAAAAAAAAGGTTTTTGAGCTTAGAAAAGAAGCTAGAGTCAAACCCTCAGTTTAAAGATATGTATAATAATGCATTTATGTTAGAATGCCAAACTCTGGGTCATATGTAAAAGATAGAAGAAGTAAGTTATGCCGGAAACGTTTATTATATGCCTCATCATGGCGTTTTACGTGAAAATAGTTTAACAGCTAAGTTGAGAGTAGTTTTTGATGCGTCTGCGCCATCAATAATTCGCTAAATAACTTACAAATGTTAGGGCCAGTCGTGCAAAATGATTTGATATCAATCATTTTGAGGTTCAGATCTTACCGTTTTGTTCTGTGTGGAGATGTCGAAAAAATGTATCGACAAATCTTAATTGAGAAACAGGAACAATGCTTCCAGCGTAGTTTATGGAGATATGAACCTTCTCTGACTTTAGATACTTATGAACTCAAAACAGAAATATACGGAACAAAATCCGCGCCATATCGGGCTACAAGGTGCATCAAAGAATAAGCTATACAACACCAACTTTCAAATCCAGAAGCATCTGAAATAATCATGAATTGTTTCTACGTCGATAACATGCTAATGGATGTGAATACCATTAATAGTGTGGTCAAATTGGGCAGCGATGATTTTTTAAATTTTGAAAAGCGAAGGATTCGAGTTACGAAAGTAGAGTTCCAATAATGATGAGATTTTGCGAAAAATGAATGTCTCCACTTCCGTTGGTGATAAATGGAACAGAATGCTTTAAAGCTCTAGGTCTATCTTGGAACAAAAAATGTGATACGTTCATTTTCGAAGTATGACTGCGCGACGGTGATAAAGAAGTCACAATACGGTCAATTTTGTCAGTCATATGTCAGTTGTTTGATCCCATGGGATTAATCAGTCCATGTGTTGTCATAGCTAAAGTATTGCTTCAGAAACTATGGTTAGAAAAGATTGAATGGGACACAGCAGTATCGCCAGTATTAGAAAAAGAATGGCTTAAATTGAAAAATAGATTAAAGGAATTAAATAAATTGAGAATTGATCGTAAGGTTGTTTGTGATGATGCCGTGAAGGTTGAACTGCAAGGATTTTCCGACGCAAGTGCAAAAGCTTACGGAGCAGCAATATACAGGGTGACTTTGAAGTTGAGTCATTAATTTTCAGATAATGATTGTAGAAGGAAGATAAACCAAAATATGTGTGTAAAAATAAAAAAAAAATAAAAAAAAAATTTTTACCTTGTTTTATAAAGTATCCTCCCGACAAGTATTTTAGTGCGGACCTGTATTTGATCGTGAGGTCCCCTGTGAGGTCTTAAGTCACCTGATTCATGAGCCCGTTGTACTACATTAACAAAGGCACGAGGGGTTGGTTGCACTCGATTGGGAAACCGATCCGCATAAACATGTGCCATTTTTTATTTCGTTTGAGCCACGCAACAGACACTATTCACACGCGTTACCGACTGACGACACTGACTGTATGTATAACTGAACTGAATAAAACAATTGTAAAAACATCGTTCCAAATTCTTTCGCTTTTTTGTTTCCGATGCGATGAACCGATAAGGCGGATTATATCCGTTGTTGTCAAACACGAGCACATAATATTATTATTGAGACAGGGCGGTACTCAAACTTCCAAAGGGCTATAACTTTGTTACTTTAATTTTACCAGAAAAATAGTAAAGGAAAAAACATTTCTTTTGATCAGATCTACTCACTGTTAAAATAAATGACTCAACTTCGAAGTCCATAGACAAATGAAGAAATTCACGTTGCTTTCCTCTGCGCGAAGTCAAGGGTGGCTCCGCTAAAAACAATTAGCATTCCAAGGTTAGAACTATGCGGTGCATTAATTTTGGCTAAGTTAGTTCACAAAGTGGTGAGTTCGACATAAATCAAATTTGATAATGTATACTGCTGGACGGATTCTACGGTAGTACTCGGGTGGCTCAAAACCACACCAAATCTGTCAAAGACTTTTGTGGCAAATAGAGTATCCGAAATACAAAATTTAGAAACTCAAAAATTATGTCAGTGGCGACACGTGCCAACAAAAGTGAATCCTGCTGATATTATATCTCGCGGAATGTACCAGCATAATTTAATGGTGAATAGTTTGTAGTGGGAAGGACCTATCTTTCTAATGAATGATAAGTCTGAATGGCCTCAATGAGAGCAAAACGCGAGAAACTTACCTGAAGATAACTTACCTGAACTGAAAGAGAAAATTAAGCACTTTCTATCAGTACACACAGGCTCTTTTCAGTTTGATGATTTTTCAAGCTTAAAGAAACGTAAAGCATGTTGTTGCGCATATGTTTCGATTTGTAAAAAATTCTTCCATGAATAAGGAAAAAAGAGTTAAAGCTATTCTTACACTGAAGGAAATTGATAATGCTTTCACGTGCCCGATTAAATGTGCACAGAAAGCATGTTTTGCACAAGAAATATGTGATTTAGACTCCAAAAATAAAGTTGATAAGAAAAGCAAGCTCTTAATACTTAACTCATTACTAGATGAAAGTAAAGTCATGCGTGCTGGAGGCAGAGTAATGAACAGTGCTTATAATTATGACAAGCGGCATCCAATAATTTTGTCTCAAAAACATAATTTAACAAAAATAATATTTGAAAGAGAACACTTTCGATTATATCATGTAGATCCACAAGCATTGCTGGCGTCCCTCCGAGAAAAATTTTGGGTGATTTCCGGAAAAGGTTTGGCTAAGCACGTGATAAAAAAATGTGTTCTGTGTTTTAGATATAATGCCAAAATTTCAAACCCTATCGTGGGAAATTTGCCAAAAGCCAGGTTTGAAGGAAAATATCCAATTGAAATTACTGGAGTAGATTTTGCGGCTCCGATGCTCATGAAAGACAAAAAGGTACACGGTGCAAAATTAGTGAAATGTTACATTTGTTTTTGTACAAAAGCCGTGCAATTTGAGTTATTGACAGATTTGTTCACGGAATCCTTCATCTTGTCCTTAAGACGCTTTGTATCTAGAAGAAGAAAACCTCATCAAATTTGGTCCGATAATGAGAAGAATTTCGTAGGTGCCTTTTTAGAAAGAAACAAAAGGACGCTTCGCGAAGAATTTTTTAAAGAGGTAGTCCATTGGCAGTTTATTCCCGCGCATTCGTCGCATTTTTGAGGCCTGTGGGAAGCAGAAATAAAATCAAAGAAACACCATTTAAGATGGTGAACATCATTTTAGTTTTGAAGAGTTGTATACCATACTTGTTCAAATAGAAGCGATATTGAACTCGCGACCCATGTCACCCTTGTCCACCAACCCTGATGACCTACTCCATTTAACCCCGGCTCACTTCATCCTGGGAATGACAACAAACGAAATGCCTGATTCTGACGTAACGCATATACGGCAATCCAAACTGTCACAGTTCCAAAAGGTTCAACGGGCTAAGCAACATTTTTGGAAACGATGGAGTGTAGAATACGTGACAGAGATGCAACGTAGGAGAAAGTAGACCACCGATGACCATCGCAAGCTGGAACTAGGAATACTAATTAGTTTTACTCAAACAAGACAATATCCCACCAATGAAATGGAAACTTGGACGAGTGTTGTCTGTCTCCAGCGACGATAGTGGTGTACCTCGGATCGCAAAATTGAAGACACAGAATGGTGAAGTTCAGAGGGCATTTTCAAAACTGTGTCCTCTACCCATCAAACGATTAGAATGTTGAAGGCCAGGTCCTTCAAGGCGGAAAGTTATGTTGACCTCCTTTCCCGAACTACCGCTGTATATTGCACAACGTGGCAACTCCCGAGACCAGACGTAAGACTATCGTAAGTGCAGCCTCCAAAACGAAGAATAACGACGAAGCCGACGGAGCGTCGACACATGCCACCGTCTAATAATTTTGTAAAAATACTATAGATACTCGCAAGCACTGAAAAAACCAATAAAATCAAGAAAAATATACAGTCCACTACTATACTTCAACAAGGTGGTGAATTTCAACTCGGGATAGGGCATTGGCATTAGTATTAATACTGCCTTTTTTGTAGATAATGTTATAATCATACTGCTCTAGTTTCAAGCGCCATCTGACGAGCATATAACTAGGTTCTTTGATGGAAAACAGCCATTGCAGTGGTTTGTGATCAGTAGTTATGTTAAATTTAGTGCCAAAAACATATGGACGGAAATACTGCACAAACTATAGCTAGTAGTTCCTTTTGGGTCGTAGAGTAATTGCATTCCGCTGGAGTACTGCTTGCATATACAATGGAGAGGTCTTTGCCTATTGGACCTTGCGAAAGAACAGCGCCAATAGCAACGTTCGAAGCATCTGTTGTTATCTTGAACGGCTCCGTGAAATTGGGATACTGCAAAATAGGGTCGTTCATCAAACTGTATTTACAAGTCTCAACATTTGATGAATTCTGGGGTATGCTGAATTTTCACGTTTTTCTTTAAGCATTGTGTAAGGGGTTTCTCTAAATGAGCAAAATTGTTAATAAATTTTCTATAGTAGCTAATGAGTCCTGAAAAAGATTTAATCTCTTTGACAGTTCTGGGAATAGGGAATTTCTCTATTTCTTCAATCTTTTTTGGGTTGGGCTTTTTCCTTCGGGAATCACAACGTGTCCCAGAAATTCAACAGATTTGCCCAAAAAATCACATTTGTCTAATTAAATTTTTAACCCTGCTTCCATAAGCTTGTTAAACACTTTTCTAATATTAGATATGTGTTCTTGGAGGCTGCTGAAAAAGATAATTATATCATCCATATTAACGAGACATACTTTTCCTTGAAGGTCTTTCAGTAAATCGTCCATTACTCTTTGGAATGTACTGGGGGAATTTTTTAAGCCAAAAGCTAATCTAACAAACTCGTAATGTCCATTTTCGACATTAAGAGCTGTTTTAGGGCTTGAGTCGAGATGAATTTCAATTTGATGGAAACCAGAGGTGAGATCAAGGGTTATGAAATAGCTGCAAAGTCCAAGTTTTTCAAGAATGTCAGTGATGTCAGTACGGGATACCGGTCATCTATGGTTTTTTCAATAAGTTTCCTGTAGTCGACAACAATTCTGCATTTTTGGTTGCCACTGGCATCGATTTTCTTTGGGACAATCCGTATGGGGGGCTCCATGGACTTTGCTTTGCCATCGTTAAACATTTTTTCGATCTGTTTGGACATTTCCTGTTTGTGGACATAGGGGTATGTATATGACTTGGTATGAATGAGGATATCGTCGGCAGTTTCAATCTGATGCTTAACTTTACTAGTGAAGGTGAGGGGACAGTTTTCGGAATGGAAAATACTGGAAAATTTTTAAATAACTTTTCTGAATCCTTGTTTAAATGTTGAGTTCGAAGAGCATCGAAAGGAACAGGAGACGAATTGTTAGGGGTGGCTTTACTTGGATGATTTTCTATAGAAAAAAGTTCGTAATCGTTTTGATTAAAAATGGTTCCAAAATTTTGGAGGAAGTTCTGATCTAAGACGAAAATTTGAGAATAATTGGTATTATTTTTGATTTCTAAGGTGGCTTTCTGATCCTTGACTTTGGGAAATTCAACTTCGCCATTCCTATAAAGAACAGAATCTAAAATAATTTCTGTTTTAATTTTTTTGCGATAATAATAATTTCCATTTTCTGAGTTTCGAAATCGGTTCTAAACTGAAATGGAATTTGGAGTGAGGGACTTCTAAGCAAATGATTTTCGAGATCCATTGTCAATCCTAGTTTTCTCTCTCTCTCGAATTCCAATCATTCTGTCGAAGTATTCATGAAATGGGAAAAGAATAGATTCGAATTCATCAGAAATACCTAATTCTTGGAGTAGGGAAATTGAAACTTTGAATTGACTGGTATTTGTGCAAGTGCAAGTAACTTTACTGCGATTTCTTTGAGTTGAACATATGGAAGGGAGTTGGCTAAATTAATGTTGTTTAGGTCTATCTGAAATCTGTCGTAGGATCGGCTTCTCGAAAATTTTGATTTTGAGAGTTATGGGAATTATCTGGGTAGTAATTAAAGGTTTCTGGATAATATTCTTGGCTGCTGTGAGATGGATATTTATCTTGTTCGGGATATTGAGAATAATATTGTGGAATATATTGTGATGACTGAGATTGGGGATGCTCTGTGTGATAAAGCTCTTGTGAAACAAAACTAGGGGGTCCGGATGAGCTAAAATAATTATTCTTAATCTGTCTAGTTGCTTGTCTATCGTCACAGTTCGCGCTCAATACGTCGAGTGCATTCAATTCGTTTTGGCTAATAAGTAGCACCTTTTGGTCGGGAGTAAGGGAAGGATCGGTTTGGATTCTCTGGATTTTATTAATTTTAACCTTTCTAGAAATTCTAAAATAGTTTCATTCCTAAATTTTATGAATTGCAAAAATTCTCTAGTGAGAGTTTGCCTGTCGATCTTGTCGCCAAAATGCTCTTAGCGCATTCTTAATTTGGGGCCAAGTAGTGATGTCTGGTCTACACATCAAAAAGTTGTAAACGTTACCTTTCAGTTTGGAACAGATTACATTGAAAACGAAATCGTTCAAGGTAACATCGTTTGATCTACCGTATGTATTATACAACTTTTCACATCAAAAAATTAATGATTCTAGTTGTTGAGTATCACCATCAAAATATGGCAGAAAATCGACAATTGCTTTTGCGGCGGGCATACTTGGAACGGTGATTGTACTGTTATTAAGAGACATGTTTTCTAATAAATTTGTGATAGTATATAAAGCTGAGTTAGAATCTTGCATAAAAGTATATAATGTGGGTGTATGAGAAAATTAAAGTTGTGGGTCTATTGAAGTTCGTAAAAAATGTGAAAATGTCAAAAATATGAAACTGCCAGAAACATAAAAATGTAATGCAGTTTGATGTATGTGTATTTATGAGTAAAATTCATCTAAGCCTTATAATTATATGAAAAGTTACTTAAAATAATTTTTTATCTAGATCGAAACTGTAGCTTTCGAGAAGTGTACCTAAATTATGTTTCATCCAAAAATGTAGCTTTTGAACAAGAAACTGACTTATACTAAATATTGCGGGCAATCTTCAGCAAAATTAAATTTTACAAAAATGCACCAAAAATCTTAATTTAAAAAAAGGTAGGAGAAAAGACAAGGAAATTTCGACTTGAATTACCTTCAGACTTGAAGACACTGCACTCTTGCGTCAATCTTCGTCTTTGGGATGGTCCTGGTTTTCCTAGTCTTTGTCGGTTCCAGAAGTAGATGTTTAAGATCAACCTGGAGGTCCTCTTCTGAGTTCTGATCCAGACTGTACAGTCGATTGGGTACACTTTATTCACTTAAAGTACAAGTATCGTTTCAGGCAACAATAGTTTTGTTATCGAACCTAAGACTACGTGAGCTTACAAGCGATCGACTAATAGATGTAACCAAAAGTAACAGCTGAGGTAAAGCCTAAAGGGCACAAACAAGAATTTATAATATGGGGTTGTTTATAAAGATAAGAGATAAGTACACAAATTATGGAGATATACGAGGGGCTCTCGCTATATAACTATTTGTCAGGTAAAAGAAATCAACCCTACATGAATAGCTTCACCAGACGCCACAAAGTATGTTCCATTAGTTTTTGAAAGTTATCTCCCAGTAATAAAAATTCGATAGAACCCGGGTCGAACACGGGTTTTTTATTATGTGCGGTCAATGTGGGAACTGTTGCAATACCTTTGGAGAATGCGTTGGACGGAACAACTACTAACTGTTTGTAAACATCATTTTTCTTGTCTAAATATAGATACAGTTGCGAATAAACCTTTAGCTCTCTTTGATTATTATTAGTAACCAAACGCAAGTATTTGGTGCTTCTATTCACTCCAATTCGAGGAAACTACAGCTAGTTAAAGGGTTTACTTTTTTATTCAACTGATAGAAATAATTACACAACGCACAAAGAACAGCATAGACAGGAAGCGTTCTAAGAACGCCTCCGGATGGTGGTACTTACAGAAATACTCACAACACCAGTATAACACAAAAACAAAAGAACCAACACATCCTTGGACGCCATCATTAACCCGCGGCTACAGCACAAGCAAGATCCGGTTGCCAAATACCAAGTGTCAGCCTCTTCACTCAGCTAGTATGCGGCTCGATGTTCTTACGCAGACTGCGCTCTCGAACCAAAAGAAATCTGAATGCGGTGCTCAGTTCACCAAAGTATACAAACTAGTAGCAATAAATTCACTCACAGAAAAAAGTTTCATTTTCGTATTTTTTGGACGGTGCCGACAATTTGCTCAGAAACGAAATGTTTCCTCTAGGGACGGATAGCTTCGGCCAGATGGTACCTCCAGCCGAAGGAGTCCTCTGCCTTTATTGATTCTTAAAATATCTACCCTGGCCGTCGAGCCCTAGAAGCCTATTACCGACTCGCTAAAGCTTATAGCAGTTAGGGCTAAATAGTTTAAAATTCAGGTCCAAGATTTGTCCCACAAATACATACATATTAATTTCATGCTAGCATACAAACAGGTTAAGTTGAAAAAATAATATAATAGAAGCATGTAAAAACTCACCGTGTAGATCCTTCATACAAATGAAATAAAACATATTTAAAGTTGAATCCATCTATTAAATGTTTGCATTTAAATATTTTAGAGAATATATGTATATATAAATATATATATTTTTTTGCAAATAAACTTTTATCAACCATTTTTCTGATTATTCGTACTTATTTGTTTTTTAAATGGAATATTTATCTAAAATTCAGCCGTTTTCAAATATTAAGTAGGTACTTATTTATAAAGCTGAAACAAACCAATACACGTTTAAAATAAGACTTTAACTTTAACTTTTGTTTTTAATGTGAGTATAGGGGAGCTTTTATGTTGATACATGCTTGTTTATTTTAGAATTGAGGAAGTGTTACGACCATGCGCTCATATAAAAATAGCAAGTTAAGTAAAAATGTCAGAATTGAGAACGTCGACCTTTCAAAGAACAGACAAGTGCTGAAATAAAAAAAATGTTGATGGAAATTTAAAATACAGATGTTCTAGAATATGCAAACATTTCCTAGATGCGATCGATTTGAAACTGAATTATTTCCAGAGCCAAAAGCTCCGCCTATAGACGAAAATTATCAGTAATATAGCTCATGACGTAAGGTGACAGCCTTTAGTTGCCTCATAGTCGGGAGTCGGATGTAGTCTGTAGTGAGGATCAAAGTGCAATTGACATAAGTCAATTTTTTGACAGTTCATTCGTAGCTTTATTATTATTTTTTAAAAGTGCTGGTGTTTGCAGATAATTGTGGTGCTAGACGATCTCAAGACATGGAACTAATGGTATAATTTGCAAAGAGCGGCACATGCATAATGAAGGTAGTTATTTCCACCGGTGAGTATTACTATTATGTTGATACAACGCTATTACTTTGGTAGGCATTGGTAGACAAAAAATAAGTCAAAAGTATGCAATAAACCTACGCAATTTTGGCGAACAATGCAATGTGAGCATATAGGCTTCGCTCCTTATAACCTATTTGGATGCCTTGAAGTATACTTATTTAACCGCGAAGTTGCCCTACTTTTTGTCATCTGTATACTTTGGTCTCACGTCACCTGGACGTGGCTTATTAATAAACATTACAATCTTTAATGGTCTAATGTTTAACAATAAGATCGGTGAGAAATCTAAAAAGATGGAATCCAAGTGTTCAAGGAAGGCAATGATACAACGATAGGAATTAAAATAATTTAGCTTAGTATAGTACAGTATGTAGGTAGATTGACTTTGGCTCATTATAGCAAGGTTCCATCAACTTCTCTTGATATAGCTGATAAATTAAGCCACATATGGAGAGAGTATAAGTGAAATGAATAACTATAAACTTAATACTAGCTGTTTAGATTCCTCGCCTAAAGTATTTGATGGTATGGAAGCTATACAAAATCGTTCTCAAGAACGTATTTCTTTTGTCCCAGAGGCGTCATACTTTTTCAGTTTGTTTGCAAAGTTGGTACAGTATTTCTCTGCTCTTTGGTTAGGTAACATCGATTTGCAATAATTGTTTGACTTTAGCAATGCAAGAAACCCACCGAATACAACAATTGCCATTGAGTGCAAAAAACGGAAACTTCGAAGCCAAATATTTAAATCATTTATTGAATAATATCAGGTTTGGAAAAAATATATGACAATCCAGAACGGTCATTTACAGTGGACTAAATCAATTCAGCTCGTGCTAGGCAACGTCGCATCATTGATTTGCTTGGATTGGTGTATCTAACCGTGTTCCTTGTTGGTAATAACCAACGAATTTAGACCAAGTTGAAGGAGACAGTCAAGGATTCAATTGTTGCATTATTTTAATAGTGTGTAGAGTAAGTAAACTTGACATAAGTTAATTTTTTTACGAGTCTGTCATTAAATTCATATTTTAGTGTTCTATTCTTTAAAAGTGTTAGTGTTCGCAGACAATTGTGGTGTTAGACGATTTCAAAAAACGATACTTCTTACATAATTTTCAAAAAACAGCACAAGTCTAATGAAGGTAATATTTCTACCAGCATGTATCATTACTGTGTAAAACTATGCGATTTCGGCGACAAACAATGCAATGTAAATATACTTACGTATGTTTATCCGATTTTAATAATTTTTGACATATATGTTCAGTATCCCTTACTAGTAAAATGATTAAATTTTCAGAGTGATTCGTCAACTGACTTCAGAAGCTGGATCATTAATGTGTTGAGGATCCGCGATTTCTTATACACTCATTAAATTCAAGAGGCTGCGACCTATCACTTCCCCGACATGTTCAATTGGAGATAGGTCAGGCGATCATGGTGGCTAAGGTAAATGGTTGAAGCGATGTTGATCCATGAAGGCTAGCGATGCACTGGCAACATGCGGTCTGGCATTATCTTGCGGAAAAATCGGGTTTTGGATAGTGTTTAGGTATGGAATAAGATGAGGCTCCACTACTTCCGAATATAGCGTCGGGCTGTCATATTGCCTCTGATGAAAATTAGTGGTGATCTGCTACCATAAGCAATACCACCCGATACCATAGCTCCCACGGTGTGGTGAACGTTACGCCCTCTGTCAAATTGTGAGTCATGTCTTTCACCACGTCGCCTGCCCACTCTTGCCCGACCATCGTGCATGCTGCACCTGTTTCCATTCCCGGTCCCATAGAATTCTTCCTCTACACCACAGCAAATGGTTACGCCGATTTTCAGCTGTGAGAGGTAGCACCCAATGTGGGCGATAAGAAAAAAGGCCAAACTGTCGTATTAGGTGATATACCGTACGCGTATCAACCATCCTTCCATGCTGTCTCTCAGATCCAGAAGTCTTAACCGGCGGTCTTGTCGCTCTGTGGTCCCTTTGGGACATCCAGAACCCCTCGCTCGCTATCCTCGGCCTTCCTGAGTCAACGCTCGTTCACACTGCAGTATACTGCATAAGGATTTGTTGGTCGTCCTAGAAACTTCTCTTATCGATAGACCGGCTTCACGCAACCCGACAATTCGACCCCTCTCAAAGTCACTTAGCTGGGACAGCTGGTGAATTCTACGCACTCTATGCATTTTGAACAATCTCAAAGAGGCTTCTCAATAAGCTACACGAAATCTAACATTTAATTGATACCGTACGAGTAAATGTATGAAAACTGAAAGCTTCTTTATCACCAAACAATACACGCAGCCACCACAAAAACTCAACAGGAAAACCTGACCATTTTATCAGTTGTTGTTTATGGCAAGATACATCAATATGTGAGAAATTCTTGAATTCTGATAAACATACGTAGGTGTTTACCTTTTTTGTCACTCAGTATATAGGAAGTATATAGGCTTGGCTCCTTCTAATATATTTGAATAACCGACTATACATCTCGGATGTCTCAGCTATATTTCGGCTATATCTTGGCAGTTGCCTCGTCTTTTTTTTATAAATGAGAGGAAATGGTGGTCTGATTCGTCTTTCCTTTTCTTAATTTAATTAATGAATTAATAAACATTATAAATGAAATCTAAGGGACAGCCAATGCAAAACGGCTATCGACTGGAGTGCAAATGTATGCGCTAGCTCAATAAAGTGAAGATTAGGGGTGGTTAAGAGCGCCAGTGACTTAAGACGGATTAAGCCACAAATCCCCGAGGTATTAATCGGAACTTGTTTTGCCTGACCACCCACACAAAAGAAAAGAATCTCACAGTAATGACGAAACCTAATTAACTGTGCACAGAGGGCCAAATAAAACAAGATATTTAAAAAAAGAAATCACAATATATTATCAAAACACGCAGCACATATGCTCCACCACTGGACTGCAGGTTAAAAAAATGATATTATTCTAAACTACCTGACACTAAAATTATTAGACCCTGATAATCAACCCTGAAAAATGATTACCGTGGTACACGTACGAAGGCTTTACGAATAGGCGCAGCTGAGATGTCCTCAGCTCACAAACGCTCAGGTCAAAAAGCAGTACCCAATAGTGAGCACGTCGCAAAGTGGGGCTGCTTGCCTCGTTCCCAAAATTAACGGTATAAAAACCCTAGAGGGAGAGAAATACTGCTTGAAGATCTACTCTCTATTCTCTGTCTGAGACAGAACTACTCATTTAAAACACTCAAGACTTGAAGAAAAATCATGTAATTCTCTTTTACAAGAGAAGCAAAGCAAGGGCAAGAAAAAATAAAAATTGACGTACTAAAGTGATATACCCTCAAAAATGTATCCCTTGCTCTAAAATAAAGTTATGGCAGCTCAGAAATCAAAATCATGATCAATGTATGAAATAAGACCAAAAGAAGATGACATATAGGCACTGCCCTATATTTGAATACGAAAAATACCACACAAAATCAAGTACACTCTAAGAATTTCAGTCAGGAATAATCCATATATTAATACCTATGAGATACACAATTAAAATGATGTTTTACCTGTTCACATCAAGGTTTTTTGTAAAGGAGAAGGGATAGCTTCCAACAAAATCGGCTGCAAAGCAGCTACAAGGCAGCTACAAAACAAAGCTGGAGGAGTGTCAATGGTGGTTCTCCGCAATGCCTTGCCACTAATAGGAAGCAGATATTGAACAACCTTCTTCAGGACATGCATTAATGGACGTGGTCCGATGGTATACAAAAAAGAACTTACCGCTGAAGGTTAAAATCCCATTAGAAACTGGACGGAGTAGCACCCAAACAATCACATCTAAACTAAATGTACAAAATAAAAGGGTACTACTCTATAAACTGGTGTTTGGGGCGTTAATATCCTAAAATCTGGAAGTTAACGAATCAGTGCCTACACGCAACCAAAACCACAACAGAAAGTAGAAACAAAATGGCGCTCGATGCGTCTGTACACGTAAATTTTTTAAACAAGGTATCTTGTTAGGAAAAATAAGGTATCTCGATAGGTTAAGAAGGTATCTTGATAGGAAAGCAAATATTCCAATGGGCAGAATCAACTCTCTACGAGGGACCAACAATATTTTATGAGGAAATTTCTGAGATAGACGTTAATAATACTATAATATTAGTGTCCAGAAGATTTCAACACAATACTGAGTCGCTGAGAAAGAAAGATACAATACGTGTGAAATTATACAATCACTAGAATAGAGTAATGAGTGGCAACGTGGTATGGAGCTATGCGGTATAGCCTGTTAGGATTATTCGGATTTTCGCTATTTCTAAGTTAATAAATTTTTCGAAAAGTGCATCTGTGAACATCTGGACGTGTGGTGATCAGTTTGGATATAAAGATTGCCTATATTTGCATTCTCAAAAGTGTATACAGTACGGTCGGGTTCTGGAATGCGGCGTGAACAGTGAGCGCCGTTGTCACGTTGTAACAAGATTCCGGTTACCATGAGCTATTCCGGTGGAGAAACAAAACGGACAACTTCACGTTCGGTTAGCAGTTCATGTGAATGTGCTGGTTTGGCTCAGATATTATCTGACGTCAAAAAGAAACTGGATGCTTGCTATAAAATAATTAATGGTCAAAACTCAAAAATAGAAGAGCTCACTACAACCGTTGCTGATTTATGTAAAAAACTGGAGGATAATGAGAAGAATAGAGAAACAAACATGGTCGCTGGTGAGCCCAAGGTTTCTTACAGCAATGCTGTAAAGGGAAACACGAGTAGGGGTCATGTATTGCTGGTGAAGCCTAACAGTAACATCGATGTAGCATCCTTGAAGCAGAAACTGCTGAGTAAGGTAAATCCTGAAAGTCTTCAAGTCGGTGTGCAAATCAATAAAGCTAATAATAACGGTGACATTGTTCTGAAGTGCGATAACCAACGGTCGTTAGAAATAATTAAGAAATCGATTGAAACTAATTTGTCAGGCAATTGCTCTGTTCAACTGCCAAAAAAGCGAAATCCTCGAATTAGAGTGATAGGTGTTAACAAAGATCAGTATGATGTTGATTCTCAAGTTCTTAAAAGCAAAATTGTGAATCAAAACAGCAGGCTCGTCAGCCGTGATGACGCGGTTCTTAATATAGTATATAAGTTTCCAATTAAATGTGCAAAATTTGATCTTGTTATGGAGCTAGATCCTAAGTCATATCAGTCAGTGATAGGGGAAGGGAAGTTGAATATTGGATGGGATAGATGTCGTATTTATGAGCATTTGTCAGTGACACGCTGTTTTAAGTGTTGTCAGTATGGCCATATACAAAAAAATTGTAAAAATGCATTTGTATGTCCTATTTGTGCTGGCAGTCACGAACGGAAGCAGTGTAAAAGCAAATCGTCATGCTGTGCAAACTGTCTGTCTATTAATGAAAAACAAGATAAAACGCTAGATACGAACCATGCTGTGTGGGATAGTAATTGTCTGTGTTTGCAAAAATATGAGGGTCTTATACGAAGTAAGACAAATTACTTCGAATAGATAAGTGCATTTTATCTAATCTCTGTTTTAATTTTTAAGTTTACCCCATTTCAACTTCAACTTTATTTCAAACTTCTTTAAAAAACTTTCCATTTTTTATCCTTTTATCTTTTTTTAATCTATTTTTTGTGTTTTTTTTTTTGCTGTATTTTGAAATGGCTGTATTATCAGAATTTGATGTCATCGAAGGCGGAGAGCATAATTTGATCATAGGATGTGTAAATATTAGATCACTTACTAGCTGTTTTTGTGATGTTAAAGATTATGTGTTGTCGCAAAATTTTGATATCATCGGATTTACCGAAACGTGGCTCAAACCACACATCATTGATAATGATATCCATGTTCCAGGATTTCAGTTGTTTAGATGTGACAGGAAAGATAGGAGAGGCGGTGGAGTCGCTCTCTATGTGAGAAAAGGACTGCATTGCTTCCAAGTATCTGATTTTAACTTTGCAACACAAGAGGGCCTTGAACAACTTTGGGTTAGGGTTAAAATAAACAAAAAAGCATTTGCTGTGGGTGTTGTGTACAAACCTCCCAATGTTGATTATATTACGGTCCCGTCTCCTAAATAAAGAAGTCTGTAGTACCTCCGTTCTGCGTTTCCGGACCACAATTTTTAAAGAAATCTGCATCTGGCAACACCGCACCCCACTCCGAACCTTCAGGTGCCTCGCTGCTTTAGTCTTCGTTTTTGTGTATTACGGATCACATAGATACGCTATCGCTTCCGAAATTTATTGTGCATAATGGCGGACAGAAGTACAAAACGACCAAGGAGCTCAGACAGAAAACATTTGGATAGTTCTGAGATTAAATCAATGTTCAAAACAGTGATGCGGAGGTTGAGTGCAATCGAACAGGAACAGAAACGTTATCGTCGATCCCTAACCCCTTCGTTTGACTATTCGACGGGAAGTGATAATGATTTGGATTATGACGACGATGCTGACGCTGACGAGTTGATTACAGGTGAAGATGAGTCACAGAGTGTTCAAGGAAACAACAACGCTCCTGAGAGCGTTGCCGCTGGTAAGAAAAATTTTTTGGTTAGGAATCTTGTTGATTTGGTGATTCATAAGTTAAGATACTATTATTTATTTTTTCGACATTATTTGTACCTAGAGTGGTATAGATATATGTACTTATACTAAAGCAGCCCGAGTCTAGAGTGACGCAGGACATATAATGCTTCTGATTCAACTTAATCTAGAGTGATTCAAGTTTTTTCGGAAAAAACAGCCTGTGTCTAGAGTGACACGTTCCACAAGGCTTTTTAACTTAATCTAGAGTGGTTACAGTTTGTGAAATGTGTGTAGAGTGACACATGATGGGATGCTCCTTTAATTCATGATTTTCTCCATTTTATTAGCACCTATTGTTATCGTTATCTAACCTAGAGTGGTTATAGATATGTTATGCCCCTTTTTTTTCTTTTGGTGTTACAGACAACTTGATACCAACAACAGTAAACATTAGTTCTATTCTCGGTGAAGATGAAATTCAAGAAAGGGTTTTTTCGGAGCCTATACTTGAAGAGTTAGTTCCCCGCTATACCAAGGTTTTGCTAGGCGGATTGAAAGAGGAGGTAAAAACGGACCTTATCAAGAAATATCTTCCTCCGGAAAATTTTAAGGTCATTGTACCTCCTGTAATCAACCCCGAGGTCAAAGTAGCTGTTCAAGAAAACACATTGAAGAGGGATGCAAGGCTATCTAATCTACAAGGACAGGTTGCAGCTGTCATTTCAATATTAATAAAATTCACATCAAAATTGGCGAAAGAAAGTGGGGAGGAAAATATTAAACATATTGAGACTACAAATGACGCGTTACGCCTGCTTTGTGATGTTTTTTATCATGAATCAGTGTCAAGAAGGGAGCTTTTACTGCTAAATTTGAATAAGGACCTTAAGGAAACCTTAAAAAATACCACCATTTCAGAGTATTTATTTGGTAAAGAGCTAGAAACCACCATAGAGGCTGCAAAGAAGCTTGAAAAGTCTGGGGAGCAGCTGAAGATTAAAAAATATAAGCCATCGTTTTCCACCATGGCCACTACTTCAAAACAGGGAAACTTCCGGCGCCCATTTGCAAAGGGAGTGCAACAGATGGGTCAAAAAGTTCAGAGACGCACTCCATCGCAAAACAACAACCCGAGAAGATCCAAGACTCATTACTATTCTCAGAGTCATCGTATCAACAGCAGCGTCGAGAGGAGACGCCGTCATTGAATGATTCAGTGGAATCACTATCACAGCAGCAGCAGTGTCTAGATGTGACACAGTTCTTAGAGGTTAGTAAGCCGTGTGGCGGATTACTACCTTTTTCCAATAGGTGGAAAAAGCTAGGTTTTCATAAGAAGGTTATTTCATATATAACTGGTCTAAAAATTCCTCTTATTAACAAACCCAGACAAAAAACGGCTCCTTTAGAGCCCTTAAGGTCAAAAAAAGAATGTGATGCTATTGATATTATTATTAAAAAATCCTTGCAAGAGGGAATTTTTTCTATAGTAAAACCCTGTAAAGATCAATTTATTTCAAATGTTTTTATCGTGCCAAAACCTGATGGCACTAATCGATTGATCATTAATTTGAAATCCTTTAACACATTTGTAGCAGCATCACATTTTAAGTTGGAAAATCACAGGACAGTTACCCAGATAGTTACACCAAACTGTTTCATGTGCAATATTGATTTGAAGGACGCCTATTATTTAGTACCAATACATGATTCACATAAAAAGTACCTACGTTTTCAGTTTAAGGGCTACATTTATGAATTTAATTGTTTGCCATTTGGATTGAGCTGCGCGCCTCTAATTTTTACGAAGATTTTAAGGCCAGTTGTATCTCATCTTAGAAAACGTGGGTTACTCTCCGTCATATATTTAGACGATTTTCTACTTCTTGGAAGAACTTACAAAGAGTGTGTAGTTAATACAAGGGAAACTATTAAACTCTTAGAATACTTAGGCTTTATTATAAATTATAAAAAAAGTTCTCTCATGCCTAATCAAAGTTGCGTTTTTCTTGGTTTTCAATACAATTCTATTTATATGACAGTGTCATTACCCGAAGAAAAACGTGCTAGGTTGCAAAAATTGTTACTACGTTTTACTAAAACTAAAACTTGCACCATAAGAGAGTTCTCCAAATTTATTGGAAATTTGGTTTCAGCCGCTCCAGCACTAAAATATAGTTTTTTGTACACTAAACTATTTGAACGTGCCAAAATGAAGGCCTTATATCATGTTCAGGGAAACTATGACGCAAAAATGAATATTTCCCCGCATTTGTTATCTGATTTGTCTTGGTGGCTTAAACACGTCACTTTATCGAATAATTCCATTCATAATGAGGAATTCGCTCTTGAAATCTTTTCAGACGCTTCTAAATCTGGGTGGGGGGCGTACTGTGAAGGTAAAACTACATTTGGTTTCTGGTCACTTCAAGAAAAACAAAAACATATTAATGAATTGGAATTATTGGCAGTCTTTTTTGCGATAAAGTGTTTTACGCAGGGTCTATCTGATTGTTATATTCTATGCAGAATTGATAACACCACTGCAGTTTCCACTATTAACAGATTTGGAAGCGTACGGTTTCCAGCTCTGAATAAATTAGCCAGAAAGATCTGGAATTACTGCGAGAGAAAAGATATAATTATCTTTGCATCATATATTAATTCCAAAGATAATGTACATGCCGATAGAGCCTCCCGTCAGATTCACAGAGAAACAGAATGGTCAATTTCCGAAGCTGCCTTTTCAAAAATTTCCAGTAAATTTGGTGACCCGAAAATTGACCTGTTCGCAAGTCGCATTAACAAAAAATGTAAACTCTTTATATCATGGTTTCAAGACCCGGAGGCTCACGGAATAGATGCTTTCACCTTAAGTTGGAATGGGTTGAACTTTTATGCCTTTCCACCCTTTTCCTTAATATTAAGAACGTTGCAAAAAATAATTAGAGATAAGGCGGAAGGCATTGTCGTTGTACCTCGATGGTGTTCACAACCCTGGTACCCACTATTTAAATCCTTATTGATACAGGAACCCCTAGTTTTTGGCCCTAACGAAACTCTACTTTCATTTAGCGGGACCCCACACCCCTTATGGAAAAACCTTTCCCTGGTAGCAGGGCGGTTATCAGGGAAGCACTTCTACAAGGGAAGGTGC
This sequence comes from Acanthoscelides obtectus, assembly GCA_963669975.1. NCBI lineage: Eukaryota > Metazoa > Arthropoda > Insecta > Coleoptera > Chrysomelidae > Acanthoscelides > Acanthoscelides obtectus. The sequence continues at coordinate 71,755,821 of CAVLJG010000003.1, forward strand.
CTTTAGCTACTCTGGATATTTGTTTAGCTTCGATCACAGAATCAACTTTGAAACAGTATAATGGGGGTCTACGCCTGTGGTGGGAGTTTTGTGTTAACAAAAACATTATTCCATATGAGGTAGCTGTGGAGGACGTTCTGGAATTTTTAACCATTCACTTTGAGAAAGGCGCAACTTATGGAACCCTTAATTCTTATAGATCGGCCATAGCTCAGATTGCAGGGCCACAATTTGGCCAAGATTTTAGGGTCAAGCGTTTCTTCAAAGGAGTTTTTAGCAAAAAACCACCTACAGCTAGATATGAGAATATTTGGGATCCCCAAATAGTATTATCCTATGTAAAGACGCTTGGAACTAAAACTCTTTCTCTAGCAACCTTAAGCAAAAAACTTGCGGTTTTGTTGGCCTTGGCCACCGGCCAACGTATACAAACATTAACACTTGTAAAGATTAATAATATCTCAGTTCAATCTCACGTAATCAATATAAAGATACCAGACCGTATCAAAACATCCTCAATAAATAAACCGCAACCCCTTTTGGTTTTACCTTTTTTTGATAATGATCCGCAACTATGCGTAGCTAGAACACTATTAACATATCTTAGTGCTACCGAGAAGTTAAGAAACTCTTGTGATTGGCTTTTTATTACCTTTAAGAAACCACACAACAAGGCATCTGTTTCTACTATATCCAGATGGATTAAAGATATGCTAGAAAATAGTGGAGTAGATATGACCATATTTAAACCACAAAGTACAAGACATGCATCCACCTCTTCTGCAGCAAGGGCTGGGGTCAGTTTTGATTCCATAAGATTAGCGGCAGGTTGGTCTAACGATTCTAGAACGTTCGCAAACTTTTATAATCGCCCTGTCGTAGACAATTCTAAGTTTGCAAAAGTTATACTAAATTGTTAAAAAAAAAAAAAAAAAAAAAAAAAAAAATTATAATAAACTTGTGTATCTTAAAATAAGTAAGGAGTTGAAACTTAATTTAGTTGAGATAGTAATTATTTTTAGTTACCATGTTATTTCAACCATTATTCAAATAAATTTATGCGTTGTTGCAATTACTTTAAACATCTACAGACTTCTTTATTTAGGAGACGGGACCGTAATATAATTATAAGATCAAACGAACTTACCTTAAGTGATGTTCGATCTTGATTATATTACGGTCCCGTCGAAGTAAATAAAGTCCCACCCTGCCCTGTTATTATAAAAAATAATCAACTGGAATTCCCCTTTGCAACAACAACTTTAAAATGACTGAAGCAGCGAGGCACCTGAAGGTTCGGAGTGGGGTGCGGTGTTGCCAGATGCAGATTTCTTTAAAAATTGTGGTCCGGAAACGCAGAACGGAGGTACTACAGACTTCTTTATTTACTTCGACGGGACCGTAATATAATCAAGATCGAACATCACTTAAGGTAAGTTCGTTTGATCTTATAATTATATAGCTTTGACAGGCCTGGAAGACTCACTACTTACTGTTTTCACATCATCTGATCATATAGTATGCATGGGTGATCTAAATATAAATGTTTTGAATAAACAAGGCCTGGACTATTCATTCATGTCAACAATTTTCGAGGATTTCAATTTGAATCAAATAGTAAGTCAGGAAACAAGAGTAACAGATAACAGCAGAATTCTGATAGATGTGGTATTCGTAGATAAAAACTTAAACATCACAAAAACCGGAGCTGTAAATCTACCTTTCACGGATCATTATTTGGTATACTTTTGTACAAATTATCCAGCCAGCTTCTGCAGACAAACATATATACGTATCCGCGATTTAAGGAATTTAGATACCAACTTACTTGCTGAGGTAGCTTCATCAATGTACTGATTAGGAGTTATCAACTTCGAAGATCTTGAATCCAAGCTAAGCTACTTGTATGATTTGATCAATATTTTGCTAGACATATGCGCGCCCATCAAAACAGTAAAAGTAACAAAGCCACGCTATCCTTGGATCACCCAAAACATTAAGTTCATGATGAGATTGAGAAACAATGCATATATGAAATATAAAAAAGGGGTAAGGGATGCTCTTTCTGCAGATTTGATCAATGTCAAATGGGTTTATTATAAACAACTCAGAAATTTTGTAACAGCTTCCATAAGAAGAGAAAAAAAAGCCTATATAGAACTGCAGCTTAAAGAAGGTAGAAGTTCCCGTGATTGGTGGCGAACCATCAAACAACTAGGTGTACATAATCCTGTTAAAGATACTTTAGAATGCACATTGCAACCTGATTTAGTGAACAAATATTTCCTAAATTCCATTCCAGATAATTGTGTGGATACCAGTATTATTCATCATTACAATAGCAATGTTTTGCCATCTATAGACAACTTGTTTCAGTTAAAACCGGTCACGGAGGATAAAATATTACAGATTTTCAACAAAATAAAATTTCAGGCGGTTGGACTAGATGGTTTGAATATAAATATGTTAGCTCTAGTGTTTCCTTTTTGTTCTAAAGCGATTACTCATATAATTAACTATTCGCTTGAAAAAGGGTTAGTTCCTAAAATTTGGAAAGCCGCATGCGTTAGGCCTCTTGCTAAAATTGATGCTCCGGAAGGACCTGATGATTATAGACCAATTAGTATCCTTCCAGTGTTATCAAAACTATTAGAAAAAATTGTATATGAGCAATTGATGCAGCACGTCACTACCTTTAAGATAATTCCATCTACGCAGTCGGGGTTTCGAAAAAACCACAGCACCGTAACAACTCTGCTCGATGTCTGTGACGACTTCATAGGGGCAATAGACAATTCTAAAGTTACTACTGCTGTCATGATAGATCTAAGTAAGGCCTTTGATTGCCTCAACCATGAACTACTTCTTGCAAAATTTCATTATCTTGGCTTCTCCGATAGTTCGATTAATTGGTTTCGCAGTTATTTTCATGAACGCATTCAGCAGGTAAAAATCGGTGACATCTTATCACAGGAGGGTACTATCTCCAAAGGTATACCGCAGGGGTCTATTCTTGGACCTCTTCTGTTTTCTCTTTATGTAGCCGACTTAGATAAAGTCACTAAATACTGCAAATTACATACATACGCCGATGATACACAGATTTATCTTACAACCCTGCTATGTACATTGAAGCGAATGAGATGCTGTCTGAGGATTTAAATAGTATATGTGTGTGGTATAACAAACATGGCTTATGTATTAACCCTAGAAAGTCGGCTATCATAACTATTAAATCTAAATTCAGCAAATTCAATAGTGAATTAATAAAGCTGTGTATTGGAGGTGATGAAGTTTGCCACAAGACATCGGTTCGCAACTTGGGCATCACATTTGATGAGAACCTGTGCTTCCATGAGCATATCACCAAAGCTGTTCAGGGTTCCTATGCTAAGTTGAAGTCAATTTATAGCTATAAAAATGTATTGTCCAAGCAGACCAAGGTTAAGCTGTGTGACTCCCTTATCCTAAGTAAACTTGAATACGGGGACCTTGTCTATGGTCCATGTCTAATACAGAGCGAGGCATACAGACTTCAAAAAGTGCAAAACAGCTGCATAAGATTCAGTTTAGGTATTCAAAGGCGGGAGAGGGTATCTGATCATATTAAAAATATTCAATGGCTTACTATGCGACAAAGGTGGATACTGCATCTATTATCATTGGTCCACAGTATTATGATAAATAAAATGCCTCTTTATTTGAAGAACAAGCTTACCATGAGATGTGATCATCACTCAACGAACCTGCGTTTTGTAGGATATACTCTTGACTTGCCTCGGCATCGAACAACCCAATTCAGAAAGAGCTTTTCATGTGGCGCCGGATTTCTACAATAAATTACCTCAAGCTTTGAAAACTTTATCTGTGTCCAGCTTTAAAAGAAAAGTTAGGCTCTTTGCCTTTGATGACATGTAGCATGTATTTTTTTTTGATATCATCTAGCATGTATTTTTATGTAATTTTATTTCTATATTTGTTTATTTGTGCATGTTTTCTCACTCGTCACTTTTCATTTGTTTGTGTTTTGCTTACACATTTGTTACTGTTTACTTTTAATTTTTATATCTTCCGCCATATACCTAATATTTTCTTTTTTTAAAGTTACTTCTAATCACGGTTTTTGATTCTGCTACGTACTCTGTTGATGCACGTTTCTCTCTTGGTCTTTTGGTCATTATACCATGCTACGATTCTGTAAAAAAAAATTTTTTCTGCTTTAAATGTTATCTTCAATGTATTTTTGTTGTATTTGCATGTACTTGAATTTTTTTTTTAGCCCTGGTTGGTTCTGAACAACAGCTTGTGCTGATGTAACCCGCCAGGTAAAATAAAAGCCATTTATTATTATTATTATTATTATTATTATTACTATGAAATTTGCCAACAGAAAGCCATTAAAAAAGGGTTTGGCATGGGAATTGGTACTCGATAATCAATAAAGAAATTCAAATTACTGGTAAGTGATCCTTGGAGGAGGAGGGTATCTACAGAGTAGATAACCGACGATAATAAATAATGTTGAGCTACCAATAACCTATAGAGACAAGAACTGACTATAGTTAATCAAAGTGAATATCCCAATTCACTCAAAAATTCTCACCCAAAGAAATATACTCTAAAGGGCCAACTTCACCAACAACAGTCCGTTATTCTCCACCTATAGGGTAACAGACCGTCAGATACAGCGAATGAGCTTCAAGTTCCAATCAACAAATTTTAGCAACCAATAGCTATGAAATGTTGAAAACAAAATACTGTCAAAGTATGAGATGACAACTTGTCATTGAAACATCACCAGCTTATTGAATATTAAGAAATTACATATAATTCAGTCGAAATGTTAAGAAATGTTTGATTTTTGAATTAAATTCATGTTTTAATTAGTATTGTTGATTTTTTATTCATGTTTATATTATTTTCTTCAATTAATATGTGATACTGGGTGTTTTTTCCTATAAACCTCTTGCAGATAGCCATTAAGCACCTACTTGATGACAGGCTCTACCAAAAGATATTGCTCGTTTCCAAACATTCATTCATTTACTTGCCATTCATCCGAACCATTATGGCACCTTAGATTGATATTCCCACAAAACCATTCAGGTTTTTTGATATCCATACATCCATAAAGTTGAATATTTTTCGTTGTTCAGGAACTGAGACAAACATCCACACTATATTTACAGCGATTAAGAAAATCCCAAATATATGGCTTAAAGCTACCAGCAAACCTAAAACCTGCAAAAAAACTACAAATTTGCCATATTTTTCTTTTTTTACGAGTACACATTCTAGGTTATATTTATATTAGACATTATTTGAATACATATGATTATTGCATTTCAAGGAGTGACACATGTGTGGGATCTGTCAACTCTTGGTACCAGTCACAAAACATATACTCTGAAGGTTCAATTCCATGCTATTCAACGACAACACGGTGACTTGTGTGGTTATCAGCGGCCATTTTGTGAGGGTGCGACAGGGTTGCCAGATTGTGCAGTAATATCCCGTTTCACCCTCCTGGTCCAGTGGAGTAAGTTCCGCCAACTGTTGAAATATACTCTACTATGCTTTATAAGACTATTCGTGACATATTTCCCAAAATCATTGCACAACACTTGAAAAAATGCAAATGAAAATTTAAAATTATTTCCATGACGCCGCAAAATACCTGTGTTGTTAGATGTTCGATAGGATCCTATATTTAGAAGTATCAGTACATTTCACGAGTATCGTCATCTTTCGATCCGGACTGTGTCAGAAAGAGTGACTACCATTTGGCTGCGACATTACCCTGCCAAATCAGACATATATTTCATCATTTTCAAAGAAATTGTATATAATCTTCAATTTTGTGAAGGTAGCGAGTTTCACTTCATACGTTGTTACCCGACATGCCCAAATCATCAGTTGCTGCCATGATATTCATCCCGACCACTGCATCCCCACGGCTAGGTGACCTGTATGTTAAATTTGTATTGATAGGGCAGCGCGTTATGCTATAAATCATACGTCACAGTGTTTGTGCATTGATTGCAACGGTTAGATGATACCAAGCATATTTTCATAAATACGAGATCTTTCCCATTCCGGATCGAACAATCTACCAAAGATGCTTATAATCATGATACCTAGTAAATTTTCACGAAAAAAATTCAAAACCAGCAAATGTAAAAGGTTCATTTCGCACCCTCCACCACGGGACGTGGTCGTCGTTACGTCATTAGACCTGGCAACCCTGCGAGTGTCAGATAGATATCCCCTCCAGTCAAAAAAGAAAAATAGACAAACAATAAACATTAGTAGTTTTTTGATTTTTGGACTTAAAAGCCATTATCTGTGAAACATTTTTCATAATTTTTTGTCTATGTCCATAGTGAATTGCATTATGCATAGGGAGATGTAGGGATTGCCACGACTTACACATATTATCTGTGTTTTAGGATGGAGAGGACATAATTTTTTTATTGCTTTGAAGAAATTCGTTAACCCATAAATTAATAAATGATTAATATTGTGACGTAAAGGAAGATGAGGAATTGGATGGAATGTATTTTCAAAAAGTGGTCCTGTTTATAATACAGTCGAATTTTCACGATTTTATTCAATATTTCAATAGAAATCACTAATATTCAGAGACCTTTGACAGCTTCTGTCAAATTGCATTTTGATAACGTATTTTCCCATTGGTCCATAATATTAATTTTGGTGAAATCGGCCCTAAACCTAAGTAAACGAAATCCGGTAGATCATGCCAAGAAGTAGCAAATGAAGAGCAATGGGTACAATTACAATATTTCCAAAGTGGAAACTGATCTGCTGATGTTGGGCGACCAAATAAATTGGCATTGCGTCATCCGCATTGGGGCTGAGGATAACCTCGTGTACCAGTCTTATTCCGAAACTTATTCCCCACTACACCTCTCCGTACACCAAGCCAGACATAACCAAACGATGGTAGACAGAACAATATCAAGCATTGTGACCCATATTTCCACCCTTATATGGAGGTAAGATATAGTTTCAGCAGACTGAAAGGTACTCAAGGCACCAGGATTCGATCAAACAAAAAAAAAACAATTTAGATAGGAACCGAGCTATAACACATCCAAAATCATGAATCAACAAAAGCAAGAACATGTAACGTAAAGGCAAGATGAGGTAAATGAACTAATGGAGGTAATCAATACGTAATCACGAAGATGAAATGTAGTCGAAATAGGTAAATTAAATCAAGGAATGAACTAGTTAAATTTAGTATAACATTCAGTGGTCTCAGAATAGAACAAATTGTATTTCCACTTATTGATATGTGCAGACACCAAGTTTTCCAAAAGCTATCTGCCTATACCCAACAAATTCCCCACTCCACAGGACATAACGTAAGATAAGTCAAGATATTACAACGTAATTCAATCGTTATACTAAACAAATGGAGTTATCAAGCGACAAACTCCTATCCTCCTTTCAATAGATGGAAAAATGTGACAAGGTAAGACCAGAGTAAGCAACTAGTCCCTCGAGTGAAAGACAGGGATAATAATATTCAGTATACTGCATAACCGAAGTAACCTTTCAACAATAGGAACAGCCATATAGAAAAATCTAACAATTAATACTCAACACGGTAGTGATTTACTTATCTAAGCCAGGTTGTTCGAATGGTAAAGCTTAGATGACATAAGGTGTGGACACATGATGAACTTTTACCACAGGTAGTTTTCCCGCCACGTACAAATTCTTAGGCCCAGTCTATAGGGCCAATAGATAAGACAACATCATGAAAGAAGTAGAGGTGCAGAGGTACCACCCGGCGGATCTCGTAGGCGGGCCATAATGTGTGCATGCTGCATGCACACGTGTTCCCTCGCCAGAGTCCGTGTGGCGTTCCCCCCTTTCCCCTGTATCCCCCTATAGCCCCAAGGTACCGCATGGGTGTTTAGGCCTTAAGCCTTCGTGAGGGTTGGAGTATAAAAAAGTAGAATAATAGAGATTTTAGGGAGATGAACAGACCAAGGTAAGGTAAGTAAGTAACAATGTTGGCTATTCGGCGTCAGTAATGTATGTGGAAGATGGATCATAATATGGTTTCAAATCCTGAACATGCCATACGCCTTTAGGATTACCCTGCTGGTCTTGAAGTTCATACGACCAAGAGCCACACTTCCGTCTTGTTATAAATGGTCCGAGGTATGTTGGTACTAACTTGGCGCTAAAATAATTAGAAGAGGCAGAAAGAACTTTATTTTTACGCCAGACCTTATCTCCACAATTAAAAGAAACGGGATGATTACGCTAGTACCTATTAGCATGCCCCGTTCTCGTAGATTGTATTCTGGCCTGAACTTGTTGGTACAATTTCAAGAAACCCTCGTGACGATTTCTAACATAAGAATTTACAACAACTTTAAATGACGGTAACTTGACTAGATGATCACTTCCATATAGTTTATGTTCTCTGCCAAACAAAATAAAATATGGACTATACTTGGTGGTTTCACTAGACGCGGTTCTGGTAGCACAACCAATCTCATTAAGGTGTTCATCCCAGGTCCTATGATTTTCCTGGCGGACGTAAGTACGTAACATGGTTTTAATGACTCGATTATGACGCTCAGTGGGATTAGAACAAGGATTGTAATTGGCAGTACAAAGTATACGGGTACTATACTTTTTACACAACGCTTGGAATTACTTAGATTTCATCTGAACTCCATTACCGCAAGTTAGAAACATGGGTGCTCCATAAAGAAGAAAGACACTCTCAACAATTTCAACTAAGGATTTAGTTTTAGCCGATCGACAAGGAAGTAAGTAAACTGATTTACTGAAGTAGTCTGAAATAATAAGGATATAGCAAAAACCTTTCTTTGAACGTGGTAAAGACTCAAAGCCTGAAATGGTTCTGTTATCCGGGCTTTTGCCCATTTAACCGGCTGGTGACTTCTGCTCTACTTTATTCTGGGCACAACAAGTACAATGTTTTGTATAATTTACAACATCAGCCTTCATCCTAGGCGAGTAACAAGTTCGCTGAATTTTACCGCATGTTGGAACATCATGACAACGCTGAAAAATGATCTTTCTTTTCTCGCTTGGGACTACTACCTTCCAATCATCCGAAGGAGAAGAAAGATTAGGGCTTGATGGTTTAACAAATTTATAAAGTATGCCGTTCTGCATACGCCACAGAGGAAATTTTAATGGCTTATCTTCAACATTCTGGAGCATTTTTAAGTACCATTTATCATTGGTAGTAGTCGGAGAAGAAGATGGTGGGTTAAAACAAAGCACTGAATCAATAGGCACGGGTACCGCTCGACAGAGAAAGTCAGAAACTATCTGATCTTCTCCTCTAAGGGGGACTAATTCAAAATCGAACTGCTGATGATGCAATTGCCAATGGACAAGGCGACATAGGAGATCCTTTAATCTATGAAGCCGTAACAACGAAGCATGGTCTGTAATTACCTTGAAATGTACACAATCTAAATAATGTCTTAACTTTTCGACCGATCAAATGACGGCAAGGCATTCCTTTTCCGTAACTGACAGTTTCAGTTCCTTTTTGGTTAAAGACCTAGAAAGGTAACATTTTATTAATTTTCTGTATCCTATTCAATTAGTGCAGTCTGTTCACCAGACAAAAGAACGTATCATCGGCATCTGTTAGAATTTGCCTTAGATTATTCTTGATGTATTTTTTCCACGGTTTTGTGATTAGAGTTTAACGATGGATGTCTTGTGTGATGTTATTCACTGTTATAAGTAAAGTAAACAAGATGACAATAAATTCACTACTGCGAAATAATTGGCCGGTGTCGTGATATGTGAAATACCGAAATTGATAAAAAAATAAAACTGCTAGGAGATTTAAAAAAGTATTTAAAATCTATGTCTTTAGCTTAGACATTTACTTACTACCCTCAGAAGGAGATCCCCGATGTGGGATGTGTTCTAACTTGCTGTGACTCAAATGAGTGTTATCACTATTTATTAGATCGTTGCCCGAAATATCAATTGGATTAACCAACTTTTTCCAGCTTCGGCAACTTCAGAAGTAACTGGGTGGTGACTGCATTATATAATTTTTTGTATGGCCGTTTAGGAAAAATGTCAATACAAAAATTATATAGATCGATGTAAAGTTTTTGATGCAATATATCTTTTATATAAAGGATGTGTCAGAAAAGTGCTATGGAATAAAGTTATATTTTTTGAATGGGACACCCTATTCCACATTTCGTACATGTCTAATCATATTAGACGAAAATACCCCTGGTTTCCGAAACAATTGTAAAGTCTGGTTTTATTGCTGCAAGTTTTTTAAATGTGTATTCAAAATATGGACGCATAAAATGGGCACACCAACTTTTGTTCGACAACAAAGAATACGAAAACGTGTTTTTAGTAGTTTTTGATAATTTCTAATTGTTTATCACAAAACACCTGTTTTCCGGCCATCACTAACTAAACTGTATCCATCGATAGCCATTAAGCACCTACTTGATGACAGGCTCTACCAAAAGATATTGCTCGTTTCCAAACATTCATTCATTTACTTGCCATTCATCCGAACCATTATGGCACCTTAGATTGATATTCCCACAAAACCATTCAGGTTTTTTGATATCCATACATCCATAAAGTTGAATATTTTTCGTTGTTCAGGAACTGAGACAAACATCCACACTATATTTACAGCGATTAAGAAAATCCCAAATATATGGCTTAAAGCTACCAGCAAACCTAAAACCTGCAAAAAAACTACAAATTTGCCATATTTTTCTTTTTTTACGAGTACACATTCTAGGTTATATTTATATTAGACATTATTTGAATACATATGATTATTGCATTTCAAGGAGTGACACATGTGTGGGATCTGTCAACTCTTGGTACCAGTCACAAAACATATACTCTGAAGGTTCAATTCCATGCTATTCAACGACAACACGGTGACTTGTGTGGTTATCAGCGGCCATTTTGTGAGGGTGCGACAGGGTTGCCAGATTGTGCAGTAATATCCCGTTTCACCCTCCTGGTCCAGTGGAGTAAGTTCCGCCAACTGTTGAAATATACTCTACTATGCTTTATAAGACTATTCGTGACATATTTCCCAAAATCATTGCACAACACTTGAAAAAATGCAAATGAAAATTTAAAATTATTTCCATGACGCCGCAAAATACCTGTGTTGTTAGATGTTCGATAGGATCCTATATTTAGAAGTATCAGTACATTTCACGAGTATCGTCATCTTTCGATCCGGACTGTGTCAGAAAGAGTGACTACCATTTGGCTGCGACATTACCCTGCCAAATCAGACATATATTTCATCATTTTCAAAGAAATTGTATATAATCTTCAATTTTGTGAAGGTAGCGAGTTTCACTTCATACGTTGTTACCCGACATGCCCAAATCATCAGTTGCTGCCATGATATTCATCCCGACCACTGCATCCCCACGGCTAGGTGACCTGTATGTTAAATTTGTATTGATAGGGCAGCGCGTTATGCTATAAATCATACGTCACAGTGTTTGTGCATTGATTGCAACGGTTAGATGATACCAAGCATATTTTCATAAATACGAGATCTTTCCCATTCCGGATCGAACAATCTACCAAAGATGCTTATAATCATGATACCTAGTAAATTTTCACGAAAAAAATTCAAAACCAGCAAATGTAAAAGGTTCATTTCGCACCCTCCACCACGGGGCGTGGTCGTCGTTACGTCATTAGACCTGGCAACCCTGCGAGTGTCAGATAGATATCCCCTCCAGTCAAAAAAGAAAAATAGACAAACAATAAACATTAGTAGTTTTTTGATTTTTGGACTTAAAAGCCATTATCTGTGAAACATTTTTCATAATTTTTTGTCTATGTCCATAGTGAATTGCATTATGCATAGGGAGATGTAGGGATTGCCACGACTTACACATATTATCTGTGTTTTAGGATGGAGAGGACATAATTTTTTTATTGCTTTGAAGAAATTCGTTAACCCATAAATTAATAAATGATTAATATTGTGACGTAAAGGAAGATGAGGAATTGGATGGAATGTATTTTCAAAAAGTGGTCCTGTTTATAATACAGTCGAATTTTCACGATTTTATTCAATATTTCAATAGAAATCACTAATATTCAGAGACCTTTGACAGCTTCTGTCAAATTGCATTTTGATAACGTATTTTCCCATTGGTCCATAATATTAATTTTGGTGAAATCGGCCCTAAACCTAAGTAAACGAAATCCGGTAGATCATGCCAAGAAGTAGCAAATGAAGAGCAATGGGTACAATTACAATATTTCCAAAGTGGAAACTGATCTGCTGATGTTGGGCGACCAAATAAATTGGCATTGCGTCATCCGCATTGGGGCTGAGGATAACCTCGTGTACCAGTCTTATTCCGAAACTTATTCCCCACTACACCTCTCCGTACACCAAGCCAGACATAACCAAACGATGGTGGACAGAACAATATCAAGCATTGTGACCCATATTTCCACCCTTATATGGAGGTAAGATATAGTTTCAGCAGACTGAAAGGTACTCAAGGCACCAGGATTCGATCAAACAAAAAAAAAACAATTTAGATAGGAACCGAGCTATAACACATCCAAAATCATGAATCAACAAAAGCAAGAACATGTAACGTAAAGGCAAGATGAGGTAAATGAACTAATGGAGGTAATCAATACGTAATCACGAAGATGAAATGTAGTCGAAATAGGTAAATTAAATCAAGGAATGAACTAGTTAAATTTAGTATAACATTCAGTGGTCTCAGAATAGAATAAATTGTATTTCCACTTATTGATATGTGCAGACACCAAGTTTTCCAAAAGCTATCTGCCTATACCCAACAAATTCCCCACTCCACAGGACATAACGTAAGATAAGTCAAGATATTACAACGTAATTCAATCGTTATACTAAACAAATGGAGTTATCAAGCGACAAACTCCTATCCTCCTTTCAATAGATGGAAAAATGTGACAAGGTAAGACCAGAGTAAGCAACTAGTCCCTCGAGTGAAAGACAGGGATAATAATATTCAGTATACTGCATAACCGAAGTAACCTTTCAACAATAGGAACAGCCATATAGAAAAATCTAACAATTAATACTCAACACGGTAGTGATTTACTTATCTAAGCCAGGTTGTTCGAATGGTAAAGCTTAGATGACATAAGGTGTGGACACATGATGAACTTTTACCACAGGTAGTTTTCCCGCCACGTACAAATTCTTAGGCCCAGTCTATAGGGCCAATAGATAAGACAACATCATGAAAGAAGTAGAGGTGCAGAGGTACCACCCGGCGGATCTCGTAGACGGGCCATAATGTGTGCATGCTGCATGCACACGTGTTCCCTCGCCAGAGTCCGTGTGGCGTTCCCCCCTTTCCCCTGTATCCCCCTATAGCCCCAAGGTACCGCATGGGTGTTTAGGCCTTAAGCCTTCGTGGGGGTTGGAGTATAAAAAAGTAGAATAATAGAGATTTTAGGGAGATGAACAGACCAAGGTAAGGTAAGTAAGTAACAATGTTGGCTATTCGGCGTCAGTAATGTATGTGGAAGATGGATCATAATATGGTTTCAAATCCTGAACATGCCATACGCCTTTAGGATTACCCTGCTGGTCTTGAAGTTCATACGACCAAGAGCCACACTTCCGTCTTGTTATAAATGGTCCGAGGTATGTTGGTACTAACTTGGCGCTAAAATAATTAGAAGAGGCAGAAAGAACTTTATTTTTACGCCAGACCTTATCTCCACAATTAAAAGAAACGGGATGATTACGCTAGTACCTATTAGCATGCCCCGTTCTCGTAGATTGTATTCTGGCCTGAACTTGTTGGTACAATTTCAAGAAACCCTCGTGACGATTTCTAACATAAGAATTTACAACAACTTTAAATGACGGTAACTTGACTAGATGATCACTTCCATATAGTTTATGTTCTCTGCCAAACAAAATAAAATATGGACTATACTTGGTGGTTTCACTAGACGCGGTTCTGGTAGCACAACCAATCTCATTAAGGTGTTCATCCCAGGTCCTATGATTTTCCTGGCGGACGTAAGTACGTAACATGGTTTTAATGACTCGATTATGACGCTCAGTGGGATTAGAACAAGGATTGTAATTGGCAGTACAAAGTATACGGGTACTATACTTTTTACACAACGCTTGGAATTACTTAGATTTCATCTGAACTCCATTACCGCAAGTTAGAAACATGGGTGCTCCATAAAGAAGAAAGACACTCTCAACAATTTCAACTAAGGATTTAGTTTTAGCCGATCGACAAGGAAGTAAGTAAACTGATTTACTGAAGTAGTCTGAAATAATAAGGATATAGCAAAAACCTTTCTTTGAACGTGGTAAAGACTCAAAGCCTGAAATGGTTCTGTTATCCGGGCTTTTGCCCATTTAACCGGCTGGTGACTTCTGCTCTACTTTATTCTGGGCACAACAAGTACAATGTTTTGTATAATTTACAACATCAGCCTTCATCCTAGGCGAGTAACAAGTTCGCTGAATTTTACCGCATGTTGGAACATCATGACAACGCTGAAAAATGATCTTTCTTTTCTCGCTTGGGACTACTACCTTCCAATCATCCGAAGGAGAAGAAAGATTAGGGCTTGATGGTTTAACAAATTTATAAAGTATGCCGTTCTGCATACGCCACAGAGGAAATTTTAATGGCTTATCTTCAACATTCTGGAGCATTTTTAAGTACCATTTATCATTGGTAGTAGTCGGAGAAGAAGATGGTGGGTTAAAACAAAGCACTGAATCAATAGGCACGGGTACCGCTCGACAGAGAAAGTCAGAAACTATCTGATCTTCTCCTCTAAGGGGGACTAATTCAAAATCGAACTGCTGATGATGCAATTGCCAATGGACAAGGCGACATAGGAGATCCTTTAATCTATGAAGCCGTAACAACGAAGCATGGTCTGTAATTACCTTGAAATGTACACAATCTAAATAATGTCTTAACTTTTCGACCGATCAAATGACGGCAAGGCATTCCTTTTCCGTAACTGACAGTTTCAGTTCCTTTTTGGTTAAAGACCTAGAAAGGTAACATTTTATTAATTTTCTGTATCCTATTCAATTAGTGCAGTCTGTTCACCAGACAAAAGAACGTATCATCGGCATCTGTTAGAATTTGCCTTAGATTATTCTTGATGTATTTTTTCCACGGTTTTGTGATTAGAGTTTAACGATGGATGTCTTGTGTGATGTTATTCACTGTTATAAGTAAAGTAAACAAGATGACAATAAATTCACTACTGCGAAATAATTGGCCGGTGTCGTGATATGTGAAATACCGAAATTGATAAAAAAATAAAACTGCTAGGAGATTTAAAAAAGTATTTAAAATCTATGTCTTTAGCTTAGACATTTACTTACTACCCTCAGAAGGAGATCCCCGATGTGGGATGTGTTCTAACTTGCTGTGACTCAAATGAGTGTTATCACTATTTATTAGATCGTTGCCCGAAATATCAATTGGATTAACCAACTTTTTCCAGCTTCGGCAACTTCAGAAGTAACTGGGTGGTGACTGCATTATATAATTTTTTGTATGGCCGTTTAGGAAAAATGTCAATACAAAAATTATATAGATCGATGTAAAGTTTTTGATGCAATATATCTTTTATATAAAGGATGTGTCAGAAAAGTGCTATGGAATAAAGTTATATTTTTTGAATGGGACACCCTATTCCACATTTCGTACATGTCTAATCATATTAGACGAAAATACCCCTGGTTTCCGAAACAATTGTAAAGTCTGGTTTTATTGCTGCAAGTTTTTTAAATGTGTATTCAAAATATGGACGCATAAAATGGGCACACCAACTTTTGTTCGACAACAAAGAATACGAAAACGTGTTTTTAGTAGTTTTTGATAATTTCTAATTGTTTATCAGAAAACACCTGTTTTCCGGCCATCACTAACTAAACTGTATCCATCGAAGAAACAAAGTAAAATCAAACATATACACCCGTATTGCACGTGATCAAGAACTTAACCGTAGGAGACGCTACAGGGCCGTATCAAGGTATTGTGACTGATCTATAAAAAAATGTCGTACAAGATATGTGTTGCTGTAAATTCTATCAAAAGCATAGTAAATTATCAGGAATATACCACGCCTTTCTAATCATATTTCGAAATTAGGAATCAGTGCAAAAAATTCTGTATTCACCATTTCAGCAAAATGTTACTAAAACGCACACGAAAAAAACTTGTGGACCATCTCAATTGAAATTGTTCATATTTTATTATTAACTTACATATATACCCAATAATATTTACAAATCAACCTTCTATTCACAATGCAGAGCAAATTTTTTTGAGCAAATAGAAACTACAGACGTAGTAGTAGTAGTACAAAAGTTTATTACAGACTCCATAAAGTTTGTTAGTTTGATTGCTATTAAAATTTACATGAGAAATAGGAAGAAGGTCAAAATGGCACTATTATGCTTTGGAACTCCTAAATTAACCCTAATTTTGTGTAATTATAAATTTGGAATTTCCACATTAATAACTAGAAACTTACACTTTGATTGCAGTCTATAATGAACTTACCTGTCTTGCCAAAAAGCCCGTTAAACTGCCAGTCTTAATGGTATCAATCGATTTATATGCTGTATTCCGAGGAGCTTGAATCATCAGAATTGTTGATGTCAATTATAAGGGGTTCAACTTGGGTGTCAATGATATTGTCCATATCCCACATTTTGGTTTCAACCTTCTCTTGGACATGGTCAATACATGTTCTCCATTTTGCTGGCGTAATTCTATCGACAGCAACATCAAACAGTTTTTTAAGGTCAGAAAACTTAAAAGTGCTGTTATTTGACGCCACGTATTGCTTGATGTCGGCCCAAATCAACTCGATAGGATTCAGTTCGCAGTGATAGGGAGGCAGCCTGAGAATCGTTTTATTTTGGTTTTTGGCCATTTCGTCAACAATTTTTAAATCATATTTATACTTATGTCGCTTGACTATATTTATCAGCTCAGCTTTGACCATTGTTTGGTCGAAGTCGATCTTCTTTGAGACAAGCCACTGTTGAATGTCTGCCTTTTTGGTGGCCATTGTTGGAATTTTTTCCAATTTTCTGGAGTGGTACGGGGCATTATCCATCACAATAATTGCGTTATCATCAAGTGTCGGCAAAATTTTTTTGAACCAATTTTCAAATGAGTTACCATCCATTTCTTCGTGATAGTCTCCAGTTTTTTTGGATTCAAATGCCCACAATGCTTCAGGAACAAATCCATCTACGCTACCTATGTGGCAAATGATCAGGCGTTTTCCCTTGCCTGAAAGTAATTAGTTATTTTACTTCTCAGCGAGCGCACTAAATGACGAAATTAAGCAACTTACTCTTTTTAGGTTAGTGTCGGATAGGGTCTTAGATTAGTTTTTGGGTGAAGGAAATACTCAGAAACTTGGATGAGATAGCAAAACTGAGTTCGGAGCTTCCAAATCATTGATTCGATCAGAAAATGAATTATCTGCATCCAAAAAAGTTCATATACTTCGAAACTTACCTGCTGGATTTTTCAATCCCGTCGAAAGGCCATCTAAAAAAGCCTGCCTTGAGGACCTTACAGATCTGTCTACCCAAACCTTTCCCTGCGTATGCCCCGCGTTCACCAATGTTTCGTCTAAATAATAAATTTTTCTTTCTTCAGCGCGGAATTGCCTAATTTTTCTAAGGTATTCTCTCCTCCAGATAACAATTTCCTCCTTTTCTATCAATAAACTATTCCTTCCTCTTTTCAAAAATCGAAAGTCTAGTTCTTTCAACAGCTTATGGAACGTAGATCTTTTAAAATTTGGCAGGTCCTCATCATCATTCACTTGCTTCAATATTTTATCTATTGTAGGTATTTCATTCCTGAAGAAAAAGTGATGTACTTTTCTTCTAATGGCACTTTTGTCAAAGTCATCTATTTTTTCGATGATTTTTTTTCTCGCTGGATATGTTTTTGGCTCAGATAGTGAGTGATTTTGTCTATATTCCTTCAAGATTTTGTAAACACTTGATCGACCTACTCCAGAAATTTCAGCAACCTTACATACGATATTTTCTATAGCCAATCCACTATTCTCTTGCATCTGGTTCTTGTAGATATTTAGAATAATTTGTTTTTCACCTGCGCTAAGATGAAGCTTTTTAGCCCTTTTGCTGGGTGGCGTTAAGCTGATTTCAACCACTTCATCAGCTGTATCTGTGTCAGACATTTTAGACTAATATTAAATTTCCGCAAGAAAAATCAAGTCAAGACGTGCATAAAACGTTCGCGCTCATAAACGGGTATCCGTAACTGATTACAATCCTGTGCGTGGTGACGAACCATCAACCTGACGCCGAGGCCGACAGAGCGCCATGGCTACCGATCTCGCGTTGATCACGAATCAACCACTGTTTACGATTACTTTGTAGCTTCGTTAGATACACTTTAGTTTATTGAGCAATATACAGGGTTAGTTCAAAGGGTATTTTATATCAAAATACACTAGTTTTCCTTGCCGATATGAATAGCAAACCCTTCTGGAAGATGATAGACACATCCGCTTTGTTTTAAAATGTGTATAGTAACGAATGTCTTTCGAATATCGTAGCACATTTGTTCAATTACTCACAAATACGAAGTGAAGTTATTTAGAAGAAAAGACCTAATTTTTGTTTTCCGCATAAAAATAACATTTATCTTTCGGAATGGTTTGTGATTCATATCGGCAAGGTAAACACGTGTCTATTGAATGCTCTTTGAACGAACCCTGTATATTGCTCAATAAACTAGTAGTATTGGCCGGAAAACAGGTGTTTTGGGATAAACAATTAGAAATTCTCAAAAAAAAACCGCTTGACCAACATAAACTAATTTTGTTGTGGTGATTTAGAAGTATGAATCCTACGGATCTGAAGAATTCCAAGTAGTTGCGTAAAATTATCGTCGCATAAGTGAAAAAACCTGCAATATGCCTCGTTTGTCGGCCATAATATTTTTTTCTATTAGTCAGATCTTTTTACGTGTGGTCTCATTTTGTAGGTCTCATAAATACCTAAAAATCTTATATTAAAAGTTTTTTTGTTCATGTCAAGACTTTCGATTGAATCCCAAAAAACACGTTTTCTCATTCCTTGTTGTCAAATAAAGTTTTCCCGCAAAAATTGGTGTACCCATTTCAGGCGACCATGTTTTAAATACCCCCTTGAACAACTTGCACCAATAAAACCAGACTTTACAATTAATTCGGCAAAATTTGCTAATATCGTTAGACATGGTTTATCATACTTATTTTCGTTAGTTTAGTCGAGAAAACGTGTATATCGGTTACATGGTATCTATGTGTTTAAACGAGCTTGCATGTTTTGCCTATACAATCTAGTATAAGGTTAAATGATAAAATTAAGTACTTCATATTGTATTTGGCACCGTTTTGTCCTAACTATGAATTGGCAGTACAGTACATAGTTTGTCGAAAACGATCAGTAGGAAAGTGTTTATCTGTATCGGTTATGGTGGTGATACAAAAGATACAGATGTAGATTTAGATATGGATGTAGCACATATGGTGACGAAAAGCTGTTGTGCTAGTAGCGATCGTGTACAGGGTGGCCAAGTAAGAATGCGAGCTACTGTATTTGGGAACCTATCCATCGTGGAGGCTTGAGGCAAAAATAGTTCTTACTAAAACTCCCAAGAGAAAAACCTGGAAAGTTTCTGAAATGGCCAAATTGACAAACAAAAAAGTTCGCATTATCCTCGTCTTTAAAAGATCAGTTATTTTTTGTTATGTTAATATGTATAGCGGAATTACCAGAAAAATAACTCTTTTAGATTCAAGATTGCAGTTACGCCCTATTTCAGAAACTTGAAAATAGTTTACAGGTTTTTCTCTTGACCGTTTTAGTAATACCTTTTTTGTCGCATGCCTCTACGATGGATAGACTCCCAGATAGAGTACCTTGACATTTCTTCCGTAATTGTGAGGTAACTATTATAATAATCATTGTTAATAACTCTATTCGCAAGTGCTCATGCTGATATCGTTGTTAATTCATATAACAATTATATTTGTCCACTCTGTAACATACAGAGTACTCCGTGCTTTAACGAACATAGTGTGCACAGTGGCGTAGCTAGGTAACCTAGGGCCCTGGGGCAAATAAAAAATGGGGCCGCACTGCTATCAAAACTGGTAAGGTTTTATGAAGTAAATTCATTAAATACACAAATACTTTAAAAATGCTACGCTACTTTATCATCAGCTCTTTTTCATGCACTGCAAGGCAGGTAATAAAAATATTAAATACTTACAACATAAATTACAATTATTTTAATAATTGGAATAGGTATTGGGCAATAAATCCAAATAGAAGAGATTCTAGGGTTTATTATGTAAAGATCGGACCTACCAACTGATTAAATAGCTATTATAATCACAATCTTTTCCGAGCTTCAGTTTTCGCAAAAGTATCAATAACTTCGGTTAAATCCAGACTTGATGCGATTTTGTTCTCAATTGCTATTAGCGATAAATGTCGGAGTCGAGTTTGGCCCAGACTATTTCTTAAATAATTTTTTATTATTTTTAATTTGCTGAATGACCTTTCAGCTTCTGCAGAAGTGACAGGAACTGTAAAGAATAATAAGATTGCTGTAAATACTTCTGTTAGATCGCATTCTAGCACTCCATATTTACTCATTATTTCCTTACATAATTGGTGAACAGTCCATGCTGAGTTAATTGAGGTGTAAGTAGGTAGTAAATATTAACAAATTGAAGTGAAAAGCTAGGGTTTATTATATCTGAATATTTTCTTTGGAATTCGTCACACTTTTGTAATAAAGTTGCTTCATCAACATGTTGGTGTTAGAAAATCGAATTTTTGATAGACTGTACTCATACCAGTAAACAGTGTATTTAATTGAGCTATTAATGTATCAAGTACAATATTGAAAATCTCAATTTTAAATATTTCTTCTCGGTTTGAAAATCGGTGATCAGCAGTTAATTCATCGAAATGTTTTTTAACTTGCCTTTGCCTTTTTTCTTGAAAATGGGTATCTACATCATATTTCCTTGCAGTTTCACAGGCTTTGCACTTGAATGATTCGAAATCATTTCTATAATCTTGCAACTTTTCTTTGGTCTCTGCTAGAGCTTTACTTGCCTCTTCCAAATTGATGTCGCATTTTTTGTAAAATTTTGGATGCATAATTGATGTCATTCAATACATTGTGCATGAATTCACAAAGCAACACGAACTCGAAATTTAGCATTTTTGTTTGGATACTCTCTGCTTCATTACGCTCATCTTTATTATTACTGTTTAGAACTATTTCTGATAATGCTTTCATAATATCAAAAAACGAAGTTTTATTGCAGATATTGTATTGACTCTACTGGACCATCTAGTGGGATTTAGTTTTTTTAGAGTGGTGCCCGATTCGCTTGTGAATTCTGACAGTATCTAGATCCCAACGCTTGATGCTGTTTCCGAAAAAGTTAAAGAAATCTTGCAACGTTGCGAAACAATTCTGTATTTCCACACAACCACGTTAGGCTGGATATCCTTAATATGTTTTTATACACCATTATACACACCACTCATCACTTTGGCTCCATTATAACCTTGCCCCACACATTTTTTTAAATCAATATTTTTCTCTTTAAATAATGTAGGTACTTGATTAACTAAATCTGCTGCGCCATGTTTGATGGTTGCATAAAAGCCTAAAAACACTTCTTTTACTTCTATATCAATTGGCTGTCTATTTTCCGATCTGGTTATTACTGCATACCTCACAACAATGCTTAGCTGATCTACCTTCGATATGTCCTGTGTCATATCCATTATGATGGCGAGAAACGGTGACGCCCTAATGTCTTCTAGTAGATGGGTTTCGAGATTGGTCCCCAAGCTCTCAATCATTTCATTCTAAATCGTTGCACTCAGATATCTTGTAGATCCTAAAAACATAAAAAAAACACTTTTAAACAGCCCTTTTATTAAAAAGTTAATAATCAATATTAAAATAAAATAAAATTATTATTATTACCTTTTCCAAAAGGATGTTTTTTGCGAATTTCATTTTCAAGTTCCTTGTATTAGTATCATTTTTTTTTTCCAAAATTCATACGCAGTACATGCTTCCGTATAGCCACTCGAACAACTGTGTTGTTTAATTCTTTCTGATAAATGTTTCCACTCACGAATTCCCGTACATCAGACATTATTCCTCTGTGAAGCAAATAACCAGCAGGGTTGACAATAGGCAGCGTCTAGTATTTTATAATAGCACAACGAAAAACGATTAGCTGGTCCATATTTTGAACTTGAAACGTAGTATGATTTTCGAAAAATTTAGAGGTCTGTGGTTCCTCCAAATCCTCCGTTTTTATGTGCCATACAAACATCATCTACGTTCACATGATCGGCAGCGGAGGTATCTTCAACTGCAATAATTGTTGCACCTTCTTCAGTAGGATTCTCAACCAACACTGCAGTTACCACATTATTTGAGTCACTATCAATAGAAATATTTTGTCCAGACGTACTTCCAGAAGCGTGACTAAAAAACTTGTCAATTTTTTGCAATTTTTGTTTACCTTCTTCTCTTTCTTGGCGTTGTTTGCGTTTAAATGCACCACTGGGTTTCTTCTTTTTATCGATAATTTTAGTTTTCTAATTTATTTATGCAATATTTATATAAGATTGTGCTCAAGTAGGTACTCACTATGCACTGACAACGTTAAAAGTAAAAGGAGTGAGGAACGTAATGATACGATACAATACGTCGTTGGGGAATCCCCGGCAAACATTTTATATTTTATCACCGACAGTGTTACCACGGTGGAGACAAAAAATAATCTCCTCGCGCCTGAATTAATATACCTATTGCAGGTGACTTGTATTTTTCACAGTATTTTGCGCTATACAATGAGTAGCTGAAATCTATAGATTTATTTACGTAACGGACATCAAAATGAGTGGTACTAAAATCAAATAAAATTGAACCTTAGTTTAGACCGGTGCAAAAAAAAATATTGACATAAGCTTACTTACTCCTGATACAACATTAACTTTTTAACCATTCTCGAAAAATATCTTGACTCGAGTTCACAATCGCGAATCACAAAAACGTACATCGATAAATAATAAAACGCACATATTGATATCCGTCAAATTGATAACACTGTCAACCGGGTCAACCCTCAGAAATAATTTAGGGGAATTCCCTATTTATAACTTTCGAATTTATCTGAAACTGAGTTGCCATGATTAAAGTCGTGTTGCCACATGTCACATTTATTTTGAAAATGGGAGAAATTTTCAAAAGTGGAGTTCGATTGAGATTTTCTAGCGCCCTTTTCATGCTGTCGCTGTATGGCTGGTTCTAGTAATTTTTTTCGAAATCTGACGCGTGGTAGCGCGAGGTGTCCCATTTAAATATGATATGTATATTTCGGCATTTCCACAATTAGACTGCACGGATTTTTATCGAAGTCTTTCGATTTTTTTGTAGTTTACATATCTTATTTTAGAGACCGATAGTAGATGATATTTGATGAACATGCAAGGTCGGAAAAATTGTTTTAAAAAAATTATGTATTGTTAATATTAAGCTTTCAGGGTACTTTTTTACGAGTGCAAATTACTTCGAATAAATTAGTTTTACGAAGATATTTGCACTCGAAAAAAAAGTACCCTACAAGTTTAACAATAAATAACTTTTTTTAAAACAATTTTTCCGACCTCGCATGTTAATCAAATATGATCTACTATAGGTCTCCAAAAGATATGCAAACTTCAAAAAAATCGAAAGACTTCGATAAAAACCCGTGCACTTAATTGTGCAAATGCCGATTTTTATTTCACAATTTTCATTTCAATTATTTTTGATATTTTATAAGTAATTATTATAGCGCTATACTTACATTTTGGTCCGACATATATTTGGTTTTAATTTTTTTCGCGACACACATCAGAAACCGACAGTCACGCCAAAAAGCTAAACCAGATCAGCTTTTTAGAGTCCCTAGGCCTTATCGCCAGCGATAAAAGCGCTGCCATGAAAATGTATCTTCTGGTAACGATTCCAGGGCCCCCTGAGCTTGAGAGTCCCGAAGCACTGCCCCACCTAGCCCCTTAGCAGCTACGCCACTGAGTGTGCAGTAGTAGTGTGGATTCACGCGTCAACAATCTAAGATCCTAGTGCCTACTTTGACAACTTTAAAACTGAAATTCAGTCTTGTGATTGTGTCTCAAGTGTTTTTGAAGATCTGGCATTTGGCATCACATGATGGTAACGCGCCATACATATGTAATATGTCTGCATTGCTTACGTGTTTTTGCCGAGTTAATCCTTTCCATTGTCAACATCACGTTTCACAGTCTCTTCACACTGAACCATAGACGTACCGTCATGGCTTCTTTTAATCTCATTTGTGCGTGTTGTAATAAATCATATAAAACAAACATGATGATAAAGTGTGCAGTATGCACAAAGGCATAAAAACATGCATGTGTGAATTTAACACTTGATGAGATTAACATATTGAATGATGAAAGCAAATGCTACGCTTGGTCGTGCACTTGTTGCAGAAACATCAACAATCAAATTAATGATTTGAAAAACTTAATCTTGTCACTTCAAGAGGACATCAAAGCATTAAAGGCTGAGACTGTTGCGTTTAAGCCTGTAGCAGGAGATTCTGTGGAGTTTGAGAAGATCATCGAATAAATGAATGAAAGGAACTCTCGAAAGCGGAATATCATATTTTTTGGCTTTCCAGAGCAGAAACTGGATGATCCGCCTAGATCTTGAGCAGAGATAGATAAGTCTCAAGTACAGGATATCTTGAAGGTGGTTAAAGCCAGTGTGTATGTGCAGGATCTAGAACCTATTAGACTTGGTCGCTTTGATCAAGGTAAAAGGCGTCCTATAAAGATAACTATACGAAATGAAGGTGAAGTTACTAGCATCATAAGGAATGCTAGGGACCTAAAGAGTAGCACCTTTAAACATGCATCACTTTCCTCCGACCGCACTCCTAAACAGATTGGACACTATAAGGTGCTGCAGGATGAACAACGCACAAGGTCCTCAAAAGTATAAGATCAGGTATGTTAACGGAGTTCCTAAGCTAGTCAGGGATTTAAACTGACTAGTTCCAACAATTCCAGTGAATTGAAAAGGTCGCTAACTGTATATTATCAGAAGGTGCGTGGTTTAAACAGCAAGGTGGATGTTTTCTACTCGTCAGCAAGTGAGTGTGAATTTGACATTATAGCGTTAAGTGGAACGTGACTTAGTGATGGCATTTCCAATTATGAATTTTTTCCAAATGTTTACAGTGTCTATAGGAAAGACCGTAAGTTTAGCAGAATAGGTAAACAATCTGGTGGTGGTGTTTTGTTAGCTGTCAAGGACTTTATAAATTCTGAAGCTTTAGATGTGCCCGCTTTTGATTTGCAATTTCCATCCATTGACTTGTTAATTGTTAAGTGTAGTTTAGAATGTAACAAGTTTTATGTGGTAACTCCATACATCCCTGACCAAATAGGTATTGAGGAATTTGAATTGTTTTCTGAGCGCTTAGAACAACTTGATTACCTGAACTCTAACAGCTCAATACTTTTAGGTAACTTTAATATACCACATTTTATAGAAAACGATCTGGTTGATGCTAAGACCTATATTATTCAAAACGACCTAGCACTATTCAACCTGCGTCAATATAACACTGTTCAAAATCGTTTGAATCGTCTACTAAATCTAGTCATTTCGCATTTGTCTTACTCAGTCTTTCATGATGATACGCCTATGGTTTCCGAGGATGACCATCACCCGGCCCTGATAATAAATATACCTGATTTATTCACTGGGGATGTTAGATTTGGATTCAACCTTTTAAACAAAGTATATAATTCCAGAAACGGTGTTTTTCCGTCGCTTTAAAGAGAGTTATCAGAAGCTGACTGCAGTGGGACTGAAAATTCTGCGGACATTAGCATTGCCATAGATCATTTTTATTTGAAACTATATAGTATTTTTGACAAGCATATACCCGTATATAAAAATTACCGTCGTAAGTTTCCATCCTGGTACGACTCTAGTATCATTAAAGCAATAAAACAAAAAGCTAAGTGCATGCAAAAATATAAGAAATTTGGACGTCAATCAGATCTTACGGACTTTTAGCGTTTAATAACAATACCCATGTAAATATTGATCTTGTTGAGGAAGAAGAGGTTACTGTAGCTATCAAATAACTGAAGGACAAGATGTCCTCGGAATTCCTGCATTTTAGTGAAAGACTGTGCAAGAGCTTTCGTATTTATTCTTACTGTACTATTTAATTTAAGCTTGAAATCTGGTACTTTTCCAGCATTAAGTTTCCAGTCTGCCCTGTTTTTAAGAACGGTGATAAGTGCAACATCGAAAACTATCGACCAATATCTCTTATATGTATTTTTGCAAAAGTCTTTGAAATTGTTTTATACAACCGGTTATATCGATCAATCAGTAATCAAATATATCAATATCAACATGGTTTTGTTAGTAACAGATCAACAGTAACGAACTTAGTTATTTTGACACAGTATATCTCTGAAGCACTAGATAACACTTGTCAGGTTGATGTTATTTACATTGATTTTTCAAAGACATTTGACAACATAGTAAAAAAAATAGCAGGCTTTGGATTTAATCAAAGCACTATGACATTCTTTATGTCTCAATCACTAGAACGGAAGCAGTTTGTAGCATACAATGGTTAATCTGACACCTACTTAGCTCCCTCTGGTGTCCCACAGGGGTCTAATTTGGGACCATCATTGTTTTTGCTATGCATTAATGACCTCTGTGATGAATTGAACTGCCAAAGATTATGTTTTGCGGACGATATATAAAAATATATTCTTTGGGCTTACAGATGCAGTTGTGTTGTGGTCTGGTGTGAGCGAAATAAGTTGAATATTAATACAAGCAAATGTAAGGTAGTTAGTTACATCAGGAAGAAAATCACTCATATATATCATATAATATAATTAATGGATTTGCTTTGGAAAGGTGCCAGACAGTTAAAGATTTGGGAGTTCTCTTTGACGAAAGGCTGACCTTCACTGCTCATATTTCTCACAAAATTTCAGAAGCTTTGAGGTCCTATGGATTTTTAGTTAGGAATTGTAGGCAGTTTCACAGCATAATATCCTTGAAAGTCTTATATTTCGCATATGTACGGACGAAACTCGAATACGCAGGTCTGGTATGGAGTCCTTACTATACATGCTATGTGGCAGACAGTGAAAGAGTTCAGCGAAAGTTTCTAAAGTATTTGTATTTTAAATCAGAAGGCATTTACCCACAGCAAGGGATCAGTAGCTTGGAGCTATGTGAACGTTTCGATATTAAAACATTAGAATTAAGGAGACACATTTTGTCTGCCATTTTCCTGTTTAAATTAATAAATGGTCATAATGACTGTCCCGGAATTTTGTCGCAAATAAATTTTACTGTACCTGCTTTTACGTCACGCAACCATGTTACATTCAGATCTGCTCGAGCAAGAACCAATTTTTTAGTTAAATCGCCAGTTCACATTATTTGTAAGTGTCTAAATAATATTAGCTGTCATTGCGACATATTTATATGTTCCCTTAATGAATTGGTTAGGATGGCTTATATGTATGTCAGCTGAACTTATCATGTTTCTTTAATTTTTTTTAATTGTTATTTTTACCACTGTGCATGATTTTTTGTTAATTTCCATATTATATTTAATTGTGATATAAATGAGTTACTGTTGGACAATAAAGCTATAATTATTAGTATTATTATTATAGTGAAAGGGTAGGTAGTATAGTCCGAGACCTTTCGTTATCACTAAATAAGAAAGTTCTAAATTCAAGACACGCCAATCCTTAATATCACATATCTCAGACACCATTGAACCGGTTTTATTGAACTATTGAGCGATAACAAAGTCAAGGGATTAACGTAAAACGGGCCAGACTTCTTTCATCAAAATCAACACCTGTCAAGCTGAATATTAAAATTTTTGACTATGTACAAAAACTCAATTAATGGTGCTAATTATACTAAGTGACATATAAATCCGAACAGCCAGCTTAAATGGTTTTATTTTAATAAAATTGTGTATAAGTACTTAATGAAGCATAATAAGTAAATGATAAAAATTTCAAAATGATTGCACTGCTTTAAAGCCCTTTGACCTTTAATA
The DNA here is from genome assembly GCA_963669975.1 of Acanthoscelides obtectus. NCBI lineage: Eukaryota > Metazoa > Arthropoda > Insecta > Coleoptera > Chrysomelidae > Acanthoscelides > Acanthoscelides obtectus. The sequence continues at coordinate 71,784,141 of CAVLJG010000003.1, forward strand.
ATGTGTGGATGCACCCTGATGTGCTACGCGTTCTCCAACGCGCCTAGGCATGCTTCTGATCAGGTGGTCAATGTCCTCCTGTGGAATCTCATTCCAGGCAACCACCAACTCCTCTCGAAGTGCTTCTAGAGTCTGATGAGGACGTTGCAAATTGAGCAATCTCCTACCCATCATATCCCACACGTGCTCAATTGGGGATAAGTCGGGAGATCTTGGTGGCCATGGTAACAATGTGACATCATTATGTTGAAAGAAGTCTATTGTGACTCTTGCAACTTGTGGTCGGGCATTATCTTGTTGGAAAGTTGGATCTGCCAGGGTGTCAATATAGGGTAAAAGATGGGGTTCTAGAACTTCGTGGATATAACGCTGCGCATTCATGTTACCTCTGACGAAGATTAAAGGTGACCTGGAACCATAAGCTATAGCACCCCAAACCATAACGCCAACAGTGTGATGAACATGACTTTCAACAAAAAACTGTGGATTCCTCCTTTCACCACGTCGCCTTCTAACCCTGGCACGACCATCGTGCATGCCTAAACAAAATCGATACTCGTCACTAAAGACAATACTGTTCCATTCCTGATCCCAGAGTGACCGTTGTCTGCACCACTCAAGGCGATTACGTCGGTGTTCTCGAGTTAAAGGGAGGACCCAGTGTGGCCGGTATGAAAACAAGCCAAAACTTCTGGTTCGTCGGTAAACACTTCGCATGCCAATAGGTCTTCCGTGTTCTGCAGACCATTCATTTGCAATGGACCTGGTAGTGGAGAAACGGTCCCTTAAGGCCAATAATCTTAGGCGGCGATCTTCACGGTCTGTTGTTCTACGGCGACGTCCAGTGCCCCTTGCTCTTTGCGTACGGCCTTCTCGAAGCCATGCCTGACAACACCTAACCACAGTGTCTACACTTCTTTGCACTCTAACTGCAATTGCCCGAAAAGAAGGTCCAGCTTCCCGAAGTCCCACTATACGGCCCCTATCAAACTCACTAAGTTGACGAAATCGTACAGGTCTCCGTACTCTAGGCATCGTAACCGATCGTAAAGGATGTCAAGAACCAAAATCCGCCAACATTGATTCTTTACTGCGGCTGAAATATTCATTTTTAAACCGTTAGTGAATTAAAAAAAAGCAGTATAAAAACCGGAGTGTCCAACTGATAAGGCTTGAACATTTTTTCACTTGTTATTTACAGTAAGATAAATACATTCACCAACTTTTATTAAAATAAAACCATTTAAACTGGGTGTTCGGATTGATATGTCACTTAGTATAATTATCAAAACAGATTGTCACGTGCCAAAATCACGTAACCTTTTCTTTACTATTTATCACTTATCCTTAATTTGAATTTCTCTTCATTGATAATAAAGTGCCCATTACTACGCCAAACCCTTTTCAATGGTTTTCTTTTTTGCCAATTTAATAGTTTATTGATTGTGTAATTTCACTCGTATTATATATTTCTTTCTCAGCGATTCAGTATGGTGTTGACAATCAGTTGACTCTGTAGTTTTTCTCCGTTAGCTGGTTTCCTATAAAACATAACTTCTTCAAGGCCACTCAAGGTTTCTTCCTCTAGAACAGGGCGACAGTATGTTGTGTCCAACATACGGCACGCGGGGAACTCCTTTCTTGCGACCCGCTTCACGGGCCATGTATACATCACATGTATAAATTACTATCAAATACAGAATATGCTGCATTTTTTTTTAAGAGGCCCTTGGGCCACATTAAGTTGGACAGCCCTGCTCTAGAACGTTACGTATTCTGCGTGATTCGCTTTTCAGTTTCCGTTGAGGCAGTGGTGCAGGGGCCGTTTTGTCGCTTTCCGGACTCAGGAATATTAGGCCCCAAGCACCCATTCATGGACTAGCACCCTTTTCATTTTGTTGTGTAACTTAAGTTTAGTTATTTTGGTCTGGGTGCTAGGTCTTCCATTTTTTTATGGGATTTTAACCCTCAGCGGTAAGTTCTGTTTTTATATACCTTCGGACCGCGTGCCTTAATGCGTGTCCTGATGACGTTCGTTCAATATCTGCTTTCTTTTTGTCGTATTTAAGATTTGTAACATACTTATTTTTTTTTTAATCAATATATTGCGATCCATTTGATATCTTGTTTATTTGGCTCTCTCTGTGTGTACTGTTACTTAAATTTCATCATCTCTGTTAGATTTTCCTTTTGTGTGGTGGTCAAGCAAAACAAGTTCCGACTAACATCTCGGGGAGTTGTGGCTTAGTCCGTCCTAAGTCACTGAGCGCTCTTAACCCGCTTTATTGAGCTAGGGCCTAAATTTGCACACCACTAGACAACTGTTTTGCTTGGACCAACCGTTAGATAGTATTTATCATGGTGTTTTACTAATTAACCAAAAAAAGGCGTGGCAAATTTTGTGGCGCCCAACGTTTAGGGCCTATCATGTTGAACAGTACACAGAGCCAAATAATTTGTTGAATTTTTTTTTTATGTTACAGACTTTTGAAAGTTAGTTGTATCTTTTTACCAGACTTTTAAAAATTTATTGAAACTTTTGGACAGACTTTATTATTTTACTGTTGATTGATTTGAATTGACATAGGTATTATCGATTATTACATTCCCTTCTCTTCTATTGTTGGTGTAAGATTAGTTTGTTTGTTGGTAAGATGGATCATAAAATAGAAGTTGGTCACCTTAAGAAAGAGATGTTACTTCATGAGATTTTAGTCCGTGGTGTTGCTGTTGACGAAAGTCATACAGTTGACAAATTGAGAGCTACCTTACGCTCCCTATTAAAGTTGGAAAAAGCTGGAACTTTTAAATTTCCACCATATAACCTTAATTTTGACGATGAAAAGGTGCTGATACGGTCATTGCTGGATGAGGTTAACGATACTATCGGTACACTTCCAGGGGAGTACGCAGATAGTATTTATCATTGTGTTTTATTAATTAACCAAAAAAAGGCGTTGCAAGATTAAGTTAAGGGCCATCAATTTGGTTTCATCTTCATATCACAAAATTATGCTTCAAATTGTACTAAATATATTTTGGGAACTAAACACTTTAGGGTCAGATTCAGTTTTTTATCTCCTGGAATCTTATAAATAAAATAGAAACTTAATGTTATTAAGCCCATTTAGTTTTTTCCGTAATTCTTTTAATATTTAATTCTACCAACGGAGTTACACAACAACATGGGTCCTGTTTTAAAGGGAAAAGGCACTTAGTATGCAAATTCACTAAATCTAATTCTCCACACCAATTAAAAATCACGAAAACGTATAAAAACCTTATATACAGGCCCAGACTCACATCAGATAATTAAATGTCAAGTCCGAACTTGCATACTACATTTTTGAGGATTAATTTTACGATAGTCTGGAAGGTCAAATTTAGAGGAATTGCATATTTAATGCTGTTTTCCTTTTAACCACAACTTATATTGCACAATATCAGATGGTAGGATTGAATCATTGAAAGTATTACTCAGAAAAGTAAATAGAGTGCATTGAATTAATTCTTGCTTTTACCTATATCATGTGTGGCTCTTTTTTCTACAAAATTATAATAAATTCAGAGTATAACTTGCAGGGCCTTACACTAATACAACTAAATAAAAAAAACTTAATCTGACCCTGTGATTTTGTCCTACTCGTAGCACTATCCATCTGGCAACGTCGCGTCGCCTCTCCGCAATATTTAAAAGCATCATGCGTCACACAAGGCAGTGCACCCACAGAGCACCAGTCATACAGGACACATACGAGCACCGGCACGCCGACCACGGCCGTTGAAGTCAGCAGTCGCAGCCAACGCTTGTCGAAAACATTTTTCTAGCGTTCCGTTTTCTAAGGGCAAATGTAATTTGTAATTGATGATGCGTGTAGTGTGTCTAATTGGTGCGTAGAATTATCGGGGTTGGAATTGTATTAATATTCTAAAATCAAAAAATTGCTATACGCCCTCCTCCACCCCCCAATGTTTTAGCCCTCAAATATTTCCCAAAAATTATCAGGATCCTATGAAACGTCAAAAAACGAAGTTAGACCGGATTTTTTTTTCATTTTTAGCGTTTTAAAGTAAAAAGAAACGTGTCTAGTGCTGAATTCTGTCTAGGATTACGGAGAACTGCAGTAGCTTACTAGATCCTATATTTTTGAGTGACTCTGGAATTTGCATTAATGCTGGAACAGTAAATACAGACTTATTTACAGATCATCACTCGGTATTTTGCGAAACAATCTTTAATAGTGTGAAATCTAAATAAAAATTTAACAGATATCGGGATTTCAAAAATTTTTATATGGACAATTTTCACTACGTTCTTAGGAGCTTTTCTTGAGATGAATTATTCGAGTTAGATGACATTAACCAGAAGGTATCGTATTTGACTCATGGTATCAAGTCTGCTTTTGAAATTCATGCAACCTTAAAAATTGTGCGAGAAAATAAGCCGTTTGCTCCGTGGTTAACGCCAGATGTGAAACTTTTAATTAAGAGGAAAAACAAAACACTTACTCAGTTTAGACGTGATGGATCAGATGAATTATGGAAATTTTACAAAAGATTACGGAACTCAACCTTAGGAAAAATTAGATTCGAAAAAGCAGCTTATTTAAGGTTCCTGAGTGAACAGAATGATTCTGTGAATTTTTATAAAGCTCTCAAATTAATGCGTATACAAACGTCTAAGAATAGCGAGATTCCCACCCATCTCAAAGATCCTACAGAAATAAACAAACATTTTTGTTCTGTTTTCAACAATAACATTCATCCATGTTCAGAAAAGATCTCTTTCTATGAAAATAATTATTTTTGGAGCCATCAGTTCAGTTTCTGTCCAATAAATTATTCAGATTTACGCTCAGTATTTTATACCTTAAAATTCAATGCATTTGGAACTGACTGAGTATCACTTGAAATGCTTAAATTATGTTTTCCCCTAATTTCAATTCATAAATACATATCATAAATAAATGCTTAGGAAAAAGTATATTTCCTAAAGCATGGAAAGGCTCTCTTGTTTTACCTTTGTCCAAAGTAGGTAGTAAACATGTTTTGAAATGTGGTATACTAGCATCTAGACAATGCCGTTTTAGGAAGGATTATAATACTGCTGCAGCATTGTTAGATCTAACTGACAATATTGTCAGGGCTTGGGATAACCATCAAACTACTTCCTTTTCTTTTAGATTTTTCTAAAGCGTTTGACACCATCAACCACTCACTCTTAATAGCCAAATGTAAATTTTATGGTTTCTCTGAATCATCAGTTGCTCTATGAACAGCTTTTTAAAGAATAGATCACAAAGGGTTGTCATCGATATGAACACTTCTCGTAATAATTTAATTTCTTTGGGAATGCCTCAAGGGTCGGTTCTTGGGCCACTTCTTTTTATTTTATATATCTCCGATCTTGATAAGGCTAAGATGACTCGCAGTTATACAATAATTTTAATACTGACAATATAATAATTGTTGAGGCTCAAATTAAATTGACGTCTATCGACAAGTATGCAAAAATTCATAATCTTAAATTAAATTCAGAAAAAACAAAAGTAATTATATTTACTCCTAAAAAATTTAGGAATCAAATTAAGAAATATTCGACAATATCAATAAATGGTGAAATTATAAAAGTATGTGAAACTGTAAAAAATCTAGGCATATCTCTTGATGAATGTCTGAATTTTATCCCTCATGTGAACAATGTTACAAAAAGTTGTTTTTCAATACTTCGGCAATTATACTTGAACAAACAAATTCTCGATTACAAAACTAAAAAAATTCTCTGTGAGTCATTAACTATTACAAAAATTGCATACTGCGCCATTGTTTATCATCCGTTTTTAGATTCAGTATCTGTCATTCAAAATTCTTGTTGCAGATTAATCTGTAACTTGAAAAAATATGACCACCTTACCTTCTCGTTCATAAAATTGGAATTATTATCTATTCCTAATCTATTTAAATTGCATTTACTGTGTTATATTCACAAGCTTTTACTCACCTCAATTCCCCCATTTTTGATACAATAACAATTGCTCCTCACAATACTTAATTTTTTACTAAATGTTTGACTTATAATGGTACTATCATGTATAATGTTTTACCCTCTGATACTAAAGCTTTAAATTTCAAGAATTTCAAAAATTATTTAACAAAAATAATTTTCGAGAAATCATTTACATAAGTTTATCTCTTATGTCGGGTTCATGCACGACTTAACGTAACCGAATTTAAGGATCAGCTGTTTCTACACCAGTGTCCTCCACATGTTATGCCGCCAGAGGATAACTAGCTAGTGATTTCCAGTGGTGGTCAAACGTTTTGGTGACGTCACACCCATTTTTTGACATGATTCGGGTGGTTTCGGAACTCGTCTTACCCTTGGATAGCCCTTTTCATGCTGTTCTATGCTCGTATTGACGTAATTATAATAATTCTGTGGTGTCTCGTGTTCCACGACGATTTACCGAGAAAGCCAGGCGGTGACTCATCTGTTGTTTTTGTTTGAGTTGTTGACGAATTTGCGGTAGAGATTTGTTTTGGTGTTCGTCTTCGGGTGTGTTTTTCTGCCTTGGACTTGTTTTTTGTGCGATTAATTGAGGATGGCCATGCCTAGAGCAAAAGAAACGAAACGTCGCGCTGGTATCAACTCCTTACCTTGTTGAAGAGGTACCTGCAGTAGTCACCTGAACGCAATCGGACATCGCCAGAGGAGCGCCTAATGATGACGTTGCAGTAAGTATCCAAATCAGTTCATTTTTGCATAAATGACTAAATATATTGAGGTAATGGTCGTTTTCTTAATTCAAGGTCACTTCTTAAAATAAAGTTCAATATATTGAACTTTTTCTTAAGAACCAACCAATCGGATCACTAGCGTTGGTCAGCTGATCGCTACAGCTGGAATTAGAAGATTGGTATGAGCCATCGATACTGTACAAAAGTCGATAGTCGATATTTATATCGTGATGTTTGATCGATTTTATATCGCTGTATGGGCAGATGGTTCGGTGATAGTTGTATGAAAAATTATTTGCGCTTGCTTACGCATGACAGTTTAGAGCTGAACATCGGGGCGGATTGATAAAAAAAATCAGAGATGTTAAAAATTATAATAAATAAAGTCAGTGGTCATGTTTACTTCATCCCCTAACAAAGTGCGTATAGTGGTAGTTTCAGCAAAACATATCAGTATTGCTACAGCATAAAGTAGATCAAAAAACAGCATGAAAAAAATAAACATGGGTCCTAAATTGCCCCTTACCAAGCTAGAGGATATTGAAATTATATTCTAGAGAACGAAAAAAAAATGGAAATGATCTTAAAATTTTGTGCTTGTAGTACTGACTTCATAGCTGATAGATGCAAACACTTTCATGTCTGAGACTGTACCAGTGGTGATGTTGGCAAATTATAGCCCCTACAGAAGAAAAAAGAGAATTTAAATCTATATCATGCCCCCCATGACATGTTTTTCCAAAACCTCACAGAACACTGTGAAGGTACTTTGTCATGAACGACGAACCAGGTGTACACCTGGCGAATGCTGTGTATTCGCAGCCCACCAAATATGTAATCTCTTTTGAAGTTTATTGAGGTAAACAGATGAGTAGAACGTAACTTTTTTTTGTGGCATCTGTACTGTTGGTAATAACAAATCTGGTAATGGGCCAAATTAAGGACTGGTGTTTGGTATCACCAATGAAAATTTGTTTACACACAGAATTTTGGCAGTCAAATGTATACTGCTAGATTGGGTATTTATACATATGTACAGAGCATCATCTGAAGGGGCATGGTGAGATGACTATGTTTCTGTTTAGTGTTTGCTGACCAAATATGACAGTGATATTATGCTAATAATTTTTTTTTGTTTCAGAGTGTCAACATACTTCGAGGAGACAGTTGGAGTGAAGATCGTCATTTATTTTATGGATACCAAATTAATTGTCAATAACATAAGTTTGTTTCCTAGTTTGAAGAAACAATTAGTGTTTTATGTGTTTTTGTTTTGTTGAGGACAATTTTGTTTGCCTTTACCCATTAAGAGTGTGTGCAAAACTTATTTTTGATTCACATATCAGAGTGATTATATTTGTATTCCACTCAGTCCTCTAACTACAGATGTATTTTTTGTTATTTTAGTATTTATGTTTTCGCAATAAATATACCTGATCAATTAACAAGTGATAGTGCTTGCATGATATTGGACTGATCAGGTTCATAATATAGAGAAAAATCCAGATGAGTAGAATACTTCTATGTATGTACAATTTATTGTAATGAAGAATTTGCTCTATTATTGCTGGGACTGTTCAATAAATATTTTTTTATTTATACATTTTTTTATTATCCTGAAATTCATTACTAGCCAAACTGATCAAAGAAATACTTCCTTTATTGAGGACGGTCATCAGTCAGATTTCGTAATATAAACAAATGAAATCGCCGACACATTCCTGACATTCCTGATATGCGTTGTCGGCATACTTTCAATATTTTTAGTTGCACCAGATTTCCAGCCAAGAAAGGTAGCGCTGCCGTCGTTATAGTCCAAGAAATATCTTCACATCTACTCAGGAAAATATTCGGATTCGGACTTTTTGCATGTTATTCGAAAAAGTCTCCTAGTAACAAATCTACATGTTGTCAGGCTCCAAATTGCGTCTCTAATTGTACCTACAACTTTTTCAAATAAGTTCCAAAAATTAATGTTTTCGCTTCATCAAAGGTAGTATTCGTGTTTTTTTTTTAATACCCAGAAACAAAACGATGTTTGACAATGTTTGTTAAAAGCTGATTTTGTACGAGATGGGAAAGTACAAAAAATTGATTTTGCGATACCGAAAAACGATCTGAAAAAACAAAAATGTTAATGTCGCCATGCTTCATAAATAACCATTAACACAATTGCGATACCTTTTAGGAGATACTGTTATTAAAAATCTTTGTATTTAATTGATATGCAAGCGGACGCTCAATGCATATTCAGCGTGCACGAGAGATATTTCATCTCTCTCTTGCGTTCACATATACATAGACGATGAGCGCGCATTCAATTCATAATTACTATGAAAATATTTACAATAAATATACTCCCTAAAATGCTCTGGGGGTTTTGTTATTGGTTGGTTGAAGCATGTGTGAGATTTGGCAACATCAATATATTCATTTTTCATATTGTTTTTAGGGTAGCAAATGACATATTTTGAGTTTTTACCTTGCTTATACCTGTATATATCATGTCTAGAGAAAAGTTCTAGATCTCATCTTTATTCAGAATGTCCTAAAAACCGCAAAATTCTATAAACAAAGCGAACAAATCAATTTTTGGAATCGGTTTAATAACAATTTGTGGAGCAATTTTGGACCTAGTCACATGCAGATTCTTTAACAGAGGTCCTTGAATCAGATTATGCAAAAATCGGAATCGAAAGATTTTTCCGAGCACATGTTTCGATATTATATGGACTATTATCCGAGTTCTGTGACTTGATTACCAGTGCATTGGCGCAAGCGAGTGGGGAGGGGCCACATGTCAATGTCAAGGCTGATCCGCCAGTCCACGTGACACAAAAGCCACAAAACACTCTTTCATCTGCTACCTTGACGTTAAACATATGATTTTGTTAGTGTGTTTAATGTTGATATTGTCGCCATTGCTACATTGGCAATCCTGGCCGCGCATGCGCTTTAAATGCTCATTTTCTTAAGTTAAGTTACGTTGTCTTGCATGAACCCGCCTTTACTTCTGCTTATGATATATGTATCAATATGTATGTATAATGTTATACTTTTATCCAATCTTGATTTACCTCTGTTTAACTCAATTAATGTATTTTTTATGTTGAAACTCTGCAATTTAGTGGTTGGTATATATTTTTTGGATGGACATTTTACGGGTTAAGTAGTAGAATAGCGCATGCTTAACTGCGCCCAATAAAGACGTATTAATATTTAAACTAAATCGGTAGATAGAGAGAGATATGCGATGTTAAATATTAGTCGTAATTAGACAAATCAACCTGCATATTGATAAAAACTTAATTCAAAACTTTTTAATTTTCAGATATGAAAAGGTCTCAGTCCATAGTACCTACCATTTTACTATATCCATTAAGTACGGATACCCTGCATATCTACGCAACTGGGTTTACAGGCAGATTTGATGTATAACCATTAGCAAGTCTAGTCGGCTGTAGAGGTGTGGGGTCTAAAATATATGAGACCTTTACACAGACACACCCAGATACAGTTTTCCTGTTTTCCTCTATTTATGTATACCAGAGGCTAACAATGGTAAATTTCCGCACCAACATCAAACTGGGGCATATACGGCAGTTAAAAGTTCTCTATTTTCCGGAAAACAGTGCCCTATCCATATCCTTTATATATTCGTTTCTCCTTTGCTCCCTATATAAAGTGACTTTAGACCCTGAAAATAATCTTTGCATTCCATATTTTCGAAAACACATATTTTAAGCTTTTTATTATAGGACTTGATTTGTTTTTTTGAAAGTCCAGAGTTCACAACTTTGTCTAAAATTCTCCTACTGGCGAGGAGGTATTTAATCGCGAAAAATTTCGAAAACGAGATGTTGTTTTTTAAATGTTATAAGACACGTACATCATAAAAAATCATGCCTCTTATTTCCGTCGATATGTCAGTCGATCTGTCTCTCCGCTAATCCTTGGCCCATTTATAATCTGCAAAGTACTGATCGGATTTTGATGAAATTACCACACAAGTTCTCTACTAAGCCAAGGACCGAAAAGCTCTGTAGCTTTTGAAAAGCGGTCCGGTGGCGGCGGAAAAATGAAAAGATAAATATCACTCAAACTTCGTTTCTTGCCGTTTCATAGGATTCGGATGATCGGGAGGGCATATCTCAATTTTCTGATGTTTTATCCGCTCTAAACTTCGGTAATTCAACCCACCTATTAGACATATCCCTCTGGTTCTGCCTCCGGTGATGCGCCGGTCTTGGTAAGTGTTCTGGTATCACCGCCGCGATGCCGCGTCTGACCGGATTAGGTATAGGGGAGAGGCGATGTTGTCAGATGGACTACCGGTAGGACAGAGAAAGAATGTCTATAGACTAATTGTATGGACCTGTTTAACTGACTTTATCCATTCAACTTCTCTATTATATATGTTCGTAACAAAATGTTTTCTAAGAGGGTCCAACTTGTGCTGAACATAATCCTTTATCAACTGATGATGGCTTTGCCTAGGGAGTTCAAAGTCAACCTACTTGACGCCATTTTTATATGAGTACATGATCGAAAGGCTTTATAGTTCAAATGCAAAATAAAACACTATAAGATGCAAATCATATATAAAAATAAAATTGTGGCTCGGCTAAGCTCATACTGTAAACAAAGCTTGTTTTATTACAATAGAGTATTAATTTGGCTTCAAAATCACCACTCCGTGATAGGAGACTATGCGGTTATTGGTTAGTCACAACACGTTATGAGCTCCATGAGTTTTAATAGCAAAGCTAACATATTTATGGGACGGCAAAGAAAATATTTTATTCAAAAGTTTTGTATCTTATTATATGCCGATATCAATCAATAAGTTATCAAAAGAGCTGTTGCAAAAAAGTCGCTTTACGTATTTTCCTCGATTTCGTTATGCTATTTCAAAAATAAATATATTTCAAAAAGCTTTGTAATGGATAATACAGTCATTGGTGAACAAAATGTTTTTAAGGAAAAAAGTAAATTCCGTTTTGATCATACGAAACATCAAAAGAAATTATTTAAATGGCAAAGCATTTCTAAAGGGTTCTAGGATGCAATTGATGTACGAACTACAGTACATATATTGATAGATATGGAAAAATGTATATATAACAAATTAATAATTAGAGCTGAAAATGTTGTGTTCCTTGTCCAGCATTTGTTGGTGGTCATAGCAAAAGAAACTTATAGCGCAACAAAGGTGAGAAGTGAATTAGAAGTAATATACAGGATGTTCAAGATAAGGATGAGATTCCACTGTATCGCGGAAATGCTTGGAGCTACAATGTTATTAAATAAGCTTAAGGTTGCGTGATTAAATTATCTCTTACTTGAAGCTTACATGTTTTAGCTTTGATTCGTCTATATTTGCACCTCCGCATTATAGGGTGATCTTTCATTCACATTTTTGGTTGCTATAAGACTACACTAGGATGTAGAGGGCAGCATCTAAGGCTATCTTAGTCTTAAGAAAAAAAGACTGGCCTCAAGAATCGAGATAGTCTCTAGAGAGGAAGGCGAAGGATGATATATTTGTATGATATTGACCCCAATCTGACCTAAGTTTCATACATTTCATACATGAATAGCCATTTAGCAATTAGTAAGTCTTGATTCAGACCTACATCTTGTGTTTGCAATATAATATGTGAAATGTTATACCTGACGATTTAAGCCCTGTTCATACAGCTAACTTGTCAGTGATCGTGTCCAAGATCCCACTGCACAAATTCCGTTCATTCTGCTACGCTATATAGATAGAATTCACGTGGCCGGATCCCAGACAAGGTCACCAACCACTGTACGAGCAAACCTTTATTGGTATTCACAGCGGATCACCTACAGTGCATTCTCAGGGCATGGGCAGGTTGATTTGCAATAGCAGACACAAATATAACACGAAAAACACTTCCAGAAAAATCCGCACAAATTGTACACAACATAATCGCTGGTCACTTTGACAGAATTGTACGATACAAATCTTTACTTGACCCCGTGACCAAAGACTTTATGTCATATCTCTAGAGATCCTATATCTCCATTGTTTCCCCGGAACAGCACGAATATGGGCGCAAAAACGCCTAGTCAGTGGCCTACGCATCGGACCATTCATTCATATTAAAGCTTCCATTGGATCAAAGCTCTGAATGCCCCCTTTAAATTAGATGACCTTTTAGAAAAAATTGTTATTTCCTTCATAGAATAAATAAAAAAGAAATGCAAGCAACAAAAGTAGTAAGTTAACATTACGGGCTTCCTGGTTGTTAATGATTAATTTAGAACTGAAGGTAAACGATCAGTAAATATACCAGCTACATTATTGAGATTTTGTAAAATTGTGGTTGCAAAAACCGACTGTAGATGTTTAACTTAGACGTAAGTCTAACCAGGTGCTTTTTTGTATCGTACACTATTGTACACTACTATACTCGTAATGTATAAATGTTATTTTTCTTAAAGGTTTAGAGTACCGACCGACAGACGGACCGATGGTAATGAGTGACATGGTTTTTGTATCATTGTAACATCCAAAAAACAGAATATTTTGTTTTCGAAGTTTTTCGTCATTACAATACTACCTCGTAGGCGCGGAAGTAAAAAATAACCACTGTTAAGTCTTTTCTTCGACTATTTCTATTTATCTAAAAGCATTTTTTCTAAATTGATAAACTAATGTATATAACATCTCGATTTCCATTAACCACAGTAAAGATACGATCGTATTTCTTTGTTGAGGAAAACGTTTGCAGAGTCCATCACCTTATCTTAAAATGAATCTAGCTATCATTGTTCACTGGTCTGATATGCATTTTGTTTGAATATTCTATGAAAATATTATCAATTCCACTATGGACGTGGAACGGTCTCAGTCGCGTAATGTGTGGAACAAATTGAAGCGAAGACTTTCAATAAAGAAAATTGTAGGGCATTTTTGTGAAAACACATCAATTCATGGGGTAAATTTCTTGCAGTTTCCAGGATTGCATCCTATCGAGAGGTTAAGTTAATTTAAATAATGCACGAAACTAAATGCTCTCAATCCGAAACAGTGAAATATATATATATATATATATACATAAGAGTGTTTTCTAACATAGAGCAAGTATTCCAGTGGTTAGAATTTGTTCTTTGGTAATTTTTGATAAGTCGATTGTACCGAAGATGCTGGGCGATCAAAATATTATCAACATTACATTAGCAAAAAACGCATTTTATATGTGATAATCTATATATATATATATATATTGAGACGTGGTTATTGTCGTCTAGACCAGTTAGGTGAAAATTAAAGCTTCCGCCTTTTGTTGGGTACTTCGACAAAATTTAAGCAAGGAGGACTCTTTATAATTTTTTAATCTCTCTAGCTTTGGTCTTTGCCATCATCATCAGGAGCTGCAATTACATTGATAAAAGTAGCAACAAATTGTGTAAAATGAATTTAAATTAACTTGTGTGGATGTTGCTAAATGTTATTTACGTTAAGGATGAGGGAAACACCCAGTAACATGCTGAAAGCTGGATACATGGTACAATGGTCAAAATTATACAAACTACATACAGCTGTATGACAAGAACAAATTAAAAAAAGATTAAAAATATTTAAAACGAAACTTAAGCATTACATCGTGAAGCCACTTGATTGCACAAAATGGTGGGCATAGAATCATGAGTAAGATGAACCTTTTGATAGATGGCCGAAGGTTAGCAGTCTCCGTGTAGAATGATGGAACGAAAACTCTTGTGTAAGGCCTGTGCTACGTTGCCAAATCACTTCAGATGGTGTGATTTTCAAGATATGTTGGGTAAGAACTTGTCAACCCGAACAGAGGCAGTTGAATTAACTGTTAATTCAAATTGCCCATCTCATACTACTGTAAGTTAATTTAAATTCATTTTACACAATTGTTGCTACTTTTATCAATGAAATTGCAGCTCCTGATGATGATGGCAAAGACCATTGGAAGCTTGAGAGCTTAAATTTTGTCGAAGTTCCCAACAAAAGGCGGAAGCTATATATATATATATATACGTGTATATTCATAACAAGTAAACTGGTGGATAGTCGCTTTGTAACCTGGAAAATTTTACCCAAATGCAAATCTCGATAAGTTCGGAACGGAAAAAGTTTTCGAGTTGTGGTACTCGGGAGGTTCTTGATCAACTCTTTGAGAACACGTACAGGGTTTGACCAGTTATATTTTATTCATTTATCCACCAGCTCACTAGTTTAGAAAAACAATGGGCAAAATCCGCAAAAGAGGAAAGTCGAGGTCTTCTAGACATTTTATACTACAATGTGTAGGTTGGCTCTTGTTGTGGACTTCGAGTGTCATTTTTTCCCTCTCCATCTTCGTTTCCTTTGGTTACGTCCGTATTCGGTTGTATGGGCATGTGTATCTACTTTTGTAATGCATATGTGCATTAATTTTGGCCCTAATTAACCCAACAAGCAGAAATACGTATTGATCGGGTTACCTACCCTATTTTCTACTCGAATCCACTTTCCCTTTTTGCGGATTTCGACCATTATTTTCATATTTTTTATTATATACCTTTCTCCGCATGATCATTTTCTCTTTGTAGATCTTTTGGGCTTAAAGTACCACAGCAAGTGGCTATAACAGGCCGCGTGGTTGTGGTTAAATGTCGCCTTAAAAATTCGAGGTCTTGTAGCCATTTTATAGTACAATGTGTAGGTTGGCTCTTGTTGTGGACTTCATGTGCCATTTTTTCCCTCTCCATCTTCGTTTCCTCAGGTTACACCCGTATCCGGATGTGTGGGCATGTGTAGGTTTCTACTTTTGTGGTTGCATATGTGCATTCATTTCGGGCCTGATGAAGCCAACAAGCAGAAATACGTATTGCTCGGGTTACACATCCTATTTTCTGCTCGAATCCACTTTCCTTTTTGCGGATTTTGCCCGTTATTTTCCAACTTTTTGTTATATATATATATATATATATATATATATATAACAAATTATGCTAAGTGTACCTTTTGACTTACAAAACTCAAGCTTTCGACAGGCTATGCTGCCATCATCAGGAGTCGGTCAGTGAGAATTTGATGTTAAAAAATGTAACCGAGGACACATGGAAAGATGATCAAAAACTGTATCTACGTCAAAAAACGATGCAGCAACTTGACTGTGTTTTACTACTCCACTGCAGAAGGATTTGGACAACAATTACACAACTGTTCAGTAGAAAACGGGATGAAAAATCGTTTACACAGGTTAGGTGATAAAATCCTCACACTTGAGATATTTTTTTGCCGTAGACAGTTGAAGAAGCTCCATTCCACACTCAACTAACTCAAAATTATCATAATTTTTTCCACCTCCCTCTTAATTTTTAATAGTTTTAAATCTAGCCAACTCAGACATTATAACACAATTTTTCACAACATTAAGGACTCTAATATTTGACAGATTGTTAAGTGACTCTGTGAGCACTTGCCCAACACAGCCAAATTGGATAAAGAATCTCAGTAATGAGAGTCCTAACGAGATTCTAAAATTTCTTTCGCTGGGCCCTAAGTTCAGTGTTGAGCCGGTTGTTACCAGTGACATTCCAGTCAGATCCATCCATCATTATACAAAATTGACATTGTAGCTTTAATACTAAATAAACCTTCAACAAACAAGCTACTTATAACTCAGTTCCTCTCAAATTCTATGCACTTCCAAAAATACACAAACCTGTACTCTCAGTAAGACCTACAGCAGCATCCATTGGTTCATCAATGCAAGCTCCGTCCTCATTAATATCGGAAATATCAAAATCGGCGCATAGTAGACTCTTTTGATGTCTCTCGTCACTTCAACAAGTTATTATAATCCAACTGATCACATTAGCGTCAGTCTCGATGAAGTGTCGCTATTCAGCAATATCTTTCTCGTCGCATGTATTAGAACTATTAATAGACATTGGGATGAGATAACACTGCAGCATAACTCTTGAACCTTTCACCAACATTGTAACCTTTATTTTTCATAACAGCTACTTTTCTTTTAACAACAAAATATATTCTCATACACATGGTTGCCCTATGGGCTCTGTTCTATCACCAATTTTGGCAGAATGTGATATGGATGACGTGCTTGATATTGTTGTTCAGCTACTACCCTATAACATTTTCTCCATAAAAAAATATGTAAATGACATCATTGTGTACCTTCCTTCCAGAGGTGTAGATCGTATTGTGAAGATTTCAGCTATGACCCCTACATCCAGTTTACCATTGAAAAGGAGGATGAGAACCACTTTATCCCTCTTCTAGACACAAGACTCATCCGCACCAACAATAACAGTTTATTGGTGGACTGGTACCAGAACCTCCTGTCTTCAGGCCGTTTCCTTAACTTCAGGTCATTCCATAGACTAAATATTAAAATCAATCTGGTGAAATCGATGAAAACAAGGGTAATTAGCAGCTCTGACAATACTTTCCGTGCTTCAAACCTACGGAAGCTATCAAAACTGTTCATCAACAATGGTTATACGAAGTATTTGATCAACAAGATCTTGTTCAGCTCTTCGTCCAATATTTTGCCAAATACTAATAGTCCAAGCAATATTCCCACAACACCTAATAATAAAACTGATTCGATTCCCAACAATAACACTAATTCTGATAATAATACAACCACCATCCCAAATTTCAGATCCGGTTTTGCTGTTCTACCCTATCTTGCAAATCCGTACCCTCTATCAACTGTCACTCCATCAATTGCAATAAATGTAATCAAACATACATAAGTCAGACTTCCAGATCTCTAAAAGGAAGGATAACATCACACAAAAGTGATTCCAGGCTTCATCCTGAGAGATGTGCTATGGCATCACATATTAGTAGAACAGGACATTGGATGAACTACACAAGTATCAAAGTTCTTGACAGAGAAAAACGTCTATCCAAACGTTTATTCCTGGAAATGTCCCACATTTTCATAAATAACAACTATATGAACAAAAAGGCAGATATGAAGCAACTTGCGTCATTTATTCATATTTGCTAAACTTCGAAAAGTTAGAGCTCTTACGTATGTCTCCAAATTTTGATTCTTCGCAACCATAAATGGAATGTGGTTTTTGTCTACTCCATTCTTTTCCTCCAAATTTCCGTTCCATTCAAATTTTAATAATTAATGTTTCCTCATAACAAAATAATTGTTACATTAATTTTCTATCTCATCAATGATATAGCTTGTTCAACTGCTTCTGGTTTGTTGATAAGTCTTTAGTTGACCTTTCTCAAAAAACCATACCTTTTCAAGTTGATTTGGCAACATAGCACACTTTCGTTCCATTCATCGACACTGACACTGTCATTTGTCATGTGTGTATTGTTACTTATGATCATGCGTCGTACAGCATCAGGGGTTGCTCACGATGTAATATGTTATAATATATACAGGGTGTTTCAGTTTATTGTTGCATAACTTTAAGATTCGATAGAACTTTTAAAATTAATGCACAAAGTCTATATAAACATGTGTCGAAAAATGCGTGGCTTCCGAAATTCAGGGTGTTTAAATTTACTTTCTAAAATAGTTTTTTTAAATATTTCGAACAATGGTTGATGTATAACAGTGAAAATTGGTATACAAGGGTTTTTTGGTACGACAAAACGAACCATGGGCATAGTTTGACTGTAGCCGCTAGAGGGCGCCCTTTACTGTACCTGTAGTGTATTAAAATGACCGAAATTTTTTGCTTAGTGCAATTTTTTGATTTTTGATTAAAAAACTGATTCTTCGCACTTTTCTGCATAAAACGCTCCCCTGTAAATTTTCGTTAACGTTAGCCATTTTTGAGATAATTCGATTTTTAAGGTTCGATGCATGTTTAATTATATATGGGAAAATAATATTTTTTTTACATTTTCGATTTGGGCATTACAAGTAATTAAGGTGATCGTTTAGATTATGTTTTTAAACACAGCAATAATTCCTAACTCCAAATAAACACAAAAAAACAGAATACTAATTTGTTTAATTTTCCAATATTATTTTTAACAAATTAAATTAATTATTTACAACTAAAATGCTATTGGATAGTTAGGACAAACATACAAAATCTAAAGTAGTTGCTCGAAATGTAAACCCAATTGTTCAATACACAATTCACATCTACGAATGATCGAACGTGGTATAGCATTATTCAAATAAGGCCTTATTTCATCACATGCATTCCTGATTCTGTCTATTAGCATATCTCTTGTGGTTACTGGAGTCTGGTACACTTTTTCTTTTAGAAATCCCCACACAAAGAAATCTAATGGATTTAGGTCAGGGGATCGTGGAGGCCAGACGACTGGTGTTCTGGATAATTTTCGTCCAGCCAGTTTCTAACTATTTTCGAATAATGAGCTGGGCAACCATCAAGCTGGAACCAGGCCAATCTTCTTAAATCTAACATAACATCATCCCACATATTTGCATGTTCAGCCTTTAAAAATTCCAAGAAGGTCGCAGCATTTATCCTTGCAGGCAAAAGGTAGGGTCCAAATAGTCGATTACGGTAGATACCAATCCACACGTTCACACTAAATTCATGCTGAAAATTTCTTTCCCGAACTGCATGCGGATTTTCATGCGACCAAATATGTTGATTATGAAAATTTACCACTCCACGTCTAGTGAAGCATGACTCATCGGTCCATAAAACGTTACTTAAAAACTCCCTATTATTATCAGTTCTATCAAGGATCCACTGACAAAATGTGATGCTTCGTTCTCCGTCCGCTGGCTGTAGTCCTTGCACAGGTTGCAAATGGTAAGGACATCTATGGTCATTTCTAAGAACACGGTGAACATGGCTTGCTGAAATTCCCAACTCACCAGAAACTCTCCTAACACTTGTGGTCGGATCTCTATCAAACTCACGCAGAATCATACGGGTAAATCTGCGCTGACGAAAATTTATGTTTTGATCACTTTGGAGATTTCCAAAACCATTTTCAATTAATTGGCGATGCACTCTTACAAATACTGAGCGAGTTAGATGTCGTCTGTTTGGAAATCTTCGTGCGTATTCTCTGGCTGCTTCTGCTGCGTTTCCATTTACAAAGCCATACACAAAATGAATATCCGCTAACTCTCGATTGGAGAATAAAAATGGCATTTTTATAAAACAGGTAAAAGAAACAAAATTTCGTGCATTCACAATTGCAAAAAAACGTTTCAGGTTTCAACAGATAACAAAACTAACTGCCAACTAATTGACTTTAAACCTTATTCGGCTTTCAATTTCAAAAATATCTGCAGGCACAGCCAGTTCTAAAAATTATCGAGATACTGACTTTTTAACGTTATTTTATCATAAATAATTAAAAATGCATCGAACCTTACAAATCGAAATATCTCAAAAACGGCTAACTATAACGAAAACTCACAGCAGAGCTTTTTTATGTTGAAAAGTGCGAAGAATCAGTTTTTTTATTCAAAAATCAAGAAATTGCACTAAGAAAAATGTTCGGTCATTTTGATACACTACAGGTACAGTAGAGAGCGCCCTCTAGCGGCTACAGTAAAGCTATGCCCATGGTTCGTTCTGTCGTACCAAAAAACCCTTGTATACCAATTATCACTGTTATACATCAAATATTGTTCGAAATATTTAAAAAAACTATTTTAGAAAGTAAATTTAAACACCCTGTATTTCGGAAGCCTCGCATTTTTCGACCCATTATAGACTTTATGCATTAATTTTAAAAGTTCTATCGAATCTTAAAGTTGTGCAACAATAAACTGAAACACTCTATATATATATATATATATATATAACTTGAGACGTGGTCATTGTCGTCTAGACCAGTTAGGTGAAAAATGAAAGCTTCCGCCTTTTGTTGGGTACTTCGACAAAATTTAAGCAAAGAGGACTCTTTATACTTTTTTTAATTCTCTCTAGCTTTCAATGGACTTTGCCATCATCATCAGGAGCTGCAATTACAATGATAACAGTAGCAACAAAAGTGTAAAATGAATTTAAATTGACTCAACTTACAGTAGTATGTGAGGATGTTGCTAATTGTTGTTTACGTATAGGATGAGGGAAACGTCCAGTAACATGGTGAGAGCTGGATAGATTGTACAATGGTCAAAATTATATAAAATATGACAAGAACAAGTTAAAAACAGATTAAAAATTATTTAAAAAAACATTAGAGCGTTACATCGTGAAGCCACTTGATGATTGCACAAATTAGTGGTCATGGAATAATGAGTGAGATGAAACCCTTTGACAGAAGGCCGAAGGATGTCAATGTCTGTGTTGAAAGATGGAACGAATTGTGGGCGTGTGCCAAACGTTGCCAAATCACTTCAGCTGATGAGATTTTCAGAATTTTATGTAAGAATTTGTTAAACCGACCAGAGGCAGTTGAATAAACTATATTTTAATTAATGGGAATTTAAATTAACAATTATTAATAAATCGTGAGAAGAGAATTATTATATTTTGAGTGGAATGAAATTTACTGGTGGAATCGGCCAAAACACAGATTCTAATTATGGTTGTGAAGAGTCGAAATTTGGGGAGATATGTAAGTTCTCCAATTTTTCGCAGTTTAGCAAATATGAGTAAATGACACTCAGTTGTTTAACATCTGTCTTTTTGTTGATACAGTTGTTATTCATGAAGATGTGGGACATTTCCAGGAATAAACGTTTGGAAAGGTGTTTTTCTTTATCAAGAACTTTGATACTTGTGTAATTCATAGAATGCCCTGTTGTGTTAACATGAGATGCTAGAGCGCATCTTTCAGGATGAAGCCTAGCATCACTTTTGTGTGATGTAATCCTTCCTTTAAGAGATCTGGAGGTCTGACCTATGTATATTTGGTTGCAGTTGTTGCAATTGATGGAGTAGACAGTGTTGGTTAAGCCAAGCAGCGGGACTTTGTCTTTCATTTTTGAAAAAATGCAGTTTATAGTGAGGACGGATTTGCAAGCAATTCGAAAGTTCAAAGGACTGCACAATCTGATCAGCTTAGGGGTCAGTTCCTTGATATAGGGCAGGACAGCAAAACCAGGTCTGGAGTCCGGGTTGGTGCTTGTACTGTTAGGATTGATGTTATTATTGGGAATTACATCAGTTCCGTTATTAGGGGTTGTGCGACTATTATATATATATATATATATATATATATATATATGAAAAATTGAAGCTTCCGCCTTTTGTTGGGTACTTCGACAAAACTTAAGCAAGGAGGACTCTTTATACTTTTTTATTCTCTCTAGCTTTCAATGATCTTTGCCATCATCATCAGGAGCTGCAATGACATTGATAACAGTAGCAACAATAGTGTAAAATGAATTTTAATTAACTTACAGTAGTATGTGAGGATGTTGCTAATTGTTGTTTACGTTAAGGATGAGGGAAACACCCAGTAAACTGGTGAAAGCTGGATAAATGGTACAATGGTCAAAATTATATAAAATACACACAGCTGTATGACAAGAAAAGTTAAAAACAGATTAAAATTTTTTTTAGAAAATGAAAGCATTACATCGTGAAGCCACTTGATGATTGCACAAAATGGTGGGCATGGAATAATGAGTAAGATGAACCTTTTGACAGATATCCGAAGGTTAGCAGTGTCTGTGTAGAATTCTTTTGTGGGCGTGTGCTACGTTGCCAAATCACTTCAGATGGTGTGATTTTCAATATGTGTTGGGTAAGAAATTGTCAAACCGACCAGAGGCAGTTGAATTAACCATATTTTATTAGATCCTCCATTAAGTTAACAGTTATTATTTAATTATGAGGAAAAAGTTATTAAAATTTGAATGGAATGGAGTTTATTGGTGGAATAGACCAAGAAACAGATTCCATTTATGGTTGTGAAGAGCCTAAATTTAGAGAGATGTTTAAGTGCTCCAATTTTTCGCAGTTTAACAAATATGAATAGATGACACTCAGTTGCTTAACATCTGTCTTCTTATTGATACAGTTGTCATTCATGAAAATGTGGGGCATTTCCAGGAATAAACGTTTGGATAGGTCTTTTTCTTTATCGCGAACTTTGATACTAGTGTAGTTCATAGAGTGCCCTGTTGCGTTGACATGAGATGCTAGAGCACATCTTTCCGGATAAAGCCTAGAATCACTTTTGTGTGATGTAATCTTTCCTTTAAGAGATCTGGAGGTCTGACCTATATATAATTGGTTGCAATTGATAGAGTAGACTGTGTTGCTTAAGCCAAGCAGCGGGACTCTGTCTTTCACTTTTGAAAAAATGCAGTTTATAGTGAGGACGGATTTGCAAGCAATTCGACAGTTCAACGGACTGCATAATCTGATCAGCTTAGGGGCCAGTTCCTTGATATAGGGTAGGACAGCAAAGCCTAATCTGGAATTTGGGATGGTGGTTGTACTGTTTGAATTGGTGTTGTTGTTGGGAATTCTATCAGTTCTGTTATTAGGAGTTGTGAGACTATTACTTGTATCATTAGAGTTTGGTAAAATACTAGGAGGTGAGCTGAACAAGATCCTGTTAAGAAGACACTTGGGATAACCATTATTAATGTTTCCGTAAATTTGAAGTGTGGAAAGTATTATCTGAGATGCTGATTACTCTTGTTTTCATCTGTTTCACCAAGTTGAGCCTGAGGCCATGGGTTTCTGGTACCAGTCTACCAGTAAACTATTGTTGTTGGTGCGGATGAGTCTTGTGTCTAGAAAGGGGACAGACAGGTTCTCATCTTGTTTTTCAATGGTAAATTGGATGTAGGGGTCATAGCTGTTGAATTCTCTGACAATACCATCCAGACCTATGGAGGGGAGGCATAAAATAATGTCATCTACGTATTTTTTATGAAGAAGAGGTTATAGGGTAGTGTCGGAATAACAGTATCAAGCAGATCATCCATGACATATGCTGCCAAAATTGGTGATAGAACAGAATCCCTTAGGACAACCATGTGCCTGAGAATATATTTTGTTGTTGAAAGAGAAATAGTTGTTATGAAAAAGGAATGTTATAATGTTCGTGAACGATTCTAGAGATATGTTGCAGTGTTGACTTACCTCATCCCAGTGTCTATTTATAGTTCTAGTACATGCATCCAGATATACGTAATTGCTGAATAGCGACACAACATCAAGACTGGCGATAATGTGATCGGGTGGTATTGGCAATCTGTTGAACTGGCGAGAGACTTCAAATTAGTCTTTGATGTAGTAATCATTATCTACATGTGCTGATTCGGAAGTGCATAGAATTTAGGAGGGACAGAGTTATAAGTAGTCAAAGTTCTTTCTTGTTCTTGGGTAATTTGTCCAGTGCTGAGAAGTTCCTTATCAATGGCATTACTCTTCTTTTCCATCTTAGGTGTAGGATCTCTATTAATTTCATGGTATGATGGGTCATCATTGATAAGATTGTTGCAAAGATCTAAATAGTGTTGTCTTAGCATTATCACTGTAACGTTGCCTTTGTCAGATCTTGTAACTATATACGTAAGTTCAGTTCATGTTGTTTTAGAAATGTTCTAGTTTTGTTTAAAACGTTGTGATAAGAGGAATGCTTTTTATTAAGATTGTTGCTATGATAATAGTTAGTGATGGGGTTGGTGGAACGAGTTGTGAAAATGTTTCTTTCAGTGTCACTTATGGAGGATGCTGTTGTGTCTACATCAGCTAGGATTGATCTGTTTGGAATATCATTGTTAACAATCGGCTCCACACTGAACTTGCCACTTGCCACACTTGCCCTAAGCAAAGAAATTTTAAAATGTCATGAGGGATGTCAACATTACTGAGATTTTTGATCCAATTTGGTTGAGTGTTGAGCAAAGTTTTTCTAGTGTCATTTAACTATCTGTCACACTTATGAATATTAGAGTTCTTAATGTTATGAAAGATTTTATTGTAATGTCTGAGTTGTCTATATTTGAAATTATTAAAAATTAGGGGAGAAGTAGAAGAAATTCTGTCACTTTGGAGTAAATTGAGTGTGGAACGAAGTTTCTTCAACTGTGTGTGGTAGGAAGATATCTCAAGTGTGAGTATTTTGTCACATAACCTGTGCAGACGATTTTTCATCCCATCTTCTATCGAATGGCTTTCTAGTATGTGTGTGATTGATGTTAAGCGGTGGGTGATGTGATGTGGTGTAATGCCATCTTTTCTACATTTTAATAAGAAAATCCGTCGATTTAGGCTCATTATAATATTGTCCGTCGCTGGTATATAGATAATTTTTATTCAGTTATCTGAAATCTAACGTAATGGCGCGTACCAAGCAGACGGCTCGTAAATGCACCGGAGGTAAAGCTCCCAGGAAGCAATTAGCCCGTAAAAGTGCTCGTGCTACTCGCGGACTCAAGAAACCTCACCGTTATTGTCGGGGAACTGTGGCTCTCAGAGAAATTCGTTATCAGAAAAGCACCGAATTGTTGATCAGAAAATTGCCCTTCCAACGGCTGGTCCGTGAAATAGCGCAAGATTTCAAGACCGATTTGCGATTCCAAAGTTCTGCTGTAATGGCACTCCAAGAAGCTAGCGAAGCCTACCTGGTCACTATAAACTGCATTTTTTCAAAAATGAAAGACAGAGTCCCGCTGCTTGGCTTAACCAACACAGTCTACTCTATCAATTGCAACAATTGCTACCAAATATACATAGGTCAGACCTCCAGATCTCTTAAAGGAAGGATTACATCACCCAAAAGTGATTCTAGGCTTCATCCTGAAAGATGTGCTCTTGCATCTCATGTCAACACAACAGGGCACTCTATCAACTACACAAGTATCAAAGTTCTCGATAAAGAAAAACACCTATCCAAAAGTGTATTCCTGGAAATGTCCCACATTTTCATGAATGACAACTGTATCAATACGGAGACAGATGTTAAGCAACTGAGTGTCATCTACTCATATTTGTTAAACTGCGAAAAATTGGACCACTTAAACATCTCTCCAAATTTGGACTCTTCACAACCATAAATGGAATCTGTTTCTTGGTCTATTCCACCAATAAACTCCATTCCATTCAAATTTTAATAACTTTCTCCTCATAATTAAATAATAACTGTTAATTTAATGGCCCATCTAATAAAATATAGTTAATTCAACTGCATCTGGTCGGTTTGACAATTTCTTACCCAACACATATTGAAAATCACACCATCTGAAGTGATTTGGCAACGTAGCACACGCCCACAAAAGAATTTTCGTTCCATCATTCTACACAGACACTGCTAACTTTCGGACATCTGTCAAAAGGTTCATCTTACTCATTATTCCATGCCCACCATTTTGTGCAATCATCAAGTGGCTTCACGATGTAATGCTAACTTTCATTTTCTAAAAAAATTTTTATCTGTTTTTAACTTTTCTTGTCATACAGCTGTGTGTATTTTATATAATTTTGACCATTGTACCATTTATCCAGCTGTCACCATGTTACTGGGTGTTTCCCTCATCCTTAACGTAAACAACAATTAGCAACATCCTCACATACTACTGTAAGTTAATTTAAATTCATTTTACACTATTGTTGCTACTGTTATCAATGTAGCTCCTGATGATGATGGCAAAGACCATTGAAAACTAGAGAGAATAAAAAATTATAAAGAGTCCTCCTTGGCGGAAGCTTTAACTTTTCACCTAACTGGTCTAGACGACAATGACCAAGTCTCAAGTTGTATATATATATATATATATATATATATATATATTATAGGATATATATATATATATATATATATTGAATTTCTTTGGGTAGAAGGCAAAGTTTTGAACTCGCACTTTCGATGGTCTATGCCATCATCGACTGGAGCAAAAAAACAATTTTTGGAAAATAGCAACAATAAATAATTAGGGGGAAGAATTATAATTACTTACGAAGTCGGCGAGATTGTTGCTGAAATTGTTCTTAAACGACAGTGAAAGGGAACACATAGTCGACGAACAAAAAACTGGACCGATGAGGTTCTATTAGGACGGAATTATTTTAATTTTATTAATAAATGGCAAACCACAGCTATGTTTTTTTTTTAATTTTAACCACTGATTGATTTGGAAGAACTTGAAAATCTAACAACTATTGAAAAATCCTTCCAACACCTGCCGGCCGACTGACACTACAGTGGCATATGAAGTGTGACATTGAAGTTATTGAACCGCTATCGAACCGTGTGATGTGTGTTGCCTACTATGTAGGGAGTTCCGTAAAATAGTACTAGGGGGTGTGTTTTGTTATCCGATGAAGTACTACTTTCACAGAATAATGATAACAACAATCCCAACCATTCCAACAATAACAGTGACAATCGTTCTAACAATACAGATATTTCCTCTATTTCCAGAATTAGTTTTGCAATCCTGCCGTATATAAAAGACCTAACACCAAAAAGTTCTAGATTGTGCAACACTTTACATTGTCGCATTGCTTATAAATCGTCCCTCACAATTAACAATGTTTTCTCCAAAATAAAAGATCTTTAGGTCAGTTCACATATTTTGGTCTGTAGTATCTCCAGTTTCAAGATTCCCCAACCTTTCGCCACCCTGTATATAGTATACATATACAGGGTGGCACATCCATGTATGGATGGAATATTACTCATAAATAAATACATTTGTGTAGTGTTAACATGTGATGCCAAAGCACATTTTTCTGGATGCAAGCTGGCGTCACTCCTGTGGGATGTTGTTCTGCCCTTCAGTGATCTAGAGGGTTAACCTATGTATATATATATATATCAAATTACAACCATTACAATTAATGGTTGTAATGGTTATTGGTTGAGCCAAGCATAGGAATCCTTCATTTTGGAAAACACACTATTTATTGTAAGAACCGATTGACAGGCAATACGACAATTTAAAGTACTACAGAGTCTGGCCAGTTTTGGAGTACAGTCCTGAGCGATTGGCAATACTACAAAACTAATTCTGAGATTTGATGGTGTATTGGTATTATTATTCTTATGAGAATTGTTTGTGATGTTGGACGGGGTGGAATTATTGTTTGGATTTGGCACAATACTAGGCGTAGAGCTGAACAAGATATGTTAATCAAGTACCTTGGATAACCATTGTTCATGAACAGTGTTAAGACTTTCCATAGATTCGAGGTGTGGAAAGTATTTTCAGGGATGCCGATTACCGTTGTTTTCACTTGTTGCACCAAATTCAACTTTATTTTTATGTTATGGTAGGACCTGAAACTTAGGAACCTTCCTGAGGATATTGGTTTCCTGTACCAGTCTACCAACAAAGTGTTGTTGTTGTTTCGGATAATTTTTGAGTCCAAAAATGGGACTGATTGATTTTCATCCCCTCTTTCAATGGTGAATTGAATATAGGGGTTATGGCTATAAGAATCTTCGACAATACTATCTACCCCCGGTGACGGGAGACAATCAATAATGTCATCTACATACTTCTTTATGAAAGATAGGTTGAAACGTAAAAGTTGAATAACAATATCGAGCAGATCATCCATCACATATTCTGCCAAAATTGGTGATAGCACTGAGCCCATTGGGCAACCGTGTGTTAGTGAAAAAAACTTTATTATTGAATGTAAAATAGTTGTTATGGAAAAGGAATTCTAAGATGGAGATAAATTAATCCAGAGTTAGATAGCAGCATCGACATATTTGATCCCAGTGTTAATTGATCTAATGCAACCATCAAGGTAAACATTGCTGAAGATTGAGACTACGTCAAGGCTGGAAATAACATGAACAGGTGGTATTTGTAGCCTATTAAGCTGTTGAAAGACATCAAAAGAGTGTTTAATGTAGTATTCGCCTTTAACGTGGGCTGATTTTAAAATATCCGAGATTATTGAGGATAGAGCTTGCGGGGCTAAACCAATTGAAGCTACTATAGGTCTTACCTAGAACCGGTATATGTATCTTAGGAAGAGCATAACATTTGGGGAAATAGGATTATAGGTGGTTAAAGATTTTTTCTGATCTTGATTGATTTGTCCAGTGTTGAAGAGCTTGCCAACAATGTAATTACAATATTTTTACACTCTTGGAGTAGAGTCTCTATTAAGTTCAGTTTAGGAGAGATCATTATCAATTAAGCTATTACATAGATCCAAATACTGTTGTCTTAGCATTATCATTGTGACATTGCCTTTGTTAGTTCTTGAGACAATTAGATCAGGGTGTTTTTTCAGGAATTTTTTCGTTTTATTCAACAGATTGTGATAGAAAGAGTGTTTTTTATTGATATCATTGGAGTGATAGTAATTGGTGATATTGTTGGTGGAACGAGTTGTATAAATATTTCTATCTGCATTATCGTTGATGCAGGATGCTATTGCGTCTACATCAGCTAAAACGGGCCTAGCTGAAATGTCCTTGTTGACAACTGGCTCAACATTGAACTTTAGACCTAAAGAAAGAAATCTACAAACTATTTCAGGAATGTCCACATCACTAAAGTTCTTAATCCAGTTCGGCTGAGTGTCAAGCAACGTTCTCACAGAGTCATCCAATAATCTGCCTAACGTGCAAATGTTGGATCTTTCAGTGTTGTGGAACAAAGTTATTGTAATGCCTTGACTGCATGGATTGAAAATTGTTAAAAATTAATGGGGTAGTGGAAGAAATGATATCATTTTTTAGTGACTTGAGTGATGAATGGTGTAATTTTAACTGTTTGTGACAGGAGGAGATTCAAGTGACAAAAGTCTTGCACCTAACCTTTGTATTGAAGAATTAAGCCCATCTTCTGCCAGGTGGTTGTGTAAAATGTGATTGATAGATCTTTGATGATGGGTGATATATGATGGAGTGGTCCCATTTTTTCTCCAATTTGATTAGGAATATTCGTCTTTCAAGTTCGTATGCCAACCGTTTTCTGCCCCAGTCAATTGTCATCCTCACCGTGTGTATCCCGTGGAGATGCTCGATGTTGCGGAAGAAACCCAAATCTGTGGATTGTATGCGATTCATAGTTATTGTCGATAATAACTAGCTAAGTGGAAGACTTGTCTTTGGGGATATCGACAAATGATGCTAAGTGTACCGTTTTGACTTACAAATACTCGAGCTTTAGACAGACTATGCTGCCATCAGCAGGAGCACAAAACAAATTGAAAATAGTAAATAGCAAACCATGCTCAATTGGTTAAATTTTTTTTTTACTTACTCCGTCAATGAGATTAGTGCTGGTGTTTAATGTTATAAAATGTAAATGAGAGCCCATGGCAATGTGATCAAAACTGGGTTTACGCGGATTCTTTTTTGAAAACGGTACAAAACATGATTATGTTTTTATGCTACAATATGTAGGTTGGCTCTTGTTGGGGACTTCGTGTGTCATTTTTCACATCCATCTTCGTTTCCTCGGGTTACACCCGTATCCGTGTATATGGGCATGTGTATCTACTTTTGTGGTTGCATATGTGCATTCATTTCGGGCCTGATGAAGCCAACAAGCAGAAATACGTATTGCTTGGGTTACCTATCCTATTTTCTGCTGGGATCCACTTTCCCTTTTTGCCCATTATTTTTTCCTATTTTTTGTTATATACCTTTCTCCGCATGATCATTTTCTCTTTATAAATATCATTTTTTAATAATATTATGCAGGCTAGGTTTCTTTATGCATATTCCCCTTGTCCGCTCTTCTACTCCACTCATTTTACAAGAATAATCTGTTGGAGACAGTATCGTTTCCCCCGTAGTGTATGCCTGAGGTAACCAGTTTTTCTTCGAGTGTGGTTTATAGTTTGTGTTTAACTTCAGTGCTTGAAAACCACCTTTCTTATTAGTTTTAGGGTATATAGGAATGTTAGTTGATTCGTTTATTGTTTAAGATATCGTTTAACTGATTCTCTACCTACATCAGCTGTATTTGACCTATATGTACAATAAAAACTATTTTTATTATTCAGAATTCATCATATATCTATCATTATTCATGCTCATACAAATTCCTATTCTGGCTTCATGTATGTGTGTAGTATTGGCCTTAACCTCCACTAAATTGACGAACATCGATGCAATAGTTACCTAGAATTCAAATATACATGTATAAACGTCGATACTGAAATATAGACAAGTATCTATTTAAGGTAGTTAGTCATAATACTAGTGCTAATCATAAAAATTACATTGTTCGATGTAGCCTTCACATACGATAGTGTGAGCAACTCCTTCGAGGGGATTGAATCTAGAAACTTTCGACAAAGTTTTGTGACCAAACCAATAAATAGTTTTATATGTATTGTATACGTCATTAGTAGTTTTCAAGAAGCTATTTTTATGTATTATGCATACCAACAATTTTTATGACAAGTTTAAAAACAAATCTTTTGTTAATTGGCACGTAATATATATTCTATTATATTCTAATAACAAGAAATTAATATGGTAAATCAAAAAGTCTTATGTCAGATTTTCAGTCAGCTTTGCAGAATAAATGGAAGCCGCGCCAAACAATAAGCAATTCACTGTCAAACCGCGTACTCGAGGTGTACTCCCTGTACTTTGCAGGCAGCACGGACTTTCAATTCGCCATGTTTGTTTGATTGTTGATTATTTGATCATTATGTTGAACGCTCAAAGTCAGAGTACCCTTTTGTAAATTGGATTCGCGTAATAAAAGTTAGGCACAGGGTAATGTCGCATCACAATGGCAATCGGTCTTTCAGTTCACTGGCCAAGCAGATTGAAACAAACAGAGTAGCATTCCACCACTTGTTAGGTTGGAACAATTGTAGCCGACTCAAAGACTAAGGCGGAAGTACCTGCCAAGATTTTTGCTGCCAACTCCACCATGGACGTCCCCCCAACGCCCGAGTGCCGTCGATTCTAAAGGTTCCTTACACTATGCGGAAAGTAGCATTCATTCATAAGAACTAAGACAGGTTCCGTTCATTTTGGCTGGTCGGTGTCCAGATCACCGAGGACTTGATCTGGCACAAACATATCTCGTCAATAGCAGCAGCTGCTGGGAAAAAGCTAGGCTATTTCTTCAGATCTAAGAAGTACTTCTCTCCACATGAACTTCTCACTCTGTACAACATTTGGGGTGCTGCTGCCCCGACTACATTATCCATGCTCGATGCTGTCCAGAGGAGGGCTGCCCGACTGATCGGTGACTAACAGACAGTCTCGGGAACCCTTGTGCACCGGCGGGCCGTTGGCGATCTAGCTGTCTTCTACCGCTACACCAACAAGTTTTGACCCTCAGAGCTCTCCTCCATGATGCCGCCGCATGATGTGCCTGTCAGACAGACCCGCCTGATTTTGTGTTCGTGTCCAACTTCGTACATCTCGAGCTAGCCGATATGACCGCTCCTTTGTTCCTAGGGTGTCGAGATTGAGGAACAATCCACTTATGTAGTTCAAAAATTGGATCAAGGAAGTTTCTTTCGAATCCTTATAGCAGCCGCGGTGTCGACCAAATTACAAAATACGGTTACGGGGGAATACATTTTGCCTAATCCGCTTTGTCCAAGCTCACTTATTTAAGAGCTTTCTTGTTTCCCATGATAAGCATCCTCCTTATTTGTATGAATTTCTTCCAATGTACTGATGATGATGTCTGTATAGATAGTATAATGGCAGTTTTTATTGCCTCCTAGAACATTGAAATTATTCCATTTACAAAGTTTTTGCAATAACTGATTTTTAAATGTAAAGAGAAAACTCAGCAGACCCTAAAATGTTTGAAAACTTCATATATGAAATTTTCTGAACAATACATTCCTCAAAAATCCTCAGTTATCAATAAACCCAGATTCTGGATGCTCGAGAATGACAACTTTCGGCGCAATTGCATTTTTTCCGACACTTTCTCTGACTTGTATTTTTCGTCGTCTTCCTTGCATTTTCCTCGCTGTGGTGACTTTTATTTCCTCTTTATTCGCAGTCCTGTTGTTCGGCATTTGAATTTAAAATTAGCTAACTTGTTGCAGATTTTTCTGGTTGGCCATGGTGATAGCCGCTGTCTCTGGATCTTTATCTCTGGCGTTAACGAATTTGAACAGATTTCTGGCCAACCCTACTGTAGTCTCTATCCAGAAGGATTTTAGGAACTGGATGAATCATTTGCCCGCAGCAACAGGTTGTTTAAACGAAAAGATTAGTTATGAGAAGGCTAAAAAGTACATAAAAAGGTAAAAGTACATCCCTTGTTGGAGCATATGTATGTAATTAATCAGTAACAAAGAACGTCAATCTGATAAAAATCTTTTATAGTGAATGGAATGTTGAACCTACAGATGAGCAATTTTCCTACTTCTATGATTTCGTAAAAACAATTTCGAATACAACATATTTTAACTTGGGAGAGCTTAAGAGATTTGAGGATGATAAAACACTTGCAGCTGTAGATATGGTAAAATTGGTAACTGAGGTAAACCTTTAAATATGATACCTAACATCATTTATGTAGTGTCAATCTAGTAATTCAACCAGTGGTCTCACTCTTCATGAGGGTACCTATTATTTACTTTTTGCCAGGACTATTATGGACTGGTTTAACAATCTCCAGTTATTAGTATCTGGCACCTAACTTCCATATAAGTTACATCCTACATGTAACTGTCAGATGAGAGTAAACGTGTACGTACAATGAAAAGAAACCTCGCGAAGGGAATCCCCGCAACATTTGCCATTTGTCAGACGCGACACGGCGCTTCCTTTCGCATCAATCAAGTATGCGTGCTGTGATTTGACTATCTGTAAAAACCGTTTTACAGTCACCAAGACCATTGCAATGAAGATTTTGCAATGGCAAGACGGTATTGTTTTATCTGGTGCAAGAAAAACTGCGTTCAGTCAGTTGCAGTTGCCAGACGACCCTGTTTGCTCAATTCAAAAACGCAAGCTTAGCCAATCTAAACAAATGATACATTTCTAGCCTATAATTTTGTTTTTTACTGTAGAACGGGTATAACGCTACCCAGATTATGAAACTGGTGCTTATACCTGTGCTCAGGACGACTGCAACCAACCTTAAAGATTGGGCTCCACTGTGATTAAGAGTAGCACTACCAAAAACTTAGGGTCCTATCATAAGAAAGTAAGATGTAATGCTGGTAAATGACATTTCTTCTAGGTACACCCCGATTTATCAGGACAACTAGTAACATTTGAAAAAAGATATAAAGCAAAATGGAAGCTTATCCTCACGGAACTTGGCATTTGTATCACATTCAACTCAAAGTTTGCTAATCTGCTGGAAATAAGGTATCCACGTTAGCTGCTAAAAATTAACTGGAAATATTATTATGAATGATGATAAAATTTAGTTGAATCACCTGAAGATCTAGAATTTAAAAAACGATAGATACTAATAAAACACTATAATAGACTGGATATGGAAGCTAAAAGAATGTTCTGCTTCAAAGACTTCTGATGCATTTTTGAGCAACAAAGTATAATATTATTAAAAATAAGATACTATGTTTTTTTAGAAATGCCGGAGTTCTAAATAATAGTGAGCCAGAAGATAACATTTTGAAGTGCCATTACTTGAACCGATTGTGCTACGCAAGATACGATTCAGATCCAAACTACCCTTTGAAGGTATGACTAAATAAGGGAAATATTTTTTTCGTAATTTGGACGTATTCTTTTGAGATCATTTTTCAAATCCACATTATTCTCAAAAATGGTACTAATCAGCCCAGATTTCAAAACTCACGTTCACTTTCAGGTTGGATAACTATAACTTGAAAGTTATCTAAGAAATGTGAATTTGTTTTTCAAGTTCTGGTTTACAGCAAATGTTTTGTAACATGAGATGATATGAGGAAAACTAGTCAAATCCTACGTATTTTGATGCTAAAATCCAAACTTGTCAGGTTAAATGTTGATCGAAGAGTTATATAGTGTATTATATAAATCTTCTTCTATTGGAAGGATCTAACAGCAAATTGGACATTCAGTCCAAGAAGACTGACAGGTTTTGACAATTTCTTAAAATGAAATGTTTCTTATACTATTATATAGTCAGATACATCCTTTCAAGAGGAGAAGATTGATATAACGTTCTACTAGAGACTCAACCTACTAAAAAGCTCAACATTGACTGCCTGTCACTCCGGCATTTCCAGAGATGGTGATTTTTTATGTAAGGTTATAAAGTACTCATAAGAAGCTTCAAAATGAAGTATGACACACATTTAAAGAAAAATCCAAAATGGTGCCCTGCTGCCATCTTGAAATTTTCAACTGACACTTTTACACTAAAATATGATTTTCATGCATCAATTTAATCGGGTATCCTGAATTCCAGCCTGCTAACTTGACCCGTTGAAAAGTGGAGGAGATGGGACTTTTTTGAAAAGCAATGTATATGCGGTTTCATTTGGCTGAAAAAACCATGGTAAATTTTCCTTTGGATACGTTTTCTACGAGCGAGTCTTATTTCGGTTCGTGATGAAAGTTGGTGAAATTACATCGCGGTATGGAACACAGAAAAGAATTTTATTAAATCAATTATAGTTTTAATTAAACTCATTAAAAAATTTAATTAACTATGTGACAGCTAACAAGTTTAATCAGTTTAATTAAACGCCGATTTCTAAGACAGTTTACTTGAATCTATTAAACTAGTATGACTAAATCAAAACGCAATCGTTTAAATAAATGTATTACACCGTGATACTTAGATTGCGCACACCAATTTATTTAAAATTTCTGAACTATTAAAATGAATTTTCTTGACACCAGTAAAATAATTTATTTATGTTTATTAAACTTGTTTAATTAGTTTAGGTAGAAGTATTTGCCTAGTTTTAATAAATTATTTTATTTAGATTTAAAGGTGTATTGGAATATTTGGAGTTTAAAATAAAACATTGCATTTTATTGAATGGTGTACATCTGTACTCTGACAAATCTAAGATAAACAATGAAAAGCTGAGTATTGATAATTGACATTTTCGAATCAAAATAAAAAGTGCCGAATTTAGTGTCCCTAACAAATATTTTTTATTTCAGGTTATAATATGTATATCACCATTCACTACAAGTAGAAGCAATGGTTTGTTTTAAATTCAGTATGCAGGAGTAAACCTGAAAATTAATAAGGTCACTAGACTGTGAACAAAATTTGAACTTTTATATCTTATAATAAAACAATATTGCACTCACACGCATTCCCGTGTATATGTATAGAAATTTGAGATCACTAGGATATGTTCAAATATTACAAAGTATGCACCAAAAGGAGGATCCATTTCCTAAATATACATTATACAATTTACACACTGAATCCATCAGAATATTCAAAGAACAAAGTACAGCATCGTTAAACTATAAGAACAACAAACAAAAAATGTCTATGCATCGATATCCAGTTTCATAAAATACATATCCTTAGAATCGTTTCCGAAAGAATATCATATCAAGCCTATGTATGTTAGAGCTTATAATGCTCTTCGTTGACCTAATATGGCTGCATAAGTAAAATTTCAAATTTCTTCCCATTCAGTCACGTCAACAGTGACGCCCCTATACAGAGTGCTTCATTGGGAGAGAGAAATATGTTTACCATGATTATGAGGGTCACACAGCCCCTTGAGCTCGAGTACATCACTTGATAACCCATAAATCATCCACTTCACAGCTACTTCAATAACATTAAAATGTTTAATCGTTTTAAATGTACCTTTTCTAGATAAACTAAATTAGCTGAACTAATTAAACAGTTTAATAAAACAGGTACATGGTTTGCTATTTTCAAGCAAATTAGCTCAATAGTGTATTACTTTTATTTAAACTGGTTCCAGAAAAGTCAGTTTAATTAAGCCGAATAATTTAATTACTTAAAAAAATTCACTACGGTTAATGATAATTTTCAAAGAAAAACTATTTAACTGACCTTGTTTTTTCAGTGAATTTATTATGCAGATTTTCAATATACCTAAGATTTGACTAGTTATTATCGTATCATTTCAGTACACGATATAATCAAAAACTTGTCGTCAGCTTTTGGAGTATAACTCATAATTGTTGATGGGACAATGCTGCTGTTTGTGTCTCGTGTAGTCCGTGATAACTCATGTCACTGTCATCTGTGACCTGAAGCAGGGCATTAGTCAACCTGCGGGGGTATTAAGTATGTAAAAAACGTAAAAACGTCAAAATGTCATCTTGAAGACTAGGTAGCTTTTAGTATGCAAATAGTTCATTCCACGTTTGCTCGGTATGATCGCTGTGAGGGTCCATCTATGGTGGAATGACTTAATGACACGACAGACCCAAGCATTCATTGTCAGTTTCAGAAAGCCAAGTAGTGTTATCTCTGAGAAGATGAGAAAGATAGTTGGTTGAGTAGCAAGATCGCGTCTGGATGATTATGTGTTGGTCTGCATCAAAACGTTTAGGCAACACGTATAGCTACAAAACGAGTTCATAACAAGTATACAATAGCTAGTGCTAAGTTGACATCTCGTAAAAAAACCTACGTTATATCACAAAAAGCCCATGAAATGTCAAAAAAAAACTACAAAATGCCACTTTTCAAGATGGTCATATTTATCTTAATGCAGATATTTTTTGTTC
The DNA here is from genome assembly GCA_963669975.1 of Acanthoscelides obtectus. NCBI lineage: Eukaryota > Metazoa > Arthropoda > Insecta > Coleoptera > Chrysomelidae > Acanthoscelides > Acanthoscelides obtectus. The sequence goes on from CAVLJG010000003.1 coordinate 71,821,393, forward strand.
TAGTATCACATCCATTCATACTTAGACATTGCTCACATAAACTTGAACCAGTTTCACCAAGCCAATATCAGTGATGAGGTGGAGATAAACTATAAAATGACAGAAACAGATGCTTCTCCGGATATCCGGTATTTGTCCCCTACACAGAGACGATGCAGGTTTGATAATGAGCCTTTGACAAATAACCTACCATACTACAGTACCACCATATGCTTTGTGATGTGCCGATATGAAATGGCTCTGAAATTATGCGGTTGCAAGCCATTCTTCTATCATTTCTTAGGTAAGTGTTGTATATCATTACCATTAGCGTATAAGGGGAAATTGGGAGATGGCAGGACTACACCCTCCCCTCCGAAAATATGTAAGGTTAAGTTGGCAATCTAGATCCAAAAAATTGATTTTAGCTGCGCACACTGTCGTTTTCATCTTCTTTTCTCACTTTGCGATTTGGCATCAATGCAAACATTTGTTACAGATTTTGTGATGATTTTGCCAAACCAACGTATGGTAGTCTCAACGTTGTACACCCCTGTTTAAAGATTTAATAGTCATTACATATCATATAGAGAGAAACGTAGATGTTTATTTTGGGATTATTACAAAATATATGGAAGGAAGCGTTACTTGAGAATATGAAATTAATCTGACGATTTTCCTAGTGCTTTATCAATTTCCGAACATTCTCGTTTATGGTATTTTTAAGCTTTTTAAGTTTTTGCACTATTTTTTAAAAGCCACCTGAATACAGAAGTTATGAAGTTTCAGAACTGGATATCTTTGTCTCAATGGGCAGGACAAAGATCGTATAACCATGCTGAAATGCAGTAGGTCCCCCCTACTTTTTCAACTGGTTAGGCTACCAAAATAGAATTCAAGGCTATTAAATTGTTGCATGAATACTATATTTTAGAGTAAAGGTAGTAACTAAAAATGCCAACATGGCAGATGGGTGCCTTCTTGAAGCATTTCGAACTTCCTTATGAGTATGCCCCGATAGCACGAAATATTCATTGTATATTTATTTAATATTAAATACTTTTATGTTAGTTAAATATTTGTTTTCGTAACACGTTGACTGTGGGACTAATAATCCGTACTTTGGCGTTGACAGCAGTACATATCTCCGGGGTATAGTAATAGAGTCGTTACTGCTGTGCGTTAGATATCCAAGGAAAAATATACTTAAGTGCCATTTTTGTAAGATATGTTGCAAAATTGCACCATTTTGATGTAGAAATCTTTTATAGGATAGATGAATCCGTCTTGGAGTTACGTCATACATATCTCCGGGAACTAGAACCGCATGCTGATGAGTACAAATTTTCAAAAATAAAAGTCAAGTTTCATTGAAATTTTTATTGAAAATAAAACATTTTTCTAAACAAAATTATAAACAAAAGTATTTGACTTGTGTTTGGTATATTGAAACTTTTTTCTTGAGTATAATAAGAAAGAAAATAATGAACTAAGATATTTTAGTTGTGTGTTTCATTGAAACATTGAAGGCAATATCCCGGCTTCATTGGGCATTCTTCACAATAGCTTATTATACGTCAGACTTTTTTGTCAGCCTCGCGACTCGTCATAGTTATTCGCAACTTTTTGTAACATCCCGTACATGGTCTTTTCTTCTTTCTTCCTGGACCTTCAGGTTTCACGAAAGTGTGTTGCCTCTTTCTCGATGGAACTGGCTGCTTTGGAACTTCCGCTTGTTCTATTACTAGATCTTTAGCTAGTTGTTTTCTAAATTCCATAATGCTCAGCTTTGTGTCAGAAACCATGTTATAAACAATCCACGAATTCACCACAGTCGTGCCCAGTAGTAATTCAAACATAACTTTGCTGCAAAACAAAATAAAAATACTTATAAGTACATTAAATGTTATAGGTATACTTATATATGAAAGGACTTACCGATACCATTTTAGTGTTTTACGTACAACAGTATGATAAGAGGACATTTGGTCAATGAAGTCGATACCCTTTTTGGCCAAATTATAATCAATTACACACTGTGATTCCAATATATTTTCCTCTTTATGATTGTTTTCCTATAAACATTATCTTTTGTGAATCTTTATTTTGAAAATAATTGAAGACATAAGTGGATAAAGGTGCTATGTCACATTTTTTACGAAAATCGTTTTTTTTTTAATTTTTGGCACCCTCGGACACCTACGCAACTTGTAATAAGTGAAATATATTCATAGTTTTTTGCCAAAAGATAATACTGATTGATAAAGGTGACATGTCACATGTAACATGTGAAGTATTCAGTTGATTAAGGAGCTATGTCTTGATATGGGACATAGCACCTTTATCAACTACAAGTGCCTACGGTTCAGTTGGTTGCTTGTGACATACCACCTTTGAGGTTATGTTTACCTAGGATAGTTTGTGTCAAAACACGTGTCCAGTTGTTTTACTGAAACTCTAGCTACTTAGTGCTAGAGTGTATGAAAATAAAATGGAAAGTAGAGGCAAGAGGATCCTTAGACTTTTGGCAGAAAACCATAATTCTGCATGCGAGGGTAAGTAACTTATTAATCAGATTTACTACCAAGTTGAATCATTTTTTCAAATTATATTTATGTGCGTTATGTGAGATTCTTGACAAGCTTCAGTTCAATGATAATCTGTTTCCACAAAACATTCTTAAAATGATTAATTGGATTTTTTCAGACTCCCACAACAGAAGTGAAGCTTTGTCGTCGAAAAATCAGTATTTACCATCGGATGCTGAGTATTTGGACAATAACAATTCTGTAAGGTTGGAAACTTCTCACAAAAGGTTCGGGCGAAAAATCAGTGAGGGCAATACACACTCACAGTATGATCCTGCAGAAGAAGAGAAGCTTATGACTAAATAAAGGGTTATTACGGAATTTTATCACCACTTCTAGTTGTACGCCATATTTTAAGTAAAAGCACATACAATGAACTAAAAATTACTTCACTAATGTTTGAGCCACCACGGTGGCCTTTACCAAAGTTGAAACAAATTAGCTCGTTTGTACTGTAATATTGTACTTTGTTAAAGAAAATATGAACCAAATTGAATGATCAATGGATCCTGGCCAAAACAATATAATAAATTTCAGTAGGTAGCTTCTGTTGCATCTACAATGTTACTTTCATTTCAGATACAGACATCAGCGACGAAAATATGTCATCGAGTGAAGATTATGTACGTTCGGAAGCAGAATCAACAGACTCTGATGAAGAAATATTCCACCGCAGTAGGGAGAGTGCCAAAAGAAATGTATTCTGCCAAGAGATGGAAAGTGTTGCTGGTCAATCAGCAGAAATTATCAGTGATATCAACGTGAGCTCACCTCAAAAAGAGAACGATCCAGCATAAGTGACCGCTTCTACTAGTGGCTTATCTGATAACATACATGTAACTGCTGAAGGTCCAAGTGATAAACAGGTGCACCCAGAGAACGCAAAGCGGAAAATATTCCAAATACAACCAAGAACATCGAAAAAAAGGATAAGGAACCCTCAGACTTGGAAAAGGAACGTGTCTGCAGCATGTAGAGAGAAAGGATTAGAATATATATCCCAAACTGGAAAAATCATGCCAAGAAAGTCCATTAATACAGACCCAATATTATGCAAAGCATCATGTAGGTTGAAGTGTGGCAGTAACTTCTCCCTCGAAGCCAGAGAGTCGATCTTAAAGAAATTTTACGGTTTGAACAATAATGCTAAAAACTGCTTATTATTCAATGGCATGATTATAAAACCAGTCGCTCGACATCGAGCAAAAAATTCACAATGCAAGCAATATTCATTTACTTATTCTGTAACCTATGAAAAACAGAGAATACCCGTATGCAAGGATGCATTCTGTGAACTGTACCAGATCGGTAGAAAAAAGATCGAAAATCTTCAAAAACAGCTAAAGGCTGGCCAGTCAGCTCCAACGCCTATTAAACAAGGCCTCCACAAATCGCGTCCACATAAAATTAATGATGATGTCGTGGAAAATGTCGAAAAGCATATTAAGGAATTTCCTGCAGAAACGTCGCACTATTCAAGAGCCAGAAATGAAAATAAAAAATATTTGTCACCCTTACTGAATGTTACAAAGATGCATCAACTATATTTGTCCAGATGCAGAGAACAACAACTAGAGGACAGGTATTTTGTTAAACTTTCTATGTATCGCCATATTTTTGATAATAAGTTCAATCTGTCGTTCGGGTATCCTAAAACTGATACCTGCAGTATATGTGATGCTGGAGGCGATACTGAAGATCACAAAGAAAGCTACACCAATGCTTTTGAATGCCAAAAAGTTGACCGGCAGTAGCCACTTCTAGATAAGGAGGTTTGTTACATAACAATGGACCTACAACAGCCAAAGTTGACGACTGCAAAAGCTTTCTATTTGCGGCAAATGTGGCTTTACAATTTTGGCGTGCACGTTATCACAAATTTCGGTCAGAGATCATATTTTTTTACGTGGACTGAGGATATTGCCAATAGAGGCAGCAATGAGATTGCTAGCTGCCTGTTCAGGTTTTGTAAAATATTAAAAGAAGAAAGCAATGAAATCAAACATTTAATTATATGGTCGGACTCCCGTGCAGGACAGAACAAAAATTTCGTGATGCTTGGCCTGTTCCAATACCTAGTTTCAAATAAGTATTTTCAAATAATAGACCATAAGTTTCCTGAAGCAGGCCATAGCTTCTTGGACTCCGACAGAGACTTTGGCCGAATCGAAAAAGTTCTAAGGAAACATGAAAAAATACTAGTACCAGATCAATATCGACAAATAATACAAACTGCCAGCACAAAAAACAGCATGTGTTTTAATATGGACCAATTCTTTTACAATTTCGAGGAAGTTCCTGGAAAATTATATTTATTTAAAAAACAAACCAATACGCTGGGTCAGAAGATATGCCTTCGTGATGGTGTGAAGTGGATTCGTGTGAGCGAGTTTGGCGTATATCATTATAAAACCTGCTTAAATGAATACACTCCATTTTTAGAAGTTGATTTAAGAAAAAAAAAGTCACAAAACCAACACCCCGAGTTCCACCCAATCAGGATAATAAATAAGGTTGGAGGTGTAACAATAGAAAAAAATCAGAATCTGAAAGAACAAGTAAAGCATGTGGATGAAGAATACAGATGGTATTATGAAGATATAATCCAGGAAAGCTTGTTACGTCCAAAGAAGAAGCGAATGATGCTTTGAAAACATATTTTTCAATATTGTATACTTTTTTAATGATATGTGTAAAATAAAAAGATACTTCACACCTCTTTGCACGCACTTGTTATTCCACTACAATTCACTTTTCAGTCGATAAAGGAGTTATAAAAAAAGTTCCAAATCAAAACACGTTTTCCTTAATATCTCCCAACATGAATTTTGTGACAACACCTTTATCCACTTATGTCTTCAATTGTATTGTCCTTACCTATAGGTACTAGTGTAGCATTATGAGTAGGATGTGTCGTGATCATAGTAACAGGTCTTTTGTCTACCCATTTAATAATTTTTATCTTGCTTTTCTCTTTGCCAATAACTTCACTCTTCTTATTGTTCTTTGTGAATTCTTTGGGAATTCCTTGGGAACTCCTTTTCGGTTTGATCTTAGTATGCCACAATTCAGAAATTATTGATCAAGTAATGTTTTAACCAACGGTATCCCGGAATAGAAATTATCATCATATAATATTCGTCCTTCTTTTGGATGTACATCTTCCAGCAATTTCAATACAACAGATTGTACATGTCCCAGCTCAGGTTGTGTATCGCCTTTACCAGTGTAAACCTTTAGGTTGTAAGTGTACCCAGAACTTGTACATAGCTTATAAAGTTTGACCCCATATCTATGTGTTTTATTCGGTATATACTGCTGGAAACTCAACCGTCCTCTAAACGGAACCATGGATTCGTCTATGACAAGGACTCTTCCTGGACTCAAAATTTCTTGATAAGTTTTTAACAGGAGTGAAATAAGAGGATCTATTTTGTACAGTCTATTTGTAGTATCGGCGGATTCATTGTCAGAAAAAAGGAGAAACCTTAGTAGCAAGAGAAACCTGTCTCTTGTGAAAATCGATGAAACAAATTCATTCTGACATAGGGGCTCTTTCGACCAATATAAATTTATAGCAGGTACCTGCGTTAAGCCCATTCCAATAGCAACACCCAAAAATGTACGCATCTCGTTCTTGTTCGTGTTAGTCCAGGATTTAATTCTAGATTCACCTGAGTGACGGTTGGTTACTTGTTGACTTCCACAACGATTTGTTTCCAGTACTAGAGCACTTCAATGATTTCGTCTGTTATGAATCGCTCAAAAATGTCAATGGGCCTATTAATTGTTTGTTGGTTAATATCTGGGTCAAGTGTGCATTGTTCATTGTGAAGATCAAAATTTATAGATGAAGTTTTTATATCTTCCCATACATCCCTCAGATCACTGTCACTATCATTATCTTGTTCATTATTGAGATAGTCTGCCCTGCTTGAAGGCCTACTTGGAACATCGTTATTGGCTTCGCTATCTAGACCGTTCGAAGAAAATTCATTTTCATCACTACTTTCACCACTACTCCATCATTCGAATCACATTGATAAGTTTTGTCTTTCACAGAGTCATCACTATCAAAGTCTTCCCATTCTAAGTCAGAATCACTACCGCCGTCAGTCATTTGTTTCACAGTCCGCGTAACACCTGAGGGAGCAGGAGAACTATAATCATTTTGAGCGGAAAAGTCATTATTAGTTAAAAACGTAGAGTCCCGGGAACTCTCTAATTCCAAAGCATTACTTTCTTTAAATTTTCGTTTCGCTAATTCAAGCAGTTTTTCTGAGCGCGACATCATTGTCGGTTGCTTACGGTCAACTAAATATGCTTATTTACGAAATACACGTTCAAGAAGTATGCAAGTCAAAACTCGTTAATACAGGACCCCGGAATATGTTTCGCACACAAGTTAATCTCGTATTAATTGTGTGCGAAACATATCTCCCGGAATATGTAAGAAAATTTACGCTTTATATGAAACTAGGTATCATAAGGATCAGAAAGCTATCTATAACATTGAAATCATTAGAAAAATAACGTTTTCGCGACTAACGCGCTTGCATCGTATTTTGATTTAAGTCACTCCCGTCTCCTAGGAAAAATTCTCACATATCGCCGGGGGCATGTAAGGCAGTCAACGTGTTAAACAAATATGTAATAAATATTTGTATCTAATATAATATTTTTATTAAATATTTATTCAATGTCTTTCAAATATTTTAAATACAATATTTCTTTTAAAATATTCATTAAATATTTACTTTTCAATCAATGGAAAATATTAAATCTCCAATATTTAGAAAATATTCATTAAATATTTTCGGCTACGGCGCATGTACGTGTAACCTCGTGCGACCAATAGGATAATAGCAAGCAGGCCTGAGGGGACCTGTTTGCCGGCAAGCCGGCATCCATTTTACCTGAGACTTTCACTATGATAGCGCCATTCCCAGTTCCGAGCTAGCAGCCGTCGCGAGTATACACTTGTGCGACTGCGACCAACCCGGACTTACAGTGCGATCCTACTGTGATTTTCATCACGGTACGATCGCCATCCACGATGGCGAGAATAGAAAAGCTGGCGAGCCAGCTGAAGCAGAAGGAGGAGAACTTCGCAATGCTTGCTGAGCAGATGAAAAATCTGCAAGAAGCATTCGATCAGTCGAGGAACGAGATCGATGAAGTGAAAAGGAAGCTCCTCAAAGCGAAGAGGAAGGCAAAGAAGACGGAGGAAGAAGAAGAAGGTGAGGACCAGGGAGACGAGGACCAGCAGCCTACGGAGAACAGGGACATGGATGCCCAGGATATCGACGAAGAAGAAGACGAGAAGAGGACCGATGACGCAGACTTCAGTGTCGTCACCAGGAGGAGAAAACGAGTGAGAGTTTCCTCCTCCTCCGAAGAAGAAGAACCCAGGCAGCCAAAGATGCCAGCTGCCACCAAGAAGAGAGGTCCTAGAGCAACCAGGACCACCGAGGCCCCCATGGGAGGAACAGGAGTTCCGCCAATCAATATCGAGGGCACCGCTGATTGGTCATCCTTAAGCAGGATGATCAACAGCAAGGGGATTCAATTCTCCAAGGCGAGGACGGTGGGTAACAGTGTGAAGGTATTCACAAATACACCAGCTGACTACCGTCAGCTAGTCGCACTGCTGGAATCCATCAAGCGGCCCTTCTTCACCTATCAACTGAAGGAGGACAGGATGGACCAGAGGGTCATCCGTGGGCTACCCAGGGAGATGTCAGTCAATGACATCAAAGAGGATCTAGTGAGCCAAGGCATCGCAGACGCCGAGGTTCAGCAGATGACCTCAAGGACCACCAAGAAGCCACTTCCGCTCTTCCTCGTCAAGACGAAGATGCCGGAAAAGCTTGCAGAGATCAAGAGGCTGGCCATGCTCACGGTCAGCTTCGAGAGGAAGAAAAAGTCTTCCGAGCCCAGCCAATGTTACCGCTGGCAGCGGTACGGACACACACAGCGGAACTGCCGTCTCGCTGAACGGTGCGTTAAGTGTGGAGAGGACCACAACAGCACCAGCTGCAGTCTGTCAGCGCCGCCAACAGGGCAACGAAACGCCAAGTGTTGCCTCTGTGGAGAAGGCCACCCCGCCAACTACAAGGGATGTAGTAAGGCCCCGAAGAAAGCTGCTTCTGCCCCCAAAGCGGTTCCCACCACAAATAGGACTTCTTACGCTCAAAAAGCGAAGAAACCCATGTCCACTTCTGCCCCAGCAGCCGCCACTGCTACTGGAACTACTGCGCAGAAACAACACGGCGATGACAGACTGCTGGCAATGATGCAAGCCATCATAACCCGCCTGGATGCACTCGAGGCCAAGATGCAAGACAAGCAGTAGACCCGAAATGACTACAGGGCAAAACGTAGAATCTCTACGCATTATCTCCTGGAACATCAACGGATTCAGGGCACGGAAACCAGAAATCCAGGAGATACTAGACCAGTACCAACCAGAGGTGATGGCCATCCAAGAAACGAAATTGGATGCTGCCCATAGTCTGACGTTCCCGCGGTACGAGACGTACCGCTACGACAGAAGGGGCAGAGGTGGAGGAGTCGCATTACTCGTCAAACGTACCTTGACGAGTCATGTCCTCGACGATGCCGCAGACATAAATGGGGACGGAATCACGGTCCAGGTCCATCACAACCTCCGTCCCTACAGAATCACCTCCCTATATGTGCCACCAGGGGAGGCCCTAGACGAAGATGATATCGCTGACCTCCTGAGAGGCCCAGGAGCACGCATAGTCATCGGAGATCTAAACTGCAAGTCTCCGGCATGGAACAACAACGTCGAAGACAGGAATGCAAGGCAGCTCCAGGAACACGTCGATGCCCTGGCGGGGGTCATCGTCGGTCCGGAGCAACCAACCTACATTCCATTCGGCCTTGGGCGACCTGCTGTACTGGACATAGCCATCCTCCGCAACATCAGAGAGGAGTTCGAGATAGAGACCCTGGTGGAAGGATCGTCGGACCACAATCCGATTCTACTAACACTTGGCACAGGGTCTAGAACTCGAGATAGCTTGAGCACCAAACGGACGAACTGGAACCTGTACAAATCCAACGTCCAAAGGAACATCACTCAAATTCCAACCATCCGATCAGCGGAGGAACTGGACAACGCAGTAGAGGAGCTGGAGAATGCTGTCCTGCGAGCGCACGAGGACAGCACCCGCTCCGAGACTACGGCAGTTCCTAGACAGCTAAATGGTCCAGCACCGCACCATATTAGGCACCTGATCAGGGAGAACAGAAGACTCAAGCGAGAACATCTCCAACTGTTGACAGAGGAGTCGAGAGTTGCGCGAAACAGAGCATCGTTAGCTCTGAAGAACGCACTCGCGGAACTCCAAAACAGCAGATGGAATGCAGCCTGTGCAGAACTAGAGACCCAGGATGGTACGGCCTGGTCTATGCAGCGAAAATTTCGTCGTCAGCGCACCACGATCCCCACTCTTCACGGCCAACGCGGCTTGGCCTACTCCAGTGAAGAAAAAGCCGAAGCATTCGCCGATTCGCTAGAATCCGAATGCAGACTCAATTACCATGAAGACGAGGACGACCACCACGAGGAGGCCGTGGAAGTCGCAGCCGAAAACATGAGGAGTCGACCACCTGGCCAGGAGACGGATCACCCCTCCAGTCCAGAGGAAATCCGTCTGAGCATCCGCAGGTTGAAGGTCAGAAAGGCGCCGGGAAGGGACGGCATCAACAACAGGATGCTGAAGAACCTTCCCACCAAGGGCATTGCTGCGCTCACCAACATCGCCAATGCCACCCTGAGACTTAACCACTTCCCGCGGCGGTGGCGGGAAGCCCAGGTTATAATGCTCACCAAGCCAGGCAAGGACCGGAAGTTGCCCCAGAACTACCGGCCCATCAGCCTAGTTTCCTCGATGGGCAAAGTAGTCGAAAAGGCTATCGCCGTTCGACTAGAGAAGCAGGCAGAAGAACTGCAACTTCTCCCCCCAGAGCAATTCGGCTTCAGATCCTCGCACAACACGGAACTCCAAGCGCTACGACTGACAGAAAACATCACCAGCGGCTTCAATCTCCAGGAGGCAACCGGTCTCGTCCTGCTGGACGTGGAACGAGCCTTCGACCGAGTTTGGCACGATGGACTCATCGCCAAAATGGAAGCCGCCGGAATCGATGCGAACATGTGCCAACTGATCCAGAGCTATCTAACACAAAGATGGTTCACGGTGAAGATTGGTACATGCCATTCAACAAGACGACAGCTGGAAGCAGGCGTGCCCCAGGGGTCAGCCTTAGCCCCCCTGCTCTACAACATCTATACTTACGATGTGCCGAAGACAGCTGACACAATGCTGGCCCTATATGCAGACGACACTGCTATAGCCGCCAAGCATAGACGACCCGAGATCATCCGTAGGAGACTACAGGATGAACTGGACCACATTCAGGACTGGTGCGTGAAATGGAAAATCCGCTTCAACGTCCAGAAGACGCAGGCAATCTTCATTCAACGAAGAAGGATTGCAAGACCTCTCGAAGCATCCATCTTCGACGAAGATATCCAGTGGAGCGACAATGTCAAATATCTGGGGATCGTATTTGACAAGTCCCTCACCTGGAAAGCGCACATAGAAGCTGTCATCGCAAAGACCAGAGCAGCCATGGCTCAGCTCTGTCCATTACTGGGTAGACAGCCAGATGCCGCTAGCGACCAAGCTACGGCTGATCAAGGCCATCGCCAAACCTCAGCTCGCTTACGCCTCCGCGGTCTGGGGGTACGCTGCCCCCAGCTACCGCAAGCGACTTGCTGCTCTAGAGATGAAGCTACTCCGGATCGCCACCAATGCACCATCCTACGTAAGGAACTCAACCTTGCGTAGAGACCTGCATTGGGATACCATCCACGAGTACATGAGGAAAAAAGCGGAGAAGACCTTCGAGAAAGCTCAGGACCACCCGAACGAGCAGCTACGATTCCTCATGGACTACGATCCGGACGAGAGGCCTCGCAACCGCAGAACCAGGTACCCCAGACCAAGGTCTCAGATGGCACCTGCTAACTGGAACCTTGACTAGGAGACTAGGAGAACTTGCGGCTGCTCCCCCCCCACCCCACGGCGTGGATGCAGAGGACCAGGAACCACCGGGACCAGGACCCACCGGGACCAGGACCAACCAGGACCAGGATCCGCCACGACCAGGACCCACCAGGACCAGGACCCTTCAGGACCAGGACCAGGAACAACATATTGATAAGAGGACTTGAAACTCTTGATTTTTCGAAAACAAGAGATTCAAGAGAACCAGCAGACCCTCTATCGATGATCGCTTAACGACATCGATAGAATGTGCGAGGTAAAGGGAACCAACCCGGCGTTCCCAGAGACTGAAACACATGAGGAGACGTTGTAGCAGACCGCAGGTCACGCACAACACATGGCCTACCGAGACGCTGATGAGTCAGGCCACGCGGAGGTTTAGGGTTTAGTGGGTATTAGGTGATCTCCTCAAGACCCTGGAGTCCCACACACGCCGTAGCTCGGGCTATGGTATGGTGCGTAAATGCATTCCCCCCTCATTAAAAAAAAAAAAAAAAAAATGATAGCGCGCTTTCTGTGTACCTCCAAGTGGTTCATTATTTGAGTGTTTTTTTTTTGTGCAAAAGGGAAAAGGGTAAGTTTTTCGATAATTACATAGCATAATTTAACTGACTAGTGAAGATTATTGTGCCTGCAGAGTATAATGGTATTCACAAGACCATAAATAACTAGCCTTGAAATGTAACAGTTATTTGGTATTGATGGATTTATCTGAGAATGGATACGAAAATTATTTTCATAACATCCCAATGAAAAGACATATAATCGCAACTTGATCGAGATACATAAAAAATTATTTTTTTAAATATTTCAATTATTATTATTATATTTCTGTCGTAGTACGTTCAAAAATTTTAACAGTCGAAAATACTATACTTTTATCCCTTGAATTATAATATAAAATCACAAAATAGTTATGGCTAAGTTAGCTCCCTTACTAAAAAAATCAAATTTCAACAAAATCAGTGGTCTATTTTCAAAAACCTTTTCTTTAAAAGTTAGTCAAAGGATCAAGTTGTGCCCAAGGACATTTTTCATCAAGATATCTAAAGTAATATAACATTTTTTCTTAAAAATTAACCAAATCTCGAACTATCATAAACAGAAAATGTGGGGTGCTTTTAGTTGCATTATAGAGCGGTTTTTCAGTGACCCAGTTGAGCTACTCGGAGTAACTCACCATGCTCAGCACCAATATTGTTCCACTGCATTTTATATTCCCATAAATACTCTGGAAAGCAGCTTATGTATTCAATAATACTTCATGATTAGTTTGTTTTGTTTTTTTCAGAGGAGTGGACTTGCAAGATGCGGAAGAGGCTTAGAATGTTGTTTTAATAATATTTTTCTAGCAAATTAAACCATTATCTCTAGAATGAATTTTCTTTATAAACCCAATTTTACATAAGCATTCCTACAGGTTTCGCTAAAATAACCAATAAAAAATTTTCTATAGACAATGAAAATATATATCAGATTAATGCTTGAAAATCCATACATATTTACGAAAAATATTAGATATTGCATCACAATATGAAATTGATATTTAAAAATCTTTCCTCATATATTTTCTAAATATTTGGAAAAAATATCGCAAAAATATATGAATTATATATACTACAAATATCTATAATGAATATTTTATAAATGTATAAAAAATATATTTATTAAATATTAAAAAATCTGTCGCTAAAAATATTTAACAAACATTTTTTAAAAATATTCAATGCTACCGTGGAACATAAATCCACCATCTTTCAAAATAACGAACTGGTAGCCTGTTAATGACGAGCAGTTGTGTACATTGAACCGCTTACAAACCAATAATTGATACGCCGTGTATATAGTATGTTATATCAGTCTCCTTCTTATAAACAGGGCGTTTCCACTTTTTTAAAACTAAATATCCCATGTGTTATTACACATTCAAATAAACCGTCCTAAAAGAAGAAGATTGACGTTATAACGTTTTATTAAACGTACTAAATATCTTATGTAGCCAACCCGTCCGCCATTTTGAAACATAGTAAATTTATATTCCAGGATTATTAGTAAGTAGCTCAAAAAAGAAGTACCACATGATTCTCCATTCCACTTAAAAAATATTCAAAGATAGCGTCCAGCCGTCATTTTGATATATTTGACTCTTATCATTACCTAACCTAAATCATCACCCCGAGGTTCAACTTGCTAACTTGACCTATTCGGGGTTGAAAAGCACATACAGTTACTGTTGAGATTGCTTTTTTTGCACTTGCGTTCTGTTCAAAAGTAAAACTCTTTTAATTATTGATCAGCATTCCAGTTTTTTAAGTACCTTACCTGTTTAATAACTAATATAAACATACTTTGAAAATATAAATCTTAATTTTAGATGGAAAGACCTGTGACATCAGAGGCTTGTTGTGCTTGTCCGGACATGCGGATATCATAACCCAATCGCCCTTGAGAGTTGGCTGCAAATGTGCACAGCCCTGCAACCTAATTTCCTATTTGCCTCAAATTCCTAAGTTTACAAGGTGGCAAGTATTTATTTGATAATGTATTACTATGATCTGGACATAACGACATCATAAGTATAGGCATTTTCACGATATTTGACAGGTCACAGTAAAACTACAGGAATAACTTCCATACATTCCATCTGCATCATACTTACATGTATATGAAATCAACCTCTATACACGTACGTTTGTGTATGAAGGCTCACAGTCACACGTTTTTTAGTTTTGTCTCACCGTCTTCAAAATTTTCTGATCTTCCACAAACATATATGCTTGTCACTGTCAGTATGACAACTTTCTTGGCATGAACGTCCGATTTCATTTTACTTCTTCATCTTCGATATAAAATATAGCAATGCCTGAAGATGCAATTACGATGTCGAGAGTCTGTGTTTAATTTTTTTTGGAAAGTGAGTGAAAGCAACGGTCTTCTATCATCTAATGAGTATGAATGTGTGGAAGAGCTAGTTGCAGCGGCCTTAAGGATCCACTTGCCCAGTGTGCAATTTCCTTAGGCAAGTTATCTCGGCACATGGTACAGTTAGTCAATCTGTTTAATTATTTCGTATGACAATGTGACGTAACCGGTTTTTGGCGGGTCACAGGAATTACTTTCACTCACCCATCTCTCTCATACTTACATAAGCAATCAGCCTCTTTGCGCGGACCTTTGTGTTAACTGTGTTTTAGTTTTGTGCGATTCATGTTTACCCCTGTTGATCTTTGACATAAAACGTGCCTCTACAGATGCAACTACAAATTCGACCGTTTGTATTAGAAGCATTTTCAGCAAGTGAATGAAAACTACCTTCTCCTATGACCCAATGCATGTGTGTGTGCAAAAGAGAGTAACAGCTGTGTTACGGATCGGCTTGCGTAGTGTAAAATTTCCTTTAAGAAAGTTAAGCATATGATCCCATTAGTCAATATGTTTACTTATTTCGTAAGAGATTGCGACGTACCGTGATGGATACTCGTGAAATCGGGTATACATCCGACACAATACTGCTAAAATTGTTAACACTCTGTATCATTATGGTTCAACAAACTCTTTTATGAAGCATGACCATTAAGCTGATCTGATGATTGGCATCGACAAAATTGACCGTTCTTAAAAGTTAGGAACGGTTCTCAAGAACGGCCCATTTTATCTAAATCAAACAAGATTGCAGTTTTTTAGCTGCCGTATTAGGCCGTTCAAAATATTATTTATGGATGTATGGAGTTATGAATGTCGCTAATATTACATTAGGGCTAGTCCGTACCTAGCGTTCTAAATGGCTTAATTGATATCCATGATCACAATTAACCCCTTACTGCATGATTTTTTTTGTTTTTGTTGAAAAAATATATATGACAGTTCATATTTCAAAAGTAACTAGAAAAAGTATGTAAAAAAGTTATCAATGCCTTGTTTGAAAACATGTCCTTTTCGACATGAGCCAGATTTGGCACAAATTGCAATAGTTGAATGAAAATGAAAAAAATAACTGAAGCCATATTTATTATAAATCGTTAAAAACTCATGGAAAATACCTAAACTAAATGCAATTTTGCTACTCCAATGAAAACGGAGAAAGCAATTTCGGTCTTTGTTTAAACATAATCTAACATTACATTTATCACACGAAACTTGTATTTTTCTGTACACTCAGGAAATTTGCATCTCTGGTGATCTTCATACCATTCAGAAAGATGTCCCACATTGTCGCGACGAATTGCTTGGGCTGGTATTTCCGCGAAAGGATAATTATACCCTTTTTCTAAAATCCAGTTGCGGCTCTCTATCAAGCTGTTCCTCTTCGCTGGTATATCTTCCACCAGAACTTGAGAAAATGTTTTTCTTTTTCGGTGATAATCATCATCTGACAAATTTTCATCTTCACTGCCACTTCACACAAGTTCGGAATCTCAACAGTTTTAGTACCATAAAATCATCTGGGATTCATCTGAAAAAATAAGCCACTTACACTGTGTCCCACATTCGCTTCTCTATACAGGGATCACGGCAAATGTTCTTAAAAGGAGTGTAAAATTTCCAGTCTGACAAGTGCATAAAAGATTGGAGTATCACCGAAATATCATCACTTGTAATGTTATGTATTAGTTTTTTCTAAGGAGGCCATGATTTGTCAGAGAATAACATAAATGAGTAAGGCATAAAAAACACATAAACGCCTTTAATTTTCGATAAAATATTAACGTTAATATCGACCTCTCAACAAGTCGAATGTTTTGGGACAAATTCCCAACTTTGAGTATGTTAAAAAATCAAGTCAGAAAAATCGTCGTAAATTTATTTTACACTTGAACATACAGACATTTTACAAGATTGTAATACAATATCTGATTATGTAAGTGCGTATTAATTTACGGATTTGCAAAATAACGTCCATTTGCATAGTGACATTTTTGACAATTGGTGACTGTTTTTCGTACAACATTAGCAAGTGTACTAAAAACTAAAAAAGTAAAATTCTTTGTCTCAGGATTTCTATAGTCGCGGGAGGATCTAATTCATAGACCTCACTCTATGTCTGACCCCAGAGGTAGAAATCCAGGGGTGCAAGGTCAGGGGATCTACGAGGCCAAGAAATTATTCTTTCATCAAACTGCTCTCTTAAGAAGCTCCTGACTTGAATGGTGTTGTGAGCCGGACATCCATCCTGTTGGAACCAGGTTCTTCTAAGCTCATCTTCGGTTAAACTAGCTCGTAACGCCGGCACCAGCAACCTGGTTTCGCGAAAGCTCTGGTACTTCTGTCCGTTTAGGTTTTAGTCAAACAAAAATGGTGCTATAAGTCGCTTTCCTGAAATGATTAATACCAAATTTCAAATAGGTGCCCAAGTAAAAAAGGTAAGTTAGTTTAAATTACCAATGATCCAACACCAAACGGTAGTTCCAAATCTGGTCTGTACACGTCTCTCTGCCACTTCGTGAGGGCTTGTCCACATCCCAATGATGAGTGTTGTGATTATTAAAATCTCCACAATTCGTAAACTTGCTCTCATCGGACCACAAGACATAATTTACAAAATCGGGATTTTCATTGGACATTGGACCTAGTATACACAGAAGCGCATTCGCCTTAGAAAATCAGTTTTCTGATGTCCTTGAACTATTATAGGTTTGTATGGATGGTACTTATTCTTATTTAACACTCTCTGTACTGTTGATTTTGACACACCAATTTCTCGTTCTATACTTTCTTGCTGATGGACTAGGGATTAGTGGTCGAGAACTATCGATAGCCTATCGATATTTATCGATAGTTTATACCATCGAATATAATCGATATTTCATTTCATACTATCGATAGTTTTCGATAGTTACTGTCAACGTCAACTGTCAAGACTTTAACGTCAACTTCAAGAAAACGCCCAACAGTCAACGGATTTTCTGCAATTTGATATTCATAATAAATTCATATTCAATTCACATTTGATAAAACAATCAACAATAATAGACATAAAGATATCGAATTAAAAAACGTATGTGATTGTATTTTCCGTTTCCGTCCCGATTTCAAGACGATTATTCAGTGAGAAATTCTGTGTCCGGAAATGGATAAATTTCTTCAAAGAGGAGATTGCAAAAAAGCACCAAATCAAAAAAAAAGTAAGTTTCAGGTTAAATATTCAACATTTACACAAAAAAAACATTTTTTTAAGGTTCTCTCAAAAACATTAGGAACCATTAGCTAGCAGTGACCAGTTCAAGAATAAAAATATTAAGAGTTTGGGATAGTTTTTTTACGTCCATGATCTACAAAACAGAATTTATTTCAAGAATAACTTAAAAACCGCTTAGTTACCAATTATTATGACTATCGAATACTATCGATAATAATCGATGGTCACAGGACCGACAATCGATAATTATCGATGGTGGAGACTATCGATAGTTCTCGACCACTACTAGGGATTTCGTTGACAGGTTTTTGTTTTACGAGGCTGCCGACGTTCGGGGTACATCTCCAAGTATCTTGCTGACGTAATGTCAGCGTTTCTTTGTGACTGCAAGTACAGCGCTAACATGTCAAACTTTTCTTCATTTGGGTAGGGAATACCGACCATTTTCAACAGGTTTTGACAATTTTTTTGTCAGATTTATGATTTTAATGACAGAAAACGTACCTACTACTTATTAAAACACAATTTTAATACTTTGAATTATTTAACGTCAAAGTCAGAGCCTCCTTAGACGACAAAAATGCGTTGTTTATTAATTTTATTTTCTGACATAAATCATGGCCTCCTTAGAAAAAAATTAATACATAACATTACGTGTAATGATATTTCGAGGATACTCCAATCTTTTATGCACTTGTGAGACATCACTAGGCTGGAAATTTTACGCACTTTACAAAAATCGAGAAACCAATATGGCGGCTTTGAGAAAAATGAAAGTTGAGGTAGGTCGCGGAAACTAAAAGACGATTGGCACATTTCTTATTTGCCTTAAAAATATGTCCGAATAACGTCCATTTTGACAGCTGGCAAATGAACTGTTTGGGATTTACTAGCAAGAAACAAAATTTGACATTTTCGGTTTTTCGCCCGATATTTCCAAAACTAATTGACCGATCGTAAATCTGAAGCCGGCTATCGAGTGCACTAAGTTTCTAAAGATTTCCCCATTCAACCTTTGCTGTAGGTATAATAAAGGACATCATTTTACAAAGGTCACAATTAGAAATACCAGAACGAATATAATTTTAGTTGCACCAAAAATTTGATTTTTGAATATTTTATGACCACAACAACCTTATAAACAAACGTAGTAACGCGTGCATATGGGCCGCTAAACGAAATCTGACGCAATTCGTAAAATATGTGCTAGAGGGCGACAATGTTTCTTGGAGATAAATAAGCGAGCGTGCCAGATATTGAACAATTTAAGTCAAGGCCTCAAACCTTAAACTATTGGGGGACTTGGAAAATAAAATATATTTCACGTGTGCCAAATTATCCAGTAAGGGGTTAAGTGAGGTTCCAATAGATGGTTGCTATCAAAATTTTGTTGTATTGTTCAAAACTTATTTCCGGGACTCTTTTTAGGACACTTTTTAGGGTCTTGTCTTGATTGATGATGTTATTCTGAGATAGCTGGTATATTGTATATTTCAATTTCAAGGAACAAGGGTGGTTTCCTGGATCAAAGGATTACCTTCAGATGGGGTTTGATACATCCCACAACAAGGTACAGAAGAGATATTTTATTTGGCTTCGGAGATTTAGTTGGTTCGTATATATGTTTCTTTTTCAACGGGTGCCATTTCATAATATATTTTTTTCGTTACACGTTTTAAACAAATTTTGATAAAATACCCAAGATTTTTAAAAACTTTCTAATGTCATTTATCACCTATCATTTTTGTCGATCTATCATCGTTATTCTGATCCGTCATATCAACCATTATTTTTAGTTTCACTTGGAGGCACTTTCAACTTATTTCTGGGTATCAGTTTCATCACGGTGTATGAAATTGCTTATATTATTATAGAAGGAGTGTTCAGAGCGAAAAATTCCGAACGAAGATCAAAAATAATTAAAGTGGTACCTATCACAGAAGAAATTACACACTTATGAACCATTTATTGTATAGATAGTAAGCACACTTGAATAATTTCCTTATGCAACCACAGTCTATAGAATAAAATTTAACAAAATGTGTAGTCAGTCTCTTATTTAAAAATGTTGTACTGGTAACTGGTAGAGTAATTTCAAAGAGAAACCGCGTAGCCTTGAAGCTGTACAACGTTACTGTACAAAAGTACTCTCTTTTTCTTTTGCTAAAGCGTTGGCTATAGGCTTTACAAAGCATAAAAACACATATCATTTTAGAAATGTTGTTTCTATGATTACGTCAATCGGATGTAGGCTCGAGTAAAGATAACATGGCCACGCAAGACTACTATTGAAATATGCTCTACTAGACAACACTTAAAGAAATGCGAATGAAAATTGGATAATTGCCCCTTTAACGTTCCAAATGACTTCGTTGGTACCCCGGGATAGACATACACTTTGACAGTTAAACTTGTCATTCTTGTCACCTGAATTGTGGCGTTGCCAACTCATCGCACGATTTTCCTACCTCTGCTATTTTGCTAGAATGTTATTAAAAAAGTTTTGAATCAAACATTGAGGAATACCAATGGAGATATATGAAATGAGAGCGTTGCAGTATTTGCCAAAAGCTAAAGGTGATTCTGATAAATAATCACATTATACGTGCAAGAGCAAACAAAAAAATAAGACTGGTAGTGTTTATGTTTTATGCAAATTTTTACTTTTACTGAATGTTATCAAATTTTTACGCGTTTATATATCGTGTCCACAATTTGCGCATAAACATAAAATAATTATTTATATTGCAGATTTCCATGTGTATAACTAGTGTGTGTCTAGGTATTTTGGAGTACCTAATATCAAGAATAGCATAGGACTGACATTTAGATTACAGTAAAATACTATGCATAATAATAAAAATAGTTCATTTAATAAAAAACTTAACTTTTTGAAGATGAATATGGTAAAACCACTGAAATAAATATATTTTTGTACAAATTTATTATAGAAACATAATTTTATAATACCTACCTAACAATCATTTTCAAGACATTTTGTAAACTACAATTTATCAATCAAGTTATAACAGTATGTGTAATATACCTATTAGAAAAATAGGCAAGTCGATGTCAACGCCAAACAAAGTGGCGTGCACGTCATCACGATAAAAATTCCCCGACCTAATGCCTAGGTTTCTATCACAAACAATTGCTCTATTGCAGTTTCATATTAATGTGATATATAAATTGTAAAATGGTCATTACTCTCTTATTATGGTTAATAGTCATATAAACATTGTTATTAAAATATCACATAAGTTGCTTTCTGATAAATTTAGACGCATTATGCGAAATAAAATGTTTTGCAAACGCTCCAATCACTTATCGACATGTAAACGCACTAAACCGATTTCGCAGCGTTGACACATTGTCACCTTGAAACTTATTTAAACTGGGAACTGACATTTGTATTAATTTTGACACTGAATCAATTTGTGGCATTTCAAATCTTTATAAATCCTTTGGCCCCGCATACTGTAAATCAACAACTGTTTGTTTCAAAACAAAATTATTCATTTTACGAGTAGATAAAGGCAATTTTGGTATATAAAGATGCCCAAACAGTTAAATAGTCGGTGTAAGGAACTCGTGGCCTCGTTAATGCACTACTTTGAGCAAGAAAGGGACAACAACGGGCCTTTGGTGCCTTTAAATGCTGTTCAAGAGGTAGGTTACTAATAATTATATGTAATGTATATTAATAATAGTGAAATTTTATTTCATTTTTTGTAGCGTGTTGCTGCTGCTTTAAAAATTAGTTTAAGGACAGTTAGTCGTATTTCCGAGGGTGTGAAAAGTGATGCAAATTTAGAATCGCCCAAGAAAAAGCGGAGTTAAACGTGTAACCAACACAGCGACATTGGATACAAGTGCCATTCGAGAAGTGATCTATAATATGTATCACAAAAGTAAGATCTTATTATAATAACTTATCAGAAATTTGCATTAATTTGTTAACTAAATTATAATGTCATATTACACATGGTTTCAGAAGAACAAGTTACGATACAAACTTTATGGTCTCGATTAAGAGATATGGCATTATTTGATGGTAGTGCCACGTCTGTAAGGCGGTTGCTTAGAGATCTTGGATTTAAGTGGCTTAAGGACAATCCGCGACGAGGGCTCATGGAACTACCAAGTATAGCTTTGAAAAGGGTGGAATTTCTAAGGCAATACAATCAAGCCAAGGTTGAGGTCTTATACCAGTTTGTCTTCCTCGATGAAACTTGGATATTTCAAAATGGGACCATAGGTCGCTCTTGGCAAAATGGAAACCAAAAAAGCGTGAAAGCTATTAAAACAGATGGTAAAAGGTATGTACTTTTACACAATTTGCACTATAAAATTTAAAACTAATATATTTTAGATACATTATATTACATGCTGGAAATGAAAATGGGTTTATTGAGGGTAGTGAAGCGATATTTTCTTCGAAAACAAAATTGAGCGATTACCATGGAGAGATGAACCAGGACAATTTTTTGAAATGGTTTCAACATCAGTTATTAGAAAAATTGGAGAGTCCATCTATGGTTATACTGGATAACGCCCCTTATCACAGCATGATATTGAACAAAGTGCCCAGACATATTGGTAGAGATGGTAACAGTGAAAAAGACTGTTTGGATATGTGAAACGAGGCTCTACAAACGGTTACCCCAGACATGTGGAAAAATAGTGTTCGACATACTGAGCAAGATATTTTTAAATGGTATGAAAGAGAACGAATTTTTGATCGACCAGACATCGAACCTTTAATAATCAACTTTGAGAGTTATGAAGATTCAGATTCAGACAGCGCTGAAGAAAGAAACTCCGACTAACTTTATTGTACAGAAAAAGCTTACACCAGTAGCTTACCTAATTTTAGAATGCATTTTTCTGTATGAATTCTGTAAAATAAATACCATGCATAAAATTTGGAGGACCCCATTTGGATTTTTATTCAGTACCTTTAAGCTATCAATTAAATATGGTAGTTTCATAGTGTCATCTGATCAATAATTGTCATACTTAATGATTATGCAAGTACAGATCTATAATTTTATTATACTATTATTTTTGTTCTCATTTGAGGTTAATATTGCTTATAAACCTAGATATGTAAATAATAAATTTTATTATTTTACAAAAAGTTTGGCAACAATGTAAATTTTTCAACACACCCACCTTGATGACGTGCACGCCACTTTGTTTGGCGTTGACTATACATAAGATTGAGTCCCCTAAAATTTCATAGTTAAACTAGGTAAAGTTGGCGGTTACGTCATCAACGCCATATGAAATAATTAAACAGATCAAGTCTCCGTAGCATGGACCGAACACTGCGCAAACTAATCTTCAGCGCATCTGCTACTCTCTCCAGTACTAAGTGGGTAACAGGAGGCCGCTGTTTTCATTCTCTTCCTGGAAATACTCTAATAAATTTAGCACGAGTTGTCAGCCTTCTCAATTGATCGTATTTCCAGGCATTGTACAATTTTATATTGAAGATTGATAACAGGACAACTCGAATTGCATGCCGATGTCAGGTAACCTGTCACTCTGACAAATATGATTGAAGGGCACTCATACGTAACGACAAAGTTTTCCAGACGGAGACATACAACTAAAAAACGTATGTCTTTGAGCTTAGAGCTTACCGAACAAGCGTTCACACGCACAGGGGTAGGTTGCATGTGTATGTGGAGATATATAAAGAGATACTTGTAGTCTTTCTTTGACCCGCCAAGAACGGTGAGTAGAACTATAGCACCTAACATAAATATTGTCATATAAGATCATAACAGTGTGAGTTTCATTACAATGTGATATTACAATAAATTCTAGTACCTCCTAACCAAAATGTCGATATACATATCTGATATTAAGTCGAAACTTTCTTTTGAGCTGTTTCAAGCACAGACATATGCTTCCTAGTATGAGATTTATATTTCAGGTCACCATATCTTTGTCTAATAGTATAATACTGGTAGTAGGATTCAGTGAGGTTGATCGATTGACCCCAGTCAGTAAATGCCAAAAAATCCTTCTGCATAGCTTATCTTCTTCAATTTTCCAGTTTCTGATTGTATCATGCAGAGACAATGAATGCAGTACTTTGTATGTGCAAGTACAAGCAAAACAAGACTTGTGGTGTTTTCGTCTTCAGCAAATTCGCATTTTTATAAATTTTCATCACTTTTATACCAATTATAGGTATATCATTTTCATAATGATTATTGGAATCAACTTAAACATTTTGCAAACGTCATTATACCCTATTTCAAGGGTTTCTATTACGGTAGAATGACAGCTGGTTATCTAGTAATACTTCAAAATTCCCCATATCGGCACAGGACACAGAATTCTGACGGATCCGTCATCGCCAGGTAGACAGAGTCGTATTTTGTTTTGGTCTTTTGTAAGCTACAGATTCATTTTGTACTTGCTAACAGCTCTTTTTATTTAGAAAAGTTCATTTGCATACAAAAAACAAAACGCCACAAACAAGTTTTACTAGATTTATATCCGATTCATTATTGCCAACGTTGCAGACTAACACAAAAATGTCACATGCTGATCAGCTGTTCACCTCAGTAGACGTCAAAGCGTGATGGATACTCGTGAAATATGGTTTACGCGTTCGAGGTCGATGACCTTCGACAGCTTCGTGACCCACATACGGTATTAATGTCAAGCAATCAGCTGTTATGTATTTATATTTTGCGTTGCCATCCTCGTTCTAGTGCTTTTGAATTGAGAGTTGTATGCACCCGGAGTGCGATGCTCCCGAACTGCTCTATACCCTATTTCACAACTATTCATCACGCTTTGAAGTCTACTGGGTGAACAGCTGATCAGCAAGTAACATTTTTGTGTTAGTCTTCAACGTTGGCAATAATGAATCGGGTGTAAATCTAGTCAAACTTTTTAGCGTTTTGTTTTAGTGTATAAAAAATCTAAAAAAAAATATGGCTCTGTCTACCTGGCATTGACGGATCCGTCAGAATTATGTGTACTGTGCGGCTATGGGGAATTTTGAAATATTACTGGATAATTAGCTGCCATATTACCATAATGGATACTCGTGAAAAAATGTGTACGGGAACGCCTAACCTGTTTTTTGATGCTTTGCTTTGACGTTGACAATTTCTATCACACTGCCAAACAATGAAAATGTACACACCTTTTGCTTTGATTTTCAGAAGCACTGTCAGACTATCCAGTTGATACTTCTAGAATGATGGTGCAATACGTCAAAGGTCTCCATTTTTATTGTAAGAGCTTCTGGATAAATGTGTCGAATTCATATTTTAGTGTAGACATCAAAATTATTTTCTAAGTATCTAGTTATAGATGAAACCAACCACACAAACCGCTGTAAACCTGTATTCTTGCACTCTCTTGTGATCTTTATTATTCAGGAACATGTCAAATGTATGTTGTGACTCTGGGTCATAACATTATCAGTTTTTTACCATCCTCCATTGTCTGGTATCGGTTTAATGTGACTTTATGCAAAAAAAACTGGTGCATGAGAGGGCATCAGGGGATTTCAAAAATGAGTAGCTCAGGTACATGACACTCTAGAGCACTGGAACGGTATTGACAGGTGGTGGGTAGCTCGGACTAACACAAACGAGGCACTTTTTGTGTGTTATTTTTATTATAAACTTTTTGTTCACTGATTTGTTGTGCTTCGGCGTTTTTGTTTGTTGAAGTCTTGACCTAAAGAATCATGAGGTCGGCATGTAGCTAATTGATATTCCACACAGAAGAGGTAATTTTTAGGTTCATTCCTATAAGTACCTACCACAATGAAATAAACTATTTGCGATCAAGAGCGCATATTTCATTATGGTAAAAGGTCTAACCTATAAGCATTTGCTTGAGAGCTTCCATGATCTCTATTCCATAACAGGTTGGTTCGATAAGAATTATACGATGATCAAGTTTGGATGAATACTTGCAAGGTACATAGGGGAAGGCGGGGCAAAACCGGGTAGCGAGGCAAAACCGGGTAGTAGCCTTATTTCCATATCCGGTGGCGTCACCTGCAAGCCAACGCTCCAACTTACTCGTGACACTCTCACCAGTTGGTGAAATAATTGCATGGCGTCAACATCGAAGCTTTCGCGAGTTTTTTTAGAAAACGTGTTTTTTAAGGTATGTGGTCTTATTTTTATATATTTTCATCGTTTCTACAGTCCACTAAGGACTATGTTGACAAAAGTTTTTTAGGTTTAGCATGAAACGCTTGTATCTGTAGTCAATTTATTTTTATGAAATAATTGAATTATAGGTTATGTTTTTGATCTTTGAACTGATTTGTCTTAGAACTACACTTGAGGCAAAACCGGGTAGGGGCATAACCGGGTACTACCCGGTTTTGCCCCTTATGGTATTTTCCAGATATTTTTTTTTTCGAAATAAAACCTTGCACAACCTTTTGTTTTAGGCTGCATAATGGTGCGTAGCTACCAGCGAAAAACAAAGCGTCAAAGCTGGTTGGAAAATGACATGCTAAGAGCAATTGAGGCTGTCCAAAGTGGAACTATTTAGAAGACCGTATAAAGAAGTTAAGAGGGGGCGCATCCTTGGAGAAAGCTGCTAGCAAAGGTAGGTACCTACCTACTATGTATTTTTGTATTAGCAAAAGAAGTTTTTTGTATGGTTCGGTTAAAGACAGTAAATAAAAACTATTTTTGGTTTCAGGACTGGGCCGATACAAATGTGTGTTTTCGCCTGAACAAGAAACAGAGCTAGCAGATTATGTACAGACCATGGAGAGCAGATTATTTGGACTAACCAGAATTGAACTGAGACGTTTGGCATATCAGTTGGCAGAGAGGAATAATATACAGCACAATTTTCATCACGAAATGGCAGGGGTCGATTGGCTGAAGGGATTTTTACGGCGACATCAAAACTTATCAGTGCGAACTCCTGAGGCTACGTCTGCTGCGAGAGCAATGGGATTTAACAAAGTGGTTGTTGGACAATTTTTTGGTCTCCTAACAAAGTTAATGGATGACTATAATTTTCGACCAACACGAATTTACAACGTTGATGAAACGGGTTTAACTACCGTTCCTAAAAGTCAGTCCAAAATTATTGCGATGAAAGGACGACGTCAGGTGGGAACCCTTACCTCAGCTGAAAGGTCAGCTTATAACTGCTGTTTTGTGTATGTCAGCTGCTGGTCATTACGTGCCTCCATTTTTGATCTTTCCAAGAATGCGAATGAAAGAAGAATTACTCGATGGCACACCGGCTGAAACTGGTTACAGCTGTCACATAAGTGGATGAATGCAAACCCATATTTTTATTGAATGGATGCAACATTTTATAAAACATGTGAAACCAACAAAAAATGACCCAGTTTTGTTGCTTTTAGATGGACATGTAACACATACAAAGAATCTTAAACTGATAGATCTCGCTAAGGAGCACGGTATTATTATGCTATGCTTCCCGCCTCATTGCACACACCGTCTGCAACCTCTAGATGTCAGTTTTATGGGACCATTAAGCACGTTCTATAGCCAGGAAGTAAAAACGTGGTTAAGAACAAACCCTGGGAGGGTAGTCACCCAATTTCAAGTCGGCAGATTATTTGGTCAAGCTTACGCTAGAGCTGCAACTGTTCAAACCGCCGTGTCTGGGTTTTCAAAAACGGGAATTTACCCATTAAGCCCTCAGGTATTTGGCGAAGCTGATTTTGCTGCTGCCGAGACAACTGAGCGAAGGCCTACAGATCCAGTAGAAAACAACGCTGATGAGCAAGTTTTAGAGCAAGAAGAAGAAGAACCTGTAGCCGGCCCTTCCTGTGAGACAACTGGACCGAAGACAACACATCCACAGGAAGGCAATACTATTGAACAAGAACCGGTAGTCGGTCCCTCTCAACGCATGTCTAGGGAGTCAACACCAGATCCAAACGTTTCAAGTGGATCAGCCAGGGAAAAAACGCCAGAAAAAATCCAATATCATTAAATGAACCGAAACCTCCAATGAAGTCTGCATATTTGGCTGTGTCTCCTAAGGACATAATTCCACTTCCTCAAAGCAACAGGCAAGCCATGACCACACAAAGGCGACGCGGTAAGACAGCAATTTTGACTGGGACACCATACAAAAAAGAACTAGAGTCTATATTACTGCAAAAAAGTAAGAAGGCCAAAGGAGTTAAGAGAAATATTGTTTCTAAAGGTAAAGCTCAAGTAAAAAACAAGAAAACAAAAAAGTCTGCCGACTATACGAGCTCAGAAGAAGACGAAAAAAATAAAGAAAACGAGGTAGATACTACACTATGCGTTTATTGCGAAGAAATATACTCCATGTCCACAAAAACTGATGGCTGGGTAAAATGTACGTTTTGCGAAAACTGGGCCCATGAAGGTTGTACCGGTTGGTTGGGTGAGGATTTGAACGAGTTCCAATGCGACACGTGTCTAAAAGCACTTTAAATCAAACTTTCAAGTATACCCGATTTTGCCCCACATGGCATACGGTTTTGCCCCTATAGTGGGGCAAAACCGTATTTTTCAACATTTTTTTTAATGTTATTTTTTAGTTACCAGAAGTTTTTTTTTAATGTTTTGTAGGTTAAGTTTATGTATTAATTTTCAAAGTTTGTAGTTGAAGAATTTTTGGTTATAAATAAAAAATATTTAACGAGATACAATAGGTTTTCCTTAGCTACCCGGCTTTGCCCCGCCTTCCCCTACATTTGCAGGATAACCAGCACTGTGAAGTGATCCTGACAGGCTCGATTGCTGATGGCACCTGAAAAAAAAATGTCAATACTTGTTTCAGTATCTAATATTTGTTTGATTCATTTTAAGATATACCTACATTTCGCAAAGGATGAAACTGAAACGACTACAGAAGAAGTAGAGGAATAGAATATAGATCGTGAAACAAGTGAGGAACAGTAAAATTCATCACAGGAAAGAATTCTTCCTTCGTCCGCCATCAAACCTATTCCTGAAAGAAGACAGGGTAAACAAAAATCATCAGGTGTACCAAGTGCCCTTCAAGAGTTTAATGATATTGTTGCACAAGTGAATAATGAAGATGCATTTGATACTTTTGGGAAATATGTAGCTGCAGAGCTTTGAGAAGTACCTGCAGGGCAGCAATAGATACTGTTACACTACATCAAATACAAAATTCGATAATAAATGCAAAACTGTGGGCCCTGCAATCTTCATTACGTTCACCATCTACATATGTACATTCTGCAGTTTACTCTACTCCACAAACCTCACCTCTTCCGGATAACTCTACTTGTGAATGCCCCCCTCTCGGGACCAATAATCTAACTAATGTTTTATAGGAAGCCATGTACAGAGTACCTTTGGTAACAATACTGAAAATAGCATTTATATGCCTAATTATAATAATTTCGTTAGGAATAAATGTGATTTAATCTAAAATTTGTTTTTATTCGTCTGCTAATTGTTTACGTTGTAAGTAGGTATAAATTAACTCAGCTTTATACAGGGTGACTTCGAAGTTGAGTCATTTATTTTAACAGTGAGTAGATCTGATCAAAAGAAATGTTTTTTTCCTTTACCATTTTCCTGGTAAAATTAAAGTAACAAAGTTATAGCCCTTTGGAAGTTTGAGTACCGCCCTGTCTCAATAACAATATTATGTGGTCGTGTTTGGCGACAATGGATATAATCCGCCGTATCGGTTCATCGCATCGGAAACAAAAAAGCGAAAGAATTTGGAACGATGTTTTTACAGGTATCTCATTCATTTGTATACAGTTAGTGTCAGTGAATAGTGGTATGTGTTGCGTGGCTCAAACGAAATAGAAAATGGCACATGTTTATGCGGATCGGTTTCCCAATCGAGTGCAACCAACCCCTCGTGCCTTTGTTAATGTAGTACAACGGGCTTGTGAATCAGGTGACTTAAGACCTCACAGGGGACCTCACGATCAAATACAGGTCCGCACTGAAATACTTGTCGGGAGGATACTTTATAAAACAAGGTAAAAAATTTTTTTTATTTTTTTTTTATTTTTACACACATATTTTGGTTTATCTTCCTTCTACAATCATTATCTGAAAATTAATGACTCAACTTCAAAGTCACCCTGTATATGATCTCAGACCTTCCGATATTGCAGTTAGTTAAAAATATCGAAATTGTACATTGCGTTACTCGGAATAGATATTCGAGGGATTTAAAGCTGTCGCCAGTGGCTAAATAGCGTAGTGTTTTATCAAGTTTCACTCTTGGGGAAATAGCCATTCTCATTACAGTAGGTATTCGTTTTTCGGTTTGAACCTTCCACCATTTCCAACAAAGTGTTAAAATTGTTTGTACGTATTGTTAGATGATTCCTGTAGGAAGTTGGATCATTTTCGGATAATTCTTTTAAAAGGACACATGAAGCACCTAATTTATCTCTGCGAGAAATCCACTTTCTCACCCATTTCCTTATTCTTTTTTGGTATCTGTCTTTTTTTGTTTCTTCCTGTAATATAACGCCAAGAAGTACACCC
This sequence comes from Acanthoscelides obtectus, assembly GCA_963669975.1. Classification (NCBI taxonomy): domain Eukaryota; kingdom Metazoa; phylum Arthropoda; class Insecta; order Coleoptera; family Chrysomelidae; genus Acanthoscelides; species Acanthoscelides obtectus. The sequence goes on from CAVLJG010000003.1 coordinate 71,851,712, forward strand.
ACGAAGTATTTCTTTTGACATTTTAGGCGACATTCTGACCTTTCACGAGATCTAAAAGCACAGCACAGACGGCAGTTCAAAACAACTTCGTCATCACTAATGTAATATTTTTCACATAATTTGCTTCTAACGTATAGCTAGTTATCTCGCCGATATAATTACACGATGCTGTTTTACTATTCCGATAGTAAAAAAGTCAGCTAGTAGCTGGTAAAGTTAGCCGGTCTTCAACTTTACTCGCCAACATATTGCACAGTAAACTATCTGGGTAGTTTACACGCTACCTAAATTACAAAAAGCTAGTTTACTAGCAGCTAGTCAAAAAGCGCACTAGCGGCGAGTAAACTAGCTCCTTGTCATCGAGCCTTTTACTGTCTGTGGTCAATCGTTCAAGCTCATTGAATTCAAAGCACAGTATTATTGTACAACTTGTTCACAAAAATTAAGTTCCAACTCTGATCAACAGCTAAGTAAACTTAGACTCATGTTAGATTAGACAAAGATATGGTGACCTGAAATATAAATCTCATATTAGGAAGCTAGGAGTATGTCTGTGCTTGAAACAGCTCAAGAGAAAGCTTCGACGTAATATCAGATATGTATAATATATACCTATATCGTCTTGTTAGTAGGAGGTATAGCACATTCTAATGAAACTTACACTGTTATGACGTTATATGACAATATTTATGCTAGGTACTACCTAGTTTAAATATAAAATTTTGTAGCACTGAATCTTAGATAATGTCTATGTTTATCGACTTGCTAGTATTTCTAATAGGTATAATATTAAATTGTAATAACAATAACTCATACTGCTATAACTTTATTGATTGATCAATTCTAGATTACAACAAGTATGTTTGACAATTATTATTAGATATTGTAAAATTATATGTTTGTAGTTATCTAAAATAAATGAATGCGAAAATATATTTTTTAGTTGTTTTACCATATTCACCTTCAAAAAGTTAAGTTCTTTGTTAAATTAATTATTTTTATTATTATTATGCAAAGTATTTGTAATTTAAATATCAATCCTATTCTACTCTTGATGATGATAATCCAAAATACCTACACACATACTATTTATACACATGGAAATCTACAATATAAATAATTGTTTTATGTTTACGTGCAAATAGTGGACGCGAGATATTAATGATTAAAATTTTGATAACAATTAGTAAAAATACAAATTTGCATAAAACACAAATATTGTTTTGTTTGCTCTTGCACGTATAATGGGATTATTTATCAGAATCACCTTTAGCTTTTTGGCAAACGTTGCTATGACTCAAATTTTATATATCTTCATTGGTATTCCTCAATATTTTATTCAAAACTTGTTTTTTATAACATTCTAGCAAAATAGCGGAGGTAGCAACATCACAATCCAGGTGACAAGAATGACAAGGTCAACTATAAAAACGTCTATCCCGAGGTACCGACGGAGCCAATTTTTATTTACATTTTTTTAAGTGTTGTGCAACGACTTCGGGAAAAATTCCGCTTCGGATAGCCTTTTATTGTCTAATAGAGTATATTTCAACAGTTGTCTTGCGTGACCGTGTTATCTTTACTCGGGTCCGGAGGTATTACAGCGAATAAGTTATGCGGGTCCCACACGATGCTTCCAACGTTGTTTACAACGGTGTATACAACGTTCGACACCACTCAATTGGCAAGTGAGTCTCCCACACAATGGGATGAACTTTTTAGTCTCGGACGTTCGACGCATGGTGGTGCCAACGTCGATTATCGGTGTCAGTGTCACGCTTGAACCTTTACAACCGAAGGTAAAATTATACAAAATAAACGGAGAAACAATTTTTTTGAGCGCCGAAAAATAATTTAAGATCTGTCCTCAGCGAGCAAAACTCAAGTCTGTCAGAAGCCTCAAAAATGTCGAAAAACGAAGTTTGACTGTTTTTTGTTTGTTTTTCGACGATAGCTCCACCGTCAGAGTACCGATTTTCAAAAACTGCAGAGCTTTTTCGTCATAGTAGTAACCTAGCGTCAAAATTTCATCAAAATCGTGAAAGTCCTTTCAGAGTTATCGTTTATTTAATCTTTTTCGTTAGTTATGAAATTGAAGTCAATATATTTCTCAAGTAGTCTCGTTTTGGAACAGGACATTATAATGAAACAACTGTAAGCACTTGATAATTTATAATTTACTAAAATATAATATCCTTAGGCCAGCCATAACTCACATGCGAAACTTTCAAAATATTAGCAATATGAAAAAATGTTGTTAGGGCAGCCTATGGTTTGTATGTATACTGACTTAATCCATTCTCCTCAAAAGTTAGTTAAGGAACACACATTATTATGAAGAGGTAGGTATTCAAATCAAAATACTTCCCACATACCACTACTTCGCCACAATCACCGCACAAATAAATAATGCTTGTCGCCGCTACTGGTTCTAACCTAAAATCATCAAACACATGACATCTCGTGAGGAAGCGTAACGAACCATGCTTCCAAATTTACCGACAAGAGCCCGAACGTGCCATGTGGCGAGCGATGAACATATGCAATCCGTAGCGCTCTCCCACACGATGTGGCAAATGGCCATGTGTCCAACGTTTTAAGGCATTCGCCACATCGTGTGGGAGGGATTTAATGCGGGTCCCACACGATGCTTCCAACGTTGTTTCATAGTAGTAATCTAGGGTCAAATTTTCATCAAAATTGTGATAGTACTTTCAGAGTTATCATTTATTTAATCTTTTTCGTTAGTTATGAAATGAAAGTCTATATATTTGTCAATTAGTCTTGCATTGCAACATGACATTATAATGGAACAACTGTAAGCACTTGATAATTTATAATTTACTAAAATACAAATCCTTAGGAAAGCCATAACTCACCTGCGAAACGTACAAAGTATTCACAATATAAAAAAAGTCAGTTACGGAACATACATTATTATGAATAGGTAGGTATTCAAATCAAAATACTGTCCACATACCACTACTTCACCACAATCACATTTTGGTTATAAGATCCGTGACGTGATGAATCAGCTGTTATATGTCATAGTTATCACCGCAAAATTGTGGTATTTACCCAACTCCGGAGCAGTTTTATATTTCTGGTTATTATTTGAAATGTGACAAGTTAGAAATTGAAAATAATATGGAGCAATTTCATCTAACTTTAAACTATGAAGGCGTAGACTACAAGGTCTGCGTTAAAGACCTTGAAACAGCCAATTTACTTTTAAATGGTAACTATATAGTATGATAAGCAAGGAATAGTATATTGTATACCTTGTAGAAAAAGCCTGATATTTCTGGGCTATTTAAATATTACAGAGGTGGGGTGCAAGGTAAAACTGACCTTATTGATTCTAGATACCTACATATTATGTGACTTTTTCTACATGGTATGCACATATTCAATAATAAACTCTGTATCAGAACTGGATACCTCTCATACTTTGCTTTAAGATTTATCAATTATGAGAGTGGCCTTTTTTTTATATTCAAATAGGTTTGGCATGAAATTTTAGATGCTGCTGCAGAGCAATATATTTTATCTATGTGTCCATTGGGGTCTCAGCATGAGTACAATGACTCCGAAAATCTACCTCAGAATGATTTTCAATCTATGTGGTCTATGCCCCACAATGAAAATGACTCGACCATTCAACCATCTATTAATGATATGAAATGGACAAAGAAGAAGCCTTCTGAAATAGATAATGACGCAACTCATTTAATGTTGTCCTTAAGAGAGGAAAAAAGTACTTACTTTGACGACAAAAGAGCTAGAAAACTTAAATTGTGGAATGACCTAGCAAAAGAGTTAGAGGAAAATAATTTCCATCTTGGGAACAAAGGAGGAGAGCGGTGTCGTCAAAAGTTTGCGGATTTGCAAAAAACTTATTTATATTACATGAAACATCAAACTACAACAGGAAGTGAGAGAATTGATGACATTCCTCCATTCTAGGTTAGTTTAATATCTTCTTTTACTTTCACATTACTATCTTAAGCAAGCATGTAGAATTGTTATTGTATGTCATGACTATATTTTAATTTTTCTTCTGTCATGTTTGTAATTATAAAAATTCTGGTAGGAACCATCAAAAAACAAAAATGTGTACCTTTAGATTCCTTAGTCAAAACAGGTGGAAGTACTTACCAATATGATTTTTAGGATGCAAACATAAGGAAAACCCATTAAATCTAGAGGATTCAATGGATGAAACATCAGAAAGTGTGAAAAATGAAATAGAACAGCAACAACCAGATCATACAGATTCAGAGGAAACTCAATTGGGTCCCTCAACACCAACACCAGTTAGCCGATTTAAAAAAACTCGAAAGGGAACACCTTCTCGGCATGATGACTTGATAAGAGAAATGGAAAAGGATAGAAAAAATGTTTGCTTTCTGGTCACATTGTCGCCTCGGTAAGGAGTAATAAGCCAAGTTCTTAATGCAAATGCACTATCACCAATTAGGTGATATTTCTGAGTATCCAAAAAGTAGAAGGTTGGCCCATGTCTCTCAATGTGTTTACTCATAATTGAATTTTCAAAAACCTGAAATTAAAGTATAAAAGTATAAAAAAATATTAATGTTTTCCTATAATGTGTTGTATACCAAAATTTAACTGGTGCAAAGCTTTTTTCACTTCCTCTTTTATACTAGTTTGAAGTTTTATTTCAATATAATAAAGATATAATAAATATTCACTTCAAAATGGGGCGTTTTCTTATTTTTGTTAACACATACCCGTGAGTCATGAGCAGATCCAGGGTATCCTAAAAACACTTAGGTGAATAAAGTGTAAGAATTTTTTTTTTGGTATGTTATTATTTTGTTTATGTGTGTAGGTATTCTTTTTTTCCTGTTGTGGGGTTGAGTGTAAGAGTAGCCGTTTGGCTAAACTTCGCCTCACTGCAGTTAATAAAGGCATTATTATTATTATTATTACATATTGCCATGAGATTTATAGATGTTCTTCTATAGCGGTCTATGTAGCTATCTTGTTGACTTTTTTCAACCTTTTTCAAATATGTGGGTACCATCTACTGCTCTAATAACTCCTGAAAATAATAAACTGAAAAGTGGAAACAGATGCAACTTATTAACTAAATACATTATATATATTCCAATAAATACTATTACAGGATAGGTTGTGATGGCGTCAATTAGGACCAAACAAAAAAGTTTGAATATAATATACAGTAATTGTACTAAATACCCATTTGTGTCTAAAACGTGAATGACTAGGCCTTACATGAGGGGGAAACCCCCAAGGAAATATTGCCGGTTTCTGGGGAAATATTCTGAGAGAATCTGGGGTAATATAAAGTAACCATAGGGAAGTAATTCTGTGAAATGCAGGGGGCGGTATCACCCTAGGTTTGCAGTGTTCAGAAACGTTTACTTACCTGGATACTTCTTGAAACCTTCACTAATGTCTCTCATTTCAGCTTCATTTTTGGGAAACTTGATGTAGGCTGATTTTAGCTTTAGCATGAAGTATAGCACCTTATTTGTTATACTCATCACTGTTGTTGGGGACACTTTAAATCTAGTTCCTATGCTTAACAAAGTATCCTGTGTAGCCATATACCACAAGAATATTACAATATGGCCATATAAACTCAGTAGATAGTGACCACCTGTATATGGTTTTGCTAATATCTTTTTTTCGTCGCTTTTTCCTATCATTTCTGCTAAATCAATAAATGTTTTCTTTGACATACGGAAATGTTTAAAGAACCGGAAGTTCTCATAGCTACAAATCCATGGTTCCACCATTAAAATTTTGGGCGTCATATCCTTTATATTCACGACACTTGTGTGAACATACGAGCGATTTTCTCAAGTGATTCAACACATGAACAATATCTTCTGAGGAAAAAACATTTCTCCCATTAATATCATGAAAGTTTTCTTTTTTAAACTTTCCATATCACTGTTGTAGACGCACTGATTATTAAGTGATAATAAAAAAATCAGAAATTAGGTATAACATACGCGCTTTTCAAAAATAAACAACCTGCAGCAAAACCGCGGATAAAACCAACGCGTTCAAGCGATTCGAGTAACTGACATCATCAACCCGTGCGTCATCTTAAACCATACTATAACCGCGGTACATAACACAGAAATGTTGGTTGTTCGCTTGGATTTAATTAAATGTTTGTGGCCGATACTGGTTCTAACCTAAAACTATCATGGGAGCGTATAGCGTAACGAACCATGCTCCCAACCTTGTAACGTCATTTGACGCGGGTCAAATTTACCGATAAGAGCCTGAACGTGCCATGTGGCGAACGTTGGACACATGCAATCCGTCAGCGCTCTCCCACCCGATGCGATGTAGCGAATGGCCATGTGTCCAACGTTGTAAGGCATTCACCGCCTCGTGTGCCGTGTTAAAGGCGTCAATCTAATAAAACTAGAATCAAATCCAAGCGAATAACCAAAATTTCTGTGTTATGTGCCGCGGTTATAATATGGTTCAAGATGACACACGGGTTGATGACGTCAGTTACACGAATCGCTTGAACGCGTTGGTTTTAACCGCGGTTTTGTTGCAAGTTGTTTATTTTAGAAAAGCGCGTATATAATCTCTGACTATTTTTATTATCTCTTAATCATCGGTGCTTTTTCGTCTACAACTGTATATGGAAAGTTTAAATAGGAAACCTTTCTTAATATTCATGGGAGAAATGTTTTTTTCAGATTTTTTTTTAATGATGGAACCATGGCTTTGTAGCTGTGATAACTTTCAATTCTCTAAATTTTTCCGCATGTCAAAGAAAACATTTATTGATTCAGCAGAAATGATGAAAAAAGAAATTAGCAAAACCGTATACAGGTGGATATCATCTAGTGAGTTTATATGGCCATATTTTAATATCCTTGTGCTATATGGCTACAAATGATACTTTGTTAAGCATAGGAACTACATTTAAAGTGTCCCCAACAACCGTAATGAGTATAACTAATAAGGTGCTCCACTTTATGGTAAAACTGAAGTCAGCCTGTATCATTTTTCTCAAAAATGAAGCTGAAGTACAATAACAATATCCAATACCCGGCAAAATTCTAACTTGTCACATTTCAAATAATAACCAGAAATATAAAACTACTCTTGAGTTGGGTAAATACCACAATTTTGCGGTGATAACTATGACACATAACAGCTGATTCGTGACGTCACGGATCTTATAACCAAACTGATAACTACACTCGCTTGAACGGATTGGTAAATACCAACCCAAAATGGTAAATACCATTTCCATTTGGTTATCCGCTTGAACTTGATTTAGAAAGCAATAAAGTTACGGAAGATGTAATCGGACTGACCAAGCTTTCAGATTGTGGAACGCACTCGATTGCGCTGTCATCTGTCAGGAATTTGAAGTGTAAAAAACAATTATATTTGAAAGGTGATATTAGAGGTATATAAGTAGAGGTTAGGGAGGGGCGGTATCAAACTATCAAATGTATATTCAAGTACTCTCTCATTTGGTTAAGGGAATTTTATTTTGTTTGACCAAATTCGGCTTAACATTGTGACAAACATGAATATAGACTTCATCAAATTAATACCCAGTGCTTTAACTATCACATACGTTACGTATGGCACCTGTTATCTGATTAAAGACATATTTTGTAGTATATTTCCATTCAGTATATTGCTGACTGTAGCTTTGGTGGCTCTTATACACTTTTTTAGAGTACCTCCTCCCGATCCCCAAATAGTGGATGTTATTTTAGGTAAGGAGCCACACGAAAATGTTGATGGAAATGACTATGTGTTGAAAACTGTTGCTCACAGAGGCGCCGGGTTGGATGCCCCAGAAAATACTCTTACTGCATTTAAAATGGTAAGTTTTTAATTACATAAGGGCTATAAATATACCCAGTTGCAAGTTGCTTGCCTTTATTATGTAATAAATACAACACATTCAACATTGATTAGTTAACAATATGAAAAACTGCAATAATTTTACATGAGTACAAATAGACTTGAATGTAAAATATTCACATCTTCATATGGAGCTAATGCCAAAGCTTGATGAGTGCTTCCCAAATGCACAAATATCTGTGGGATTTTAAAAAATATCCACCCACTAGCAAAATATGGATTTGGATTTTGCCCTGACCCATCTACTAGCTGCAAGCCCCGAACTTCCTCTGTGCCCAGGTACCCCCTACATATCTCTTAAGACAGACCTAGATATTCATACTACCAAAAGATAAATAACTGCAACTTGCTATAAGTAGCATTTTTTTTTGTTAAAGTCATATTTCAATGTTACCTGCTTATCTTTTCACATTGTCAAATTCACTAACAAGTTTTACTAATCTTAAATAATTATTTCATAACGAATTTATTTGCATCATTGGAGTGTGTTATTCAAATGAAATATCACAACTTAGATGCAGTTTTTTATAATGAAATTTGAAAATGACACCACCATTTTCCTGAAGTAGACCTCCTCTCCAAATTAACATGCTATCAACACAAAATTGCATAATTATTTCTACCCTCTTGACATTGAATTGATATAGGCATGTGTACTAAGTATAAGATGAGCTGTGTATCAATATGAGCCTTTTTCTTGGCAGAATTTAGGGTCTTGGGCCTTATGGCTTGTTTACCCAGGAACCAGACATAGCCAAAGAGAAAAAGACGTAGAATCCCCTCATTATCCCATGTCTAGATTAATGAGCCACATAACCAGGGAACAACTGATGCTAATATGTATATGGGCAAAGTCATCCTATTTTGATGATTTCATGAATCAGCTGATAGGACTGCCCATATCCTGTTATGCACAACGCAATACATAGGAATATATTTTAATTGTATTAAAGTAACATGTTTTTATTACATGTATAATAAAGTGAAACAAGTCAATGTGTGATACTTAGAAAGATGATACTTCATAGTTGATGTATTCACTGTTTTTCCCCTAAAAAGTCATTTTTTTCATAGGCCACAAATGTCTATCGTTTTCGTCAGTCTTTTGATCAGTAGCTATGTAAACATATTCTCAGTTTTACTTATATTAGACAATTGTGTATGGTATTTATGTTTATGCAATGTAAACTGATCAAGTAAATGTTATGATGTACATACAGGATGAGGTTTTAGTGTGGGCTTGGTTAATAGCTCTGTTTTTATACATGCTATTTGGAAAAAATTGTAGCCAACAGTATGTTCCTTACTTGAAAAATATACCACCCTCTACAGGGTAATTCATAACTACATGGTAGCATAAACATACTATAGGGTTTTATTTTCAAAATGTTGAAATATTGGACAAACTATCGAACAAAACACTCAACTTTGACAACTCTCTTCCACAACTTTTATAGCTAGGGTGCTGAATTTTTTGACATTAAAATTTTTATGATCCCACATTTTTTCCCTATGGTGTATATGTTCACATCCTTAGATCACATAACTACAAGCTTTTTACTTGAGGTTTTTGAGTTACAGCTAACTTTATTGTAAATCAGATATCAAGGTAAATGAGAAATATGACAATACCTTTCAAAATATAAAACTAACAGTAACAGAAGATCTTTCGAATTGATATATTTTCATTACGAATGAAATTAAGCCTCATGCAATAAAGTCAAAAAGTCCAGAAGGGGTCCCTGTGCTTTTTGTAACTCATACAAACCCCAATAAACCTAATATCAGAAAAAATCTTGTGAAAGGCGAAATGACAAAATGTGTAAATATACGGACTATTCTGTTTGAAAACTTTAAATATACCGGATGTGTACGGAAAGAAACAAACTGCCGATAACGCCAGATATCGGTCTCTGATATATCTGTATTGGCCAATTATCGGTGTAGGCAAAAATCCTGTATTAGTCGATCTCTACTTATATCAACTAAATGTATTCATTGCCAGTAACAAAGTCTGTAATTACAGTATTTATAGGCAAGCAAAACACAATAGGCTTGTTCATAAAGAAAACTATAATTCAAAGAATATTTCTTTTTATATTGAATACATAATTATATGGGTTATAGTTCATATTTTTTCATGTATACTATGAAACTCTTCCCAAACAGATTGAACTTTTTTAGATTCTCATCCAGTCTAGTATCTTTTTTTACTGTAACAGGTAATAGTACATCTGTTGATGAACTGTACCTGGACATATTGCAACAGGCTTTCAATAATGTAACATCAGATACATATCCTGTGGTTTTCATATGTTTAAAGTTTCTGATACATTTTGACAATTGAAATGTCGTACAATAAAGAGAAGTGTCCCAATTCACTTATTATTTACTATTATTTCAAATGTTTGGATTATTCGTTATTACACTTAGAAAATATTTTCAGTGTGCGGAGAAAGGATGTGATTTTATAGAATTTGACATTAAGCTCACTCAAGATGGTGTTCCTGTTGTGTTCCATGACTCCACCCTAGAAAGAATCGCTGATATCGACATGGAAATATGTAAAACACAATGGGAAGACTTAAAAGTTATCAACTTATCTGTCAAACATCCACTCAGGTATCCTATCTTTAACATTCAAATGATTTTCACATTCTTCCATGGTCTCATCAGCACTAAAATGTTTAACTAAATCTGCTTCTCACCTACATATAACACACGTTTATTCTTTTGAAGAGATAGGTATGGCGTGACTAACATACCCACATTAGAACAGGCTGTAGATCAGATGCTAGTGTGTGGCCAGAGGATGTTCATAGATATTAAAGACAATGATACTAAGGTAAAATTGGGTAGACCCACTTTTTTCTTTTAATTTAGTAACAACTACATTAATTATAGTTATGATTTCGCACATGGGTGGTGTATCATACTTCATATACGAGTCCCTTCCCACTTCAGTTGGCCCACTTCAAGATTTGTACCAAAATATGCCTTTATAAACTAAACATGACGAAACTATATACTTCTAAAACAATTTATTTTCTCAAAAACATTTTAGATACACTCTAATCGTCAAAAATACATATTTGAAATCACTTAGACCTATAACTAATAGAACGTGTGAACAAATAAATAATGTGCGAATAAATGCGCGAAGTTAACAAAGCAACAATTGAAAGATTACCATTGGGTAACATCACCTTTATTTTTTATTACAGCTGACATTCTTTTGGGCGTAGTGTTAACCAAGTTTTGGCAAAAATTTGGTGTAAAACAATCCCATATTTCTTGAAGCTTTTGTTTCAGTTCGGTGATTGTAGGAGCAGGATGTTGTCGTAGAACCTTTTTCATCTCGTGCCACAAAGTTTCAATAGGTGACAGATCTGGACTGCTAGAAACCCATTTCAAAAGTGGTACATTATTTTCTTCCATCCATTTTATAGCGTTTTTTGAGGTATGGCATGCTGCACCATCTTGCTGAAACACAAAATCTTGGCCGGATGTCAAACATTCTTCCATCACTGGTAAAAGCGATTCTTCTAAAATTGCCAAATATTTGTTTGTATCGACATTTCCATCAATAAAATGAAGTTTTCCTACTCCTTTTGATGACATACTGCCCCAGACCATAATGGATGCTGGATATTTCAATTTTCTCTTCAGACAGTCAACATGGAATGCTTCATTTTTTTTGAGAATAACTCTACTGCGACTGTCACCAACAAAAACTTCGATGCGGGCCTCATCACTGCATTGTATTGCACACCATTGTTGAGGTGTGCATTGTTTATGTTCTTTAGCCCATCTAAGCCGATTTTTCTTTTGCAGTGGAGTTAATAGTGGCTTTTCTTTGGCCTATAAACAAGTTGTGCAACTTTAGGGTTTTTACTTCACTTTTTTCTATAAGAAAACTTACCTTGCAAGTGCTAAATCCCAGTTTGTGGGCGTCTCTATGAGTTGTGGACCTCGAAATTCTCCTTCCAACAGCGTCACTCCAAAGAGCACTTAATTGTAAATAATTAGCACGCCTGTTTTTCACGATTATTCTTCTTAATGCTCTTCGGTCGGCATTTGTGATATTATTTTTTTTTCACATATGTGGCTCGATATTAACTGAACCAGTTACGTTATATCTTCTAATAATATTTCTCACACTGTACCGCGATAAGTCTAACAAAGTTGCAATTTTTGAGTTTGATTTCCCAGAATTAAAAAAATTAATTATCAGTAACCGATTTTTCTCACTAATAACCTTTCCTCTACCCATTTTGAAAACCTTAACTACCCAAAACTATTTTAAACGTATTCTGACAGCTGTGATTAATAAAAACAATTGTCATGGCTTTTATTTTTCGCAGCCACCTATGCGTTATAGACTTACTTTGCATTGAAATGAAAATAGGTTGATATGCTGTAATTGCAACATGTGTTATTTTTATGCTGCAAATTTGATTAGGGAGTGATATAGTTGGTGTTTTCTACTATATATTATCAAAATATTCATTGTTAATATTTTAAACCTATAACACCCTGCTACATTTTTATTATTTGTGTTTGATAAGAAAAAAACTAAGATTTCAATAGTTGGGCCAACTGAAGTGGGAATGGGCTCGTAAGACTCTCATAGTAGAATCTGATGAAATTTTTGTGATGCAACTAATATGTACATATACCATATCCTATCAGAACTAGCGTTAGTTTTTTACATCATTACATTTTTTATATTTTAGGTAGTAGGTGTCATTCATGACTTGTTTGTCAGAAAAGAGGAATTGTATTCAAGAGCTGTAGTGTCGTCATTTTTCCCAAATATAATTTATTTGGTGAGTTCTAATTGTTGTTATGCATAAAAATTTGAAGTTTGCCAAATTAGTTTCCTCAAGCATCTTACTAAAACCATGGGACAAAAATTCAAGGATAATTCTTTGAATGATTTTGAGACCATATTTCATCAATTTGGTGAATAATCTCCGAGGGCGCGAGTCTACGCTGGGTCTGCTCTTATACAAAATCATCAAAGTATGGGTTTAACCAAAGTATAATTATTGCTTTTATAACACTATGTTGTGATTAAGTGGCCTCAGTGGATTAGTACAAGAATTACCCAGTTATTCGAAAGCATATGAGTAAACGCAATTTATTTTTTCTGCATGGTCAAATTTGTTTACAAATAATCCATATATGGTACTCCCCACTTATATAAGTCACGCCTACAGGATGCCAAATTTTTGAAGGAGCTATCGAAACAGTTCCAGTGTAATATATCTCAGACCCTAGGTGACAGAACACATTACTGTACGATAAGGTTACTATACAGATAGACTGGTAGAGATCACGTAAATAATGGTTACAACAGGGGTAACTCTCGGGGACATATACAAGCTGATCAAGGATGGTAATCAAGAACTCAAGGGACAAATTAATAGCTTGAACAGACTGATAATGAAGCAGAAAAAGAAATAAACAACATCAATAATAAGTATAGAGATATCGAAAAGGAAAACTCAAACTTCCCCAAGTGCCGTAAGGGACTGTTTCCGCATTGGTAAAAAGCTATCCGATGCTGATAATAGAGCTAGGCCACTTATCGTCGAATTCGTTAATTACAACGTAAAACAAAAAGTTTTGGAGAAGGCATGAAAACTTTCTAAAGGTGTTGGCCTGTTTGTCGATAACGATCATACTCCAGAAGAATACGCCAAGAGAAAATTACTTCATCAGCACCTAAAAAAAGTCAGAGAAGCATCTAATTCTGCGTTTATTAAAAACAATATTCTTTATGTCAATGGCGAAGCATTTCCCTGGGAAAAGCTACAGAATGGCGATATTGACGACCATTAGGATGAATGAATCATTGAGACAGTTACCTCTAAGCAGGCTAAAAATACTGAAGAACAACTGATCCCTCAAGATACGAAAAGAGGGGAAAAGAGACTGCAATATGAACTAAGCAAGGTCAACAAGATAGTTCCAGCAGGCTCATCTAAACTTCCCCACTCAAAGGGCCTAAACTATGCAGTACTTCGAAGTAACTGAACTATTGTGTTGTGTGTTTTTGTGCGTGAATTTGCAAACGCTCAACCCCTTCCTATACATTGTTTTATCGATTTATTATTCTATCTTTATCCGGGTGTTTTTATTAGTATTGCATATATTTGTTGCATTTTCTTTATTCTGTATAGATGTAATATATTTATAACGTGGTTATACTCATTTTACTTGCAAAATATGTTGGCTCCTCTTTAAGAATAACCTTCGCCAGATCCAAACCAACTTCACTAGAGGACTTTTTTATATATATTTTTTTTCTACCTGTTTTCAATATGTCCAGACATCTAAAATTCATGAGCTTCAACGTAAGGTCAATTCAGTCTGGTTTTCTAACTTTGAAGGAGTATGTTGTTGACTGTGCTGTCGATGTCCGGGGTCTCAGTGAGACTTGGCTAACTCCAGACATTGATACCTCTTCAGTATTTATCAACGACTTCAATGTCATTAGAGCAGATCGAACTAGCAGCGGCGGAGGCGTCGCGTTTTATGTGAGAAATGGTATTGCCTTCAAAATATTGCACTCTAATATCACCACAGTATTGGAAGAACTTTGGATCTCTGCAATGGTTAATAAACGCAAATATTGTCTAGCTGTCGTCTACCGTCCACCATCGGCAAACGTGCTTGATTGTTTTCATCAATTAATTGAGTCTTTAGCCAACCTTTCACTCGATAATGATTACGCAATTATCATGGGCGATTTTAATATTAATTTTTTAGTGAACGACGGCCGATCCGAGATACTGAACTGTTTTCTTGAGTCTTTTGATCTGTCGCAGTTAGTTAAAGAGCCCACACGTATAACTTCCAATAGTCAGACAGCTATAGACTTGCTCATGGCTAGCTCTGCTGATATAATAAGTGGTTATGTAGTTGCTGACGTAGATGGAATATCTGACCATCTGGCCCTAATATTTTATGTAGATGCATCGGAGATGGGCAACCTATGTAAGCTGAGGACGTATCGTGATTACCTTTAGTCTAGACAATTTCTACCATGATTTACTTGTAATAAACTGGGATTTTATATATACGTTGAGAGTTGTGGATCAAATGATTGACTTCCTGAGCTCTAATATCCTGTGCACCTTCAACTTGCATGCTCCTGTCAGAAAAATTCGTGTTACCAAGCCACCAGCTCCTTGGCGAACATTCAACATAAAACTTATGAAGCGAACAAAAAGTGACGCATATAAAAAATTTAAACGTACAAGAACGATTGCTGACTGGGAATTCTAAAAGGAAATCAGAAATTATGTTTATGGTGCTATTAGGCGAGAGAAAAAAGACTACCTCGATTATGTTATGAGACAGAAAAATTCGAAGACTACATGGAATATACTCAGATCTTTGAATATCGTTAAACATAACTCCATAAGTCTACCTCCACATCTTCAGGATCTCGATTCATTAAATAGTGCTTTTTTAAACGTACCTCAAACAACCGAAACATTAACTCGATTAAACCCTTTAGACAAATATGAAAACGTCAAGAATAATGGTACTTTTTTGTTCACGACAGTTTCCCCTGCCACTGTAGAGAAATTTATCAATCGCCATCAAAAGTCATGCTAAAGGCTCAGATGGCATCACAATTGGTATGATCCGTATCCCTCCTCTTGGAAAAATTCTCTTGTTCTCCCTCTGCCTAAATCTAATTATCCTTCAAGTTTTTATGATCTTCGTCCTATAAGCATTTTACCAAGTCTATCTAAGCTTTTGGAAATGGCTCTACATGAGCAGCTGTACACATTTGTTTGTCAAAATAATTTACTGACCACCTCCCAATCTGGCTTCAGACCATTACACCACTACTGCGCTCCTATCTATATCGGATAATATTTACAGCGCGGCTTATCAAGGAAAGCTGTCTTGCTTAGTTCTTCTTGATTTTAGCAAGGCTTAGATACTTTGGTCTGTCCTTATCAGCTTGCACGCTGATTAGAAGCTACTTAACTGATCGCTCACAGTCTGTCATATATGAAAACAATATATCAACTTCTTTATTCAGAAATTTTGGTGTCCCTCAAGGATCTATTTTGAGCCCCTTTTTATTTGCTTTTTATATATGTGATTTTCATGAAACCGCCAGCTAGTCAATCGTTCATCATTACGCCGATGATTTCCAACTTTATAACAGCTTCGATTCTGATGAACATATGCTTGGCCAACATCAAATCAATCAAGATCTACAGTCTATTTTTGACATATCTAGTGCTCACAATCTAAAACTGAATGCTGGCAAATCTTGCTGCATTTTATTTGGGCCCAAAAAGAATTGTAAAATAAATCAATATCGCATTAATATTATGGTGAATAATGAAAACATATCCTTCGTAAACGAATGCAAAAACCTTGGTATCTGGATTGACTGCAAGCTACGCTTCACTAAACATGTTAACCAACTATGCAATTCGTCCTATAATGTGCTTCGTCAGTTATACCCGAGTCGCTCAAGCTTAAACTCTGCAAATCCATTATCCTGCCAAAATTATCGTACGGTGACGCTGTTTATGGACCTGCTCTCTTACAACGTGATGCCGAGCGGATTCAGATGATACAAAACTCATACATCAGATTTTCTTATGGAATCCGTAAATTTGATCATATTAGTAGCGCTTTTGACCAATCGGGATGGTTTAAGATGAACAAAATGAGGAAACTGCATTGCCTATCGTTGGTACATAAGACCCTTCTCCTTAAAGCGCCATATTATCTTTATTCAAAGCTAGATCTCCTCTGTCATTACGTACAAAGATCCTCTAGGAATAAAAGCATCTTACTTATCCCGCCGCATTCGACAGCATTGTTCACACGTAGTTTCTCGTACTGGGCACCCAAACTATATACATATCTGCTTGTCAAGTGAGTTTAAAGAATATAGCCTAAGCAATTTAAAAAAAAGGTTAAAGATGCATATCCACGGGTATTTGATTGTTTACTTTTCCTGAGAAGTGCAATATTTTAAGCTTTTCTCTTTTTGGTGGTCAATGTTGTGATCTGTGCCATTTAAATGCAGGTCCTTTTTTTTCTCTTTATAGTTTGTGTCAATGTTTTTTTAGGTCGGACCTGGCCAGGCTGCATTATAGTAGGGAAGCCAATCGTAAATGTTTTGCTTCATCATCGCTTACTGATATGATATGATAAAAACTAGTCACACCTTACGTATTTGGATGCTAAACAGCAATACGTAAGAATTGACTAGTTTTTATTTTTATTATACTGAGATATCCTGTTGGGATATCTCATTCCAGGCTACTGCAACTTCGTGAGTAAGAGCTAAAATCTGTGGAGGGTGTTGCAAATTCAAGAGCCTGCGACCTATCATGTCCCAGACATGATCAATTGGAGATAGGTCAGGCGATCGTGGTGGCCAAGGTAAACGGTTGATGCGATTTTCATCCATGAAGGCTAATCCTGCTCTGGCAACATGCGGTCTGGCATTATCTAGCTGAAAAATCGCGTTTTGGATGGTGTTTAGGAAAGGAATAAGATGAGGCTCCACTACTTCCTGAATATAGCGTCGGGCTATCATATTGCCTCTGATGAAAATTAGTGGTGATCTGCTACCATAAGCAAAAACATCCCATATCATAACTCCCACGGTGTGGTGAGCGTGACGCTCTCTGTTAAATTGTGGGTCACGTCTTTCACCACGTCGCCTTCTCACTCTTGCCCGACCATCGTGTATCCCCAGTCAGAAGCGGGATTCGTCACTAAAGACCACCTGATTCCATTCCCAATCTAATAGAATTATTTCTCCACACCAGAGCAAACGGTTTCGCCGATGTTCAGATGTTAGAGGTAGCACCCAATGTGGGCGATAATAAAAAAGGCCAAACTGTCGTATTCGGCGATATGCCATACGCATACCAACCATCCTTCCAAGTTCTTCAAACCACTGATTAGCGATGGCTCGAGTACTACAAAATCTGTCTCTCAGAGCCAGAAGTCTTAACCGGCGGTCATGTCGATTTGCGGTTCCTCTGGGACGACCAGGACCCCTCGCTCGCTGTCGTCGGCCTTCCCGAGTCCTCGCTCGTCCACACTGCAATATACTGCGTAAGGATCTGTTGGTCCTCCTAGAAACTTCTCTTATCGATAGGCCGGCTTCACGCAACCCGACAATTCGACCCCTCTCAAAGTCACTTAGCTGGGACACCCGGCGAATTCTACGCAATCAAAGCATTTTGAGCAATCACAAAAATGCTTCTCAATAAATACACGAAATTTAACATTTAACTGATACGGTAAATGTACGAAAACTGAATGCTTCTTTATCACCAAACAAAACACGCAGCCACCACAAAAACTTAACAGAAAAACCTGACCATTTTATCACTTGTTGTTCATGGCAGGATAAATCGGTATGTAAAAAATTCTAGAATTCTAATAAACATACGTAGGTGTTTACATCTTTTTGTCCCTCAGTATATTATTTATTTATTGCATATTTTATATTTACGTATACGTATTTTTCCGGCATATTTGCTCAAACGCATATAACACCTTAAGTTTCATATTAACAGCTCTTATATCGTGTAACAAGATCTAATAGGACTAAACTATCTATCCATCTATCTAACATTTCATCTCAGCATGCGTTGTAATCAAAACATTGCGGTCGGCTCTTGGACTATTACTGGTTGACAAGTAAAAACAGCTATCTTGTGCGGACCGTCGTTTGCTTTTGAGGCGGTGTCGCCAAGCTGTCATAAAATATTTATAAAACGCTACATCCATGGTTTGTTCGTACAGTGGTCGGTGACTTGTTGGCGACTGTGTCTGGGATATAGTCGTGTGAATTCCGTCTATATAGCGTAGCAGAATGAACGGAATTTGTGTGGCGGGGTCTTGGACACGATCACTGACAGGTTGGTGACAACTGTACGAACAGAAGTATATAGTAATCAGAATGGATTTCAGCTCTTTTCACGGTTTATCGACATATCGTCTTAAGGTCAGATTATCTAGATAACTCGCGGCTATGTCAACTAGACCGGCGATTCATCAAATAAACAATTTGGGTTTAGGAAACTTTTGAATTCCATGTGACGAACTTCTTTTATTACTAAACTAAGTCGTGAAGTATTGCGCGTAGGGCCTTAAAAGTTGAATAGCTATGTGATAACTTACAGGTTTTGAGAAGAGCTTCTTTACGAAAAAGTGTGATTTATAACTTTATTGAATGAAACATATATGTCGCAAATGGATGATAAATATCCCCACCATGAATAAATGTCCAAACAAACATAAATTTGAACACAAGATACGTTCACTACAAACATTTAATTCCGACTAGATGACAACATCCGTGTTTAAACGCCATCAGCTGTTTTGTGGGCGCCATGTTTTTGGGAGTCATATATCTCTAATTTTATTTGTCTAACTGCCTTCTCTTTATATAGCTATTCTTTGGTCTAAGCATAATGCAGAAACTCACATTTTAAATCCTTAGCCCACACTTGACACCTTGTAAATTCATTATTATAAATGAAACCCGTTTAAAATATCCTTATATTTGACTGAAATAAAAAATATGTAATGTTTCAACCAAATTTCTAGATAAGGAGAGGAAATCCAAAAATAGTTTGTTCGCTAGCATGGAGGCCCCATTTCTTCGCGTACGAATCCTACAAATATCCAGAAGGAAAAGGGTCTAAAAGGGCAACTGCTTGGCACAAACACATCCTCAACGAGCTGAACGATATTGTATATGCTTGGTGCTTACCAAGAATTACATACTATTTCTTGGGGTTATCTGCCTTATTATTGCACAAAGATGCTCTATCAGGGTTGGTATTACTCATGTATTGATTATCTTATTGAAAAAAGTTCACTTTAACTAATGTGAGACATTATGATTTCTAGACCCATTATGGTAGTCACTAGTAACAAGCACCCCTCTATCTTCCCAAGCTGCTATATTGTTCTGACATATATGGACGTCCCTTATGTTTAAATTATTCCCGTAGCTTTTTCTTATAATTTTTATTAAATAATGCTGAGAAGTACTGCTTCATTTTACTGTTTACTACAATAAATAACTGTTATACTTTTTGTAGTGACATTATTCTGCAATGGAAGAAGAAAGGTATACGAGTGATACCTTGGAGTGTGAACAGCCCAATAGAGAAGCAACATATCGCACGCAACTTGAAAATATCGTATTTAACAGATACTCTGACGGGTGAAAACACGGTTCACTGTAACAGTAACGTTAACTGATATTTTTAGAACATGGATGCCATGTTTTGGTTCATTGGTCTAGCATGCTTTTTATGGAATATGATACAGAATGATACAAATTATGGCACTGATATAGGGCATAATATAAATATCACCAGTTTGGTCTACTCAAGCATTTTTCCTTCAAATCGAAAGTGTGTTTATAAAACAAAACTACAAATCCAAATTATTTCTAAATAGTACACTTTCAACATTTGTAACATGCAATAAACCTTCAGAGTATGACTTAAACCTGTTGTAACAATGAAAATCAGTAATTGCAAAAATTGATATTCATGCAGAATAGTTGTACAGACAAAATACAAACCAAACCCCAGTTTTGGTTGATCATACTGTATGTTTATATGCAGTAATAAAATGCTTCATTTGCCATAAAAGACAAGCTAGTCTAGTGTAATTCTCCAATACGAAAAATCACAAAAATATTCACAAATATTTCATTTTTGGGAGCTGGCAAAAGTTTCAAATTGATATTCATGGTTCATGTTGAAAATGATTTGTCTTGTCGTAAGTCAATCATCCTATTTTCATCCTCAGGATGTATTTTACCTTACTTAACCAGGTTTTCAAAGTTAGCACTGGCAGTAAGCAACTGTTGAATTCTTACTTGTAGTATACAAACTAAGCGCTTGTAGGTTTGCTACATTAAAAATCCTTGAATGTTATTGTTCTTGCCAAAGAAACACAGTATTTTCATATATTGGTTTATCAGCATTTTATTTATATATGGTTTACAATTTTTGAACATCAATGTATACCTAATTTTTACAAATAAAGTATATTCAAGCTGTATGGGTCACTTGTTATCTTTTACGACAATAGAAAACAGGATGGATGTCTAAGGTGACCATAGACTAATTAACACGTGAGGCGACATTAACACGTTGACTGCCACCTTTTTAGGATGGTTTTACCCAGGAGCCAATTAGTTGTATAATGGTTAATTTGTTATTTTGGTAGTATAACTTTGTAAAATCAGTTATTGAGTTTTTTCGTAAAATGTTTTTTTAATTAGAGGATTTTTTGTGGCTCTTCTAAGAGCCGACGGCACTGACTTACAAATCGGTTTCCTGTGTGCCAGCTGGCACTTATAAGAGTCGGAAGATAAGTATTTGTTTTTTATAATAGAAATATTCTAAAAGCAAAAAAATCATTTATTATCGATCAGTTCTCTTCTACTCTGGTTACTTCAGCATTCCCTTTAGGATCGACGACACAGTGTTCTTTCTTCATATGCTTCTTATAATTCGTTGAATCATAAAATTTTCTATCGCAAATCATACAGGCAAATGGTTTTTCTCCAGTATGGTACCTCATCGTATGCTGTGTCAAACTAGTCTTATCCGTGAAGGCTTTACTACAAAACTGACATTCGTGAGGGGTCTCGCCGGTGTGCCTTCTCTTGTGTACTTTGAGTGATGTATTTGCTGTGAAACCCTTACCGCAAATCATACATAAAAAGCTTTTCTGTTTAACACTAGTACTCGTCTCATCTAAATGTTGGTGAGCGTGTTTCTCTAAGCCGCTCCTTGTGCAAAACTGCTTGCCACAATGTTGGCACTGAAACTGCTTCAAACCAGTATGCTTGACGAAATGACGTTTTAGATCAGCTGCTTGGTAGAACGACTTTTTACATACTTCGCAGGTATATCGTTTTTCTCCTGTAAAAAATGACTACCTTGTATAGATAAAACATACTTTATATACATAGTAGTTGAGCGATGAAGCCTGGGCTAGTCCATTTTTGTTCCTTTTTCGCGACCCCATGGTACGAACACTACAGTAGTACCACAAACCAGCTAGTGGTAAATGATTATTGAAAAAAAAGCAGCTCCAACGATGCGATGTACCTATGTTGATCTTGCACAGATCTGGAGCGTGATAGAAACAACACAACATCCATGGTTCGGAATTAGCTTCAGAGGCGAAGATGCCTGCCTCGGATCGACCGGTTAATAGCTCGACGCGCCAACCACTTGGTTACCCAGGTCTAATATGTTTCTAATTCATTTCGGCGAACAAGTTCGATACGTCGTATTCGCTAAAACGAATCAGTTCTAGGAACTAGTTTGTGAACAAAAGATTTGACACAACAATGCCACATTGTGTTATAATGCCAGCTCATCTAATCGGCGAAGTTAATCATCATCAAGAGCGGCTTCTTCTATTCATCATTGTCTGTCAGAACGGTCCGTAGGACTCTTGGTTAAAGTCTTGGAAGTCAGTAGGTCTGTCAGGTCCGGTTGCCCAGATACCAAAGTCGGGGATCGGGAGCGGCTATTATATGGATGGATTACCGCTTCGGAAAACCTCGTAATATTGATTTTTTTTAAGATAATTTAAATACTCCACGTAAGCTGTCGCTCAGATAGAAGTCGTAGCTATGATATACACGTTTTCTAAAGAAGGCTGTCTTCCTCGCAATATGGTTTCAGAAAGGGGAAGTCTGCTGTAGATGAACCATGCCACGGCTGGCGAAAGTAGCGGATAGCGGCACCACTTGTAGTAAGAAGCTTTGCGTTATGGTTGTTTTTGACGTTAAGAATGCCTTTAACACGACACAATGGCTGACATCTTTGCAATAATAGTAACTATAAAGGAGAGAAATACACTTGAAGGCCTCTTTTGGCATACGGAATCACGAGAATGTCCACCTGGAAGGAAGAAAATGGTTTGAAATTAGCTCATGAGAAGACGGAAGTAGTTATACTTTACTTATTTATTTCATTAGCTGTTAAGGTTGATAACACTGGACAACAAATTTTAGTTTTTTAATTGTATCTTGTGGGAAAAGTGCACTTCTTTGTTTATTTTCTAAAAATGACAATGAAATAAAAAAATTAGTTGCGGTTTAGAAAAAAAACTTTTTATTTTTAAGGATATATTAAAAAAAGTAACAAGATTCATATACTTATAAGAATCACTATATGCTGTTCTTTTACGGATCGTTTCTGGAGCATCTCTACCAAGAGTCCAACAGTAGTCTGCAAGCATGGAAGGATTCCACTTTCCCTGGTACCTTTTATCCATTGTTGAAATATCCTGATGAAAACGTTCACCGTGCTACATCACTTACGGCTCCGCAATCGTCAGGAAAAAAGTCCAGGTGTGAGTGTAGGAAATGTATCTTAACGAGACATATTACAGCCCATCTTTTGATACGATGACAGCATATTTTTGACAAAGGTTTTATAGTTGTCAGCTTTTCTATTTCCCAAGAAATTAGTGACCACCAGATGGAAATCATTCCAAGCAGTTTTTTCAATACCTGTTAAAGTGTTTTCAAACTGTGTATCTTTCAAAATATTTCGAATCTGTGGCCCAACAAAAAAACCTTCTTTAACCTTTGCCTCACTTAGTCTTGGAAATTTCTGACGCAGGTATTGAAAAGCTGACCCATCTCTATCTAATGCCTTGACAAAGTTTTTCATTAGGCCCAACTTGATATGCAGTGGTGGTAATAAATTTTTTTTCGAATCTACTAATGGCCTATGCTGTACATTTTTTTGACCTGGCTCTAGGAATTGACGAACAGGCCAGTTTTGTCTGGTGTAATGAAGTGCCTTTGCCCGACTGTCCCATTCACACAAAAAATAGCAAAACTTTGTGTAGCCTATCTGCAGCCCAAGTAAAAGTGCAACAACTTTCAAATCGCCACAAATATGCCATTGGTGCTGATCGTATTTTATGCATGTCAATAGGTACTTCATATTGTCATATGATTCTTTCATGTGAACTGCATACCCTACAGGAAGAGATGGTAAAATATGTCCAATATGCAATAACACTGCCTTTAAACTCAATGTTGAACTGTCTATAAACAATCTCCATTCTTCTGGGTTATAGTTTATATTTAAAGCCGCCAGTAAGCCGTTAATGTTACTGCAGAAAACCAAGTTATTCTCCATATTGAAAAATGGTTCTAAGTCTTTGTGGCGTTTACGAAAAACACATACCGAAACATCGTCTTCTAACAAGTTCCACTGCTGCAGTCTTGATCCAAGCAACTCTGCCTTACATTTTGGAAGTTTTAAATCTCTTACAAGATCATTTAATTCTGACTGTTATTTTGTGCGGTTGGTGGCATGATGTGCTCGGTATAAAATCAGGATCTCTTGACGTTGATGGCAAGATATGCCTTCCTGACGAATCACTCGATCGCCATGATCTGATTCGCAAGTGTAGGATTCTGGGGGTTTTGGAATAGGATTTTTGTCACTGTGAGGCACAGGTCTCATAGCAGATGGTATGTTTGGGTAGTTAATAACAGATTTTTTTTTCTTGGACATACCTGTGGCTTGTCCAACACAAGGTACCATGCAAAAGTAACAGGCCAGTTTTGTCTGGTGTAATGAAGTGCCTTTGCCCGACTGTCCCATTCACACAAAAAATAGCAAAACTTTGTGTAGCCTATCTGCAGCCCAAGTAAAAGTGCAACAACTTTCAAATCGCCACAAATATGCCATTGGTGCTGATCGTATTTTATGCATGTCAATAGGTACTTCATATTGTCATATGATTCTTTCATGTGAACTGCATACCCTACAGGAAGAGATGGTAAAATATTTCCAATATGCAATAACACTGCCTTTAAACTCAATGTTGAACTGTCTATAAACAATCTCCATTCTTCTGGGTTATAGTTTATATTTAAAGCCGCCAGTAAGCCGTTAATGTTACTGCAGAAAACCAAGTTATTCTCCATATTGAAAAATGGTTCTAAGTCTTTGTGGCGTTTACGAAAAACACATACCGAAACATCGTCTTCTAACAAGTTCCACTGCTGCAGTCTTGATCCAAGCAACTCTGCCTTACATTTTGGAAGTTTTAAATCTCTTACAAGATCATTTAATTCTGACTGTTATTTTGTGCGGTTGGTGGCATGACGTGCTCGGTATAAAATCAGGATCTCTTGACGTTGATGGCAAGATATGCGTTCCTGACGAATAACTGGATCGCCATGATCTGATTCGCAAGTGTAGGATTCTGGGGGTTTTGGAATAGGATTTTTGTCACTGTGAGGCACAGGTCTCATAGCAGATGGTATGTTTGGGTAGTTAATAACAGATTTTTTTTTCTTGGACATACCTGTGGCTTGTCCAACACAAGGTACCATGCAAAAGTAACAATCATTAATATGATTTGTAGGCTCTCTCCAAACCATTGGGACAGCAAAGCGCATAGACCGTTTTTTGCCATTTAACCAGCTCCTGAGACTTGAAGCGCATGTATTACAGCAGATGTGGGGTGCCCACTGTTTGTCTTGATCACCTAGTTTACAACCGAAATAAAGCTGATATGCCTTTGTTATTAGTGGAGTAATAGACCGTCTCTGAGACGCAAAAGTCACATCACCACACACGTAACAAAACTGATCTGGATTGTTTACACACTTTCGAGACATCTTGCATGAACGCTGTCAGCCAACTGAGGAAAAAATGGCTAATATAAAATAATATAATGTACACGTATGTATAACGTAACACAATCATGCCGATTACATCATCTTTCCTTGCCGAATATAAAAATGTAGCACGTGCATTCTTGTGAATTACAGTATATTAACACTGTCACAGCAGGAACACATATAATTACCGTATCTCTAAAACTTGAACTAATATTGAAAAAATAAGTTTAATTCCGGTTTTAGCACATTAAAAATAGTAATATTTTGTTGATTTTATTTAGGATATTTTTTGGCTGTTGATCAGTGTAATCAAAGAGAATTGACTAACAGTGTCACATAGAATAATGCCCTGTCAGTGTCTCTTATTGATACGTTCAATAAAACTGTTGAGCAAGTCTGTCATAATGAACAATTGCTGAATAATAAAATTAATACCATATATGTAATTGTTCATCGTACTACAATCGATTCAGATCAGCATAAATTCATAGTAGACACAGTATCTCAAATTATGAACAGCTACGAAGTAACTCTGTCAATATTACAAGACGTTGAAAATTCAATAATTTTTGCAGGTCTTGGAACAATTCACCCTAGCATTATTCCAACCGAAGAAATTTTTGGAGAACTGAAACTATTGAGCTCAAGATTAGGCCAAGAAAAATTTGCGATCCCAGTTTTACTAGATAACATACCAACTTTTGAAAAAATAATCAAAATCTCCAGTTATTCTGTGGGCAACAAAATTACATTCATTTTATCACTCCCAATCTCATACTATGAGTCATTTAATTTATGACGTCTCTTTCCAATCCCGATATATTTTGAAGGTCAATTTAAGACTATCATTCCAAAAGAGCCTTATTTGGCAAAAAATGAATTGCACTTTGCGGCGACATTTGTACTGAAATTACTCCTAAAAAGTTTCTCTGCGAGAAGACCAACTTGCAAGACATCAATGGTCCGTTACCTTGTGAACTTGAACTATTCAATGGTAGAAACGCCCCTGCATGTGCTCGAACTCTACTGATAATCAATCAGCCAAGTATCGAACGAATCCAACGGACTAATCAATGGGTATTGATCCTGCCAGTACCAGAAGTTATCAAAATGGAATGCCACGAACAAATGTAAATGGAAACATTAACGGGAACTTACCTACTTCATATTCCTGTCAACTGTCTAGCCGAAATTAATCATCAAATCATCAAAAATGAACTCGAAACGATTGTCGCGGGCCAACCTACGTATAATATTCCCGGATTTAAACCTGGTCACTAAAGGCGACATCACAGAAACAAATTTCAGTCTGCATCTAGAAAAAATTAAGCTGGACGAGTTAAGTAAAATCAAGACAAGCATTATCAACAACAAAGCCAACTTTAAGAAACCTGCAGACTTTTTTATACCCAGTGCCTAGACACTGATAATATATGGATGTATATTACTCTTGGGTGTCTACGCATTCTGGAAAACCATCTTGAAGAGGAGGAAGCTCAGAAATAGAAGTATTCAGCAACCAGAAGTCGAACTTCATCCTATTCAACTTCCGTGAAGAATTCTTCCCCGAAGTTGAATATCAGGGGGGAGGAGTTATATCAGCCTTCCTGCTGATATGCCAGGAATACTGCCGACGATGCTACTAATTTCCTAGAAGACCTAGACTTTACTTTATTGTCAACACATTTTATAGTCCATCAGATTTACGCCTTTGTACTGTTAACATCATAATAACATTGTAATAATTTTGTAAAAGTACATTTTTTTGTTTTGTATTTTCGAAAATAAACTTTTTAAAAAGCGATCTCAAGGCATCGATCTTATAACTCGTGCGATTCCGTACACGGCCGAAACGAAACTTGATAATTATTTCACTTTTAACAATAAAACCTATCCACAAACACATGGTTGTCCAATGGGATCAGTGTTATCACCAATTTTAGCAGAATATGTAATGGATGACCTGCTTGATAGTGTCATTCAGGTATTGCCTTATAATCTTTTTTTTATTAAAAAAATATGTAGATGACATTATTGTTTGCCTACCTGTTGAAGGTTTGGATGATATTGTAGAAGTTTTTAACAGCTATGATTCCTATATTCAATTCACCATAGAAAAAGAAGATGATAATCAATCATCAGTTCCATTCCTGGACTCAAAAATCATCCGAAACAAGAATATCTTAATGGTAGACTGGTACATGAAGCCTATGGCATCATGCAGATTCCTGAATTTCAGATCCTACCACAAACTTAAGATAAAGATAAATCTACTGAAACAAATGAAATCAACGGTCATTAGATTTCTGACAGTACTTTCCATCTTTCAAACTTACGCAAACTCTCAACACTCTTCATTAATAATGGTTATCCAAGATACCTGAATAACAGAATTTTGTTCAGCTCTCCCACTGCTATACCACTTTCACAGAACGATGATAACAACAATCCCAACCTTTTCAGCAATAACAATGACAAGCTTGCGAACAATACAGATATTTCCTCTAATTCCATAATTAGTTTGCAATCCTGCCATATATTAAAGACCTAACACCAAAATTTTCTAGATTATGCAACACTTTAAATTGTCGCATTGCTTATAAATCCTCACTCACAATAAACAATGTTAACTCCAAAATGAAAGATAGAATTCCTCTGCTTGGCCTATCCAACATTGTCTACTCCATCAATTGCAATAACTGCAATCTCACCTATATAGGTCAAACTTCAAGATGCCTAAAGGGTAGAATAACATCACATAAAAGTGTTGCTCAACTGCATCCAGAAAGATGTGCTCTGGCCTCACACGTCAACTCCACATCATCAAATGAGATACAATGATATCAAGGTGCTAGACAGAGAAAATTATCTATCAAAACGCCTTTTCCTGGAAATGTTACATATCTTCATGACAGACAACTACATGAACAAAAAATCTGATGTCAATCAACTTAGCGTCGTCTACGCATATTTGCTCAACTGCGAAGAATTGGAAAAGCAACATATCTCCCCTAACATCGACCTCTCCCAATAATCGCTCAAATTACTCAATAACAATTCTTTCACTATCTATAATAAAATTAAAATAAATTTGCTCCAAATCTTTTTTCCTCAAGTGTGAAAATTCCCTACATACTACATAGCTCTTTGTACGATAACTTCCAAATCACACTCCTTCCACAACAACATCTATCAAATTTTGAAAATAACTTTGTACTTCATTGGTCAATAATAGCACACCCTCTTGCACTATATTACAGAACTACCTACATAGTAGGCAAAACGTCACAGGTACGCAACGACCAATGACCTTTAAATAACTTCAATGTCACACTTCCTAAGCTACTGTAGAATGTCAGTCGGCCGGCACGTGTTGAACAATGTGGAGGTTATCAATGAAAAAGAAAATAAATCTCGAAGGATTTTTCAATAGTCAATAGTTTTTCAAGTTCTTCCAAATCAATCAGTGTTTAATGAAAAATAATTTTTAAAGATTTCAAAAAAATATAGCAATGATTTGCCATTTATTAATAAAATAATTCCGTCCTAATCAAACGTCATCAGTCCAGTTTTTTATTCGTCGACCATGTGTTCCCTTCACTTTCGTTTAAGAACAATTTCAGCAATCATCTCGCCGACTTAGTGAGTAATTATATATTTTTTCATCCTAATTGTTTATTGTTGCTATTCTTCAAAAATTGTTTCCAGCTCCAGACGAAGAGGGCCTAGACCTTCGAAAGCTCGAGTTTAAGTTATAAGAGTGTGCTTATGCAATACTTTGCCTTCTACCCAAAGAAATTCAATGATTAAGTTATATATATATATATATATATAACTTAAATAACTTTTCTTTTCGAAAGTTCTATTTAAAAATTTTATTTACGAGAAAACCGAGTACAGATAGATGTTCGTGGATTGAGTTCTGAATCGAGACTGTTTTAAAAATACGTTATACAATGCAAAGGAAATGACAAATGAAATATAATATACTAAGTGGCATATAAATCCGAACACCCAGTTTAAATGGTTTTATTTTAATAAAAGTTGGTGAATGTATTTATCTTACTGTAAATAACAAGTGAAAAAATTTTCAGCCTTATCAGTTGGACATTCCGGTTTTTATACTGCTTTTTTTTAATTCACTAACGCTCTAAAAATGAAAATTTCAGCCGCAGTAAAGAATCAACGTTGGCGGATTTTGGTTCTTGACATCCTTTACGATCGGTTACGATGCCTAGAGTACGGAGACCTGTACGATTTCGTCAACTTAGTGAGTTTGATAGGGGCCGTATAGTGGGACTTCGGGAAGCTGGACTTTCTTTTTGGGCAATTGCAGTTAGAGTGCAAAGAAGTGTAGACACTGTGGTTAGGTGTTGTCAGGCATGGCTTCGAGAAGGCCGTACGCAAAGAGCAAGGGGCACTGGACTCCGCCGTAGAACAACAGACCGTGAAGATCGCCGCCTAAGATTACACTGATCAACAGCCAAAAAATATCCTAAATAAAATCAACAAAATATTACTATTTTTAATGTGCTAAAACCGGAATGAAACTTATTTTTTCAATATTAGTTCAAGTTTTAGAGATACGGTAATTATATGTGTTCCTGCTGTGACAGTGTTAATATACTGTAATTCACAAGAATGCACGTGCTACATTTTTATATTCGGCAAGGAAAGATGATGTAATCGGCATGATTGTGTTACGTTATCTATACGTGTACATTATATTGTTTTATATTAGCCATTTTTTCCTCAGTTGGCTGACAGCGTTCATGCAAGATGTCTCGAAAGTGTGTAAACAATCCAGATCAGTTTTGTTACGTGTGTGGTGATGTAACTTTTCTCAGAGACGGTCTATTACTACACTAATAACAAAGGCATATCAGCTTTATTTCGGTTGTAAACTAGGTGATCAAGACAAACAGTGGGCACCCCACATCTGCTGTAATACATGTGCTTCAAGTCTGAGGAGCTGGTTAAATGGCAAAAAACGGTCTATGCGCTTTGCTGTCCCAATGGTTTGGAGAGAGCCTACAAATCATATTAATGATTGTTACTTTTGCATGGTACCTTGTGTTGGACAAGCCACAGGTATGTCCAAGAAAAAAAAATCGGTTATTAAGTACCCAAACATACCATCTGCGATGAGACCTGTGCCTCACAGTGACGAAAATCCTATTCCAAAACCCCCAAAATCCTACACTTGCGAATCAGAAAACGAATCAGATCATGGCGATCGAGTGATTCGTCAGGAAGAAGATATGCCATCAACGTCAAGAGATCCTGATTTTATACCGAGCACGTCATGCTACCAACCGCACAAAATAACACAGTCAGAATTAAATGATCTTGTAAGAGATTTAGAACTTCCAAAATGTAAGGCAGAGTTACCTGGATCAAGACTGCAGCAGTGGAACTTGCTAGAAGACGATGTTTCGGTATGTGTTTTCCGTAAACGCCACAAAGACTTACAACCATTTTTCAATATGTAGAATAACTTGGTTTTCTGCAGTAACATTAACGGCTTACTGGCGGCGTTAAATATAAACTATAACCCAGAAGAATGGAGATTGTTTATAGACAGTTCAACATTGAGTTTAAAGGCAGTGTTATTGCATATTGGAAATATTTTACCATCTCTTGTAGGGTATGCAGTTCACATGAAAGAATCATATGACAATATGAAGTACCTATTGACATGCATAAAATACGATGAGCACCAATGGCATATTTGTGGCGATTTGAAAGTTGTTGCACTTTTACTTGGGCTGCAGCTAGGCTACACAAAGTTTTGCTGTTTTTTGTGTGAACTGGCCTATTCGTCAATTCCTAGAGCCAGGTCAAAAAAATGTACAGCATATGCCATTACTAGATTCGAAAAAAAATTTATTACCACCACTGCATATCAAGTTGGGCCTAATTAAAAACTTTGTCAAGGCATTAGATAGAGATGGGTCAGCTTTTCAATACCTGCGTCAGAAATTTCCAAGACTAAGTGAGGCAAAGGTTAAAGAAGGTATTTTTGTTGGGCCACAGATTCGAAATATTTTGAAAGATACACAGTTTGAAAACACTTTAACAGGTATTGAAAAAACTGCTTGGAATGATTACCGTCTGGTGGTCAGTAATTTCTTGGGAAATAGAAAAGCTGACAACTATAAAACCCTTGTCAAAAATATGCTGTCATCGTATCAAAAGATGGGCTGTAATATGTCTCTTAAGATACATTTCCTACACTCACACCTGGACTTTTTTCCTGACAATTGTGGAGCCGTAAGTGATGAGCACGGCGAACGTTTTCATCAGGATATTTCAACAATGGAAAAAAGATACCAGGGAAAGTGGAATCCTTCCATGCTTGCAGACTACTGTTGGACTCTTGGTAGAGATGCTCCAGAAACGGCCCATAAAAGAACAGCAAAAAGACAGCGCATATAGTGATTCTTATAAGTATATGAATCTTGTTACTTTTTTTAATGTATCCTTAAAAATAAAAAGTTTTTTTTCTAAACCGCAACTAATTTTTTATTTCATTGTCATTGTTGGATTCAGCGCCCCAAAATTAACAAAGAAGTGCACTTTTCCCACAAGATACAATTAAAAAACTAAAATTTGTTGTCCAGTGTTATTTTGAAGCTCTCGAAATAGATTTTCGAGACGTTCGCCATCATTGGCGTCAAGGTTTCCAGTTATTGATTTGAATATCGACCCAATGCTATTTAATATGCCTCTTTTTCCTCGCTTTGTATGGGGAAATATATTATGTAACTTTTGTTCTACCTGAGCCCTGAACAAATTTTAATGTTCTGAAATAATTGGACAAATATATAGTGACATTTAAATGTGAAGAAATGGGTTCTGCTATACGTGAGGAGGAAATCGATAATTTTTCAATTTCAGAAATGATGGTCATAGTCATAGTCTTTTACTTTTGCTTCACCAATTTCCACGGGAAGTAGTCCTGGATTATTGTCGAGGTTACGTATAGTTAAGTCCAACCGTTACTTGCAGGAATCTGTAAATGAATAATAATACCTGCATGTATGTATGTATGTGGTAATTGAAAAAATATAACTTGTTACGGTAAATGATATGATTTTGAGGAGAAAACGGTTCCAGTTATCCATATAAGTGCTTTGTTGCATTTTTCAGAAACTGGTACCTTACTGTGTATAGCCGCGTCATTTTAGACGACAGTAGATATCAAAATATTATTTGGTCATCGGTGTGAAACACCTAAAACCGAGCCGAATTTTATTACAAGGATAAGCAGGACGAATTTTTGCGGATTCATGAAACAAACCAACAGAATGTGCAGTATCTGAAACCTTCGTGTACATTGCTTTAAGATCATCAAATTGTCTCCTAACTTTAGCGACAACATGACGTCTAGTTCTGTTGCCCTGCTCAAAATTCTTGGCAGTTTTACTATTTTTGTATCTATTCTTGGGGTCAACGAGATGCTCTGGTATTTGACAATTTTGTAAAATTTTTGATTGCTTCTTTGATTTCTTCATACGAATTTCACCTTCACATACTGATGTCTTTGTTTCATTGATACACTTTGTGTGTGGCTCAACAGATAAAAAATTGAAGTTGTCTTCAGCATTTAAGTAAAGTAACTTGATTCTAGCAAAAGGGGTAACTAGATAGCCATCTACAAAGTGTAGGGCGGCCTTTAATTCTATGAGATTGTCAATACCAAGTGAACCATTGAAAACATCGTCGAACATGAATAGGTAAAATTTCAATTTCTTTGGATGAGGATTTGGAAAAAAATTGAGAGTAATCTCTGGATCCATAAAAGACCTAGTAGACCCGCAGTCAATCAAAAGTTTTATGTCATATTCGGTAAAAACTATATAGCTCAATCCTTTTGTGTTACTAGCATTGAACGATATAATTTCATTGTTTATGTCGTCTGGGGGGAAATTTTCATTTCCTAAGGTCCCAGTTGAGTTGGGCATGTCAAGTTCATTATTTTGATCGGCATTGTAATGATCGTATTGACAATTTTTTCGACGTTAGTAGCAAAATTGCCTGTATCATAAGTTTCATATGCGTTATCATTAAACTCGGTGTTATACAATTCCTCAAAGATAAAATTTTTCTGGGGTCGAGGTGTGTTCGCCGGAATTGGAGCGAATTATGGACGTGTTGTGTTTCTTGTGCTGACACTCATCGGTGTCGGCCTGGGAAGGTTTCTTAGATTTGAAGAATTTGGCTTAAAAACGTTTGTACTCGAATTCTTTGCTTGTTGGTTGCCAAAGACTTCAGCGTTAGTCGGGAAACGCTGATTTAAGTTTGGCCTAGGTTGAATTTGGATGGGTTGAGATGGAAATTGTGCCCGAAAAAAGCTATTAGGCGTACGAGAATTAAAATTTTGATAAGGCATATTAACGGGGCGTGAAGGTCTGAACTGCGAATCTTGAAAATTTGTAAAATTCTGTGAATCTGCCCTAACTCTATATGAAACGTTTTGGAAGTAATGCACATTTTGTTCTTCAATCACTAATTGAAGGGTTCCGCTCAAAGATGTTGGTTTCATGCACCTGACAGTGGTGCCCAATGGTTCTTTCAAGCCTGAAACGAAAGTCTTCAACGCAAGTTTTTGATACAAATAGCGTTTTATTGCTTTACCACTTTCGGTAGCTTCGTGGATATTGACGTAACTACACAGATTGTTTAAAATATGCAAACATCGTTCGTCAAATTTTTGAGGGCTCTCATTTTGATATTGCTTTAGTAAGCAAAGGTCTCTATGTAAGCACACTTCATCACGTTGGTGAGAAAAACTATAGTAATTAATTAATAAAGTTTCAAGTTTACTCCAGGTGTTCACTGAATGAATGTTTATTAAAGATTTGGCATGTCCTCTCAGCTTTGAAGGAATGGAGTTCAATAAAAATGTATTTTGACAATTGTTTGGATTGGAATGATCATAAAAATTGTCAATCAAGGATTTGCTTACACGTAAAAATCGATTGAGATCGTTACTGTTGCCGTCAAATTCATGCACACAACTTAAGTATTCGGGCCTAAAAGTAGCCAAAGTTGTAGTAATACTTGTAGGTAATGAACGTACAGAAACTTGTGAAAGTATGGGCTCACGTAATATATTAGAGTACCGTCGAGTATTTGGAGAGTCAGTATTAAGGTCCAAATTCTCAAGGGCTTCCGATATATCAATACTCACTGAAATTTGAAGCGATAAATGGAAAAAAATAAACTGCACTTACAACACTAAGAAAGCGATATTTAGCATCTCTTACTCCTATAAAGATCCTAACTGGTTTTGCAATGTTGTCTTCCCCAGGCTGGAATCCTTGCGAAACTGGGCAATGTGGTCCCAAATTCCGATGCCCTTCGTATGTAGCTGTTCACGCCGGTTCCTCGATGGATTGGGTATCCAAAAATATGAATCCAGTCCAGTGCTCACTGCCACTACACGAACGCCACCAAGTCCCAAAGGCCGGGTAGAGTCCGGAAAAGTCCCGTCGCGACGGTTTGCGAAACTCTTTCCCGGGTCGCGTATTCCTGATCCTACTGGAACGACTGCGCCAGTTATAAGCTCGATGCCTCGAGATCGCTTTTTAAAAAAATTATTTTCGAAAACACAAAACTCAGAAAACGTACTTTTACAAAATTATTATGATGTTAACAGTACAAAGGCGTAAATCTGACTGACTATAAAATGTGTTAAGAACAATAAAGTAAAGTCTAGGTCTTCTAGGAAATAAGTAGCATCGTCGGCAGTATTCCTGGCATATCAGCAGGAACGGCTGATATAACTCACGTGTATATAAAAACATACTCGGAGCGTTGAAATTCCACTCCTTTCTTGGGATAGTTTTTTTTATACTAATACCGGTTGCTGTGTTTATTTACATATTAGGCATATTTATGACAATCTAATGCCACCACCACCTACGGGGGTGGGTGGCACCACCACTAGTGACAGTTTTAGTGGCAATGTGGCAGTATTCGATCTAACCTTCGGGGAAGATAACATGGAATTAACCTCAGGAACGGAATCTCACAATGAAGATAACCGTCTTCAAAAACCTCAGAGTAGCAATTCTACTCACACTGAAGGAAATCCCCTACCTCGATTCTTCAATTTGCAATCGGATAAGTATTCTTCTGATGTTTATATTTATATGGAGAAATTGAACAAAGAGAAAATTGGGAGGCTACATCCGAATTTTATAGGCCATCTACTTCACAAAAATTAAACCTTAGTAAATTTGTCAATATTTCAAGAGTCGGACAAAATAGGATTAAAGTGACAATTATTTCGACAAAGGCGGCAAACGAAATAATTTCAAATGAAAACCTTAAAACAGAAAACATTCAAGCGTATATTCCGAACAACTTGCTGATTCGTAAGGGTATTATTAAAGGGGTTGAATACCTCCTTCGACGAAGATTATTTAAAAAATAATATATCATCTACAGTAACAGTCCTAAGCGTAAGTCGTCTCAAAAGAAAAATTGTTAAAGATGGTGTGGAACATTTGATTACATTTGATGGTAATGTGCTCCCAAACGAATTAACCATCAATAGTGTGCTATTTACAGTTGAGCCCTTTGTGCAAAACGTAATTCAGTGCTTTAAATGTTTACGTTTTGGTCATGTATCAAACCAGCGCCGTAGCTCGACTTCTAGGTGTACGACATGTGGTCAATCCAAAGATGAAAACCACTCCTGTCTCGAAACCAATAGTTATTGTATTCATTGCAAGTCAGTCAACCACACTAGTATTTCCAAAACCTGTCCTGTATTTCAGGAACAACAAAAAATTAAAAAAATCATGGCCAACTCAAATTTGTCATTTATCGAAGCCAAGGATAAAGTGACTGGTTCATATGCTAGTTGTGTAATCAATGATAATCGCTTTCAACCTTTGTTAAATATGGATCACTCAAATTTTCCGGTACTACCTAGTACATCAAGATCACCTACTACTTCTAATAGATCTTCGCAAAGGCATCAATACTCTAGAAATAAAATATCTGTAACGGCCGCACCAGAAGCCAACAATAAACGGAAAATGAATACATCCCCTGTAAGATTCCCAGGTGAAATGTTCCATTTCAGTAGCGGCCCAGAGTATCCTGTAATTTCGAGTCAAACATACCGGTCCAATGTTGGTAGCGAAAAGGACACTATTGAAAAGTTTATGAAAATCTTCAACCAAGTTTTGAATACTTTCAAAACTTTTGAAGAAATACAAAACATTAGCGAAGATACATTGAGAGATAGAATAGGAAGTATTGTCAGCAATATCAACCAACAGTTTCCATCTCAAGCTAACATACCTTAGCAAATAACTAAAGTGCTTAAAATTATGCAGTGGAATGCATTTCGAATAAAAATAGACTCTCATTTTCTTTCACACAATAATATTGATATTGCTCCAATAAGCGAGACCTGGTTCAAGCCTAATCAAACGGTTAAGTTTAAGGGTTACAGCGCGGTCCGTAGGGACAGGCGCGATGGTAAGACTGGTGTAGCTATTCTTGTTAGGCGAGGAGTTACATACTCCCGTATTGACTTTGATGGATCTCTTAACAACGACATTATGGTCTGCGGCTGTCGCATGTCTAGTGGGAATGATCACATTTCATTTATTTCCCTTTACAAGCCACCTAACGTACACTCAACGTCAACATCTGTCTGGGAAGCAATAATCACTAAAGCTTCTGGTTCAGTGGTTATTGGCGGAGATTTTAACGCCCATTCAGCTGTTTGGGGATCATACAGAGAGGATCCTACAGGTCGACAGATTTTGGAATTATGTGAGGAGTCAAACTTAGTCGTACTGAATTCTGGTTCCCCAACAAGAATTGCTGCCCCTAAATTTCAGGCTTCAAGGCCTGATCTAACCATATGCACTCCAGATATCGCTCAAATTTCAAATTGGGAAGTTTCGTCTGATACTCTTGGGTCCGATCATTACGTCATTTGTATTAATTTACATGTTTCCATACAATCACAGAACAGAATCTACCCGAAATATATGTAGAATATGAATAAGGCTAATTGGTCTAAATACCGAGAGCTGTTGAATAATAGGTTTGACAATCCCCCGAATTTTGAGTCAGCGGAAAATAAATATAAGTACTTCCTGGAAAAAATCAATGAAGCAA
The DNA here is from genome assembly GCA_963669975.1 of Acanthoscelides obtectus. Taxonomy (NCBI): domain Eukaryota; kingdom Metazoa; phylum Arthropoda; class Insecta; order Coleoptera; family Chrysomelidae; genus Acanthoscelides; species Acanthoscelides obtectus. The sequence goes on from CAVLJG010000003.1 coordinate 71,889,489, forward strand.
GTGAAATGTCTATTCCTGTCTGTAGACCCTTTTGTATACGAAACAAAACTCCCGCACCATGGTGGGATCAAGAGTGTAGCGATGGAATAGACAAGAGGAAACAGGCGATGTGGCTATATAATCAGGATAGCAGAATGGAAAATTATATTGAATGTAAAAAAATATTTGCCAAGACAAAAAATCTTTTCAAACGTAAATCTAAAAACATGGATAAAATGGATATCGAATCTAATACGTCGACAACTGAAAAAAACTCGTATAATTAAAAGAATTCCAGATGCACATCCTAAATGTACTGATTTTACATGGTTAGACGAATTCCATCGAAAATGTGTACCAGCTTTTGTCAGTCCATATATGGGAACACCACCCCCAGTACAGCAAAGTCACCTTTTCAGTACTCCTTTTTGTGAAGCCGAATTGGAATGTGCCATTAGTAAATCAATAAATTCATGCCCTGGATATGATGAAATCCGCTACCCGATGCTCAACAACCTTCCATCGAATGCTAAGGATTAGATTCTAGAAATATTCAATGACGTTTTTTTAAGAGGTGAGATCACTGAGGAGTGGAAAAAAATCGTCGTGGTTCCGATACCAAAGCCCATTAAAAACTGTCATCTAGCAGATTATTATCGTCCTATTTCTCTCCTGTCCTGCATTCTCAAAACCTTTGAGAGGGTGATAAAAAATAGGTTGGAATGGTGGCTGCGTTTTCATCCCTTACCAAATCAACAGTTTGCCTTTAGGAAAGGTCTAGGTACTACTGGCAGCATTATTTTTAGATTTACAAGGTGCTTATGACCAGATCGACTTAACACTGCTGAAAACAGAATTGGAAATGTACGGGCTCCCTCCTCATTTGTGCTACATCATAACTAACTTATATCACAATAGAGCAGTTTTTGTAAGAGATATCTAATACAAACAAAAAAATAGGATCACGTTATAGTTTTGCTGGCCTGCCGCAAGGTGCTGTCCTGAGTCCTATCATTTTTAATATATACACTGCTGACCTACACACAGTTAATCCAAGTTCCAAAATTATACAATACGCTGACGACATCTGCATCTATATAGTAAACCGTGCCTTAAGTCTGTACTGACATTCTGGATAGTGCCATGCATCAATACAACCAGTGGTTCAACCAGAATGGCTTTACGTTGTCATGCGAGAAATCTAAGCTGTTTCTTCACTCGCCATAATACACAAATATCAGACGCATTACACCTGGGAGGACATATGTTCACGGTGTATAATACAGTTAAATACCTTGGCGTTACTTTAGATAAAACACTAACTTGGAGGAGCTTCATTTAAAACGTCATCGTCAGGTGCACGAAAGGCCTGAATTTTTTCCGGATAATGCTGAAAGTTTGGTGGGGAGCTCACAAACACTGGTTAAGTTACGTCACCTCAACGCCGAAGATCTGACCAAAAAAATTGGATGAAAAAAAAACTCCCCCCACTATGCAGTGCTTTCAGACAGATTCAAATAACAGCACCCTGATCTGATCTCTGTCCGAGAAGACAGCTACTTCTCACTAAAGTCGAACACCAGAATCATAATATCAGAATACAGTGACATCCCATTGTTCAATATCCGCATTTTAACCAGGTTTGAATGCATTCCGCGTGTGGTACCCATATCTTTACAGACGCATCCAAGAATCAGAACCGAACCGGATGTGCATATTATATACCCAGTACTGACACAGTTGGCACATTTAAACTTCCCGACCATGTATCTATTTTTTGAGACGAAGCAGTGGCTATTATCCAAGCTCTGAAACATGCAACCAGTAGGCACTTGAAAGAATTTACAATTTTTTCCAATAGTCTCTCCGTTCTTTCCTCCATACAAAATTATGATTGCACAAGGACCACCAATTGTCACATAAATCAAATAAAACATAGGATCTGCTACTTGAAAGGAAGTGGAAGCAAGGTTGCATTTGTATGGGTCAAGGCACACTGTGGAATCGTATTCAACGAAAAAGTTGACCAACTCGCAAAATCAAGCATCTACACAGGATCTGTATTACAGACACAAATTTCCAATGAAGATTATAATATTTTATCCAAACAAATCCTATTTAAAAGCTGGACGTTAGAATGGAAGGAATTCTGGCACAAAAATTTTAGAATTCCTCGTAAATACATATCTATGATTATTAGAGCAAAACTTGGGCATGGAGCTTATCCAGCATACCTAGCTAGATTCCTTATTATCGATTCCAACTATGTGAACACTGCAATATTGAGGGGTTCTTGGATCATCTATTTTTTGGATGTTTGAAGTTTTCTCCATACTGTGATCGACTCTACCATAATCTGATTGGCTTGGGCCTTATTTCACCATTTAATGTTCTCGACATTCTAGCTTTGAATAGACTTGATGTTAAGTGTCTGATAATTGACTTTTTGAAAACCTCTGGGTTAAAATTTTAGTTTTGATTAACTAGATATCCTCTGTGTAACTATCCTATGTAATTTACCTACCTAACAGTGGCCTAATTGTTGTGTGTCATATTCTGAAAATGCCTTAATGGGCGAGAAGAGTGTATCCCTGTCCAATTCCATCCTTACTTAGAGAAGTTTAAATTGTAAAAAAGGATCTGGTTAATGGGACATAGTCCTAGTGCCATTAGAAAAAAAAAGACTCAAGAGGTTAAAGTCTATCTTGACGTTCCAAGATTTGGTTCAAAAAGCATGTTAAAAAGTGACTAATCTCATAGAAAAATGAATCTGAACTTCTGCTTCTGGAACAAAAGGTTTATTCCGTCACAGTACTGATTAAGACTTCAACATCAAAAAGCACCATTTTCCTAGAAAATATGTTTGAAGAGTCATTAGTCGGTTCAAATCAGGTGCATTTTGAAAACGTTACATATCGAGAATAGTCTACCCTGTTCCAGATGCTTACTCGATACGTAGCGACTGATCTAAACTCTGTCCAGAAAAATATGGGGTATAGTCTAATCGTATTAGTGATTTTCCCCGAAATAATTGTAATGTCTGGTTTTATTGATGCAAGTTGTTCAAGGGGGTATTTAAAACATGGACGCATAAAATATGTAAACCATTTTTTGTGGGAAAACTTTTTATTCGACAACAAAGAATGAAAAAAAGTTTTTTTTTGATTCAAGTTTTGGCAGGAACCAAAAAAATCTTGAAATAAGATTTTTAGATATTTATGAGACCTACACAATGAGACTACACGTAAAAAGATCCGACTAATAGTAAAAAAACTTGTGGCCGAAAACCGAGGCAAACTGCACGGTTTGACACTTGCTGCTAATGCGACGATAATTTCACGCAGCTACTTGTAATTCTTCAAATCCGTAAGCTTCATACTTCCAAGTAACCACAACAAAATTGGAATCGATTGGTTAACTAGTCTTTGAGAATTTCTAATTGTTTATCCCAAAACACCTGTCTTCCGGCCATCACTACTAGTTTACTCAGCAATATACAGGGTTCGTTCAAGGGGCATTTTATAGCAAAATACACGAGTTTACCTTGCCGACATAAATCACAAACCATTCCGAAAGATACTTGTTGTTTTTATGCGAAAAATGAAGGGTTACATTTTTTCTTATAAACAAATTCAAACATTTCGTATTTGTGAGTAATTGAACAGATCCGCTGCGATATTCGTCCATCAAATTTTGTTGCGAAGAAAACATTTTTTTAAAGATTTCTACATATCCTTGTGTATACATATTTAAAACTGAAACTTATATACGGTCACATATGGGCCCTAAAGGTTACAAATAAAAATATTTCATACTGAAATGAGCTGAACTGTTTATAAAGCTAGCACGCAAACTGAAGATACAATTATGTTTCAAACTGTCTTAGACTAGTTAGTATGTAGCATGTGCTAAATGGCTGCTTTCTTGATGACTGCATGACTTTGTCGAATAAGTAGGTCACGAAATCCCGTTTCTTTACGAAGAAATATAATTCCCTGTACCTTTTTCCTAAAAGTATTAATATAATATACGTCTGTTCTTCGAAATCTCGTACGATTAAAGCGACTGCGAGTTTAAAATATTGGAAAATAAACTCAAGAAAACGAAAAAAAAGTAGAAAAATATCAACCAATTGTAGCGAACTGACCGTGTTCAAAATTTGGCAAAATGCTCGGTATTAGTCCCTAATACATTATTTAAAGTTTAAGCATTGTATCTTGTATAGTTTTCAAGGGTATGCTAATTGTTTATAACATATTTGATATGTCTCCAACGTTCGCTTGACATTTGTCAGTGTCAAGTGTAGTGGTATAAAGATCCAGTAAACCAAGAGGCCTCGTAGCGTAATGGGAAAGACCGGCGATTGCTGAACCGCAGGACGGAGGTTCAAATCCACAAACCTCCTTTTTTTAAATTTGGAGAAATAAATGCTTTTTCACATTATGTGTACTTTTATTGCGATCAAAAAAATTTTTCTGCACGCCATATAGAATGTAAGCTTGCAAAGAGGAAACCAGCGGTATACGTATGATTGTTTATAATTTTTTTTTAAATTACTTTGATAAAATTTCAGAAACACTATGTCAGATCATAGCAGATAATTTTTGAAAACATAATAAAATAAATTCAAAATGTCAATGAATCTTTCATATCTGGTATTTTCGTTCTATGCACAACAATACAAATTTTAGACGCAAAAAAGGATTATGTCACACTCTAAGATATAATTGAAATTGCTTAATTTCCGATTTTTTGTATATTCAACTTTCAGGTTGAGTTAGGGCTTCCTCTTTCCCATCACTCCCGAGAAGAGAGATTACCTGCTCTGTGTTATGCTGACATATTACAAAAATACAAACTATGCAAAAAGTGTCTACGCTGTTGATGAAATGAGCATCTACGCTTAACAGTAGCTTGATAAATACAAAAACTGCGGGTTAGCTCACTTAATTTTAAAAGCGTCCTCTGTCGCTCGAGGTGCCTAATTTGACGGCGCATCGAAAACTTGAGCGCATTATCACAAACAAAATTTCGAATCTCTTTCATTATTTTAGGTTAATAATTTACACATCTAATATATATGTATTCAAAAATTATCTGCTATGATAAGACATAGTGTTTCTGAAATTTCATGAAAGTAATATAAAAAAGATTATAAAGTACGGATACCGCTGGTTTCCTATTTTCAAGCTTACATTCTCTATGGCGTGCGAAAAAATTGTTTGATCGCAATAAAAGTACCTACATTATTGTGAAAAAGCATTTATTTCTCCATATTTAAAAAAAATTAATAGTAAAAAACACGAGCTTTGTGGATTTGAACCTCCGTCCTGCGGTTCAGCAATCGCCGGTTTTTCCCATTACGCTACGAGGCCTCTTGGTTTAATGGATCTTTATACCACTACACTTGACATTGACAAATTAATGTCAAGCGAACGTTGGAGTCATATCAAATATGTTATAAACAATAAGAATACCCTTGAAAACCATAAAAGATACAATGCTGAAAATTCAAATAATATATTAGGGACTAGTACCGAGCATTTTGCCTAATTTTGAAGAGGGTCAGTTCGCTACAATTGGTTGATATTTGTCTACCGTTTTTTCGTTTTCTCGAGTTTATTTTCGAATATTTTGAACTTGGAGTCGTTTTAATCGTACGAGATTTCGGAAACAGACGTATACTAGGTATATTGATACTTTTAGAAAAAAGGTGCCAGGGAATTATATTTCTACGTAAAGAAACTGGATTACGTGACCTACTTATTTGACAAAGTCATGCAGTCAGCAATAATGCAGCCAATTAGTACATGCTAACACATACATACTAACTAGTCTAAAACAGTTTGAAACATAATTATTGTGAATTCAGTTTGCGTGCTAACTTTATAAACAGTTCAGCGAATTTCAGTATGAAATATCTTTTTATAAACTTTAGGGCTCATCTGTGACGTAAAAATTTCAGCTCTAAATATGTATACACAGGGGTATGAATAAATCTTGAAAACAATTGTTTTCTTCGCAACAAAAGGTGATGGGCACATCAGCTTTGTTTTAAAATGTGTATAATAACGAATGTTTTTCGAATATCGTAGCGAATCTGTTCAATTACTTACAAATACGATATGTTTGAATTTGGTTAGAAGAAAAATCGTAACCCTTCGTTTTTCGCATAAAAACAACAATTATCTTTCGGAATGGTTTGTGATTTATGTCGGCAAGGTAAACTCGTGTACGTTGCTATAAAATTACATGATCAAACGAACTTACTTCGATCTTAATAATGTTCCGTCCTCGTCGAAGTAAATATTTAGAATACATATCGTAGATGTTCAAAGCTAGTTGCAACAACATACTACTAACGCTCTGCAATAGTAAACGATAGGTTGTACACAATTACACAAATAGTACGCAATGTATGTGTCAACTAAATGTACATCTGCATTGTAACAGTTCAAGTTAAGGCTTTTAGCAACACGTAATATAACGTACCTGGTTCAAAAATTACCATCCATTTCATGGTAATGAGCAAATAACGTAATAGCATAGTTATGGTTAAGGTGTGGATACTTGGTTCACCTCAAATGCCGCTTCAGCAAAGCTATTGTTTGGCATAAGAGATTTGTGACGTATCTCAGAAACCGTACTCCAGCCCGCCGCAAGCCTGAGACTACCATAATTTAGCAGGCGGAGAGGTAGACGCATTTCATGTACTGTGGGTTGTCAATTGTGACACTCTCTGCTAAAACGAACTTCATCCATCTGGGAGCCGAGGCACCATGATAAAGTTACTGTACAGTGACAAATAAATACTTTGCACAGATACTTGGGCGTGAAATACGGTAAAACTTAAGTGGTCGCCACACGAGTGACCCCGAGACTTTTAAAAACTGAGAATTCCCGATTTCAGTATTATATATAACCCAATCCGGATGTTGTATGTTTCAACTAGTTCGCGCACTCTTACCTGAGGTTAGAGATAACAGTGTTGCTGATTTCCTCATCCAAATATCTACAGAGCTTACCAGCAACCCCTTCGGTCGGTTGAGAACAACCACAGTATCTATATTTCAGCCTGTAAATGCCCTTCAAAAACCATCTTATGTCTGCATCGTTAGTAACATTTTGGGTAAAAGACTGATAGCTCAAACAATTATATCTTGATCTCTCATCACCTGTAAAGTAAGAAATTTCAAGGTAGGAAACCAGACATGTATTTCTTCCCGACAAAGGTCCTACCGTAGTCTAAGCCCACAATACATGATGGAGTATCGATGTTGATTGAAATGACAGCTTTCCAGTGACGATAACCAGGGTAAGCTTCAGAATCAGTGGGAGCGGCGTCCTGGGTCCCTCCATCAGATCCTTGCGTTACTTCTAGAAGCGAAATTTCAGAAACGCCAAATACTTGAACCAAAATCAGGACGGTGCCAGGTGCAGCTCCCACTCCGTTTCCACGTCCCACTGGCGCAAAAGCTCATCTGTACCAGTATTATTCCTAGATTTTATATTTGACGCGAGGGCAGTAAGATTTCTCTCTTTACACAATTGCCATAGTTTTCCCGCAACCTGGTCCAGACATGGAAACTATAAGTTCTCTATTCTGTTGATGTAGGATGGGGTATAATATGCGACAGCTCATCAATTCGGTATCAAAGCATTCACCACAGAAGAAAACTACCAGTGGTTCTTGATGATTAGCATGCGGGATCTTCTCAGGTGACCAAAAACCAGAGACTCCTCTCTGGCCAACGAGTGTCCCAGTCTGAGAAATTATACAACTAAAAATTGGATAACTCAATACCTCTTTTTTTGAGCCCCAGCTGAGGTAGACCTTAAGTTATATTATATTAGTGGCATAGTAGCGTTAAAATTCCCTTGAGAATTATACAAGGCAAGAAATGAAGGACAAGCTGACACCAAGATCCCGATGTTCACCGCAAAGTTTCGGACTCTGTCTTGGTTGCTGTCCATTATTGCCCTTACTAGGTTTAGTAATGTCTTCATCGTTCGCTCAAGTAAAGTTACTTTCTTTCTGTCACAATTTAATAGTGAGCCTGAAAATGCTCAATTTTTTCTTAAGATATTCCAAAAATGGTTTTATTAACTTTGTGAACACATAAGGGGTATAATTTACCCTAATCGGTACAGCATTGTATTGGAAGAGCTGTCCCTTGAATATGAGTCTGAAATATATATTCTATGACTTTCCCTAACGGGTACCAAATCTCTGCATATTCCAAATCCAGATTCGTTAAGAAAGTATCTCTACGGAGAAGTCTGATCCCAGTTCAGTAGCCTAGACTTAAGTGTCATATCCCTATAAACAGACAAAGTGTCTTGAGGTAAGGAATAAATCTACACACCTCATCTGCAATAGTGGGTTGATGTTGTCGGTACGTTGTCTGGCCTTTTGGCCTTCAATTGCTGCTCAGTTTATCTGATTTCTATTTAGAATTGACTTACTTGGTCAGACCTACACCGAAGAGCAAGATATCACTGGAAGAGTACTTCTGAGTTCTTTGCTTTAATGTGAGTATCTGCCAGCATGCACTCCTCTCCCTTCTTTGAACCTAGAGTATTTCCACTTGCAGTTAATGGACAGCTCACATGTTGCTGTACACAGTCCAAGCACGCATCCCTGCGTGCGACAATTTCTATTATGGCTTCCGTTACCTCAGGGTTCACCTTAGGTGGCTAGAATAGAACATAATTTATTCATATATCGTCATCAACAAGATCTGCCCTCGAAATGTCAGCCTTGGAACAACGCGCGAACATTCATTATACTAAGGTCGCCGCATCATCGTGGTGATGCGTCATCTATTGAAACGGACTACATGGCCTTTAAGACAACACAATCCAGAGCGCCCTGCTGTTCGAGTGCCACCTATGCAAAATGTAACATTAATCGGGCATAGTGATTTTTAACTTCCGTTATTACTGAATATTAGAACTTTGGTGGTTTCCTAACCGGAGATGTTCATACGTACAGTCCTGTTCCATAGTTATCACCAGCCATGCGGAATTTGCTATCACAAGCAAAATGTAACGCTAGTCTCGCATAGATGTAGCTAATCCCTGTCGTTCATTAGTGAAAAATGGTACTTCGGCTTCTTCCTAACTTCTCATGTGCATCCTTACAATATTGTTCCATAGTTATCACAAACCAGATGGAATTTGCCATCCCATCAAAATGTACCGCTAGTCTCATATATATGTACCCAATTTTTATCTGTTATAAATGAAAAATTTTATATTGCTACATTGCTATCACAAAACAGATAGAATTTGCTATCCCAAGCAAAATGTATACTGCTCCTGTCTCACATAGATGTACCCAATTTTTATCTGTTATAAATGAAAAATGCTATATTGCTACATTGCTTTTTTACAAACTAGATGGAATTTGCTATCTCAAACAAAATGTAACGCTAGTCTCGCATATATGAACATAATCTCTATTTGTTATTAATGAAAAAAGATTGTTGACCATACCTTGTTGCTACGTTGTCCCAAACGCTTTCGTTTCAGTGTTGTTATTTGTGCAACGAAGTTCAGTATTGAGTCATTTTTCTAAACATCTTCATTCGTCCTTGGTGTGGACTCACAAGCTAGGTCCATATTGCTATCCCAAGCAGCCGAGTCCAATGTTACAACGTTATTCCAAATGTTTTCGTTCATCTTTGGTGTGGAGCTGACTATCCCAAGCCAGGTCTACGTTGCTATCCCAAGCAACCGAGTCTAATGCTTCCACGTTATCCCAAACGTCTTCGTTCGTCCTAGGTATGGAGTTGGATATCACAAGCTAGGTCCAGGTTGCTATCCCAAGCAACAGTGTCAGAACGTTATCCCAAACGTCATGTTAGGCACAATTTGCAGCGCCGGTGAGGCATCCATACTAATATTCATTTAACTTGCACCTAAAACAGATCGGTTAGTTGCCAGTTACCTAATGGTGACGCCCCTTCAGAAAAAGAGACCTGCACGCCACTTTCCAATTTTGGTCCGCGATGAAAGCAACCTTCAGGCAACCGTCGGTCGGTATCTCGTTCGACAATGCACATCTATCGGACAACCTTCTGTCCTGTTTTCCCATCCTAAATGTTCAGCGGATCCTCGACACTGCACTGCACGTAAACGACTCGCGCCGATTAACGTCTTGACGGTCGGGCACGAGAACAAGGGATGAAGGTTTATACTTTATGCGCGGCCAGAGGGGAGAATATTTAAATATTAACTTCGACGAGGACGGAACATATGCCCTTTAAACAAACCCTGTATTTTGCTTAGTAAACTAGTAGTGATGGCCGGAAGACAGGTGTTTTGGGATTAACAAGAAGAAATTCTTAAAGACTACTTGACCAAGCGACTCCAATTTTGTTGTGGGAACTATGAAGCCTACGGATTTGAAGAATTTCAAGTAGCTTATCGTCGCATCATCAATCATGGTTAGTTGAATAATTATGGAATTAATGCTTTAATTAAAGTATGCAGTTTGCACTATTTTACTGAAAATAACCAGAAGCCTTGTCTATATATTTTTGTTGGTAAAATAAATTTTAGTTCAAACATGTTACGTCAACGTCAACTCCTGTGTCCTTATTTTGCACCTGAGTGTAATATTGAGCACTTTTCTATTTTAGTCTTGAAGTACGGTGAGATACTGAAGAGTAACTACGGAAATTAATCCCATTTGACAATATTTCGATAAATCGTCAGCAGATTTGTCCAAAGCAATCTGCAAACTGCAAGAAATTATATTCACTAGATAGCTCTGAACCAAAAAATCAAACAATCCATGGTCTGAAGTTGCATTTACCAATATATCATGGAACTGAACATACACAGTATTTGAAACGAATATCGGAAATGGAAACGAAAATTAAGAAAAATGATTCCATAAGCTTACCTAGACAGACCATCAGCAGCAGTAGCGTTAACGTTACACATACCACAATTCCAGCACGGGTATTATTTAAAAAAGCTATAAAACATCAAAAAAAACCTATAAGATGTGATCTTGCAGACTAGGTAGTTTTTAGGGCGCAAACAGTCATTCCACGATTGGCCACTAGGATCGTTGTGAACTTCCATCTATGGAGGAATCACTGAACTAGACTACACGTATTACTGCACATGTTTTGTGAGGCCGAGTGGTCCGTGTCGGTAGTTTTTATATATGAGAAGAAAGTTGGTTGAATAGCAAGATCGCATCTGGATTATTATGTGTATTGGTCTGCGCCTAAATTTTATGAAATTATACCTAAAGACTTAAAAGATTTACGTTTCGGAAATTGTTTCAAAAGAAATTTAAAAAAGTGGCTACATTCTATATCTAGGACTGAAATTCATAAACTCATAAATACGAACATCAACTAAATACATGTACATAATCTACTGTAGCTAATTTTTGTCCTTTTTGTACATTTGCATTCTACAGTTTCAACTTAAATTTATTGGTCCATGTACAGGCGATGCCTTCTATTGGGCCTGTTTTGATTTTATATTTATTTACTCATATTGTTTGTTATCTTTGTACATTGAGTGAATAAATATTATTATTATTATTATTATATGTATAAAATCAGTGATATTTGCTGTGTGAGAAAATCATTACACAAGATGCTGCCAATGAAGTATATCTATCAGCTGTGAGCGACGGGTTATTTATATGTTCATTCAAGTCATAAATTACTGTTAGCATGTACTCGTATATGGCTCGTACTTCGACAGTTTGCAGTGAATATAATTATTTCTTATCTCTCCCATTTTTGAAATTCAGCAAAAGTTGTATATGTAATTTCCAGAATGGATAAGAAAAAGTGGATGCACAACTAATTTTTGAATCTCAATTAAGTGTATTTGAGTCAAGAATCCAATGGAAATATCATCAGCACATACAACTTACAGCTTAGACCTCCAGTAATGCCATCTCTGAAGCAGATTTTACATCACAGAAGATCCAAACATTGATAACTAAAGCCTCATGACGTTTAGACAACACGTACAACTAAGTGCTAAGTTAACACCTTGTAGAAAAACCTACACAATGTCAAAAAAAAACAGTATAATGTCAAAAAATCACTTTTCAAGATACATGATACCCGTGCCGGTATTATCCAAAGTAAAGCTTCCAAATCGTTAAAGTGGCCAGATGATCACGAGTTCAAAGGTCAGATTAAGCGCAGAAATGCTTCAAAATGATCACACCGGTGCATATATTGCAGAGATAATACAAAAGATGATTCAAAAATGGAATATTACTAATAAATTATTCCTGATACTGCGTGACAATGCAGCAAATATCATATGTGCTGTGCGCACTTCCTACGAATCTTTGGGTTGTATGGCGCACACATAACAGTTGGTGATTGAAGATACCCTGCTGGCAGAAGAAAAACATGAAATAATTGTCAAAACTTGCCGAAGAATAGCAGGACACTTCAGACGAAGTGAACAAGCATCCAGGAAACTGAGTGTCAGAAACAATGTGGATTACCGACTCAGTGTTTAATTCAAGACATTGACGTGAGGTGGAACAGTACATACAATATGTTGAAAAGATTGCTGGAACAAAAAACGGCAGTGAATTTATACGGTGTTGAACAAGTATCGATACTCTTTCTCCTATGGACTGGGATGTTATAAAAAACCTTACAGATGTATTAAAATATTTTTATGAAGCCACGCTCGATCTATCGTCGGATAATGCCTACCTTTGTAATGCCACTGTTATCCTTATTGAACCGAAAGTCACAGACTAGAGGTGAAAATGCATCCGAAGAAATTAGAAAGATGAAAACGCAACTGCACAAATCCATGAATCGACGATTTGCATACGTTAAAGGTCATCCGGCACTGATTACAGCTACATTATTAGATCCGAGATTTAAGGGTACATATCTTAGTTCTGATGAAATTGATATTGCCACAAAAGAAGTTCAAAACACCTTGAACCTCTGAAACCAGCAGCGCACCTGAAAAAGGAGAAGGAACCATGGGATGTCCACGATAACGTTTTTTGTCACGTGATAGATACTACCCCTCTGGATGAAAACCATCAATTAAAAGTTCAGCAAGCCATTGCAGCCTGTATATCGGAGCCACGACTGCAAAGGAGTGCAGATACTTTTGCGTACTGGGATTCTAGTCCGTATCCCTTATTAAGAACACCTGTTATGAAATACCTTGCTGGGCTATTTTATTCATGCAGGAGGTCCAATTTGTTAGGGGGATACGTCGAAAAAATTGTTATTCATGTCATATAATATCAGGTTGTTCAATTATGATTATTAGATTATGTTCAAAGATGTTACTTTTGTTATATTGTTTTTTTTTATTATTACCTAACGTTGTAATCAGAAAGACTATTTATTTTGTTTTTTGAGAGAGAAATGTATTACTTTTTTAGTTTTATTCAACTAAATCTTAACAATATTTGATAAAGACAATTTTATATATAAATTGTGCTTCCTTGTAGATACAGTGCTATTCAACGTCCCATATCATACGTATACCCCTCAGTTCGAAGGTTCGGTTTCGGCCGAAACTAAAATTGGACCGAAACAACACATAGCGGCTGACAGACGACAGACCGTACGGTGCGTCAAACAGAGGGCTAATACCTCAGATACTGGCATACGATCTAAAGCCGTTATTTTACGCGATTTCTGCATTTTCTTTTCTTGCATGACTGTGATCTAGTTTCTTATTAAATTTTTGAAGTGACTTCGCCAAAATTGAAGGAACGAAGAAAGCGGCTAGTACAAGACGACAAGTGAGTAACATGAAAAGTTGTTAGGATTTGTTTTTGAACGGTTTACTTATGGTAATATGTTTGTGTGCTAAAGTTTAATTATGTTTTATATTTTGTTTCAGATATCAAGATAAAGACTCCTTATGTCTCAATTTTTTCGTTCCTTGTGCGCACAAAGCTTCATCGCTTTTCAAGTGCAAGAAATTAAACGAGCAAGATCGCCCGGAATCGAGAACTGTTCTATGATAATAAAGGGAAGGTAAATTAAGACAGTTACCCTGCCGTCATAAACCGGAAGATAATATCTGACAATTTCACATTGTGCAGCAGCGATGAGAACGTGTTGTAACCAATCTCGAATTTTAACGTGTTAAGGAAAAAGAATACTTTTGGTTTGTACTCGGTTAAAATTGATAACAATTTCCAAAGATTTCATTAATTTTACCGAATAAGCCTATTTATAAACAAAAAAAGCATATACTGTTACTTCAGAATTGTCTGAACTGCATTTCTTTAATTAATAACACAGTAAGTACTACGCGATGTTGTTTATCGCACGTTCGGCGTATGCATCTTTAGTAACTATACGAAACCTATAAAAAAGTTTTACAGTATCCTTACAAATATACTAAATGACCGACGAAAAGTAATAAAAAGTATTATGAATTCCGTGTGATTACGTGTATTTCTTGTAGTACCTGCTATCGCCATTGCTTTGCTTATAAATCATAACAGCATCTGTATGGCTTCTAAGCAGAAATACAGTAAGTACAGGGCATTTAATGTGTTTAAATTTATTGATGTGCAGATGCTGTATTCTAATTTAAGATGACAGTCAAAATGCTAGATACTGTAAAAGAAAAAAATTAGATTTTCGGTATTATATGATATACATATATACCATGATATATACTGTATTTTATCTTCGAAATATACATCGTCTACGTGCCTTTCATAGTATAATGACGATATCTCACTTTAGCATTTTTTGCACTTATTGCGTTCTGCCTTATGACGGCAGTACATTTGTCGGCTCATAGCCTCTCTCACGCCACAAAGAAAGGAAAAATGCTGATTCAAATAGCAATAAACCAAAACCACGAAAGTTTTCGACTAACTTTTATTCACTGAGTAAAAACAAAAAGGCAGTCAGAGTTTGCAAAGCATTTTTATGTAAACTTTTAGTTTGAGCCGCAAAAGGCTAAATACTATTTGCAAAACTGTACCGTGTGACAAAATCCTCAAAGAATCAAGAGGTGGAGACTGAAAGTCCAAAGAGTCGTTAGGAAAAAGGAAAAGGGCGTGTAATTTCACAATTTCACATTACCAGCGAAGGAAAGTCACTACAATAGAAGCAGAATCTATTTATCATATGAATTGAACATCCCAAAGTTGTGGAAATTATACAATAATTCTGTTGACGATCAGCTCAAAGTAAAAAAGTGATATTTTAGATATATTTTTGTTACACAGTTTAACATCGGTTTCTTATGTCCGGCACCTAAGCTATGCAGTCGGTTATCTTCCAAAACACTCCAATCTGAGAAAGAACGGGGGAGTTGAGGCTTTTGTCCGCAGCAGTCTTTTCTGCTCCAGAAATGTTTCTTTGGAATCATACCGGAAGGACATTCTGTGGCTTCGCATCAACTCCAAAACGTCACCCAAATTTATTTGCTGCCTTTATCGCTCTCCCTCGGACCATAACTGGGATAACCTACTTGAATACCTCGCCGTCAAGATCGGCTTCCTCAACATCAATCACCCCGCTTCAGAGGTAGTTCTCGGTGATTTCAATGCCCATAATGAGCATTGGTTGGGCTCCAACAAGACCGATGCAGCAGGTCGTGCAGTCGAAGCGTTCGCTCTTACGCAATGGCTGATCCAGCTGGTGACGAGCCCTACCTTTTCCTCCGCGTCTCGTCACATGCCAGTAGCCTGCTGGATCTCTTTCTGGCCACAGATCCTGTCCCTTACAGCACTGCTGTCCTGTCCCCCCTGGGTAACTCAGACCACGGTGTTGTGGAGGTTAGGTCGGAATGGAGGAATACATCAATCACACAGTGAAAGTGCCTAAGCCAGGGTCCAACGGCTGGTTTAATAAATCGTGTGACACTGCTCGCCAGCAGAAGATCAGGGCACACAGAACCTTCTCACAAAACCCCACTGTAGAGAACAGACAAGCCGACGTCGAGTTCAGAAACAAATATAACGAAGCGGTTCGTAATGCCAAAAAGCAGCACGATCTAAAAGTTAGGCACAGGGTAATCTCGCAGCACAATGGCAGACGGTCTTTCTGGACGCTGGCCAAGCAGATTGAAAAGAACTTCTAGCACAGTAGCCTTCCACCACTTACGTGTCAGGATAGAACGATTGTATCCGACTCAAAGGCCAAGGCAGAAGTGCTTGCCAAGATCTTTGCTGCCAACTCCACCATGGACGTTCCCTCCAACGCCCAAGTGCCGTCAATTAAAAGGGCTCCCTACACGATGCGGGAGGTAACATTCATGCATAAGACCGCAAGACGAGTGCACTTGTCGCTCGACATCAACAAAGCTTCTGGTCCGGACTTCCTGCCATTATACTGAAGAGGTGTGCAGCGGAGCTTGCTCAGGTTCTTTCGCGTCTCTTCCAGATATCTTGTGAATCCGGCACCTTCCCAGAAAACTGGAAATTTCTTCATGTCCAAAAAAAGGATCTAAGACCAACCCTTACAACTACAGGCCTATAGCTCTGCTTTCTGTTATAAGAAAGGTGATGGATAGGTCTATGAATCGCGAGCTTCTGAACTACCTCGAACGTCACAGCTTGATTAGCGACGGGCAGTATGGTTTCCGGCACCAGCGATCCACAGGGTACCTCCTAGCTTACGTCACGCAATTGTTGAGTAAACTCGTCCAGTCTGATGGTGAGGCTTATGTCGTTGCTCTTGACATCACGAAAGCGTTCGATCAGCTGTGGCACGCTGCCCTCTTAAGCAAACTTCCATCCTATGGCCTCCCAGAAAAAGTTTGCAGATGGGTGGCAAGATATCCATCGTAATTGACGGGTTCTCCTCTTCATCCCACAACGTCAACGCGGGTGTTCCCCCTCCGACACTGTTCCATTTACATATCAACGACCTCCTTTCCTGCACGATCAACCCAATCCACAGCTTCGCTGATGACAGCACTCTACATGCAGGAATTCAGAGCGACAAGCCGATCTCTGCCGCTGAGCTGGAAAAAAAGAAGACTAGCAACGGCTTCCTCTCTGACGCGAGACCTGGAGGTTATTACTGCTTGGAGACGCAACAATCTTGTCCAGTGTTATGCTTCCAAAACACAGTACTGTACTTTGATGAACAAAAAGCGTCCTAGCGCTCATCAGATTTCGATGGACGGCCGAGTTCTGCCAGAGCGCCATTCATTTCGGCTGGTCGGAGTCCAGATCACCGAGGACCTGATCTGGCACGAACACATCTCGTCAATAGCGGCAGCTGCTGGGAAAAAGCTAGGAGGCTATTTGTTCTGGGCTAAGAAGTACTTTTCTCCGCCTGACCTTCTCACTCTATACAAGGCTCAGATCAGGCCTAGCCTCGAGTATTGCTCACACGTTTGGGGTGCTGCCGCGCCGACTACATTATTTATGCTCGATGCTGTCCAGAGGAGGGCGGTCCGACTGATCGATGACTCTTCTCTAACAGACAGTCTCGGGACACTTTCGCGCCGGCGGGTCGACGGCGATCTAGCTCTTTTCTATCGCTACACCAACGGGCTTGGCTCCCTCAGAGCTCTCTTCCATGATGTCGCCGCGCGATGCACCTGCCAGACAGAACCGCCTGACTTTGGCGTCCCATTCTAACCGTGTCGAACTTCGTACATCCAGAACTGGCCGATACGACCGCTCCTTTGTCCCGAGAGTGTCGATATCGTGGAACAATCTACAAGAGGGAGCTTTTGCTGGTTCTACTAACCTTAGGCAGTTCAAAAATCGTATTAACAAAATTTATTTGGGATCATCATAGCAGCCGTGGTGTCCCGGCATTTAGGCTTCTGCCTGCGCGGCTGCTCCTATATATATATATATGTTGTTTCAACAAAATGTCTCCCCACGTGTAATATTTTTAACTTGTTCGGGTGTATTGATATAATTTTTATTTTTCAAGTTTTAACGAAGGTATCTGTCGTTTTTCAACAAGCCCAATGTCCCCGTCCTTTTGTTTTTATACTGAACACAAGTTCGATCTTCTCTACGTTTTTTTCTGAAACACCTTGTGGCTGCAACCTCACCGACGAAATCCTGATGATGGCTCCATAGAGAACGCTGAAAGCTTGATTTTATCGTCAAAAGAGTCAACTTAAGCCTAAAAGTTTTGCCAATTTCCCAATTAACAAGTAATTGTATTTTGTACCCAACTAGTCGTTGGCTTTGGCAATGATTACTGCTCACGTATATATATACAGGGTGACTTCGAAGTTGAGTCATTTATTTTAACAGTGAGTAGATCTGATCAAAAGAAATGTTTTTTTCCTTTAACATTTTTGTGGTAAAATTAAGGTAACAAAGTTATAGCCCTTTAGAAGTTTGAGTACCGCCCTGTCTCAATAATAATATTATGTGCTCGTGTTTGGCAACAACGTATATAATCCGCCTTATCGGTTCATCGCATCGGAAACAAAAAAGCGAAAGAATTTGAAACGCTGATCACGATGTTTTTATTCAGTCAATGTGTCAGTCGGTAACGCGTGAGTGAATAGTGGTGTTTGCTGCGTGGCTCAAACGAAATAAAAAATGGAACATGTTTATGCGGATCGGTTTCCCAATCGAGTGCAACCAAATCCTCGAGCCTTTGTTAATATAGTACAACGGGCTCGTGAATCAGGTGACTTAAGACCTCACAGGGGAGGGCATGCCGGTGCTCCGAGACCTCACGATCAAATACAGGTCCGCACTGAAATACTTATCGGAAGGATACTTTATAAAACAAGGTAAATTTTTTTTTTATTTTTGTTTTATTTTTACACACATATTTTGGTTTATCCTCCTTCTACAATCATTATCTGAAAATTAATGACTCAACTTCAAAGTCACCCTATATATACAGGGTGACTTCGAAGTTGAGTCATTTATTTTAACAGTGAGTAGATCTGATCAAAAGAAATGTTTTTTTCCTTTACCATTTTTCTGGTAAAATTAAAGTAACAAAGTTATAGCCCTTTGGAAGTTTGAGTACCGCCCTGTCTCAATAATATCATGTACTCGTGTTTGGCAACAACGGATATAATCCACCTTATCGGTTCATCGCATCGGAAACAAAAAAGCGAAAGAATTTGGAACGATGTTTATTTTATTCAGTTCAGTTATACATACAGTTAGTGTCAGTCGCGTGTGAATAGTGTCTGTTGCGTGGCTCAAACGAAATAAAAAATGGCACATGTTTATGCGTTTCGGTTTCCCAATCGAGTGCAACCAACCCCTCGTGCCTTTGTTAATGTAGTACAACGGGCTCGTGAATCAGGTGACTTAAGACCTCACAGGGGACCTCACGATCAAATACAGGTCCGCACTGAAATACTTGTCGGGAGGATACTTTATAAAACAAGGTAACAAATTTTTTTTAATTTTTTTTTTATTTTTACACACATATTTTGGTTTATCTTCCTTCTACAATCATTATCTGAAAATTAATGACTCAACTTCAAAGTCACCCTGTATATATATACAGGGTGTCCGCAAAGTTGGGGTTTTCCTTTACACGATGTGTAGATCTTGAAAACATAAGCAATTTTTCTTAGTACCATATACACCAATGTCTTAGGGGAACCGAGATACAGGCCTCTGCAACATCAAAAATATCTGAATACCGTCCTGTAGCCGCGACATCCCCGAGTGGTACTAGGACACTAGCTCAACCCGACGACAGAACTGGGTCGGGGTCAGTGTGTCAGGTCAGTATGCAACCTTCAACCGACGGTTACGGTCACGCGTGTAGAGGTAATCGCGTAGACGAGAATCCCTCAACAAGCACTAGAGGCGTGGCTAGCGAAGTGCAAGTATCAAAAACTAAAGTGTGGCAAAGGCTGCGTGAAGAGGGGCTGTATCTGTTTCACGTCCAACGTGTACAAGCCCTTCAACCTGGCGATTTTCCAGCAAGAGTGCGGTTTTGTGAGTGGTTGTTGCATCAACATGACAATAATCCGGACTTTTTGAAGTGCATATTGGTGACAGACGAATCTACGTTCACGCGTAATGGGGTGAATAACTTTCGCAACACTCATATTTGGTCAGTAGAAAATCCGCACGCTGCCCGTCGGGCACATTTTCAACAAACATTTTCGGTGAATGTTTGGGCTGGCATGGTAAACGGTATGCTCATTGGACCATTTATTCTCCCAAATCGATTGGACGGGATGCAATACCTAGACTTTTTACGCAACATTTTGCTTTCCTTGTTTGCCTGCGTCTGCTCGGTAGCGCATCAGCTGATTTCATTTTCTGTTGGAGCGGTATGATTTCGGGAAGAGACGTACTTAGCCCTTCTCGTCAACTGGAGAGTGAGTACTTTTTCCTTTATTTTTTTTTACTTGGTCGTCCTCGTTTCACCACACATTACCTTTGTTATTTCAAGGGTAGTTGTTTCTGAAAAGGAAAACTCCAACTTTGCGGACACCCTGTATATATATATATATATATATATTGTATATATACATATGGTAAATAAAATATTTATTTTCTCAATTTACTCGAATGATTAAAAAGTGCAAATCACACTTTTTGTCCCTAACCTCCTCATATATAGTCAAAAATAAATTACATACACATTTTTGCAGATCGTTTCATAATAAAGTTATACCGTCATTATCAGAAATGTCTTGTTAATAAGGATCTTCAGTTGAAAATTATACCACTTTTGATTGGTACACAAATTTATTCAAAAGGTAAATGGTCATTAAAAAGGTAAATGACAATGCAGCAAACAATCTATCTAACACTATTTTTACATATCCACCATAATACTTATGTCCATGAGCGCGGCAGAAATTGTTCTCGCGGGGAGAGGGGAAGGTCGGCGATCACCAGCAAGACAATTTTTTATGAAAGTGTACCTGTCCCCAAACCTTATGCAAAGAATTGTACACAGGATCATGCTAATTATGAGAATTTTAAGGGTCATATGTTTACTGCTATCTTTGTACGTCATAAGTTTTCCCCCGCCCTACTATTGCCAAGCAGGCTAAGCTTCTGTCAGCTTTGATAACAATAATTAACATAAAATGTATCTATCGGTATTTTATAACACCGAATAACTACTTTTTGTTTGGAAAACACGGAGATTTGAATAAGTCCTCTTTCAGTATATCTCATAGCTACATCTACTATGTGAGCACAGATTGTTTTGTTCCAGTAAAGTAATCCATTTTAACGTTCAGCGATAATTTTCTGAAAGATTGCATTCTTAAGGCAGCTCATGTCTGTTCCACAAAAACCTCTTCATCCTTAATAGCATCGGTAACTAAATGTACCCTTTTGATATGCCTTTTCAATGTACCCGAATCAAAGAAATGTTTATTGCAAATCACACATCCATGCGGTTTTTCTTCAGAATGTTGCCTCATCGTATGGTATTTCAAGCGAGTTATGTTGGTATAGCCCTTGCCACAGACTTCGCACTTATACGGAGTCTCCCCAGTATGACCCAATATGTGCTCTTTCAATGAATTATTTGACGTATATCCCTTTCCGCAAGTCACGCACAAAAATCGTCTTTCTTTTTTCAGTCTAGCGCCATCCATGGATTCCTCGCCGCCGAAATGTGTCAGAACGTGTTGCTGTAAGCCTGTTTTTGAAACGTACTGCGCCCCACAATGATGACATTGGTACTGTTCGCCCAAATGCATCGAAACGTGGTTTTCTAGTCCTGTTTTTGACGTGTAGAATGCCCCACAATGTTGGCATTGGTATTGTTTTGCTCCGGTGTGGCGGGCTATATGACGCTTCAAATCACCGTCTTGGATAAACGATTTATTGCATATTTCGCAGGTGTATGGTCGTTCCCCTAAAAAGTAAAGTTGACGGTATATATATAGTGTATAAGGGGGTATATAGAACAAAACTCTACACTTATCTGTTAAAAATCATTCTGAAAAACATAGATGCAATAGGACACGCAAAGACAACACAACCATAAGTAGTTTTACTCACATTAATCAACGCAACAAGAGTAAATGGTATTTGGGTTCTGCGTCAATTGTTTGACAACCCCTATTGAAAGCCATCGTACTTGCGTTAAAACAAGCATACGTACCGTGACTACCACTTATAGATACAACTATACCTGGATTTTCAAATTCGACTCTCACAACTGGGATCTCTGAATAAGAAAATGGCACACAGAAAGATAAACGAGAGAAACCAAACATTCTTAAAATGTTTTTTATTTTTTTATAGCTGAGGAGCTTAAAGAAACCGTTAATTCGATTTTTGAACTGCTTAAGGTTACTAGAACTAGGAAAAGCCTCCTCATGTAGATTGTTGCACAATCTCGATACCCTAGGAACAAAAGGGGCAGCCGTATCGTCCAGTTCTGGATGTACGAAGTTAGACACGTGTGGTTGGGAGGCCGAAGTCGGGCGGCGGCATTTTGCAGGAGAGCTCTGAGGGGCAAAGCCCGTCGACATAGCGGAAGAAGAGAGCTAAATCGCCGACGACCCGCCGGTGTGGAAGGGTCCCGAGAATGTCCGATAGAGAAGGGAGATCGATTAGTCGGCAGCCCTCTGAACAACATCGAGCATGGAAAATGTCGTCGGGACGGCAGCACACCAAACATGTGAGCAATATCCGAAGCTAGGTCTTATCAGGGTCATGTGAAGAAAAGTACTTCTTAGCCCTAAACAAATAGTCTAGCTTTTTCCCAGCAGCTGCCGCTATTTACGAGATATGTTCATGCCAGATCAAGTCCTCGATAATCTGGACTCCGACTACCTCCTCTTTGGTAGAACTCGGCCAACCATCGAAACCGGATGAGCGCGAGGGCGCTTCTTGAACGTCAAAGTACTGTAGTGTATTTTGAAAGCATTAAACTGTACATGATTGTTGCGTCCAAGCAAGTCTCTCGTCAGAGAGGAAGTCGCTGCTTGTCTTTTTGTCTTTTTTCTTTCAGGTCACCGGCAGAGATCGTCAATTACGACGGATATCTGGCGGCCAGAGAGTCACCCCTCCGCAAAGCCTCCCTAGGAAGCCATAGGACGGAAGTTGTGGATCGCTGGTGGGTTGGACGTGACCAAAAATTATCCAGTTTTGTGGGAAAGTGCCGGATTCGTAAGATCTGGAAGAGACGCGAAAGAACTGGAGCAAGCTCCGCTGCACATCTCTTCAATACAATGGCAGGAAACACGTCTGTTGATGTCGAGCACCCGCCTTACGGTCTTATGCCAGAATGTTACTTCCCGCATACTGTAGCGACCCTTTGAATCGACGGCACTCGCGTTTTGGGGGAGGACGTCCATGGCGGAGTCGGCAGCAAAGATCTTGGCAAGCACTTCCGCCTTAGCCTTTGAGTCGATTACAATCGTTCCAACCTGACAAGTAAGAGCTGAAAAGCTACTCTGTGAGAAGTTCCTTTGAATCTGCTTGGCCAGCGGCCAGATCGACCGACTGCCATCGACCTGCGGCATTACCCTATGCCCAATTTTTGCATCGTGCTGGTCTTTGGCAGTGCGGACCACTTCGTTATATTTGTTTCTGAACTGGATGTCGTCTTGTCCTCTCAAAGGTTCTGTGTGCCTTGATCTTCGGCCGACGAGCAGTGCCGCACTATTTGTTGAACCAGCCGTTGGCCCCTGCATGGTTTAGGCACTTTCACTGTATCAGGGACGTATTTCTCCATCCCAACGTGGATAATTTCTGTTATTGATGAACAGACTGAACTTGCACTTCATACCAATTAGCGGCGTCTGCCGTATCTATACCATATCCCCTTAAAGCCTTGTAGTGCAAAATATATGAATGACAATTACGTCAACGCGATCGCCGCGGTCGAGTATTGACTGCGTTGTAGCGTGAATAGATTTAGTTATGGCTGCATAAAATTCATTATTTAGTCCGCGCATTTAGGGTTCATATCTTGGTGGTTAAATGCTTGGTAAAGGGGGTCTTGGAGCCGATATGGATTGTCTATGCCCAGATTGCAATACAACTCAAAAAAATGCCCACTGTTTCCTGACGAATGAGTCAGGTGTTCTAGGCACAGATCTCAGCTCTGCCAGCGAATCCTACTCTCACGTCCTCGAAGACGCGTAACCACTGGATATACGGCTTGCTATGGGTGCACGTTATGTAACAGACGAGAGGGTGAAAAGCGAGCTAGTGGCGCCTAAAAACCGGTATCTATCGGCTAAGGGAATAAATCCCGACAGAAAGTTCTGGATATTGTTAATGACAACATTCACAAATTCTCATGGATACAACCGACTAGGAATTTACGTTCTATCCTTATGTGATCCAGAGCCAAACGACTCGCCTTAAGACTACAGACGTAAGGATATACCGTGGATCGGAATGTGGATCCGATCATCACTTAGTAATAGCACAGATAATAGTCCATTGGAGAAGAGTAAACAGAACACAACAGGATGACAGAGAAGCAAGGAACAGGTTAAGTGACTGTAGATATTACCTGGACAGCTTAAAACAAAATTCGACTAAGTTTTTGTATGAATTGAGATTGGCTGCAAAGCTTCATTACAAACAGAAAGTGTATCCGCTGAAGATATGTATCAAAAAATAAAGAAATGTGTTCATGAAGCTGCTCACGAAGCGTTAGGGTATCAAGAAAACTGTAGGAAAGAGAACCCGGAATGGTGGTCAGAAAATTTATGTTCTCTGGTATACAGGAAGAAAGATGCATACAAGAAGTGGTTGACGACAAAAGATGCAGACGATCATAAGATATACGCTCAGTTGAATAGAGAAGTTAAAAAAGTAATGAGTAGAGGTAAAAATGAAAGGTGGGAAAGTAAATGTGAGGAAATAGACAGGTACACTGGAGCGACAAGAGTAAAAGAAGCTTGGAAGACTATAAAGTCTATTCGCACAGAAGGGAAGGAGAAGTCAGAAATAAAGGTGACAGGCATGAAAGACTGGAAAAATCATTACAAGGAATAGCTGACAGAAAGTAGGCTCGAATACCAGGAAGAAAGAATAGGCCAGCAAATAAACGTTACCCAGGTAGAGAACTATAAATGAAATGAGAATAGCACTGAAAGAATCAAAAAACTGTAAAGCACCTGGACCCGGAAACATCCCCGTTGAGCTGATTAAATATGGACCTGATATACTGCACGAACTGATGATACAATTATTTAACAAATCTCTGAAAGGAGAAGATATTCCGGATGACTGAAACATAGGATACATCAGCTCAATCTACAAAAAGGGTGATAAGAAATTGCGCTCAATTATAGAGGTATAATGGTCACCAGTTCAATGGGGAGGTTGTACGGTTGATTACTGAAGAACAGGATAGAGCTAGAATACCAAGATATATAAGAACAAAATGGATTTCGCGCAGGAAGATCGTGCATGGACAACACTTTTGTACTCCAACAAGTTATCAAAAAGAGGAAAGCAAGAAATCAATCTACACATTTATTATTTGTTGATCTAGATATAGAGAATAATAGAGAATATAATTCTGCAGGAAAAGAAATCGATACGCATTTTGAATTCCGTACTATGGTCCAAGGATATTAGATTAAAAACAAAAATTACAATCTAGCAGACACTGGTAGAGCCTATTTTAACTTTACGGGTCGGAATGCTGGAAGATTTCACAACACGTCAGAAGAAAGATTGAAGCAGCAGAAATGGATTTTTTGAGAAGAGCATGTCGGGTATCCAGAATGGAACATATTAGAGATGAAGAAATACGGCGTAGGACAAATAGAGTATACTCCAGTGTAGACAGGATAGAAACGAAACAGCTATTGTGGTATGGCCATGTGATGAGAATGAGCGAAGGACGGTGGCCAAAGGTAGCATCGAGTTACACACCACAACATATGAGGAAGAGAGGAAGGCCGACAATTTCATGGCAAGACGGCATCAGGCAAACCATGACAGATAGGGCTTTAGAGGAGGAAGACTGGAGAAACAGATAAAAATGGCGGTCGAAATGCAGGAAGCGGCAAAGGCTGTGGAACCCCCGCTTATATATACCTGTATATATATATATAGAAATATATATACCGGGTGCGCCATCTTTTATGTCGGTATTCAAACATCGAATGAGTTTGATATTTACCAACCATGTGATTTGGTGGTTATACGTGTTTATGAAACGTCAATTTACTACAATTTTAGCCATGAATCGCTTTACACCGAAACAAACCGCCGAAATAGTCACAATGTACATTGAAAATCGTCGTTCAGTTGTGTTAACGCAACGTGCATATCGTCGAAAATATCGTGGCAAACGCATTTTGAAAGATGATTTGCATTTGTTTCCTTTTAAGGTGCAGTTAACACAAGAAATATTGCCAACTGACCATCCACGTCGCTTGGAATACGCCCAAACAGTCGCTCGCATGGTTGATGCTGAACCTGATTTTTGGAAGCAAATTGTGATAACCGACGAGGCCCATTTCACACTCTCTGGCAGCGCTAATAAGCAAAACTGCCGCATTTGGGGTAGGAAAATCCACATGAGATCCACGAAATGCCGTTGCATGACCCGAAAGTGACTGTTTGGGCCGGCGTTTGCGCCAAAACCATCACTGGACCACTTTTCTTCAACGAAAATGAAACAGTCGATGGAAATCAATATCGGTGGATGTTGGCGCATTATGTCTGCCCACAAATGCGTGAAAAAGGTCTTGAGTGGTTACTGGTTTCAACAAGACGGTGCGCCATGCCACACTGCAAATGAAACAAACCAGTTTCTGCAACAAAAATTCCCTGGACGTCTGATGTCGAAAAGAGGTGACATTGACTGGCCACCCAGGTCTCCAGATTTGAGCCGACCGGACATCTTCTTGTGGGGTTATTTGGAAATTCAAGTGTACGCCAGCAAGCCCCAGACCACTGAAGAACTCAAGGCAAACATTCGCCGCTATACCACTAGAGATGCTAGAAAAAGTAATGGAAAACGCAGCAAAATGGGCACATTTTGTTTTGGCCAATAAAGGTGGCCACTTGATAGATGTGTTCATAAACTAGTCCCAATAAATTGTAAAGGACCATATTTAATAAAAATACCCGATATATAGAAATCAGTTTTTCGTTTTCAGAGTTATTTCATGTTTACATACAGACATAAAAGATGACGCACCCTGTATATATATGTATATAACTTATATTAGTTCGTTCTCATTACAATATTTTTCACGAATATCCATCATGATCGAATATCTGATGGTATTTCAAAACATCCCATATCGACAAGTGACACATTACTAATTCTGAGAGATCCGTCAATGCCTGGTTGGGTGTTTCCGCTCGGAGGACATCCCGAGATTTAGTGAACAAAACGTGTTTATTTTGTTGACAAACGTTAAATTTTGCGAGCAACGTCGTTGTTTGTGTTCGCTTCCACCAGCTTCCACCTTGCTGTGATGAATCTTGTCTCTTCATGTCAGGCTGAGACTTCGCCGCTGTTAGACATATTTCATTCAATACATGATTATAGTAAAGTAAATCTAGATTCGTAAAAACAAAGCACTGACAACGCCAGGTAGACAGATCCGTATTCTGTTGTGGTTTTTGTGCGCTATAGATTCATTTCATTCACGTCATTTGATTTTAAATGGCAAGACTCAGCGATACCTGAACTCGGGTAATTCTAACAAGAAATTAGAAAAATTTAAGTAAAACGTACAACTATTGCAGGAAGTCATAAAATGTACTCAACTGCAGTGTTCATGAATACAGGCATGGGCCAAATGTTGAGAACACTGCAAAAATAGACATTTCCAAGTCACTTAAGAGAATGACCCAGATATGAGAACAAAAGATCTAAACACGGTCCTAAGATTCATACTGCCAACATTACAGACTATCACAAAGATGTCCCTTTTATGATCCACTGTACACTTCAGTTGACGTCAAGAAGTAATGGATTTGGATACTCATGAAAAATACATTAGCTATTGTTAATTTATAAGAATGTATAACAATTCTGCTACACTACTTGACACATCAAACATTAGATGAAACAAAATCAAAAAAAAAATATTTTAGTGATATACCTGTATGTATCCTCAAATGTCGTTCCAGGTGTGAATTTTTCTGGAATTCTTTATTACAATAGGTGCAAATAAATTGCTTCTTTTCATTCAGATGAGACTTTCTGTGGACTCCAAAGCCATGTTTATTTATTTTCTTCTTGCAAATATCACATTCCACTTTATCAATATCAGAATCTGCATTGTTACCAATGTCATGGCTTTCTGTATCAGTGTCCACATCTTTCATAATAAAATGGTGAACATCTTCATGCTTTTTACGATTAGAGGAGCTTCTAAAGCCTCTATTACATACTCTACATTTATAGGGTGTTTCTCCTGAAAAATAATGATCCATTTAAGTATGTATTATTTATTCTA
This sequence comes from Acanthoscelides obtectus, assembly GCA_963669975.1. NCBI lineage: Eukaryota > Metazoa > Arthropoda > Insecta > Coleoptera > Chrysomelidae > Acanthoscelides > Acanthoscelides obtectus. The sequence goes on from CAVLJG010000003.1 coordinate 71,917,806, forward strand.
CAAAAATGTGATAAATAAATATCTCTAATCCCCATTTTTCAAACATACGTAACAGAATATCTTTCAAGTTAAGTAAGTCCTACTTGAGAAAACTGTCAGATTCCAGTAAATGTTCAGGTTATAGTTGAATAATCCATAATTGTTGGTGTGACAATTTGCTTCTATAAAGTTGGATGTCATATTTGTATGTGCATTTGGTAGCATTCAACTTCTATAATGACAACTCATGTGACTGTTCAAAAAGAAAATGTTACACTGAGTTTGACTCTAAATTTCTAGCAAGATTTACCCATAACCAATCATCTGATCAAAATTGTATACTGTTTAAAGACAAAACAGTTTTTAGGTGTTTATTGCAGGTAAGGTCACAGTTAATCTACAACTTCCCACCATTTCTGTCAAAAAAGATTGATGCAAAATTTAGGGACTCCTACCTGTATGTTGTCGTTTATGTATGTTGACACTGCTTATTGATGTAAACTTCTTTCCACAAAATTCACATGTGAATGGTTTTTCACCAGTGTGAATATTCATGTGGCTTAATGCTGCTGAATGTGTGTTCAATACTCGGTTGCACAGAGTACATTGGAATTTTAATTTTCCATTCTCATCCTTTATTTTTTTGTAGAAATTTTTTATGCTTTTCTTGTTTTCCTGTGAACTTTTTGTTTGTTCTGCAACTCAAATTTCAAATAAATATCAATATTCACAATCTACCATGCCATGTGAAAAAGATCTAGTGTTCAGAATATTTGATGATAAAACTACCACAACGTAGTCTTTAGTCTATTGACTTATCTTCACAAAAACTTTATGAATGAGAAATATAATTTACCTCTAATAATAGGTTTATTGCTATGAGGCACTTTGTGCTTGGCTAAGGTACTGAGCCACTGTTTATCAGTTGAGAAAACTTCCTTGCATTGTATGAATTCAATCTCTGCGACTTCATCAATTGAGTAATGCATAGCTCTTTCAACTATGATTTTATCATTTTTCTTTTGATAATCTGATCTGTACAAATCTTCATCAACAATAATGTTTCTATATTTCTCAGTTGAGCTATGTGCAGCTTGAGCTTTGGCTTCATTACCTTTCTCTTCACAATCATAATTATGTTCCTCTGTATCATCAATGCTACTTTGATAGTTAAGTTTATCATGTCCCTCTTCTACAGCTGCCAAAAGTGCAGAGTAACTGTTTTTACATTTTTCAATAAACTGGCTACAAGATTCCATCTCTTTGGCACAATCCTCACAAGCTTTGGTGGGCAAATGCTCATCATCTGTGAACTGTATCAAAAAATGAGAATATGGACACTTTAAATAAAGACAAATACAACACAATCAATGAGCACAGTATTAATTCAACTTTATAGAGTAATTCATATATTATCTACAGCTACAGCTTTAATGGTCAATGGTCTATGTTAATATTCTGTGAACTTGCCTTAACCTCCAGAATATGCTCTAAAATTTCCAGTGATTTGGCAGGTATGTCTGTTAATGGATTCTTTTGCTCTAAGCAAAAACGACAACTATTCTGAAAATCCTTGGAAGAGATCTTTTTTGAATCCAACATATTTATGAAGTGCTATTAAGCAAATCGTAAATCTATGCTTATTTTTCTCGTTTTTCTTTTTCATCAAAGAGATAAAGTTACGATTCAAAATAAACATCACAAATAAGCACTGTAACAAACATAACCACAAACTATGACAGTTTTTGATTTTTGACAAAACTAAAATAAAAGCAGGCTTATGTTCCGCCAGCGCCACCACGCGCCACCTTCAACTAACTAAGTTGAAGGTGGCGCTGGTTCCGCTATCGTATCAGGGTTATGGTATCGTGCAACTCGACGTCCTGGACAACAAGAGGTAATAACGATTATTACAATTATTACAAGTGTTGGGAACAATTTCCCATAACGCTATTAGCAACAAAAAGCCCTTTCCCTCTTTTTTAACAACCAATTCTAGTTTCTTTTAAAAAGTCATATTTCGCTTTATGCCCTCTCCAGACTCCCGCGCGCGAAGCCGCGAACTACCCGCGACCCATGAGTGTGGATACTGTGGATCCCATTAGCGCATTCTTCGCGGCTTCACGTCGGGTTCGCACGTTATTCCCGTTTGTTGTCCCGCAACAAAGGGTTCGCAAGGCACCAACGTGACTAGGCTCCACATTCGCTTGGTGGTTCAGTTGCCTCATAGCGAGTGCCGGGAATGGTTGTGTTTTTTCCACTTGGTTTCAATTGCTTTAGTTTTACTTATATATGCGTAATTATAAATTGCAAAGCGCAAAGTAGACCTTTTTTTTATACTCCAACTACCACGAAGGCCTAAGGCCTAAGCACCCATTGGGTACCGTGGGGCTATAGGGTGATACATGGGGAAGGGGGGGACGCCACACGGACTCTGGCGAGGGAACACGTTTGCATGCAACATGCACACATTCTGGCTCCGCCTACGAGAACCGCCGGGTGGTACCTCCGCGTTCGATAGTCAGAGACCATCTACCACCTACGGACAATCACAACATCCATAGCCAAGAGAAAAATTTCTCCTGGGACGGGACTTGAACCCGCAGCACAGCGCACGGCGACTGATCAGGAGACCGAAGAATCTACTACTGCGGCCACCGCTGCTGCCTGCACCAGCAGTAGCAATTTCACCATCCATACTCGTCAAGAGCGCGAATTATACTGTGAAGCAGGCGCGAACATCTATGAGTGTGGAAGTGTAGCAACAAATTTCGAGATTCGCACTGCGATTTCTCGCCGTGATCCGCGCTTGAGTGTGGAGAGGGTATTAGACCTTCGTACTACAAAACACATAAGACCACAAAAGACATAAGAGTATCACGTAACTTTAAAAGAGACATTATACCGATTTTTTTGACATTATGCAAGTCTTTCGCCAAGACGTTGACTTAGTACTAGCGATTCACACTAGAAGGGAACTCGTTTGAGTTGTACGTGTTGCCTAAACGTCATGATCTGTGAGTTTGGCTATGATGCGATGTATCTAGTGCTTCAGAGATGGCATTATATACTAGATCTAAGTTGTAACTTTTATACTATAGACTAAATACATTTAGAAGGAAAAGGCAGTGCATAGGTACATAGTAAGTATGTGCGTGCTAATAATATGTGTTAATGGTAATTCCATTGGTTTCTTGTCTCAAATAGACTTACTTGAGATGTATTCAAAAGTTGAAATTAGTTGCGCATCCACTTTTTATTATTCAACCTGGAAATTATATTATGCAAGTTTGCTGAATTTCAAAAACTGTGAGAGATAAGAGCAGAAAATCGCGGGTTGGTGAAGTAACAGGTGAGAAGATACTCTACAGGCAGGAATATTTATGAAAGTGAAAAGGTTATTACATTATTTTTTTATTTCCAATCGTTTAAGTTTTATAAAAACTTATTTTGCGATGTCAATAGAAAATACAAATGTTTGATCTGTGATGACTCATTCCTATTTTTTATTTGATGTGGTTCTGAAGGTAAGTGAATATACTTATTTTTTAAATTACATGTAATAATTGTGTCATGATTGAGGCCATTGTCCTCTTACAGGACAATCAAATTCAGGCGGATAACCAAATGAAAATGGTATTTACCATTTTGGATTGGTATTTACCGATCCGTTCAAGCGAGTGTGGTTATCACTTTGGTTATAAGATCCGTGACGTCATGAATCAGCTGTTATCAGTCATAGTTATCACCGCAAAATTGTGGTATTTACCCAACTCAGGAGTAGTTTTATATTTCTGGTTATTATTTGACATGTGACAAGTTAGAATTTTGCCGGGTATTGGATATTTTTATTGTACTTCAGCTTCATTTTTGGGAAACTTGATACAGGCTGACTTCAGTTTTAGCATACGAGAGCACCTTATTAGTTATAATCATTACTGTTGTTGGGGACACTTTAAATCTAGTTCCTACGCTTAACAAAGTATCCTGTATAGCCATATCCCACAACAATATTAAAATATGGCCATATAAACTCACTGGATGATGTCCACCTGTATGCGGTTTTGTTAATATCTTTTTTTCATCGCTTTTTCATCATTTCTGCTAAATCAATAAATATTTTCTTTGCCATGCGGAAAAAGTTTAGAGAATTGAAAGTTCTCATAGCTACAAAGCCTTTAATATTATGAAAGGTTTCTTTTTTTCAACTTTCCATACCCCGTTGTAGACAAAAAGCACCGATTATTAAGTGATAATAAAAATAATCAGACATTATATACGCGCTTTTCTAAAATAAAAAACTTGAAACAAACCGCGGTTAAAGCATCTATTACACAGGGCGAGATTAGTAGCCGATCGCCGGCGAATAGCGAGTGAGCGAGTAGAACACGCTCAGCGAGCGCAAATTACACAGCGCTAGTAAAATTGCTTTACTCGCATCGTATTGAACCTTTGAAAAGTGTTTAGTTTGTATCTTTTGTGCGATAATAGAATCTAAAATGGCTGTTAAATGGAACAGTAATCAAATTATACAGTTCTTAAAAGTCTATGAACAATTTCCCGTTTTATGGAATATAAAACACAAAGATTACGTTAATATCAAACTCAAAGATGTTTTATTCAAGAAAATGTGGGAGCAATTAGAGGATAAAGGGCTTTTAAAAGGAATGGACGAAAAACAACTAAAAAACAAAATAAAGAAGTTAAAAGATGTGTTTCGTCAAGAACTAGCCAAGATAGAACGAAGCAAAAAAAGTGGCTGTGGAACAGAGGATATTTATACCCCAAAGCTAACATGGTTTGAAGCTGCCCATTTTTTCGCTGAAGTTTTGCCAACAAGGCATAGTAATTCAAACTTGGTAAGGAGATTTTAGAGCTATATATTTTTTATTCATACTTAAGCAAATTATACATAACAAATAAAGTTAAATTTTCTTTAACACTTTGAGCAGAATTAATTTGAAAAATAATAAATCACTTAAAAATATAAAAATTGTTCAAGCTAATTCCAATCCCACTTTTTTCCATTGCCACGGTAAAGGATTGTCTTCCATAAAATACTTAGCGTATTTGCGTCTTACTTCCTCTGCAGAATTTTTGTAGTTGTTGCTTCCCAAATGACTAACCGTTGGCAGATTATTCACGTGGTTTCTCCATTGCCCAAAAGTAATATTGCCCGTGTTAAGATCCTCTCTATCCACGGCATTTTCAGGAAAATAAGTATTTGGGCTACTTTTTTTCAACCAGTTGTGGAGACTACATGCTGCCAAAATAACATTGTCAATTGTAGTTTCTTTTAATTGAATTGGTCTTGAAAATATTCTGAAGCGCCACACAAGAATACCAAATGCATTTTCCGATACTCTTCTTGCGCGAGAGAGTCGGTAGTTGAATATCCTTTCAGTATTATTAAGCTGTGACTTACTGTAGGGTTTCATTAAGTTGGTTCTCAATGGAAAGGCATCGTCCCCAACAATGACCGAATTTTCAGGCATGTTAAGTGTGTTATTTTGCATTGCTATGTTCAAAGTACTGTCTCTAAATATTGCTCGGCCGTTTGCTCCAATATCAATGTAAGTAAAGCAATAATCTGCGTCCACCATTGCGAATAACACGATACTACGTATATATGTTTTTTTGTAATTAAAGTACATTGATCCAGACTTGGGAGGTTTTTTAATCAGAACATGCTTGCCATCAATTGCTCCACAACATCTTGGGAAATTCCAACGAAGGAAAAAATTGTATTGAATTTGTTTCCATTCATTGCTTGTTGAAGGCATCTGCAATAAAAAAATATGATTTAAAAAATTTGTTCAATTCTTAAATCAAGCAAAAAGTTAAAAAAATCTTTACAAATTTGTTCTAATTTTTTTCAGACTCTACCCAGCACACAAAATATATCTGAGGAAATCTCAAATTCTCAAATTGAACAGCGTGACGATGAAGAACCCGATACACAGCCCAAGGAACAAAATATAAAACCCTCCGAGGGGATGGGACCCCCTAAATCGAAAAAAAGGGTGAGAAAACAGGCAGATTCAGAAATTGGCGATGCAATCAGTCAGTTGAATAAAATAGCTGAAAATGTATCAGAAGGAAAACCGTACGACGAATTTGGAAAGTATGTAGCTGCAGAGCTGCGTCAATTACCTCAACGTGAGGCTATTTTATTGCAGCAAGAAATTCAGAATTCTATTACACGTGTAAAGCTAATGTGTTTGGGAAATGATGATCAACTAAATAATTACTACAGAGAGCTCCTTCAAGTGCAAACTTTTTCACCGTTATCCTCCCCCAGTGATCCCAGCCCTGCCTCATCAGCAACATATGAAGCAAATGTGCAAAATGACAAAGATAGCGTTTATGGTAACGATGTTATTCATCAAGCACTATTAAATACATTTTCGGGGGCAGAGTTTGAAATAGTAGAAGAAGTTTCTCAATGAAATAGATTCTATTTTTCATATAATTATAAAAATATTTTGTTTTATAAGTATAAGTACTGTGTTAAAAATAAATTGATACTTAAATTAAACATACCTTTATATATTGCTTTAGGACCTGACAAATTGCTGCAAGTACTTCGGGTACAAACAATGAAATTGTACATTCAGGCGCTCGAAATAAATATTCTAGTGATTTGAACGAATCACCAGTTGCCAAAAAGCGTAGGGTTATTTCTAGTTTTGTAGCAGTTGGAATCGCCATCCTCTTTTTTGCGGATTGTTTCGTCAACCATTTGTAATAGTACATTAAACTGTTCATTGCTCATTCTCAAAACATTCCTATATGCCACAGGATCTTCATCCTTTAATTGTCTTAATAAAATATTAGAAGCCCCATGTGTGTCCCGTTTTGAAATCCAATTCCTGACCCACATCCGTCTCGCTTTCCTTTTTTTCTGGTTTAGCCGTTCTTGAAGTTTTTTCCGAATTAAAAGGGTGACAAAAACAATTCCTACACGCACTATATCGGCCATTTTATCCAACTAGTCGGGCTTTAGCTTATTACACAGCGTTTTCACTCGTCAGAGAGAAAAAATGCGAGCGAGTAGCGAGAAAAGTAGGCCGGTATTCAACTTTACTCGCTGGGAAAAAGCGAGCCGCGAGTTTACTAGCAGCTGCGATTACATTTGACGACTTTTATAGCAGCGAGTAAATTCGCTGACGAGTAACTACTAATCTCGCCCTGTGTAATAGATGCTTAAAACCAACGCGTTCAAGCGATTCGAGTAACTGACGTCATCATCCCGTGTGTCATCTTGAACCATATTATAACCGCGGTAGTTAATACGGAAATTTTGGTTATTCGCTTGGATTTGATAAATGTTAAAAGGAAATAAATTTAAAATTTTTTACTTAACTGACTGGCAGCTGTCATAACGTGTCTTCTGTCACTAATATCAGGATCTTTAAGCCTGTCTTACAATGGTTCCGTGATCTCTTCTTCAAGTAATAATAATTTTTATATAATAAATAATTAATAATATAATTTGTAATAATGCTTCTGTTTTTTGTGATTTGTGATTGAGTTCGTGCAGTGAAAGGCAAAGGGGCTTCGTATGATTTAGTGCAAGAGATTTCTGAATTACACCATTATGGATTTATTTTGAATGGTAAATGTAATGTTTTTCAACATATAGTATGTGATGCTACTAATTAATCAAATATCTTTGGTATCAATCGTCGTACAGGGTTATTCACCTACGCAAGTTGTAGAAGACGATTTACTGTATTTTAATACAATGGTGAACCTATTGTACCAGGATGTAATTCCTCACAGTATAAAACAAAACAATTTCAAAAGTTGTCGGTTCATTATGTGTTCCATACTTGCAGACTTCTTTATGTTGGTATACCACAAAATTATCAAAATGAGTAATTTTGGAAGCTTTGGGCTTATGGGTGATACCTGCACTTAAATTAGGTCATTTCTAACAGAACCTGTTGTGTGTGTGTAAATTCATTTTTGTCAAAATATATTCTACACTATAATTGTTGATCACATTCATCTTATTTTTCTTGGAATTAAAAGTGTATGAGTATTTTTAATATATAGCTTTTGACGTAGGTAGATATTTACATTATGAAAAATCATGTTTCAGCACTATGTTATTGAGATGTTACTTGAAATAATTACAAAAACATATCCAGTGTAAACTATAATCACAAAGTAGTTTATAAACTAATTTCATGCCAATGTTGAAAGAATCTCTTTCACTTTTAATTTATCTGCTAATTTTGTGCTGAATGTGCATTATTTGTTTGTAAAACAAAGAGTGTCTAAAGATGGTTTCCTTGAGATGAATGAATAAGAGTAATTTTCATTTTTACTTGAAGCATTAAGTATAGTATATGTTCTGGTTGTAGAGTTGAAAATGAAGGTCAAAGAAAATGGTGATTTGAGTAATTATTGCCTTGATAAAAGAAGATGTAGTAGAATGTTGGTAGACAAATGAAATCTTTGAAGTTAATAGATGATTAGGATGATCCTGATGAATATACTGGGAAATATATAATGTATGTTCATTGGGTGGCAATGGTTAGCAATCATATCTTCAGTAGTATTCAGGATTGTAACAATTTGGAAATTTGGAGTTTGGATATTTGCTGCAACTGAACTATTTTTTTTTTTCAGGAGATTTTAATATTGCCAAAAGAAGAGCGGAGAAAGCCAAAAGTACCAGATATCTAATCTGCAAATGGAAATATATCTCAAAGCAAAATGATCAGAAAGAACCCAAAATATGATATTAGTGCCACAGAGACTTTGGAATCTGCATTTCAGGTAAACATTTTTTAAGATATTGAAAGAATTGTCTAAAGTTATTTCAAATGAATTGCCTCAGATGAATGATTCATTTTTTAAAGTGATCTTCATACTTTCTATATAGATTTATTGTGATTGCTTATAATATTACATGTAAATGGTCTGTGTCTGTAAGTTATGAAGTATGAACTAGATATCAAACCTCAAGCCCCATTAGTACCAGGGTTGAGGTGTTTTACCTGTTGAAGTGCTAATACAGTCATTAGAAACACTGTACACCCCTAGCACATTCACAAGAAATATATAGTCAATCACATTTGCTGTACAAATTAATGCCACCTAAATCAGGTAATCAGAGCACTAAATTTGAGGCTAATAGAATACTAGGATTTTATTAGCTACTTTAAGAATCTGGGCAGCCATATTTCAAATATAGTCACTTAGGCAGTCTGATAATGTCTCTGACATAAAGATGATTCATTCTTCTTGTGGAACTTTGTACCAATTTGTACCATTCAACTGTACAATCTGCAAAACAACAAAGCTTGCTAAGGGATGAAATATTGAGGTTGCTATCACAATCCACCATAGATTAACAGCCACAGAGAAAAAAAACTTTCAATAGATCAACTTTTTGTCATTGTTTAATAGCTTCATCAGAATTTTCTCCAAAAAAAAAAAAAAACATTTCAGGAAGATGGAAATACGATTTTGTAGTATCAAACACAAAGATTAAATCACATCAGATTGATATAACAGGATGAATAACTTCTAAAATCCTAATATGGCAATGAATTCTCTATACAGTTAACAATAGTTTAAACCAATATAAGGAAATCAACAATTCACTGCCAAGGAAAAATTTGAAAGTTTTGAAAAAGAATGGCTAGATTGAAAAGTAATTACAATGTACTGGTTCTAAATTTAAATTGCTATTATCTTGTATGAAATATAGTAAATAAGTGTGTACAAAAAGTTTTTAAAATTAATATTTGAAATTGGTTTTCTCTTATTAGGTGTCAGAATTCAGGAGGATTAGCAATGAGTTATTCTTGGGATGGTCATAAACAATAGCTGCAATCCAAAAAAGTACTCCTAGCCAGATGTGCATTAGGTACGTAGGTATTAACAATTTTCATTTTACAGCTTCTACAACTATATTGTACGTAGGGTTACCAGGTAACCTGGATTGTATTGGGAGTTCTGAATTTGAAGCAGGAATTTAGGCGTAGGACATTTAGTAGACTCACTTTCATAAAAAAAAAATATTGAAATTACAAATTGCTCTTAACGCTTTTAATTCGGTTCGGCTACTTACTAGATGAAAAAACTACTTTTCCTTCATGTTGCAACTTCTGATGGGACAGCTGAAATTTTCATCTTGATCGACCATATCAAGGCAGAGCTACACATTAAAACTAAGGGTGCAAAAAAATTTATGGAAAATAAAAAGTGGTCGGAAACTGTTGGGTCTGATAAAAAATCTAATATCTTCTGTTGTATGCATTGTCAAAAAATAACTCCTATTGTATATGAATTGTGCATTAGTCTAATAAAAAATGTCCTTCATGTTCTGCTCCACCCCTTGGAAATCGACATTCTGCAATTTTCAAATTCAAACTTGGCAACCCTAAATGTGTGTCAATTGTTTACCAATAACTCTATATTTTTAGACGCCGACCATATTCCTTCATCTTGGAGTATGGAAGCATTAGCATCATTAAGAGATGGTTAATCAGAGCCAAGGAGAGGTCAAAAAAATCAAGAGCTCCATTTGTAGTTATAAAGAGTTACATACATTTTAGATTATAAAAATATATGTATATTACTTATATATGAGTATATATACTCATGTTTATAAGTATTTACACCTGGTGTTTTTATTCCAATATGTGTAATTAGACAGCTCTTGAAGCTAACTTAAAAAATGTTTAGTCATTACATTGAAAGAATCTCATTAACTTTTAAATCTAAAATGCATTATTAATTAAACTACTGCTTTGATGCCTTCAGGAACGTCTACAGGCAAATGAATGAAAGAAAATACCAATATAGGTGGGTAACGCCAAAGCCCGTTCCATTTTTATGGGTTGTGAGCCGGCTTTAGAGATACCAACTGCGTCGATTTTCGAATTTTGATCTTAAAATTGTTTATTTGGTGGAAAAGGCATCCTATGGATTGTCTCTCCCACGTGGCAAAATTACTACTTGCAGAGTCCTTGTGATTTCGTTACACACACTCTTTCAAATCACTGACAATTTTCAAGAGAGCGCGAGAATTTATCAACTATCACAGAGGTCGCGTATTCATGAAGGTCGACAAGTTGTATAATTTTTTTGTAAAAACGTAGTCAATTACGTATGAAACGGATCTGTTGGCTGATTTCTAGTAGGTCCGCATTTCAGGCGGCTCATTGGAGTTCCGCTTCGCCGGCAGCAATCGAAATTTTTCTAAATCAAACAATGTAAGATGTATGGTTTTTACTTTTGATTTATTTTTTTTTTAAATAAAATGAATACTTTTTGAATCATTTTTCATTCCCATAATGTGCATCTAACATTTCAAGAACATTCATAACATATCTGGGAAGTGTGAGGGAGCTCCTGCTAAAAATATGCTTCTCTATGCATGAGAATATCCCATTAATGTTATGTTAGAAACTTGTAACCAACCCAAAAAATGTTGGGGAATGTTATAAGTACATATACTGTGTATGCAATCTATGTCAACTACACGAGTATGCAGCCAAAAATGACCTGTAAGGTCATATTTGACTTAATTGATTTACTGCTTTTTTGACATCCTTAAACTTTGCTGATGGATTTGAGTGAATAGTATTGGATAGAAATCAAAGTTTGTTTTTTAAATTGAGGATTGCATGTGCTGATAAAGGACAAAAATGATTTCATTAGACATTTTTTTCGTGGAAAATACATAAGAATCATTCATCATCAAATACAGGAAAATCTACATATTGATGATAGGGATATGTGTTATTTATTAATACCGCTTCCAAAAAAAATTAGTTATTGGAAGAATTGCCAGAAATGAAGATTTTTAGAATGGTTAATCTAGATTTACTGAAAACAATTATTATGAAATACTGTATTAGAAAAGAATTTAACCAGCATTTTATATAATATATTTGACAAGTGGATCCTCTCTGTTGACTGGTGGTTTGAAATTATTTGGAAAAGGGGCAACACCCTCCAATACTCGCCTACTGAGCGAGGCAGTGGCAAATGGTTGTACTGGAAGTTGTTGAATTCAGTATATAACTTCTGTCCGCCCAAGCCAAACAGGTAGTTATTAAAATGTATCATGTATCTGAAAAGATTGATCAAGCAGCTGGCAAGATAAAAGGAATTGTGAAGAAAACTATAAAACAGTTCACATAAAACTACATATTTATGGCAGCTTAAAAATAAGAAAACAACAGCATTAATAGAATACATTTTATTTATTCTATAGAATTTCTCATAAGACTTCCTAATATACAGGGTGTTTCATAATTATTGCGACAAAATGATAGGGGTTGTAGAGGGCATCAAAATGAACAATTTTGCCTTATAAACCCCTGTTCGAAAATATGCCGTTTGGGCTGCAGCAACAAAAAAAGATCAGTTTCTTGAAACAGCTTACCTACAGTAATTACTCAAAGTGTCCTCCACCTTGCTCAATACACAGCTGTGCACGATTGTTCAATGATCGGCGAACTCTGTGGCATACCCCCGGTATGTCCTGAACATGTGCGGACGCGGCCATCACTCTTCCCAGTAGCTCTTGTTGGTTGGGAACAGGAGTTTCGTACACTAAAGCTTTCAGATGGCTCCAGAGAAAATAATTCAGTGGGGTCAGGTCGGGTGACCGAGCAGACCAAGGCACAGGGCCACCTCGGCCTATCCACCTATTTGGAAATTTGTCGTCCAAATACTGCCGCACTTGTAAAGAAAAGTGGGCTGGAGCGCCATCGTGTTGAAACCACATGTTGGCTCTTATGTTCAGTGGCACATTTTCTAATAGTTTCGGTAGCACATGCTGTAAGAATCGACCATAAGCATCATGCCCATCCAAACGTGGTGGAAGCAAATATGGCCTGATGATATGCTCGTCCGCAATACCGCACCAGATCTTAATTGAAAACTGATGTTGGTCTCTATGGATGGCTATGGCATGAGGGTTTTCTTCATCCCAAATGTGACTGTTACGGCTATTAAAATAACCGTCCTTTGTAAAACAGGACCCGTCAGTGAACAAAACGTAGCGACCAAAGTTTGGTTGCCTCAACTCCTGTTGCAGCCACCAACGACAAAAACGTCGACGCGGCAGATAGTCTTCTGGACCCATGGCTTGGACTTTTAAAAGGTGGTATGGGTGTAGTTGCTGGTCATGGAGAACCCGCCAAACAGTAGTTTGAGACGCTCCCATATCCTGTGCAATAGCACGCACGCTTGTACGCGGATTGGCCTCTACATGATGCAGAATCGCTTCCTCAAATTCTACTGTGCGCCTCGTGAAGGGCCGCCCTGCTCCCGCGAGGTGTCTGATGCTGCCACTGACACAAAGACGTCCATGAATCCTTGCAAAAATGGCGTGATGTGGATGAGGACGTTCTGGAAACCGTTGGGCGTAGATTCGCAAGGCTCCGTTACCACCAGCTTCTCCGTAAATTAAATGCATATCCGCAAGTTCCGCATACGAATAACGCTGCATTTTAACACTAAGGTACTGTTATTTACTATCTAGTTTGACGCACCACTCAGATAATTTAAATGAATCGGTGTGGAGAATTTACGATAACAAAAATGTGAACAGAGCAGGCTTTTTTTACAAACCGGCGAGACCATGAAATGTGCTAGATGAACATTTTGCAGCTGGTGAATTTTTTGTTTCTCCTATGAGCTCTTAAGGTAAAATTAGCGGTAGTGCTCAAACGGCATATTTACGAACAGGGGTTTATAAGGCAAAATTGCATATTTTTATGCCCTCTACAACCCCTATCATTTTGTCGCAATAATTATGGAACACCCTGTATAATAAACTCACATTCTTCTTTCCATCAATAAAATCAATCATTTAAATATCTGGGTATATAGGTATGTGGATAATAAACTACTGTTTCACGAGCAATATGTATACATTATTTCAAAAATATCAAAAAAGATAAATTAGTTCTACAGGGTGACTTCGAAGTTGAGTCATTTATTTTAACAGTGAGTAGATCTGATCAAAAGAAATGTTTTTTTCCTTTACCATTTTTCTGGTAAAATTAAAGTAACAAAGTTATAGCCCTTTGGAACTTTGAGTACCGCCCTGTCTCAATAATATCATGTACTCGTGTTTGGCAACAACGGATATAATCCACCTTATCGGTTCATCGCATCGGAAACAAAAAAGCGAAAGAATTTGGAACGATGTTTATTTTATTCAGTTCAGTTATACATACAATCAGTGTCAGTCGCGTGTGAATAGTGTCTGTTGCGTGGCTCAAACGAAATAAAAAATGGCACATGTTTATGCGGATCGGTTTCCCAATCGAGTGCAACCAACCCCTCGTGCCTTTGTTAATGTAGTACAACGGGCTCGTGAATCAGGTGACTTCAGACCTCACAGGGGACCTCACGATCAAATACAGGTCCGCACTGAAATACTTGTCGGGAGGATACTTTATAAAACAAGGTAAAAAAATTTTTTTATTTTTTTTTTATTTTTACACACATTTTGGTTTATCTTCCTTCTACAATCATTATCTGAAAATTAATGACTCAACTTCAAAGTCACCCTGTATAGAGTTTCCTATAATCTTAGTATGTATTCAAAAAAAAGTGTAAAACACCATCATTCTTCCAGATATTTTATATTGTTCAACTATTTTGTTCACAGCAAATGAAAACATATTTTCAAAATTACAAATTTTACAACATAAAGCTATGGGAAATGGGAATCATTTTAAATAAAAACAAATATGCTAGGATTTAGTCTATGTTAGAAGAACTACAGTGGTTGAATGTAAAAAATTTCAAATTGAACAACCATTTATTACCACTACATTTAAAAAACATCACAAAATTAACTAGTTATTATCATAACTACGCAAATAGAGTCTATGTATTTAGGTTAGCACTCTGTCATATTGAAATACTTAAGTTACTTATGTCATGTTTTGATATATTTAAGTTTGAAAACCTATGGCTTTCAAGGTCGGGGGTATGTTGTGGCCGACTTGTTTTACTTTGTAGTTTTTAGACGTGGCAACAATGTAAGTTGAGTATGTATTCAGCATTCGCAATATTCGCATATCTAACCGCCGACGTTTATGTACGTGCTCTGGGAAAAATACAAAGCTTGTGAACAAAATCGTGTATTAAACCCCAAAACCTCAAACAAAAACCAAACATATGGTCCTGCGATATCCGGATTTGTAGTGCAGATCGGTATACCAACAAGTACACAGTGAAAACCGATCGAAAAGCGAATTATTCCAACGTTGGCGGGTGCAGTGTGTATCCATTGTGAAAACCCTGAAACCAGGCCTATGAAGCAGTGGAATAAGTATATCTAGGAGCTAGGAGCTATCAATCGAGAAAGGCTGTAAGTCAACCCTTTCAACATTTCATCCAAGTGATAAGAAAAAAAAAAGAATTCGAAGAAGCAGCGGCCGGCGCACCTCAAGAGCACGTGAAAGGCGCCTGAAACTAGAAGCTATCCTTGTCTGGCGCATGGTGAGGTGAAGCGACGACGCGGCGTAGCGGCAACGCACAGCGTGAGGCTGTGGTGAGACGGAAGCGACGTTGTCAGACGTAACCAGGAGGAAGGAATTTCAAGAAAACGGAATATATCCTGCGAGTCCTAACCTTTTTATTCCCTATTTCTGTTCCTTGAGAAATTGAGGTGGCACTTTTGATACAAAAATGAGTCTCCAACAATGGGAAAATTCTGAATTAGCAAATTTGATAAAAAAACGTGGTAATATAAAGTGTAAGCAAACATTGTTTAAAAAACGTTTTGAAGCAATAAAGTCTGAATTTAGTGATCAGTCCATACCCAATGAAATCATTTTGGAAATTCAAAGCAGGCTTGAAAACTTGACAGAATTATTTAGTGAGTTTGATGAAGTTCAAAATGTAATTGAATTAGAGTGTGATGAAGATTTAACTGGGGATCATTTAGTGTATAGAGAAGAATATGAGATGATCTATTATAAGCTAAGTGCGGAATGCAAAAAACTAATAGATGAGCACTATGCTAGAAAGGAAGAGTCGCGTTCAGTTTCGCCTGGTAGTGAAGCTGAGTCACAAATTAGTGTTAGTAGGGTTGCTCAAAATACTAGTTCATACGAAATCAAACTACCACCTATTAGTTTGCCCAAATTTAGTGGAGAATACAGGCATTGGATGGAATTCAAAGATTTTTTTGTGTCGTTAATCCATACAAAGGATAATATTCCAAATATAAATAAATTCCATTATTTGCGCTCTGCACTGGAGGGGGGAGCTGCCCAAGTGATACGTAGTATTGATTTTTGTGGTGAAAACTATGTACTGGCATGGAAAACACTACTCAGTCGCTATGATAATAAGGCAGTGCTGATACAGAACCATTTGAAAGCACTATTTACCTTAAACTGTATAACAAATGAGTCAGCAGGAGAACTGCGGAAAATGGTTGACAACATTCTCAAACACCTACAATCCCTAAGTTCGCTCAGTCTTCCTACTGAATCATGGGATGTGCTGCTTATATATATGTTTGCCCAAAAATTGGACAAAAAAACGGCCAGGCAGTGGGAGGAGAAAAAGGTTAAAGGTTCATATAACAATAACATGGACGAACAAAGTGTAGGTAGTGGTGCCAGTGAAAGTTGGAGCATGCCAACTTTGAATGATTTTTTACAGTTTTTGAGACAAAAGGCTGATTTGTTGGAAACAATTGAATTAAAAGAGCAGAAACAGAAAGGTGAGTTTCGTGAAAATAAACATAAACATGTGAATCAATCATATGCAATAACAAATCAGGCTTGTGTCTTTTGCAAAGAAGACCATTTCATTCAACACTGTAGTGAGTTTACTAAATTATCCTCAGAGGCTAAACAGAGCCATATAAAACGCCTAAATTTGTGTTTCAATTGTCTAAGAGGGGGACACAATGTAAATGTATGCCGTAGTAGTGGTTATAGAAAGTGTAAACAGAAACATAACACATTGTTGCACTATCATAAGGGTGAATCCACACAGGCTATTCAGAGTGAAACAGCGCAAACCAATAACAATACACCTGAAACGCAGGGCCCAACTGCTTCAATGACACTATCTGACTCAAAATGTGAGACAAGTTCAACGGTTCTGTTGCAAACAGCATTGGTAGAAATTCTTAATGACAGGGGGGTGCCTGCTGCAGTGTGTCGTGCTTTGTTGGACAGTGGCAGCCAAACTAATTTGATTACTAGTGAGTGTTGTGAAAAATTGGGCATTCAAAGGTTAAACTTACCTTCCGCAGTGTTAGGCGTTGGACAAAATGTATCTCATCTTAAATATCGCTGTAGTGTGAGACTAAAGTCGTGTCATAGTGATTATGAGTTACAATTACAGTGCTTAGTGATCCCAAAAATAAGTGGTGTGTGTCCTGCCAATCAAGTGAATACAGAGTCATGGCAAATCCCTAAGAATATTCGATTAGCAGATCCCAAATTTGCAGAATCGGCTGAGATTGATCTCCTCATTGGCAGTGCAGTATATTTGAACCTACTGTGCATAGGGAAAATTCGTTTAGGTGCAAATCTGCCCATTCTTCAAAAAACAGAATTGGGATGGGTTGTTGGAGGAGACGTGGTGTGTAACAGGGTAAGCTCAGCTTATCAATGCAACTTTACAGGTGGAGAAATATCAGATATACATAATCAAATTGCCAAATTTTGGGAAATCGAAGAAACTCATACACAAGACCCAGTCTGGTCTGAAGAGGACAAGCAATGTGAAGAAATCTTCAAAGCCACAACCTCCAGGAATGATGATGGAAGATTCATTGTCCAAATACCCTTCAAAAAAAACCCTGATGAGGTCCTGGGGGACTCTCTGGGTGTAGCAGAAAGGCGTTTCCTATCGTTGGAACGTAAACTATCCAAAAATCCTGCCCTTAAGCAAAAATACACCGACTTTCTCCAGGAATACTGTCATTTGGGGCATATGCAGCTGGTGCAGAATACAAGTAATGAGAAAAACGCTTATTACTTCCCTCATCACGCAGTGACGAACGAAAATAGTCCCACAACTAAGCTCCGAGTTGTGTTCGATGGTTCGAGTGAATCAGATAATGGAGTTTCTTTGAATGGCATATAACATACCGGTCCTGTATTACAAGAAGATCTTGTTGCCATATTGCTTAGATTTAGGCAGCACTCAGTGGTAATCGGAGCGGACATTGTGAAAATGTATCGGCAAATATTAATTGAATCTAGTCAACGCAGGTTCCAGCGAATCTTGTGGAGAAATGATCCCTCAGAACAGATCCGCACCTAGGAGCTGCAAACTGTGACCTACGGAACATCCTCAGCTCCATTCCTGGCCATCAGATGCTTGAAGCAACTCGCGTTTGAGAGTGAAACCTCTTCGCCGCAAGCATCCAAAGTGATAAACCATGAGTTTTACATGGATGATATGCTAACAGGAGCAAATACGGTTGAGGACGCTATAGAACTGTGTACCCAAGTGCAAGAAATACTGAGCTCAGCGTGTTTTATACTCCAAAAGTGGGCTTCAAATAAAATAGAAGTCCTACAACACTTCAGCAATTCAACTGGGAGAAATTCTATGACCTTTGGTGAAACCCAACGGACAAAAACACTTGGATTATATTGGGCATGCCAAGAAAATTGCTTGATGTTCAATATCAACACTGAATTTTCTAAGAAAGTGACTTAACGCACAATTTTATCTGAAATAGCCCAAATCTTTGACCCTTTAGGGTTGCTTGGGCCGTGTGTGATTCTAGCCAAAATTATGATGCAAAGATTATGGCTGTGCAAAATGCAGTGGGATGAATCCTTACCTGCAGACTTAGATACAAGTTGGAAACGATTTCGAGAGCAGCTTCAGCAGGTGAATTATGTGAAAATTACTCGTCACGTTTTGTGTGATAACCCAGTCAGGGTGGAAATTCATGGGTTTGCTGATGCATCATTAGAGGCTTATGGTGCATGTGTGTATGTGCGAAGTGAAGATGCTAATGGAAAAGTGTATGTGAGAGTGATGTGTTCTAAAACCAAAGTAGCACCCCTTAAAACAATTACAGTGCCCAGATTAGAATTGTGTGCGGCCTTACTGTTAGCTAATTTGGTACAGAAGGTTAAAACTTCATTAACCGTGAGAATTGATGAAACTGTGCTTTGGTCTGATTCGTCTGTGTGTTTAACATGGATCCATACACCCCCAAATATATTGCAAACTTTTGTGGGTAATCGTGTATCCCAAATTTAAGGTTTGACCCAAATCAATCAGTGGAACCATATCAGTACCAAAGATAATCCTGCGGATCTCCTATCTAGGGGACTTAGCCCCGAGCTAATTGAACCTTGTGAAGTGTGGTGGTGCGGTCCGAAGTGGTTGGGCCTTAGCAAATGCCTATGGCCTAAATCAGTTTTTAAACCTGTTATAAAGGTGCCTGAACTCAGAAAACAAGCACAAGTATTCAAAGTAGAAATTATTGAATGGTTTCCTTTTCATAGATTTTCAAGTTTTTCCAAGATGATCAGAGTGTGCGCTTGGTGTTTGCGCTTTATAAATAAGTGCCGAGAACCTCGTGTTTACAATACTTATTTAACGGTCGAGGAATTGAACAGGGCCAAGACTTGCTTGCTCAAACTGTCTCAGGAACAATCCTTTCACGAGGAACTGCGCAATTTAAAGAAAAATGGGGAATGCAAAGGTGGTAAGTTACGAAAATTTAATCCCTTCCTTGGTTCTGACAATATCCTTAGGGTCGGGGGTAGACTCCAACTTTCTGGAGCACTCTATGAGAAAAAACATCCTGCGCTTTTGTGTAGTTCTCATATATTTACAAAATTACTTTTCTCAGAACGACATGGTAGTCTTCTTCATGCAGGCCCTCAGCTTTTGCTGGCATCGCTTCGAGAAAGCTTTTGGCCAATTGGGGGGAGAAATTTAGCTCGAAAAACTGTTCGTACATGTTTAAAGTGCTTTAGGAACTCCCCAGTGCAGCAATCTCCTATTATGGGAATTCTACCACGTGAACGCGTGGTACCTGCCCCTCCTTTCTCCAGTGTAGGTGTGGATTATGGAGGACCTTTCTTAATTAAAGATCGTAAGGGCCGTGGAGCGAAAAAATCTAAGTATTACATATGTCTTTTTGTTTGTTTATATAGAGCTAGTCACTGAATTGATGACCGAAGCATATTTAGCAGCCTTCAGAAGGTTCACTGCTAGGCGAGGCAAAGCAGTAAATGTTTACTCGGATAATGGGACAAATTTTGTGGGTGCGCGCAACGAACTTAGAGAGTTGGGCCTTTATCTGAAACAAAATCAAAATTATTTGTGCGAGTCGATCGAAAATGATAATGTGTCGTGGCATTTCATCCCGGCATTAGCTCCACACTTTGGTGGAATCTGGGAAGCCGGAATTAAGTCATGAAAAACTCATTTAAAAAGAACTTTAGGTGATGCTTGTTTGACATTTGAAGGATTGTATACAGTTTTAACGGAAATCGAGGCCATCCTCAATTCTCGTCCCCTTACTCCCATTTCCAGTGATCCTAGTGACCTCACGGCCTTGACTCCCTCCCATTTTTTGATCGGCAGACCACTTACCTCATTGCCCGAACGCGACTTGATGCCCATACCAGAGAATCGTCTGTCTTACTACCAGAGGCTTCAACAATTGAAACAGCACTTTTGGACTAGGTGGTCTCTCGAATATATTTCGGAGTTGCAAGTGCGATCAAAGTGGCACAAAAACCTTGAAGTGCTTCGTCCGGGTGATCTAGTGCTTGTAAAAGATCATAACCCTCCCTCACAGTGGTCGTTGGGGAGAGTTGAACAAGTGCATCCGGGACCGGATGATGTGGCAAGGGTCGCGACCGTGCGAACCCCAAAAGGATTCTTTAAACGAGCCTTTAGCAAACTATGTGTGTTACCAATCAACTGAATTGTAAAACCATATATGGATTGTACGGTCTATGTATTTAGGTTAGCACTCTGTCATATTGAAATACTTAAGTTACTTATGTCATGTTTTGATATATTTAAGTTTGAAAACCTATGACTTTCAAGGTCGGGGGTATGTTGTGGCCGACTTGTTTTATTTTGTAGTTTTTAGACGTGGCAACAATGTAAGTTGAGTATTCAGCATTCGCATATCTAACCGCCGACGTTTATGTACGTGCTCTGGGAAAAATACAAAGCTTGTGAACAAAATCGTGTATTAAACCCCAAAACCTCAAACAAAAACCAAACATATGTTTTTATCTGCAAAACTGTAATAGTAGCATAACTAGCAGATCTGTATTTCAAAACGCAGTATTTGAATTTAGTAAATTGAATAATTATTATATTAAACAGTTTTCGAATTTAATAATGTTCAAGGTGAAATTAAACAATCAATTTATGAGTAGTCAAAATGCATAGTGATGTAATTTTAATAGATAAGAATGTAGAATTACAGAAAATGGATTCAAAAAAATGTGTAAACGGATAATTATACAGAATTGATATTAATTACATGGTGCAATGATGCAATTTTATTTTCTAACATAAGTGTATGGATGCCAAATTATGTTTTGTGGCTTTTAGAAAGTGAGGTGTAGGCTATGAAATTTTTACTACAATTTGATGACAACAATGATAAGTTCAAATTGGTTGGAGTGTTTCATTTAAAAAACGCGTTTGTAGGGAATTAAATTCATCACGTTTCTTTTATAAACCTTGTCATACAGTGAATATGTCAAGAAAATTAAGGGTAAATATGACAAGAAAATTAAGGGTAAAGTTAGATTTAAGGTCATTTTCGTTTATAATGGTTAAACTAACAGCTCAAGCGCTTAAACGATTCTTATCCATTTATGTAAAGAATTGAGTGATTCTTCAAGTGTATATTTTCGGATACTTTATGATGTCAATGCAAGTCGCTCACTTGCACCAGTCTCTTTGTTGGCTATTTTGTCTCGGTACACTCAGCAACCGTTGCAACGATTTTAGTGGAAAGGGAGTAATGTAATAAACTAGTATTATCTACTACATCTCCTCCTCCAGTAAAATCGGTGAAATTAGTCAGTGACAAAATCGTCAATACACCGACTGATGGAAGTGAGTGACTTGATCTTCATAATGAAAAAAATCAGAAATTATCAAAAAATATTAATTTTCCATGTTTGCACGTGGTAGTATTCTTGGTCATGGGTAATGATTACGCAGTCATTTCATGCGAAATAATGTTACATGCCGATTAAGTGGACCACGTACATATGTAGCGCCAGGACTTTGTCGTGCGGCTGCTCTGATAAAATTTTCAAAATTCCCTCCTTATACTTTAAGAACCACCAAAATGTCGAAAAAACGTAGGTGATCTTTTTTGTACCAAATTTTATTATTTACAAAACATGCCAGTTAGGTTCTTAGTTTAGCCATTATAACCAAAAATATCATTACATGTACCTTTACCCTTAATTATCTGGTAACCTGTTCACCAATACAAGTTTTTTAAAATCAAAATGATGGACCATTTAATTAGCCCCAAAATCGTTTCTATATTACCTTTTTACATAGGATCGATTGTCTTCGATATTTTCAATTAAACGCGTTTATCAAAATGACGGCAAATACTCCAGCCCTGTTATGATGCCAATTTCAACTTGTCATAAGGAAAGCAATAGTGCAACGATATCACTAAAAAGTTACCGTCGCCCAAACTGTAAAATTTCCTTATACATAATCTCCCTATTTAATGCCAAAGACTGTCAAAACATTAACAACTTCATGTTCCCCAAAACAGTAAATGACTTTCCTGGAAAAACGTTTAGCAAATCGTCGATGAAACCAGAAAACCGTGTCCATTTTTATCAAAATCGAGGTTTTAGCACCATCTGTTGGCGAACGTCGATTGCTATCGGCAGTAAAAGCCGTGTATCTCCTAACGTAATTTAAATGGAGCAAATAGCGCGATTAGGAATCTGTGTAACTCCATACTGCTCAGAAACGGCGCGAAAATTGTGTATCTCCATCTGTCCCTATAGTGTAGTACAGAGTTATGTTGACGTCGTCTAAAAGTGCTCACTTCTTACAAAATAGTCCATAAATATTGATGTTGTGGTTACATGCTACAAGGTAAGTTCTCAATCATGCGTTTTTATACCACAATTAGTTCAATTGGATAAATATTCCTTAGTTTAAGACATCATATTTTTGGATCTGGAGATACACAATTTTCTGTGAATAAAAACTAACGTATTATTGGAGATACATGTTATGCAAACATTTAAAAATCAAGAAATTTCTCTTGTTGCAGAATGTCACGTGGATTAAAAATTCTTGTAATGTTGAATCTGGATGTCCCGATGGCTGCCATTTTACCAGAAAATAATACAAACGTTGTTGGAAATAAAATTGCTTTCGAATCCTCTAGTCCTACTACTAAATCAGGACATGGCACAACTTTGAACAGACATTTCTGATGTATTAACTGAGGCAATTAACAACGGCATCATATTTGACTGCAGTCAAGTGGCTGCTAGCCAATCTTATTCACAAGATAACGATTTGTTTCCAAGTTACCATAATGTGGATGAAAGCTTATTGGAAAGTAGTTTAAGACCTGCTGATGATGAAGCACAAAGTTTTGATCAGTTGTTGAATGAAGACCGTGCTAATATCGCCATATCTATTGAGAGTGATTCAGAAAATATAAATTATTTGAATACATCGTGTGGATCTATTGAAGGACAACTACATACAAATGATCAGCTTAGTGATGCTAAGTCACAATCTAAATCGAAAAAACGTAAGCTCCCAAATGGCAGGAGGGATGCCTCTTATGAGCACAATAAGGTCCAAAGACAGCTAGGATTGCCATATAAAGGTAAAAAAAAGACTGCCAACAAATGGGATTATGAAATAAATAAGCCGGGTAAATTTTTATCAGATCCTTGCAACTGCAAGTTGTCTGATAAAAAGACTAAATTGGAGTGCCGAAAGCTGTCAGAAAAAGAAAGAAAATCACTTTTCAAGTCCTTTTGGAAAAAAACCTGGCCAGAAAAAAGACAGTACGTTAAATGTTCGGCAAAACTACACCAAGTCAAACGCCGATCAGTCGCGGAGGAATTTTTCGATCACCTATCACCTAGAAATTAATTTTGAATCGTACCGAGTTTGCAAGAAAATGTATAATAACACCCTTGGACTTAGAGAAAACTGCGTGCTTTCCTGGATAAAGGTTGACCTAGGTGGCATAGCTGATGATGAAGTACCACAGTCTTTAAGGCCCGACTTCACCAAGCGAGAGCTGTCGGCGGGATAGCTACCGGGCCGACAGCTTACCGCCTGATTCTTGTCGGAGCGGTAAGGTTCGTGCGTTTCACCACGCATCTTCGGGTTGCCGGGGCGGCAGCGAACCGGCCGGTATCTATCGGTGCAGCGTAGACATTTAGCGCATAATTCTAGTGTGCCGTGCCTGCGTCCCAACGAGTTCCGTGTTCCGTGGTTGTAAATAATATGTTTGTAAAGTAAACAAACAGCATCATGGCGAGCAAGAAGGGCGGCATCAACAGGTCTAAAAATTTTACTGCTGGTGAGCGGTCACTGTTCGTGGACGTTATCTTACCCAAATTTAAAAAAGTCATTGAAAACAAGAAGACCGACGCAGTGACAAGAAAGGAAAAGGCTGACGCTTGGACTGCTTTGACGGCGGAGTTCAACTCGCTGTCAGCAGTACACCACCGCTCGGAAACCAGTTTAAAAAACTTGTGGGACACCTTAAAGAAGAATGCGAGGAAGGCCAGAAGCTCTCACAGGGTTGAATCGTTCAAAACTTGTTCGTATATATATATATATATTCAGTATAGTATTTTTCACGAGTAATCAGAATGTCAACCACGACAGCTAATTGCTTAGTTGTATTTCTAAATTCTCCATAGTTCTAGTACACTACAGATTGATTTTGCAATTTACATTTGTTATTATTGCTTTTATTAAGAAACGTTAGTAGTAGAGTAAGGGTCACTTGAGCGTGGGAAAATTTTGCAGACCGTGGGAAAAAGCGGTATCCTTTGATGTTTGGGCGGCATCCTTTGATGCGTGGGTGGTATGTGCGATATGGGAAATGATGAAACCTATGATATACGGACTTGAGTGTGGGAAAATTTTGCGGACCGTGGGAAAATTATGTGGACCGTGGGAAAAGATGGCATCCTTTGATGCCTGGGCGGCATGCTTTGATGCGTGGGCGGCATCCTTTGATGTGTGGGTGATTTATGGATTCTGGTAATTTATGGATTCTGGTGATTTATTGATTCTGGCGATTTATTGATTCTGATGATTTATTGATTCTGGGGAAAGAGGCAGCATCCTTGCTTGTGTGAAGGGTCATTGATCTTATACTTGCTGGTAGGTACAATGAATGAATAGTTATTGCTAATATACCTGAAACAGAAAAAACAGCAGCCGGCATATGTTTCGAACTCGGAATCTCTTGCGTGCAAAGCCAGCACTCTACCACTGAGCTAGAACGAATCGCTGCAAATGATTTACTGAAGGCTGATAAGTGCCAAGGCACACGCATCGTACCAGTGACGTAATAAGTAATTGCATCTCGCAAACAGATGCTACGGATGAAATGTACCTGAAATAGAAAAACAGTGGACGGCGTGTGTTTGGAACTCGGGACCTCTTGCGTGCAAAGCCAACGCTCTACCACTTAGCTAGAACGAGTCGTTGCAAATGTTTTACTGAATGCTGTTGAGTATCGATCCGCCGCACCTGCATCGTACCAGTGTCCACAAAAGTAGATAGTGGTTCACTGTGGTCGACCTTATCGGTGTTGTTGTGTTCGCGTACGGTTGTGATAATGATAGTAAGGTGTAGTGTACAGGGGGGGGGGGTCAAGAATGTTTTATACAGGGGGTGAGTCAAACGTGCGTGACATACGTCATTTATGCCGACATCCAGAGTAGGTACTCTCCCTCAGTGAGGTACACCCTTTCAACTACACTTGCTTGTGGTCGATGAGTAGGTGCTGTAATGATTAATTTTGTACTCTTCCATCAACTTCGTAAAATCACTATTGTAGAATTCTTTACCCAAGTCTGTTTATAATTTTTTTGGAATTGACTTCATGTGCGACAGAATCGCCCTCATTGCAGTTGTAACATCTTTTTCCGGTTTTTCGTTTGACTGGTTCTGCCCACACAAATTTACTAAAAACGTTGATGACAATTAAAATATATCGGAATCCTTTGTTCACTTTCTGATACGGAAGCATTTCCACCAAATCTGCCTGCAGGAGATCGTTGACCCCCTTCACAATAACGCGCCGACGTCTATAATTTCGGCGAGCTGTTTTATGAAGTTCTTCAACAACCTGCTTTTTAAAGTCCATCATTGTTGTATCAATGGACAGCGCATTACAATATTTGCTATAAGCTGCTCTGGTCTGGGTTCTTTAGATGTGAAGAAATGGAGAATATCACCTTTCGTGAGAGGTGTGTTGTCGGTGAGACTATTTAAACCAATTGTCACTCTTAATTTTGGCGGAACATTTATACTATCAACTATCCCAGTCACATGAACGATGTAGTCCTTGCTTTTGTCTTTAAATGTGTAAAACTGCTCGCTGGATGTGGAGGAATAAATGGGTACCACACATACGCTAGATAGGTTGGATCTTAGAAAAGTACTGAAGATTGCAGCAGTGTCCGTCTTCTTTGAGCGGAGCATCTGTCTTCCAAATTTATCAATTGGCATCTTGATCCTACAACTGCAGCAATGTAAATAAAGTAATATTACGTTACAAATTCATTTTATAATTTTTAATTCACATAACTCCTCAATTATAGACATAATCTCGTTACGATGTCCATTATTACCAGCATACTGTGAAGCTAACAACAAACGTAAACGAGCAACCAATTCATTTGGATCATCAAAATAGATGTAGTCGATTGGTTTATTTGATAAGTGGAGCATTTCTTGACCTGTTTGTTTGAATGAGTGTGTTCGTCGTAACTGACTGTTAGGAGGTGGAGGTTTCTCAAAGGAGCCGGACCTGAGTATGCGCTGCTGCTTTAGAATGTTATGGTCGAATTATATTTCGATATTTGTAGGACGTACTACCATGTATTTGAGTATCAGGTTCAAAATTTCTGCGATATGCGTTTGTGCGACGTAGCATATCCATATACTGATCTAGATCACTCTGCTTATAACCAATTGGTTCTTTTTTGAAAAGCAGTTCATATAATCCAGGTGTGCCAGGATATGTTACATTTTCCACCACGATATTTGCTCCGTCTAGCGTAACCGGACTTTTACCGAGTTGAAACTTGTCAGAAACAATATCATGTGTTAATCCATAATAACGATCAAACTCGCGCTCGTTCCCACGAATTGACTCATCAACATATTTTCGAGGTACAGGGTGAAAGCCTTCAAGATACTCTTGATATGCAGGTGTATCAATTAGTTGGTGGAATTCTTGCGCCACTCGAGCCACGCTTTCATTGATTTGCTGGTTTTCTGTCTCAAACACCGTAGCATTTGGAGTAAGTTCTTCAACCGTAGATACATCTTGACTGCGATGTGGCTCCGGGAGGTTTGAATATGCATCCTCGAGAAAGCTGTAGTTGACAGGTGGTAAATATCGCTGGTATAAATTTTCTGACAATTCTTTATTGAATGATTGTCGTTTCTTCGGTGTGGATGTCACTGATGGGGGTGTAGATTGTTCTTCTTTGATCTGCAATTCTTGTTTAAGTCCTTCAACTTTTGATAAGAGTTTTTGAAACGGTTCTGAGATCGGCTTAAACTGTTGCTGTAATTCCCTTTCCGTTGCTGCAATATCTGATTTAACTGTGAGATACTTTTGTTTAACCGCTTTCCTGGTTTTGACTAGTTCTTTGGCCAGTTTTTGATCCATCTGACTACCTGCGATGTTATATAAGTACTACCCTAAGATTTGCACAGAGTATAGTTATATATATATTACTGTTACAAATTTATGTTGCTGCTAAAACACTTTCTATACCTGCCTCCCTGTCTTGGAGAATCTTTATCAACCACTACAAAGCTATGTGGTTTTTGCCAACACAAACTGCACAAGCTTTTAAATTCGTTGAAAGACATGTCTAGGCTGATATGATCATCATAGATATGTTTCAGATTCAAATTGTCTTGAGGAAATAGTATGAGTAGGTTTATGTTATCCCTTAAGTTATGTTTGGGTGCGGCAGTATGCGTTTGACAAATATAGAAACAATCTGTATTACGATGTCTTCAAAACTGAAATATTGTCTTATTATATCCTGATTACATGATGAAACGTCGTCAAAAATTATTACGGAGTTTGGTTTAATGTTTTCTTATGTCGCAATGTTTTCATCTTCACTGTATTCATAATACCCTATTTCGCGAAGCGGTGTTAGTAGTCCATCAAAATTCGTCACAGGTACTTGTACGGCTGATGGTTCGATCTTCATTCTGATAGCCTATAAATTGTACTGACATCAATACTTCTAGCACAGTCTACTATATATCTGAGAACCGTTACTTGATAGAAGCATATAAAATGACTGCTTGTCGTGCGAGGAGAAACAGTCACAAACCGACCGTTACAGTGCGTGGTACGGGTTTCATAAATAAACTTATCGATAAACTACCACTTGAATTGCACATCCCGGGGATATAATTTCTGTGGACCTGGAACAAATTTAAAGCAACGCATTCAGAGGAATATACAGGAATTAATCGCTTAGACGAGGCCTGTAAGCAGCACGATCTTGTTTACGCTACCTCCAAACAAAGTGACATTCGTCGTAAAGCCGATAACTTCTTAATTGATCACGCCCTCAAGCGGGTTGCTGCATCGGATTCATCGCTTGGTGAAAAAGTAGCTGCACTGGGTGTCTCAGCTGTCATGAAGATGAAGCAGAAATTGGGTAGTGGCATGAGTCGAAAAAAGTTTTCTTCTCGTATTCGCAAGCCACAACGCATTTTAGGATTGCGAAAAAAAGTAATAAGCGGACAAGGTCTCCGTAAAAAAAACGACGCATCACATAAAAGTCGAGACTTTTACCGATACCTAAAAAAGGGCGATTCTTACCTATCCTCCTTCCCCTACTTGGTGCGCTAGGTGCACTTGGGGGTGGAGCGTCGTCAATTGCCAAAGCAGTCTCGGATGCGAAAACCAATCAGGCTCAGCTGACTGAACAAAAACGTCACAACCTAGCGTTAGAACAATCTAAACAAGGAAAAGGGTTATATTTGGCACCTTATTAAAAACCGCTAAAAAACTCCCTCGTCATGCTCTTACTAATATAGAGTTACTTCAATTGGCTAAACAACTGATAATTCCAAAATTTAGCGGAGTTTTCATGAGAGATGATTTAACGCATCGAATTAGAGCTAAAAAATGCGGTATTATTAATTTAGATAATTCATCAGGTGTTGGATCCCACTGGACTGCATACGTAAAAAACAACAATCATGTCACATACTTTGATTCATTATGGTAATTTACGCCCTCCCATAGAAGCTGTGCATTATTTTCGCAGCAATCATGATGTCTCTGATATTCAATACAATTATGAGTCCATTCAATCATTCAACTCACATAATTGTGGTCAGCTGTGTTTGCGTTTCCTATATAAAGCTAGTGCAAGGTTCAATCAATGAATATTATCGTCCACCTTTCAACGCATACATCATGTCGATGACATTTACCCTTTCTGACAATTCTTCTACGCTTCAAGCTGACTTCAATCCTCCAATATATCTTTCAGATGATGATGCGTATGAATTTGGGTTGTGTGACTTTGAATCCTTCAATGTCATTCCTAATGTTGATGCTGCTTCCAACAATACTTTTGTATATTCTACATCTTCAATTGCCAGTGATCGCCACTCGTTTAAACTTCCTATCGGTTCCTATGAAATTTCGGAGTTGGCTACCGCCTTACAACAAAAACTTCCATCAGGACTGCAAATTAGTCTTACTGCCAACATAACTTCATCCACCGTTTCTGTACAAGCCAATTGTGACATCGATTTTTCTTCAAAAAATACTATTGGACGGATGTTGGGCTTTAAACTCCGAATTTTGCAAAAAAATATACTGCATGAGTCCGATTTCGCAATAGGTCACTCGAAAACTCAAGGTCACACTTCAAGTTTACTCGGCAATTCAAGGTCACGTTTCAAGGTCACATTTCAAGGTTGGCACCAAAATTCAGCTCTCAAGGACGTTTGGCACCGAAGGTCGGCGCTCGGTATGTTGAAACGTGACCTTGAATTGCCGAGTAAACTTGAAGTTTGACCTTGAGTTTTCGAGTGACCTTGAAATGAGACCTTGAAGTGTGACCTTGAAATGTAACCTTGAGTTTCCGAGTGACCTTGAAGTATGGCCTTGAGCATATATGCCCTCGAGCACTCTCGACCTTGAGTGGGTGTGACCTTGTAGGAGTGAACGACCTTGAGATGTAGAAGGGATGACCTTGGAAATATGTGCTTAAATTGTGGAACGCGCGGAAAGAAGTCAGTTGTTAGCAAACAGTGTGTAAGAAGCAATGAGTCTACAGAAATTTAAGTTGCCTACGGTGTGGGAAGGAAAGCCGGTGGCGGTGGTAAGACCGTTTAAAATAAAGTCTTCCCATCAAGAAGAATAAAATTGGGATGATGATCGATGGCTCATGGATACCACACCACCTCACCAGCGGACGGAATCCAGGACGCCCATGGACACTACACCGGTTCGGCGGGATGGATTCCGAAGATATGGACCCAGGAACCCTGCTCTGGAAGTGCCAATGGAAGAAAATTGGGATGATGATCTACCTTCTGAAACGGGATCCAGGACGCCCATTGACACTACACCGGTTCGGCGGGATGGATTCCGAAGATATGGACCCAGGAACCCTGCTCCGGAAGTACCTACCAACGGAAGAAAATTGGGGTGATGATCCACCTTCTGAAACTTACATCCCTAATGTAGAAAATAGACCCATTATTAGGGATGTACCTCCAGGCATGTCGCGTAATGCGAGACTGAGATGGAGGCTGCAGGAAAGAATTAGAATCCGCCAACTGCAGTAGCAATGAAGGAAGCAGTGGTGCAGAGAGTGTATATATTGTTAGCAGACGGAAGCATAGTTGAAGAGGGTGGAAACAATGTTGGCAGAAGACAAAAGCAGTGGGGCGGCCAAGGAGTGCACCTACAAAAGTAATAAATGCAAAAAAGGTGACCATCTCAATATAATTCCAAAGACCGTATCTTTCAACGAAACCAAAAACAAAGTATATACCATGTATGCATGGCAATATGCGTACAGAGAAGCACGAAGAAGTAGCTGGGAGGTAGCAGATAGATGTATGTTAGGTTTCGAAGGCGAGTGCAACTAGTCGAAGAAGTGCTAAAAAAAGTACGTGACACTAGATTATAGACAAAAAGTGTTTACAGAAAGGTTTGAAAATGTTAATTAGTGAAGTGAAGGTATGTCTGTGATATGCATAAGATTAGTATGAAGTTAGGTTTTGTAAGTTTTAACTGTAAAATAAAATTGTGATGTAATATTAAGAAAAAAGGAAAAACCCGCGCTTAAAATAGTGAAGTTTGGAGTGCACGTATTGTAATCGCAATTAATAGAAACAAACGATTCAATGTCGATGCAGTGTGATTGTACAAATGAAAAGATGTTCTGTAATTTATGTAAATATTCCTGTAAGTACATATCGATAACCATTTACATGCTGTTTCCTGACAACTCATTGAATAAAAAAAGCTAATATGTTTTAATAATTGTTTTATTTAAAAAAAAAATTATGACATGATAAAGTTCTTATACAAATAACATACGTTGGATAGTGCACACATGGTGATAGGCCTGGAGTGAGAGAAACATACAGTGCTAGCGGGTTCTAAGCGAGGCTGTTCGACAAATTCGATGACGGGTTTGCGGGAAAACCGTCTCAAGTAGTTTGCTTTTTCGAGTCCTTTGATGAAAATTCGAACAGCATGCTTCGTTAAGTCATTCATAATTTTGGGAAAGGTATGTAATGGCGAAAACCAGAGTTCCAATTTATACAGTGATGATTCTGCATCAACCAAGTAGCTTGTGTTTGTAAGTCCGGTGGGAGCAGATCCAGTGCAAAAAGGGGGCTTGAAGACATAGTGACATATTTGTTGTCCATCATACCCACCAAGTTCTTTAACATTGAATTTATTATGTTCGATGATGAATCCTTGCACATCCAAAACAAGATTTATATTCGCAAATCAGCAAACTGATGGAAAACACACTGTTGCAAGCAATATGATTCAATGTCTTGTCTTAACTGTTTAAGTTTGGAGGCGTATCGCTCAAGAGCTTTGTAGTAAATGAGCTTCATGATAAAACTGACCAGGAAATGTAGGGAATGAGGTTTTTATAGACTCATAAGTTTAATGTTGTTTAACGATTTTTGTCAATGGGTTGTAATAAAAAAGACGATCGTAGAGAATAAGGCAATAAGCGGATGTGTTTGGCGGTATATTTTCACTTGTTTCAAATTCTACTCTCATTACAACCGAACCGGTTTGAATACTTTCCTTCTGCTTAGAACAGTCGATATGTGAGATGGGTGCCAAACTTTTAAAGTTATCAGGGGTAAACAATGGTTCGTTTTCGAATTCATAATATGAATGACGAAATTTTGAAAACATGTCATACAAGGCAGCATATTTGTTATTGAGGAAGTCCAGATAGAGATCATTATAAGGAAATCGTTCTGAATTTAAAAACACTCAAACATTGGTTAGCTTGCAGTGATCGAACGTAGACATATTTGACTGTAGTTGGTTTTTCTTATCTGTCTGAAAAGCGAGTATCACATGCCTCGGTGTTTCTAGCTTCGTAGTTGTTTTCACTGGCCACGTATGTCTAGTCGTAGCGGGAATGGAGGGGTATTCAACGAGTTCCCAACTCCGGAAGTACAGTGGAATATCAATATTTTTGTTAACAAGTTTTGTCAAGGCCAATTGTTGAGGAATGTCGTCGGAAACATGAGGGACTCGCCACTGTATTTTTTCAATAGTAATTTTGGGTGTTTCGGCGGTAGCGACCTTAATTGCATCAATATCATCATTACTTCGTATGAGTACCAATTCGTGTTTCATATTCAATATAATTTTGCGGTAGTCTTCAAAAAAGCCCATCCATATGCTTAGAGGAATGCATACGTTTAATTTACCGGTTGATAAAAAGTGCGATTCTTTGGGATACCAACCAGCATTTTGTAATTTAGTACTTTCATTTTGATTGTAAGAAAGATAACCTTTCAATGTTGAAGTGAGTCCGATGTTTCGAACAGAATCAACAACAACACCATTCAACTCATATCGAATTTCTCGGAACAAAAAGCTAAATGCGTTATTGACAAATTTAAAGTTTTCAGCTGGAGAACCATCAGCTTCAGTGTTTCTTCAAGGTAAAGATAGCTTTGGGACGGTAAAGTGAAGGTATCCAATTCTTGAATAGCAATTCTGATTTCATCATTATAATCAAAATTAGCATTAATGTACGGTTGATAGGTGTGATACTCCATTTCAGTAATAGAGGTGTCAAGTAATGGCTGTTCTGTCACGTTCAAAATGCTCATGTTAGATTAATTGAAATCGCAACGACTTTAAAAACTGAGGATTATCAATCGTTAGACAACGTCTATAATTTGGACGAGGTGATGGTACGTTGGTTGGTGGAGTACTAACAGTAGAAACTCTGCGAATCTTGTTTTCATAGGTTCGATTGGAAAGCACCCAATGTGGAATACTGTATCTAATACCCATTATGTATTTTGCGCAAGTGTAAACGTATGGTAATGGTTTCGTTTCTAAAGATTACAAGATCGTTGTTTTGATCAAGTACTTTAACAGTCAAGGTGTTGATCGTACTAACACTCACAGGAAAATAAATTATGTTTTGCGGTGCTTCCACTATTTTATACCCAGCCGGAACAGTTGGGAAAATTGATGGATGATGTGACTGGGTTGTCCGTTTCTGAAAGAACCTGCAGCTATGCTACGCTCGATATAGAGTGCATTTACTTTTAATATTTCTATTGCGAAATCGGACTCATGCAGTATATTTTTTTGCAAAATTCGGAGTTTAAAGCCCAACATCCGTCCAATAGTATTTTTTGAAGAAAAATCGATGTCACAATTGGCTTGTACAGAAACGGTGGATGAAGTTATGTTGGCAGTAAGACTAATTTGCAGTCCTGATGGAAGTTTTTGTTGTAAGGCGGTAGCCAACTCCGAAATTTCATAGGAACCGATAGGAAGTTTAAACGAGTGGCGATCACTGGCAATTGAAGATGTAGAATATACAAAAGTATTGTTGGAAGCATCAACATTAGGAATGACATTGAAGGATTCAAAGTCACACAACCCAAATTCATACGCATCATCATCTGAAAGATATATTGGAGGATTGAAGTCAGCTTGAAGCGTAGAAGAATTGTCAGAAAGGGTAAATGTCATCGACATGATGTATGCGTTGAAAGGTGGACGATAATATTCATTGATTGAACCTTGCACTAGCTTTATATAGGAAACGCAAACACAGCTGACCACAATTATGTGAGTTGAATGATTGAATGGACTCATAATTGTATTGAATATCAGAGACATCATGATTGCTGCGAAAATAATGCACAGCTTCTATGGGAGGGCGTAAATTACCATAATGAATCAAAGTATGTGACATGATTGTTGTTTTTTACGTATGCAGTCCAGTGGGATCCAACACCTGATGAATTATCTAAATTAATAATACCGCATTTTTTAGCTCTAATTCGATGCGTTAAATCATCTCTCATGAAAACTCCGCTAAATTTTGGAATTATCAGTTGTTTAGCCAATTGAAGTAACTCTATATTAGTAAGAGCATGACGAGGGAGTTTTTTAGCGGTTTTTTATAAGGTGCCAAATATAACCCTTTTCCTTGTTTAGATTGTTCTAACGCTAGGTTGTGACGTTTTTGTTCAGTCAGCTGAGCCTGATTGGTTTTCGCATCCGAGACTGCTTTGGCAATTGACGACGCTCCACCCCCAAGTGCACCTAGCGCACCAAGTAGGGGAAGGAGGATAGGTAAGAATCGCCCTTTTTTAGGTATCGGTAAAAGTCTCGACTTTTATGTGATGCGTCGTTTTTTTTACGGAGACCTTGTCCGCTTATTACTTTTTATCGCAATCCTAAAATGCGTTGTGGCTTGCGAATACGAGAAGAAAACTTTTTTCGACTCATGCCACTACCCAATTTCTGCTTCATCTTCATGACAGCTGAGACACCCAGTGCAGCTACTTTTTCACCAAGCGATGAATCCGATGCAGCAACCCGCTTGAGGGCGTGATCAATTAAGAAGTTATCGGCTTTACGACGAATGTCACTTTGTTTGGAGGTAGCGTAAACAAGATCGTGCTGCTTACAGGCCTCGTCTAAGCGATTAATTCCTGTATATTCCTCTGAATGCGTTGCTTTAAATTTGTTCCAGGTCCACAGAAATTATATCACCGGGATGTGCAATTCAAGTGGTAGTTTATCGATAAGTTTATTTATGAAACCCGTACCACGCACTGTAACGGTCAGTTTGTGACTGTTTCTCCTCGCACGACAAGCAGTCATTTTATATGCTCCTATCAAGTAACGGTTCTCAGATATATAGTAGACTGTGCTAGAAGTATTGATGTCAGTACAATTTATAGGCTATCAGAATGAAGATCGAACCATCAGCCGTACAAGTACCTGTGACGAATTTTGATGGACTTGCACAGGAAGGGGCGCTTAGAAAACATGGTAACCTGTTCAATGGTACGTCTAAGCGCGCGTTAGTTTTAGGCCCAAGCGGATCTGGAAAAACTAATGTAATGATCAGTTTGTTAACACATCCTAATGGATTGAGATTAGAGAACGTTTATCTGTACTGCAAGTCGCTGTACCAACCCAAGTACAAATATTTACGAGAACTAATAACACCGCTTCGCGAAATAGGGTATTATGAATACAGTGAAGATGAAAACATTGCGACATAAGAAAACATTAAACCAAACTCCGTAATAATTTTTGACGACGTTTCATCATGTAATCAGGATATAATAAGACAATATTTCAGTTTTGAAGACATCGTAATACAGATTGTTTCTATATTTGTCAAACGTATACTGCCGCACCCAAACATAACTTAAGGGATAACATAAACCTACTCATACTATTTCTTCAAGACAATTTGAATCTGAAACATATCTATGATGATCATATCAGCCTAGACATGTCTTTCAACGAATTTAAAAGCTTGTGCAGTTTGTGTTGGCAAAAACCACATAGCTTTGTAGTGGTTGATAAAGATTCTCCAAGACAGGGAGGCAGGTATAGAAAGTGTTTTAGCAGCAACATAAATTTGTAACAGTAATATATATATAACTATACTCTGTGCAAATCTTAGGGTAGTACTTATATAACATCGCAGGTAGTCAGATGGATCAAAAACTGGCCAAAGAACTAGTCAAAAC
The DNA here is from genome assembly GCA_963669975.1 of Acanthoscelides obtectus. Taxonomy (NCBI): domain Eukaryota; kingdom Metazoa; phylum Arthropoda; class Insecta; order Coleoptera; family Chrysomelidae; genus Acanthoscelides; species Acanthoscelides obtectus. Next base: position 71,954,307 of record CAVLJG010000003.1, read on the forward strand.
CAGGAAAGCGGTTAAACAAAAGTATCTCACAGTTAAATCAGATATTGCAGCAACGGAAAGGGAATTACAGCAACAGTTTAAGCCGATCTCAGAACCGTTTCAAAAACTCTTATCAAAAGTTGAAGGACTTAAACAAGAATTGCAGATCAAAGAAGAACAATCTACACCCCCATCAGTGACATCCACACCGAAGAAACGACAATCATTCAATAAAGAATTGTCAGAAAATTTATACCAGCGATATTTACCACCTGTCAACTACAGCTTTCTCGAGGATGCATATTCAAACCTCCCGGAGCCACATCGCAGTCAAGATGTATCTACGGTTGAAGAACTTACTCCAAATGCTACGGTGTTTGAGACAGAAAACCAGCAAATCAATGAAAGCGTGGCTCGAGTGGCGCAAGAATTCCACCAACTAATTGATACACCTGCATATCAAGAGTATCTTGAAGGCTTTCACCCTGTACCTCGAAAATATGTTGAAAAGTCAATTCGTGGGAACGAGCGCGAGTTTGATCGTTATTATGGATTAACACATGATATTGTTTCTGACAAGTTTCAACTCGGTAAAAGTCCGGTTACGCTAGACGGAGCAAATATCGTGGTGGAAAATGTAACATATCCTGGCACACCTGGATTATATGAACTGCTTTTCAAAAAAGTACCAATTGGTTATAAGCAGAGTGATCTAGATCAGTATATGGATATGCTACGTCGCACAAACGCATATCGCAGAAATTTTGAACCTGATACTCAAATACATGGTAGTACGTCCTACAAATATCGAAATATAATTCGACCATAACATTCTAAAGCAGCAGCGCATACTCAGGTCCGGCTCCTTTGAGAAACCTCCACCTCCTAACAGTCAGTTACGACGAACACACTCATTCAAACAAACAGGTCAAGAAATGCTCCACTTATCAAATAAACCAATCGACTACATCTATTTTGATGATCCAAATGAATTGGTTGCTCGTTTACGTTTGTTGTTAGCTTCACAGTATGCTGGTAATAATGGACATCGTAACGAGATTATGTCTATAATTGAGGAGTTATGTGAATTAAAAATTATAAAATGAATTTGTAACGTAATATTACTTTATTTACATTGCTGCAGTTGTAGGATCAAGATGCCAATTGATAAATTTGGAAGACATATGCTCCGCTCAAAGAAGACGGACACTGCTGCAATCTTCAGTACTTTTCTAAGATCCAACCTATCTAGCGTATGTGTGGTACCCATTTATTCCTCCACATCCAGCGAGCAGTTTTACACATTTAACGACAAAAGCAAGGACTATATCGTTCATGTGACTGGGATAGTTGATAGTATAAATGTTCCGCCAAAATTAAGAGTGACAATTGGTTTAAATAGTCTCACCGACAACACACCTCTCACGAAAGGTGATATTCTCCATTTCTTCACATCTAAAGAACCCAGACCAGAGCAGCTTATAGCAAATATTGTAATGCGCTGTCCATTGATACAACAATGATGGACTTTAAAAAGCAGGTTGTTGAAGAACTTCATAAAACAGCTCGCCGAAATTATAGACGTCGGCGCGTTATTGTGAAGGGGGTCAACGATCTCCTGCAGGCAGATTTGGTGGAAATGCTTCCGTATCAGAAAGTGAACAAAGGATTCCGATATATTTTAATTGTCATCAACGTTTTTAGTAAATTTGTGTGGGCAGAACCAGTCAAACGAAAAACCGGAAAAAGATGTTACAACTGCAATGAGGGCGATTCTGTCGCACATGAAGTCAATTACAAAAAAATTACAAACAGACTTGGGTAAAGAATTCTACAATAGTGATTTTACGAAGTTGATGGAAGAGTACAAAATTAATCATTACAGCACCTACTCATCGACCACAAGCAAGTGTAGTTGAAAGGGTGTACCTCACTGAGGGAGAGTACCTACTCTGGATGTCGGCATAAATGACGTATGTCACGCACGTTTGACTCACCCCCTGTATAAAACATTCTTGACCCCCCCCCCTGTACACTACACCTTACTATCATTATCACAACCGTACGCGAACACAACAACACCGATAAGGTCGACCACAGTGAACCACTATCTACTTTTGTGGACACTGGTACGATGCAGGTGCGGCGGATCGATACTCAACAGCATTCAGTAAAACATTTGCAACGACTCGTTCTAGCTAAGTGGTAGAGCGTTGGCTTTGCACGCAAGAGGTCCCGAGTTCCAAACACACGCCGTCCACTGTTTTTCTATTTCAGGTACATTTCATCCGTAGCATCTGTTTGCGAGATGCAATTACTTATTACGTCACTGGTACGATGCGTGTGCCTTGGCACTTATCAGCCTTCAGTAAATCATTTACAGCGATTCGTTCTAGCTCAGTGGTAGAGTGCTGGCTTTGCACGCAAGAGATTCCGAGTTCGAAACATATGCCGGCTGCTGTTTTTTCTGTTTCAGGTATATTAGCAATAACTATTCATTCATTGTACCTACCAGCAAGTATAAGATCAATGACCCTTCACACAAGCAAGGATGCTGCCTCTTTCCCCAGAATCAATAAATCATCAGAATCAATAAATCGCCAGAATCAATAAATCACCAGAATCCATAAATCACCCACACATCAAAGGATGCCGCCCACGCATCAAAGCATGCCGCCCAGGCATCAAAGGATGCCGTCTTTTCCCACGGTCCACATAATTTTCCCACGGTCCGCAAAATTTTCCCACACTCAAGTCCGTATATCATAGGTTTCATCATTTCCCATATCGCACATACCACCCACGCATCAAAGGATGCCGCCCAAACATCAAAGGATACCGCTTTTTCCCACGGTCTGCAAAATTTTCCCACGCTCAAGTGACCCTTACTCTACTAACGTTTCTTCACACTACCGCAAAAGAACGCTATAAGCCAAATGGCTGCTGATGATCATGTCTACATTTCAAGTATAATATAAAAAGCAATAAACAGCACCGAATACGCTCCTGAGTTTTACACCAGATTCATGATGGCCAACGCTACAGATTTTTATTCAATTCGGTAGACGTCAAAACGGTCTGATTACTCGTGAAAAATACTATATGTAGCACATAACTTGTTGTGTCGAGGTTATATTTTCATTGGCTTGTGCTTGTATATGTAGGTGGTGGAACGAAAGACGACAACTCAACACCTTCTATTATTGACGAGAAGGTATTAGCCGTGCTGGGGCCTTCCTGCGTCGGTCTCGAAAACCCTTTTGACGGTGATTCGTCCGTGTCTTTGGTGAGTCACTATTTCTTTCCTAATTTTCTTGTTGGTATTGCTTTTAACCTAAGGTGTAATGGAACACCCTCATTACTTTCAGAGTGGAGAACAATGGGAAGAAGTGGAAGTGGTGGAAGTCCAGCAGGTGCCGGCATTTTTTGTAGAAGAGGCCAAACCACCAGTAAATTCTGAGGGGCCACAACCATCTACAACATCAGCAGGTTCATCCTCAAGCGGTGGTCACAAATGGGAGGAATATCAGCCTAAGCACCTGATTGAGAAAGGATTTGGGTTTAGAGTAGAATGGATGAAAGGGAGGCACCCAAGCACTACACTTCACTTTTTTATTTGAATTCTCAGTATCTGTGGGGCAAGTGCATCCCCTTTTTGTTCTTATGAAGTTTGTTTGGATCTATATTTGTTTGATTCAGAGAAAATGAAAGGGTCTTTGCGCTTGCACTTTACTGGTGAGACATTACTCTTTTCTGTTTAATTATTTGCATTACCTTCATAGAATAAGGTTTACTGTGCAAGTGAAAAGTTTCTCATTCATGATTTACTCTACTTCTATTTTTTTTAATTTTAAAGACTGAAACAAAAAATATTCTTGAGTATGGGTACACTTAACACTAGTGCCATGCTTATGTATATAAATCAGTATTTAAGGCTTTGATCTCATTGCGTTTTGAGTTTTGTTTTGAGTTAAGCTTCAAGGTAATACCCATTATCTTTTCTTGTTTTAAGTTGCGGTTGCCAAAGCTAAACTTCCTTTTGTTTTGCCTACGCCTAAGATTTATTTTTAGATTATTTCTCATAATTATTGTTAATTTATAGAGAGGAAGAAGACTACTACTATACTATGCTATACAATCAACTACACAATCTTTGAACATTTAACTTTATTCCTATTCTATTTACATTATACCAAAAATAGACAAATGATTTTGAGGCACTGTACACCAACTGTAACAGGATATCAATAAAAGTATGCTTACAAAAATTTCACCACATTCTCAATTATTCTGATTCCTGTGCAGAGTCCTGAAGTAGTCATTGATTAAAGGTTGTCTATAAGGGTCTGCTCCATGGCCATGCTCGTTTGGAATCAGGGGATTATCAATTCTTCCTTGATCAATGAGTGCATCCCATGGTACTGGAAGTTGCAATTCATTGTCATCAGGTGGAAGTGGATCCCCTCCCCTCTTTAGAATATTGTACAGCACAGCAGTGGCAATAATTATTGGTAATGCATTATCTAAACGAGTATTAATACCTAAGGCGAGTATGGGAAATCTGCGCTTCCATACTCCAAATATTCGTTCTATTGGATTTCTGGACCTGATTTGTGACTCATTATACAGGGTGGTCCATAAGTCCTTTGAAATTTCAAATTTGAATAAAATTTAACGGGTGAGCGTGAGCGGCGCGGGCGAGGTGGGGGCAGTATCTTCAGTGACTGGGAATTCAGTCGCCATGGAGTGTTTCACTGGAGCGGATCGTGCTTTTTGTGTGCGCGCGTTTTATCAAAATAATGATTCGGCAACCATTGCGCGGCGTAAATATCGAGAATACCACAATTTACACAATTTTACAAAGTGTCCAACAGCTCAAACGATTAAGAACTGGGTTGCTAAGTTCGAAGAGACTGGTTCGACGTTAGATAAACAGCGGTGGGGTCGACAAAGGACAACTCGTATTGAAGAAAACATCAACATTGTGGCACAGTCTGTTCGTCAAAATCTTACCCAGTCTACTCGTAAGCGTTCCAGTGCACTAAACGTACCCAGAACATCTTTACAGCGGATTTTAAGGAAAGATTTACGTCTGCACGCTTACAAAATTCAGTTAGTGCAGGAATTAAAAGATAATGACGCTATTCAGAGACTAAACTTTGCGAATGAAATGTTGAATCGATTTTCTTCGCTCAATAATGTGTTGTTCTCGGACGAGGCTCACTTCCATTTAAACGGGCATGTAAATAAACAAAATTGCCGTTATTGGAGCCCCGAAAATCCAAGGCGTAAGCATCAGAAGCCCTTACACAGCCCTAAAGTTACAGTTTGGGCTGCTATGTCAGTGCATGGCATCGTAGGCCCTTATTTTTTTTGAGGACGACAGAGGTCGCGCATTAACTGTTACTTCGGAGCGGTATGTAGCAATGATAGAAGAGTTTTTGACACCAGCGTTGCAGAATTTTCCAGGCTATAATACGCAGACCTGGTTTCAACAGGACGGAGCAACTGCCCACACCTCCAACACTTCTATGCCCGTCGTCTGTCAACTTTTTCCCACCAAAGTAATTTCTCGAAGAGGAGACATTTCCTGGCCACCACGTAGTCCAGATTTGACCCCAATGGACTTCTTTTTATGGGGCTAGCTCAAGAGTAAAGTCTACGACACCACTCCGCGATCAGTTGATGTACTGAAAGAAAATATCCGAAGAGAAATGGCAAGCATTACAGTGTTGACTTGCCGCGCAGTCATCGACAATTTTAGACGTCGTTTATATGAGTGCCGTGATCGTAATGGATTGCATTTAGACGATGTGATTTTTAAAACATAATTCCCATTCAATAAAGATGATAACAAAATATAATAATTCTTCATAATGTAACTAGTTTGGTTTTATTCCTTTTTTTCCAGCTCAAAGGACTTATGGGCCACCCTGTATAATATTTCCTCTGGTCTCGCTGGATTAGCTAGAGGTGTCATTAAATACTTTTTGGAAGCATATGCAGAATCACACAAGAGTATAGAATCTCCATATTCATTGTTTTCAAACCGAGTTGTCAAAAATTGTTTGGTCGTGGGTGCTGCGTGGCCACCTAGCAACAACATCAGTAAATTCTAAGTTAGCGTTACAAATTCCCTGACAGCTTATAGACATAAAACTTTTCCTGTTTCTATAGTACTCTGCATGGTCACCCCCAGGGGAACGTATTTTAATGTGAGTACAGTCCACTGCACCAATTACTTTTGGAAAACGAGCAATCACATAAAAGTCTCTTTGAGTCTGTTGTATTTCTGCTTTAGTTCTTGGAAAGTAAATGAACTGACGGTACAGGGAAGCAATAGCAGCTGTAACCCTGTGTATTATGCGGTGGGCGGTAGTATCACTGACACCACTGAAATCTGCTGCGGTCAATTGAGTGCAGCCAGTAGCGTAAAATCTCAAGCACAACAATAACTGGTTCATGGGTGAAACAGCATCATTTCTGAAAACAATACATATCAAGTTAATCTAACTTTGTGCATAAGGTGTTAATTTTTAAAGTTTAATATCAAATAACAAGGGAATGTTTGGAATGTCTTTCTTTGAAAAATATACTCGTCACAACTCACTTCTCAAACGTTGGAAATTCCAAACGATGTTCGATTAAAGTTAGAACTTGGAGGGCACTGTTCTTTGAAAGTCGAAATCTTCTACAAAAATCAACATCGTCTAGGTCTTCGAGATGATCTATCCTCTCTCGAATAAATCTCAATCGTCTCGCTGGAAGCTCCATATCTTTCTCATCGTCGCTACCTTCTAATAATAGGTTAAGGGCTGCTTCCATGTTGCATCGATCACTCCAGTGACCCCGGTAACTTCGCTATCTGCCTAATTCCCAACCGGATAACTTTTATCGGAGCGACAGCACTTTACCGGGCCGGTAACGCGTGGTGAAACGTAACTCTCGCTACCGGAGCGGAACTTGGCGGCGGTAACTTTATCGGGCCGGTAGGTGGTGTGGTGAAGTCGGCCCTAAGTAAATCAGGCAGACAACGTAAAAAAGTGAGCGAAGACTTGAATCAAGGGGTTGTAATTTTTTTCAATTCTATTCCTAAGATGGAGAGTCACTATTGTCGGGCTTCAAGCCAAAGATTATACTTAGAGCCAATATGGCAAAGCAAGCAAGACCTGTATAGGTTCTATAGTGAGCAATATGGTATTGAACAAAACGTCCCCGCTGTTTCACGTACATTGTTTAGCGAAAAAATGACTCAAATGAACATCTCCCTCTTCAGACCCAGAAAAGATCAATGCGACGTCTGTGTTGCATACAAGACCAAAACTATATCTGAATATGAACGACATTTAGTTCTAAAGGACGAGGCTAGAATGGCCAAGGATGCCGATAAATGCCAAGAGGATCTTGTTTTCACGATGGACATGCAATCCGTCTTACTAGCCCCGCTTAATAAAGTATCCACCATGTACTATAACACAAAGCTTGCTGTACATAACTTTATGATTTATAATATAAAAAATCATGAAGGTTATTGCTACCTCTGGAACGAGATGGAAGGTGGGCTAACTGCCAACGAATTCTCTTCAATTATAACGTCCTTTATTGAAACTGAAGTATTACCAAAAGTCGTGAATAAGCCGGTCAAAATTATTTTGTGGAGTGATGGATGCGTCGGACAAAATAGAAATAATGTTCTGTCTAATGCACTACTGAATTTATGCATTTTGCACAAAATAACAATAGAACAAAAATATCTTTTCAAGGGACATACACAGATGGAAGCAGATTCTATGCATTCCGCAATTGAAAGGAGAGTACGGAATAGGGACTTAAACCTTCCAGCAGATTACGTTTTACATTGTCTAAAAGCACGAACAGTCCCATTTCCATATCCTCCTGAGACCCAGTGTCCATTTAATTGGACACTCACGTTTTATTGTATATTTTCGCAAAGAACAGAATTACAGCGCCTAGTCCTCGGTACATTTTAGCGGACATACACGCCTACGTGGCAACGTCGCTGCAGCTTGGTTCAGGCGCATTTACTAGTGATCATCGGGACTATGAGCACGTGGTAAAATGGCATCACATTGGAGCTCCAAAATTGATGGTAAGTACTTAAAATTATGGAGTTAATACTGCATTGCTTGTAACTAACATGTAGCCTAATGTGTAATGCATGCATCTGAGTGTTTGAAATATTTCAATTTTTTTTGTTTTTGTATTAGGTGCCGAAAAGGTCTATGTCCATTTCAATGGACGTTGGATCAATAAGCCTACACTATTTTACCATTCTTGATTTTTTGCTTCAGCTATTTTCGGAAACAAGACTCATTTAATTCCTGGCCAAGATGATGAAAAATTGCTACAGTGTCTGGAACTGTCTGACCTGTCGGACTCTTACTCAGAAAACGAATATGAAGACATTGCGTCAGATGAAGATTTTCCTGATCTGAGACATGAAGACGAGGGTCCTTCAGTTCAAGATCCAGAAGCAGAACTACTATCTGAGAGTGATTCAGAAGATGAGCCACTGAGTAAACTGAGGAAGAAGCTCCTTCAAGAAAAATCTACCAATGACGGTAAGCAAGTATGGAAAAAGATGGGCATGTTTGTTCCTCCAGCTGTCAGATTTTCTGAGCCTGAAGACACAACCTACGAAAGGCGAGACTGGAAAATAGAAAATTACATCAGCATGTACTTTGGCGATTCTGACTTTATAGATATTTGCCACTTACAAACGTTAGATTCCTTCAGGAGAAAGGTAAGCCTATGAACTTGACAGCCGAAGAAGTGAGACATTTTTTTGGTATTTCAGTTTTGATGTCTTGTCTTAGAGCTCCCGCAGACTTCCAATTTCAGGTTGGCCAACTAAATTGCACTGTAAGGGCCCCCGCAGACTGCAGACTTTCTATCGGCCGATAGTTTGGTCGGCTTGTTAATCAGTATGGAGAGTTATGCGTATGCGCACATTACAACGATTCAGTATCGGCCGATAAAAAAGTTTGATGGGCTTCCCTATTTCCTTCAAACTGATCTGTCGGCCAACTGTCGGCCGACTGCTTAATCAGTATTGGCTAACTTCCACGTGCGCACACACGACGATTGTTCAATCGGCCGATGGCTCAGTTCGCTCCGGCCACTGGCGTTGGACAGTCGTTTCGTGCGTATATTTTTAATATGGCATCGCCAAATTCACAATCGTTGATTGTAGAAACGTCCATCGTACAGTTGATTGAAGAAGTCGAGAAAAGACCTGCGCTTTATAAAAAAACTTTAAAAGAGTACTCCGACGCAAATCTCAAGAAAAAATTGTGGGAGGAAGTTTGTGAAGCAGTTGTTCTTGGTTGGAATCACCTTAATGCCGAGGACAGAACAAACAAAGGTACGTAACGCTTCATGTGAATTTTTATTTATGTACGTAGGTGTAGCTGAATATTTATTACATTTGTTATTACATTAATTACTACATTATTACACTTTGTTATATTGACACGGAATTGCGCCTCCAGGAGAAATAAAATATGACGACATGTACTGTCGCACGTTATTCATATTATTTCTTCCTCGGTTGTTTTCATTTATAGTCAAGTTATCCATGGGACAGCTGTAGAGAGTTTCTGTAAAATTTAGTCCATCTTTGGTTCTTACATAATTATGCAGGACACAGCAAGCTTTAATAATTCGGACACAAAAAGTGATATTGACATCTATTGGTCGGTGAAAAATACGCCATTTGTTAGCGAGAATCCCAAATGTACACTCAACCATTCGTCGAGCTCTTGTATGTCTGGACCATCTGCTTCCACCCCTATTCGTCAGCGGAAGAAGAGGCCTAATGTATCGAAGCATACGGACTTGGATGAAGCATTATTAAAATCATTAAATGCACCAATGCTGATGAAGATGTAAACTTTGCTTTGTCTCTAGTCCCTTCACTCCAAAATTTAACCGCAGAAGAAAAACTGGATGCTAAAATAGGTATTCTGAACGTGTTTAAACAGATAAGACTAGCTAGGTGTGTTCAATCTACTCAGCCAACATATAGGTACAACACAGTACAGCAACCTATGTCCTCTTTTCCTCTTTATCGAGGGACTAACAACATGCCACCACAACAACAATCACAGGCTTATACAACTAGGTCTACACCATCCCCCAATTTGCCACCCACAACCATTCAAAACATTTCATCACCAGGCAACTCCAACGAGACAGTCCAGTCATATTATTCAAATTTTTCAACTAATTCGCAAATATACGATCTGTAAACAACTTAATCTCTCAAAATACCGAATTTTGTAGTTTGCATTCTAATAAAAATAATTGAAAAGTATTTGTGGTTTATCTTACCTTATCGTAACGCTCAATCTCTCCTCCACAGGTATAGAAAGCCTTAAATTTGTATCCTCCTTCGCTATTGCTGGTCCAATTAGCTTGACAAGTTCATTGAAGCTGGTTATGCTCATTCGATAAAAGGCAAAAAAATTTCTCGGATAATCCAGTAATTTGGAATGCATTGTGTAAAATTTTCCAGCAACTAATCTATCACTGAGAATGGGATGCACCCAGTACTCTCGGAATATTTTCTTGATTTTCCTCCTACGTTGTATCAGAGCAATAATAACATTTCTGGACAATATTGTATTTACTTTCATTGTAGACAGCTACTTCAACAGTCAGATACAAACTAGTGAATCGTAAATAGCTTAAGAATCATCGGCCGACTGTTGGCTAGTATGCGCACTCTCCACCAACCAAACTGTTTAGTTGGCTCGGCGTGCGCACTGGCAGCCCAACCCGACTAAACTATCGGCCGATAGAAAGTCTGCAGTCTGCGGGGGCCCTAAAGCAATAGAACAGTAACTTAATGATAGCGCGCACATCTTATCCAATTAAATCGTCCAACTAATCGTATCAGAACCAAGATTCCCACCCAATTAAAATGTTGTCCAACTATCGGCCGACTGTTTATTAGCCACTATAGCCTATGCAAGCCCGCCGACTATCCAACTTAGTTGGTCAGTCGCACGGCAAAATGCAAGAGGACCACATGCGTGCGCGTGTTTCTCCGGCGCCGCCGCCGGCCCCCCGATCATTTATTGCAAATGAAAAAGTGGAAGAGCTCATAGATGAAGTGTCAAAAAGGCCAGCGTTATACAAAAAAGATATGAAGCAATACTCTGACATTAATATTAAAAAAAAATTATGGGAGGAAGTGTGCGAAGCACTAATAAGCAATTGGGGAAAACTCAGTGCGAATGAAAGAAAAGATCAAGGTGAGTCAAAAGTTTATTTTATGTTCTTTTATGTGGTAGGTCTACACTTTATCATATTGAAACGGAACAGATCCATGGGGTTGAACAAAGTAAGATGTCAGATACTGCCGAACATTTACACCGTTTGTGATATTGCTTCCCCTATTGTTTTCTGAGTGATGATATCCATCCAGAGGACATTCGTACAAAGTATCCTTAAAAGTTATTCCGTCTTTTGATCGAACGTAGTTGTGTAGAATATAATCTTAACGGCAAAATTTATATGGACATTTATAGGACGATGAAATATACGCCACTTATTTGCCAAAATGCCGAACGTGCATTCCACTAATCGACGTGCTCGAGTATGTCTGTAGTTAAATATACGTTTTGCGTAGTTCAAATTTTTCTTAGAGTACGGACGTAATATGTGACTTGAAAGACCAAATGCTTCATCACCGACAACGCAAAATGGCATGACAGGCCCGTTATCTTCATTAGGGAAGGGTTTTCCACTGGGAATGTTAAGTTTGTTTTCAATTAACATCTTCCCATCTGTGATGACTGAAATATCTCAGAATCACTACTGCTTCCGTAGGAACCTACATCAATATGGACAAACTTGTAGTCAGCATCGGTCCAAGCCATCAAAACGCAAGAAAAAATTTCTTGTAGTTAAAAAATGAAGTTCCAGATTTTTGCGGTTGAATGATTCGTATGTGTTTTCCATCTATCGCTCCTATGACGTTTGGAAAGTTTGTACGTTCATAGAACTCATTAGCAATTTGAATCCAATCTTCTTCAGTCTTTTCAGGCATATATTGGGAATGAAGTACATTCCATATTTGCTCACAAGTAGATTTCACTATATCTCTGATTGTAGATTCACCAATTAAGTAGTCAAACGAAAGTTGAGACAAGTATGCCCCTGTTGCTAAATACCTGCAACAAAAAAATTTATAATTACAAACAGTTTATCGCAACAAAATATATGTTGTGGACGTTGTTTTGAAATAAAATCACCTGTATTAAGGTGTTCCGACACGGACAAACAGTTTGATCCAAACACGTAGTTTTCTACATTCTCTCTGGCAGTTTCCACGCAGTTTATGATAGTTCACAAACATTAATTCAGTCATTCATGTGTGACTGGGATGAAATATACAGTAGCATACGCAAGTGAGTGAACGCGCATCAACAAATGCCCTAGAGAACAAAGGAAACTACGTGTTTGATCAAACCGATTCGACCGTGTCGAAACACCATTAGTGTTAATTATGAAATTAATAAAATTATTCCCAATAACTAATTTTTTTTTTTAGGTCATGACATCCAAAAAAAATGGAACAATTTGCGGACCTGCTTCGCTAGAGAACTTAAAGCTCAAAAGTCTGTTAAATCTGGACAAGCAGCTCCTAAACGACGACCATATGTTTACTTTGAGCGCATGTTGTTTTTGGCCCCTTGTATGCAATCACGGCCTACTGAAGGCAGTATTGAAAGTGAATCAAACCAAGATGACGCTGATTTATCAGAAGAAGCACAATCACAGTCGCAACGAAAACGAAAAACTAAACAAAGCGACTATGATGAACGAGTATTAAAGGCGCTTCAATCTAATGAAGACGACGATACTAATTATTGCTTATCTTTGGTTGCTTTTATGAAAGAGCTGACGTCTGACGAAAAATTAGAAGTGCGTATAAGAATTTTACAAATATTCCAAGATACGAAGAAGAAAAGATTATTGCCAAATACAATGTATAACATTCAGCCTAGCACTTCACAATTTTCTAGAAGCTCCCGTCCGCCTAAGCGGGTTGCCCCGTCAACTTCCATTCGGATTATTGCTGATGAAATTATTCAGCCAAAACCAGTCCAATCCACAAATCAGGCAATTTTTTCACAGCATATGACAGACCTTCAACAGCAATATATCACAGAGCCACAGGAAACAGTACCATCTTTTCTACAGCTTTCAAGTCCGTCTGCGGAAAGTCAAACACCACCTCCGCAATGTTCAACTCCATCTCCACATGATAGTACCATTTCTTCATATTGGGCAAAATTCTCAGAGCAGTCAGATTCAGAACTTATTGATTTGTAAAAGAAAAAAATACTATTAGTCTTTAATTTTGATTAAAAGTACAACATTTTGATTATAAGTAAAACATTTTGAATATAAGTAAAACATTAATATAAAATATATCGATAAATGAGATGTATTTGTAATAAAGTGTATAGGTACCTACCGAAGTGTTAAGCCAACTCTCTCTTGAACAGTGATGGCAAGTCGGAAAGTCGTGTCCTGTTTGATAATTGCTGGCCCGATTTGATGCACAAGTTCATCAAAAGAAGAAATACTCATTCGGTAGAATTTAAAGAACTTTTCTGGGTAACATCTTAGTTTAGAATGCAATGTATGATGTTGCCCATACACTAATCTGTCACTTATTAAAGGATGTACCCAGAATTCTCTCTTTTGTTTTCGTCTTCTCTTTAATATAAGAGCAAGTAGAGCGTTCTTTTTTCTCATTTTCACGCACACGTCACTATACTAGCAACACTGTCACCGACTAAATCAATAGGTCTGCGACTGGCAACCAACTCAATATAGTTGCCTGATTCAATTGTAAAAGTACGCAATTTAATTGTTCGATAGTTGGCCAACCTGAAATTGGAAGTCTGCGGGAGCTCTTGAGTATCCCCAAATTAAAATGTATTGGGCTAAAACGACGAAGGTTAATAGTATTGCTAATTTGATGACACGTGACAGATATTTCCAAATTTGGAGTAACTTGGAAGTAGTAATCGATGCTGATGTTCCGGAAAATGAGAAAAAGGCTGATAAGCTCTTCAAAATTCGTCCTCTGATTTATCGGATTAAAAAAGGTTGCAAATCAATCCCACGATGTCAGGAGGTTGCTATCGACGAACAAATGATTCCTTTCACTGGAATGTGCCACATGAAACAATTTGTTCGTGGCAAGCCTAACCCGGAAGGGTTGAACAATTTTGTTTGTGCTACTCCCAAAGGCTTGGTATTGGACTTCGAAATTTATCAAGGGAAAAATACTTTCCTTGATAACAAAGTTACAAATTTGGTAGTGGGTCCATCTGCCGTTGTTAAATTGAGTGAAACGTTGTTAGAAGGAACACACATTTACGTGGACAGATATTTCACTACCCTACCACTTATCGAGTACATGTTAAATACTAAAAAGACGTTACTGACTGGCACAATAATGAAATCTAGACTGCTAGAAGCAGCTAACTTAACATCCGATACTATGATGGCTCGATTAGGACGTGGTTCCTCCGAACAGGATGTAAGATGTGATAGAAAAATTAACATTGTACAATGGTATGATATGAAGTCAGTCATTTTAGCCTCATCTTCTCTGCAAATAGAACCTTCGGATGACTGCAGACGTTGGTCAAAGAAAGATTCAAAATATCTACACGTACATAGGCCGAACATTGTCAAAAAGTACAATGAGTGCATGGGCGGGATTGATTTAATAGATAGGATGATAAGCTACTATCGAATAGGAGCAAGAAGTAAGAAATGGACAGTTAAATCGATTTTCCATCTATTCGACCTGGCAATTGCAAGCTCCTGGATATTTTATCGAGATGATAGGCAAAAACTTGGGGACAGAAACATCATGAAGTTCCTTGAATTTAAAGTCGCTGTAGCAGACCTTTTATTGAAGAGTGATAAGTCTGAAAACTATTCAACAGGCATTTCAACATTAGCTACTAGGAGCTCTTCAGGTCCTAGACCATTATCCCAAAGTTGTTTTTTACAAAAAAATAAGCCAATCGAACACTTTCCGGCAATAGCCTCCGATTTGAAAACTCCATGAGATGCAAAAATCAAGGTTGTAAACAAAAAACAAAAGTGTTTTGTGAATTTTGCGATGTTTTCCTTTGTCTGACAGGGCACAAGAACTGCTTTAAGGAGTTCCGCTTGAAATAATTTTGTATAGATTACGTACTGTTGTCCATTTAAATGGACAGCATCTTTTTGTGTGAAAATAAAAAAATAAAAATTTGAAAAAAATCATGTGTTGTTTCTATGTAAAAAGTATGACGAATACACATTTTTTTCCAAAAAATAACAAACTGACGAGACTCGGGTCTCAGGAGGATATAAAGTTCAGCA
This sequence comes from Acanthoscelides obtectus, assembly GCA_963669975.1. Classification (NCBI taxonomy): domain Eukaryota; kingdom Metazoa; phylum Arthropoda; class Insecta; order Coleoptera; family Chrysomelidae; genus Acanthoscelides; species Acanthoscelides obtectus. The sequence continues at coordinate 71,969,712 of CAVLJG010000003.1, forward strand.
TCTTCATCACACATTTTTTAAAGATTTCTCGAATATTAAGTATTATCCATGTATAAGGCCTGGTCGAAAAGTGGGAGACCCAACAGTGACTGACCTGAAAGCTATAAAATATAACTCTGAAGGATTCATTGAGTACAAACTACGGCATAGTGACCAGCAGTGGACCCCGCAGGATTCTAGAGTGAGAAAACGTAACAATATTTTTAGAAATTTCGGAGATTTACCGAGCCTTTACAAACAAAGAAGGAGGATTAAAAAAGAAAAATTCGATCATCTGCAGATCCTCAAGGGTTCGCTTGATAAAGATTATCACGATTACTATGATAACATTTTATATCAGTAAGCTATATTATTTTCAAGTTTTGTTTGTAACTTATAACAATTTATCTGTTCACCATGTGTTAATGTCATGCAACTTGTGTATCTCCTATTTTGTGTCATTTATTAAATAGAAATATGTGAATCTCCAAGAAAAATGTCAAAGCACAAAAAAAATAAAGAACTATGTATTTTATATAAATGTTATGTCTAATCGCCAACAACAAACACAATAATAACTAATTTTTAATAACCGGTGCAGAAACACAATGTCTTATTGGTCTCCTGTAAAATCAGTGTTAGAGGAGATAACGTACACATTTTTCTGGTTTCATCGACGAAATGTGATGTAGATCATACACAATACCATGTCATTGACTAAACATTTTTCAATTTTGTAGACATGGTTTTTGAGCATTCTTTCTGACAAAAAAGGGGCCCATTGGAAATGGTCTTATTGAATGAATTTTGTATATAGTTAGAAGACAGCAAGAGGAAAACGTGACAAAATTTTTAAGTAAATAATTAACTGTATCGCTAGAATCCGCTAATAATGTCTTGTACCAACTTAGTGCCACATACATTCTCGTACAGTTCTCGTAGCGTGCTTCTGATGAGGTACCTCATACCAAACTCAATGCGAACTGTTGCTAATGTTGGTAGAGGATAAGGTCTTCTTCCCATCATACCCCACGGTTGTTCATTTGACGAATGGTGCTAAGAGTTGATGATGATTTGGCTGTTATTGAGGTACCATACTTTAGCTGTACTCTAGAATTACTCCTAGAGTGGCAATGATCTATTCCATATAACTTCCTGGCAGTTGGAGTCTATTGCAACTCTTTGCATACATCTCTGTGAGGTCTTGAGGAAACCTAAAATCAAATGCAATATATCAGTTAAGAATGAAGTCAAGTAGATTGGCTTGGATGGATGTGAAGTTGGCAGACAATATGTTGCATACAATTTGCCGAAGATACCCGAATGATTACTGGGGTCAACATCTTAAAACAGTCTCTGATTGAGAAAAATACAGAGCTGAGGGCCTGCAGCAATAAATACATATTAGCCATAAAGAAATATTCAATGGACAAGGATATGCACACTCATAGGGAGAATCATTTTCCACCCCAACTAAATAATTCGAAAGGTTAAAACCTATCCCAAAATATTTCTTCCAATCAAATCACTTATAGATTATTGTATATTATATGGTATTGAGGTAATTATTGAGCTAAAACGCATATAGTGAGCCGATAAAAAATATAAATTACAGTTCATTTTCACCTTGAAATTTTGTGAATCGAGAATTCGAGTATCTTTGCTAAATTGTTTGCTATATTTTGTCATACAAGTTCACACAACTTTGACTTGTACTGACCACGAATTAGTAAAAATCTCACAGAAACGTAAAGAATTCAACAAACTTTTAAAAACGTTGATAAATATTCCCAAAATAGGTTTGTATTTAAGAAACAATGACAAATGTGTGTTGCAGACACACAGAAGAAACAATAACGTTTGAAAAAAGAATGCATTCAATTTCCAAGTGTTTGGGCACACTAATAATGTTTGATCCTTTTGGAAACACTGTTTTGAGCAAACTCAAAAATTGACAGAAAAAACTGAAGCCTAAAGAGGTTCTCATGATGATTGTTTTTGCCAATGTCACTCAATAATATGTTTAATTTGTGAATAAATATTATTAACTTATGTGATTTGATAGAGCTGATTAATTAAAATTTACTTCAGTGTATTGTCCAAATGCTCAAATATTTGAATAATACAGTAAAAACTTTGTAAATAGTGGAACACAGATGTTTTTGATGGTGACGACTAATTCATTCATTCAATATTATCTTTCTGCTTATTTGCTTCAAAATACTGCTCAGCATGTTCAACTTGACTCTACTGATTGCTGTGTTTGAGGCAAAGAAGAGAATGAAAGTTCAAATGAAACCAAACATGTTTAAAATTCACAGAACAAACTGCATGAAAATTATAATTATTAAGAAAGTATAGGTAAAACAACTTAATATTAATACTGGGTCTTCCAAATGGCTAATTGACTAATCTCACTAGCAAGAAACAATTATATAAGAGCTACAGTTGGAAAGCACATTATGAATAAAAATTATATTCATCCCTCCCTACATGCCTCAGGCTCGGTTAGTAATTGCTTACTTCTCAATTTAAGCACATAATGACATTGTAATTGTTTAGAGATGGAGGATGTAAAACTTACCAATCATTCGCTTGCGGTAGATATTTATATTGGCGAAACTTGACTGATGATCTCTTCAATTGATCGTGTTCCTTTGTGAAGGATGCATGTAGTTAACAAAGGTCTCTAATCTACGTTTAGAACACTAGCCTCGAGAACAACTGCTGTATGACAGCAATGTGTGAATATCACAATATTAAATTCAACATAAATGTACATCGTTTACACTACATGGTAGATTATATGTATGTATATGTTTCGACATTGATCTTTGATTCATTCGAATACAGACATTTATACTGCTAACTAGGTATTTATATAGAATAACTACTTCTTCAGCAAATGGACCATTCAAATATTATGTAAGCATTAAAGAGTGATTTATAAAGTGGGGTTATTTTAGTGATTTCATGTTCAGCCAGCCAATTTGCAGTTACAACTATATTGTTATTTCATTTTACTAATACTTTTACAATATAACATTTGATTTTTAGTATCTCTCTGAAATACCAGTGCTGTATCTATTTCTAATTCCAGTATGCTCCCATTTCCTCAAGGAAGGATTTCAGTATTTTTAGAAGCCAAAAAGGAAAACCCTTTAGCTTATAGATTAGGCCCGCGTGCCACACCTTGTCAAAGGCTTTTGAGAGATCCAAAAGCAAGATGTCAGTACTCATGCTGAGGGTGAATCCTATGGTTATATGTTCCACCAATCCGACAGCCTGTAGCTCAGTACTATGCTCTGATCGAAGACCGAATTGAACGTTAGGAATCACACGGTAATTTGACAGAGAATTCTCAAGGTGACGATAAATCACGTTTTCGTTGAGCTTAGAAGAGGTATGTATATGAGACATTTCTATCCCCCAGGCTACCTCGCTTCAGTTGTCATTCTGTGATTATTCTGAAACACAGTTCTATAGCATATAGCTATGCCTGTAAAATCGATGTTCAGGTTCCTAGGCTGACCGGCTGACCAGCTGACCTAGACATGACTATGCCAGATCCAATACCTATTTCAGTCTTGGATCCACCTGCGTATGCACACATACCTTTTTTTATTAGATCAGTTGCTGTTCCCTCTCATTCCTTTGAGGAATTATCACTGTGTAGGTGCATATCTTGTTATCTTTGACATTATACGAGTATCAGCACAAATTCCCAGACCGTGGTGGTTCTTTATGTCCACCAACATGTCCATCTACCATTATACCATTTGCCACATAATATAGAGTATAGGTTCCTTCTTGTCTTGCCTTCCAAGTATATGTACAAAGAAAGTAGGTTAAGAATCTTGTCTTCTATCTAGTCCCAGTTGATGAAAAAAGCCAGAACATTTGGTTAGGCTTCATTTCCCAGTTCTGCATTAAAGCAACAACTTGCGATAGATAAAACTAAGTGGTTTGAAACAGACTTTGTTTGGGTTGCCACATAAAACAGTATGCTGCACATTTTAATATTCTTGCAATGTTTATTTTTAATTAGAAGTCGAATTATAGTATCGGAATTTCTAGGTCGCTAGTAATTAGAACATGCCTTGTTTTAAATATATTTTGAAACAGATTCCGATATTGCTACCCTTTTTCCAATATGTTTCATGTCCTTGGAAACCATGTATATGTAGCATAAGGCAACGTACAATCCAAATTAATGTGAAGTATATTGGCTAATTAATTTTTAAGCATTGCTCTGATTAGTTTTTGGCTCAACGAACGAATTCTCGAAACCTGACATTCAGTGGTAATGATCAGTCAACAGCAGTTGCAATTTCTTGTTTTCTGAAGTTTAGACACCTTTCAGAAATGCAGTAGGATATGGAAAAGTTCAGAATTCAGCTCATTTCAAAACACTACAATGCTTTTAAGGGCAAGACAACTAAATACAAAAAACTAAGCTTGTGGTTGTTTTGTGCTGTTTTCTCTCTGCTATCTTCGTTGGTCAATCAAAACTGAGTTATGATTTCATTTTCATTCTTTCTCAACTGAACTACCAAAATTAGAGCTAAATCTATTTAAATAATGTACTGTCTACCTTGTTATGTAGGAGAATAAAGACAATCCTCAAACAATCATAACATATGGTTTTAATAATAAGTGAGACAATAGTGAAAAGTGGAAAAGGCATCCACAGTTTCAGAAACTGTGCTGGAGTCCTTATGCACTGTTAATGTTTCCTTCTATTGATACAATAGTTGGATACTGACCACTAGAATTTGAGTTCAACAAAATGCAATTTTGAGTAACATACAAAAGATGAATGAATTCAATCACTGCAGATGAGAATTAACTAAGTGGAATCTTATATTTTATACTCACACATTGCAATTATATTCACTGTTCTTCTCAAAGTTTTTGAAAACGCAACCATAACTTTGAACATAACCCCTCTTCAGAAAGAACAACACAAGTAACTCGTATGGCACAGCTAATAGATATACTTCAAACTTCATTATCAGCATAGTCAGTAATAATGTTCTCAACTTATCAAATATCACTTTGTTATACACAGAAGATAGAATTTCAAAGTTTGAAAATATCAATACATTATGTACTAGAAATAGGCGAATGATCGTTATACCACCTCACTCAACATCAACCTTTAAACGCAGCTTTTCATATAACGCAGCCAAACTATACAATTATTGTCTCCCAAATGATTTTTATGACTTCTCTTTATTGAACTTTAAGAAAAAGCTAAAGAATTTGTATCTGTCTGAAGTGTGAAGGATCCTATATGCTGACTCTGTTTACGCCCACTACTTTTCTACTTGTACTTGTCTCTCTTTCATTCTTGTTCTATTAATTGTTGATACAAAATACTTTTTCGTTACCTTCAAAAATATATTTGCTGATAGGATGATGGTAGCTACACCAGCAACAAAAGACTTTTAATCCTACGTTTCATTGAGGAAGTTATGGTAGTTAAATGGATGAGCTGAAACTCACTACATATTTTTTTATAAAAATCCTTAGACCATATGAGGAGCAGACTTTCAAAAAGCATTAAGTGCAGTTTTTACGAAATTGGCCAAAAGATGGCGATCAAATGTATAGGTTCATCTCCATTTGTCAACCGCTCCTTGGACATCCAAAACGATGTTAAACGATAAATATAACGCCCGTTAATACGTCTAGACTTTCAAAGAGCGTTATTTTTTTCTGCGTTGGACAAACAAATAGACTTTGATAAGCTAGTTAGTGCATGAACGCTTTTTGTTTGTCCAGTATATTTTGGATGAGCAGCAAGTAAACCCTTTTGTTTGGACACGTGTCTCAAGATTGTAATCCTGTCGTAACTTGCTTCAGTTAGCATAGTGATATCGAGTGGGTTAGATCGGTCGGACCACTATTATGGATGAAGAGCATATTGTTGGTGATCAAGACAGAGGCAGTAGAAAAGGAAAATGGGGTGCAACATCACGGCAACGGCAGAAAGAAATACGGTAGATATAGTAAATTATGTTATTTGGGGAATTTTCTCATAGTTTGCGGTTTTATTTCTAGATACGATGACCCTGATCCCAAAAACTTTCATGTAAGGATATTCCTTTCGAAGATCTAAGGCGCTGCCGATAAAAGTTTTATTCACAAAAAGACAAGGTTAAGCAAGATACGAAACTGTCTCATTTAATTGAAATTGGAACTTTTGATCAAAAAATGGAATTTCTTTGTTTTCCAGGTAATCCTCCTTCACCATCAAAGCCTATCTATTTTCGTGGTATTTGATTCACCAAAATCAAGCATTTGCAGCTACGCATGTTGTCACAGCAGTGTTTTCCACTTTCCTCAATTTATGCGGGTCATAGCATAACGCTTTTTGAAAGTCTGCTCCTCATATATGGAAATACCACAATGGACCACGATGTTTTGCCCTGACTAGCACTATGCACTATCCTTCTCGTTTCTCATTCTAGCCGCAATGAGCGTTACGCCTGTTCCATCAGTGTTGACAGTTCATTGGTATTGCTACTCAACCAAACATGCATGCGGCCCGCCTCACGGGTCATGTATACATCACATAATATAGTATATACCTATGAAAACTGAGTAATAATGTTGTATAGAAAGATTTTATAATGCGGTTCTCCAAACTGCATTTTTTTAAGTGGCCCTTGGGCCACATTAAGTTGGACAGCCCTGCTCTAGAGGATCTGAAAAGACGCTTCAGCATCCAATACCTGTTAACAAGACGTCTTAATCAAGATGTGATAGTAAACCTTTTCCGAGTAATTAGGGCAAAAGATGGTCTTCATGACCATACAAGTCCTCTAGAGTTTAAGTATAGAATAAGGTCATATATGTTGGGGCGAAACGAAGGCGCATACTCAGAGTACCTATTGCAGCGTAGAGTCAGAGGATACCTCAGACATTCCACTAACCGCATCATTAAAGAGAATAAACTAAATTCACCTGAAGTATCAGCTGACTATACCGAGCAAGTTTTAGTGGGAGAAATAGATGAGCTCGAGTATGACGGGCTGGAAAATTTGGCCGGCTTTGTTTGCAATAAATTGCAGGATGAGAGGTTGAAAATTTCCTCAAATGAAGCTTATTCATGGATAGACCATCTTAGTGAGGGTGGATTATCAAAACCTTCCGCAACTTTCATGAATCAAATTGAGGAGCTGAACTACATTCAATGGGGACGGAATAACGACAAAAAAGCAAAACTTTATAGGTGAACTTCTTTTGAAGAGCAGCAACATTGACTGCCCTAAAAAAGCTAAAAAGTTGTTTTTCAGGTCATGGATGTTCTTCCGGATCAAAGAAATGAATATAAGTTGTTTATAAGGAAATGGAAAAAAAATGTTGCTTAGACTAAGTCATTTCCTTTTATTGTTATACCCCCACCTTACTGCAAAAAGAAGATAACTCCATTTTCTTACTTTTCGAGTTGCGTACATTTTCACACTTACATGTACTTAGGATGTTCTGTGGAATAAGGATAAATGTAGTACAGTATTAGGACATGAACATGTTAATCCTGCTCCACAGAACATACTAAAATATAGGTCATGTAGAAAAATGTTTTTGCAGTGAAGAGACAATACGCTCTATTGTGGAGCTAGAAGCCGTTTAAGCTATAGCCTGTGAAATAGAAATTACAGGGTTTAAATCTTTTAATAAAATCCACCATTTTGTTTATTATAAAATTTCAATGTAGCTAGTGTCACTCGCACCGCTAAGACGAATCAAACGACACCTCTATGTGAAAATCTATCAAGCCGTTTGATCTGTAGCCTATGAAGTAGAAATTACAAGGTTGAAATCTTTTATTAAAATCCACCATTTTGTTTTTTATAAAATTTCAATGTAGCTAGTGTTATTCGCACCGCTAAGACGAATCCAACGACACCTCATATGTGAAAATCTATCAAGCCGTTTGATCTGTAGCCTGTGACGTAGGAATTACAAGGTTGAAATCTTTTATTAAAATCCACCATTTTGTTTTTTATAAAATTTCAATGTAGCTAGTGTCACTTCCACAGCTGAGACGAATCCAACGACACCTCATATGTGAAAATCTATCAAGCCGTTTGGCCTGGAGCTGAAAATATGCACGTTATCCATATTAACCCAAATGATAATCACTCTCCGCGTGCCGTCATGCGCGCCGGCGGACGAAAAACCGAACAGCGCACTAAATCACTAGATTTTTTATTTATATATTTTTTTATATACAGGGTGTTCCTTAATGATATGCGAATATTTAAGGGTGTAAATCTACATGAAAAATTAATGTTAGTTTGCTTTATAAACTATGGTCCAAAAATGTTTGCTTACAGAAACTCGGGGTGTTGAAGTTTTAGGAAAAAAATGGAAATTAATTAATATTTTCAGAACCGCTTCAGATATTTCACTGATAACTACTAAGTAGTGACAGTTAATTAAGCTGCATATTTTTCCAAGCAAAAATAATCTTTAGCTTTAACAGTGGCGTGCGTACGAGTATTGACTTCGATATTTTTTAAGAAAAAAATGGTACGCCAATGGTTTTTTGCCAAATAAAAATTATTTTTGAATTCCCCGTTCAATTTAAAATAATGATCTCTCCTGAATTGTTTCCTTCGATGCGCCATTTTTGAGTAAAAAATAGAAACCGTTCTATTGTCTAACTAAATTATTATTAATTTAATTGGAAAAATTAAAAACATTAGGGGTAATGAGCAACAACAACTGACAACTTAAACATAGCACTAACACCAATGAAATCATTACAAAAATTGTTGAAAATGGCCAGCTCACTTAGTATGCATGCTTCCGCCCTCCTTCTGATGGAATTGCGCAATCGTTGAAATATCCCTGGAGTGTTTTTTATTCTATCACAAGCTGCAAGTATTCTTTCTCTTAATTTCTCTACAGTGTTAATGGAACTTGTGTACACTAGTATCTTCAGATAGCCCCACAAAAAGAAATCTAAACTGTTGAGGTCTGGGGACCTTGGTGGCCATTCTTTGGGCCCACCGCGCACAATCCAACGATATGGATAAGCAGTTTGTAAATAATTACGAACCGCTACACTGAAATGCGCTGCTGCACCATCATGCATGTACCACATATTGTTTCTTATTATTAACGGAACATCATCAAGCATCAAAGGCAACTGTTGTTGAAGAAAATTGAGGTAAGTCTGTCCCTCAAGTCGTCCCGGCAAGAAGAATGGGCCAATAAAGTGGTTGCCAATAATTCCTGCCTATACGTTAACCGAAAATTGGTCTTGGAAATGGATTTAGGTGACGGCATAGGGATTCTCTTCTGCCCAGAAATGATTATTGTGGAAATTCTGAATGGCATTTCGAGAAAAATTAGCTTCGTCATGAACAGAATCATTGATTCAAATTGCAGATTTTGTGTGTAATTATTTGAAGATACCACTGACAAAAGGTCACACGCCTTGGAAAATCAATGAGAAGTAATGCCTGTACTCTCAAAATATTTAAATATTTAAGGATATAACAAAAGATCCACTAAAATTCTCCAAACAATTTGATGGCAAATATTTAGGTGTCTAACGATCTTCCTCATACTCGTTTCAGGATGTTCTACGACTTCGTGCAGCACTGCTTCCTCAATTTCAGGTGTTCTCACACTTAGAGGTTAACCTTCAGATGTTCCTTTTCGGACAGAACCAGTTTCATGAATATTAGAAAAGGTTCGACTATCTGGCAAAGCACGATCGGGATATATCTGGTGATAAATCCGTCTTGCTTGCTCACCATTACCGTCGACAATGCCATATACGTAATGCATTCCCGCAATTTCTGCACTTGAATAATTCACCATTATTAACAAGATTGTAAAAACTAAATAATGAAAAAGATGTCACAGCGAACAGATTTGAATAACAGAGACTTGTCAGATGTCAAAAGCTAGTGACATATTCCTGAGCAACTAGATATTTATTTCTAAATTGCATTCTTCAATTATCACATTAATTTTCTCGGACAATAGAACGGTTTTTATTTTTTCCTCAAAAATGGCGCATCGAAGGAAACAATTCAAGAGATCATTTGTTTTAAATTGAACGGGGAATTCAAAAATAATTTGTATTTGGCAAAAAACCATTAGCGTTCCATTTTTTTCTTAAAAAAATGTCGAAGTCAATACCCGTACGCACGCAGGCATAATAATACTCCAAGAATCCATTGAAAAACGGGGGGTGAGGATGGGGGTTGTTAGACACGTGTAATATTAACGAAACTTTAAGCTCGTTCACGAGGGGGGATGCGGATCCAGAAGGACATTTTGCTGGACTTCTGGCAAATGTTCTTGTGATATTGTGACAATGGGAAAACGGGGAGGAGGGTCACCGACTATTGAAAATTGAAGACCGGGGAGACAACAATTTTCTGCATATTAACCTTTCCCCAGTGATCTTTTTTTTGGGGGGGTGTGGCTCTCTCTCTCTCTTCTCCTGGTTATGGTACAAAAATTGTAATAATCGTACATCAAGCAACAATGTGTCAGAAGTGTTAGGATGAGATTTCGTTGATATTTTCGGAACACGACACCTTGACATGACATTTGACCATGAACGTCATAAGAACAGAACTTCCACTGGTATCCGTTTCATGTTTCATTAATCTCCACAGAAAACCAAATTTGTCTGACGGCTTATGTTCAATATGTTCGAGAGAGAAGTGTCTATAGACATCTATGCTAGAAAGAGATAGAATCCGCTGGATAGTGAAGTTTATCATCGCATTGCCTATTAACGCTGACGCGGCAATCTGTCTCGTTGCCATTATGTTACACCAGTTCCTTGAATTAAGGTGCATGTTGAAAACATGCGTTAGTTTACTTTCTACGCCCAAATAATGGTTTTATTTTGAGCGTACACGTTTTTTAATTGTGAATTGTGTCGAACCTGTTTAGGATCGATTCCGGATCGGCCTAATGACGCTGGATTTTAGGTCGGAATGAGAGGTCAGCATCGTCATAAATCCGAAAACACTGTATCCTTGGTTCGTTTGATAACACCGGATCTTGTACATTCCAAGGCAAGGTTTCCACCGATATGAGTATAGACGAGCGATTTTGGTCAGTCGCATCTAGCGCACATTGGAGAGTGTCTCCCTGCTTCAAATAGGCCTCCTTCTTGGGTTTGACAGTAACCTAACCTATTGCAGAAGCCTGTGCGAACATTTTCTGGTGTAACAATTTAGCAACGCGGAAGCTTGCACAAGCTTCAGCGTCACCGTTGGTAGGCAATGTGATGATGACCTTCGTGCTTCAACCGGCTTCTATCCCTTTCTAACATTTGTTGACACACTTCTCGCGCTTCTCTCTCGTACACATTGAACTCAAGCCATCAGACAAATTTGGTTTTCTTTGTATACACATATCAGCAAAATAATTCATTACAAATTGGCGTCAGAATTCTTAAAAATTGCCAGATATCGCCAGTTTGCTGGATATTGGGCGCCATTAAAGTAGTCAATCGCCAAGTTATCGATTTGAAGCTTTCAAATCGCCATTTTGGCGAGAAACGCCACGCTTGGCAACCCTGAATTCCGACAGGCAGCATGTGACATGATGCCGGTAATACAGTTATCTCGATTTTGTCTGGAGAGTATGACCTAGGTGTTGCCAGTTCCCCCATAAGACGTTTCATACCCCTGATATGTCAACGTCATCCCGTGAATCACGAGTCGTGATCAACCTGAACCTGTCAATTCCTCAACAACAAAAACAAACTGTCTGGTTATTTACTATTAGTATAAGGAGACCCATGTAGCGAAAACTGTATAAAACTACTAAACAGAAAATGTCTCGCTCTGAAATAATTCCTACACTGACATCCGAACTCGCTAGAGACATCCTTAATAAAACATTGGAAGGACTTCAACGGCCTGAAAACGTGAAGAAACTCGAGGAAGCTAGGGACAATGTAGGTAATGAGATGTTGAAGATGATGCAGTTTCTATTTCCCATCATTATGCAAGTGCAGATGGATGTAATCAAATCCTTTGGGTATCCAGAAGGTCGAGAAGGCATCATAAAGTTCACTCAAATGCTGAGAGGTATTGAGAGGGAGGATCAGGAAATTGCTAGGCTTCATAGTTTAATTAAGGCGTACTATTTACCGCCAGTTAACGTCCATACTGCTAGTGAATCTCCTGCAGATGAAAAAACCAGTAGTAGCTAATTTAAAGACTATGCTTTTTTTAATATAAATACGAAACTTCAAGTATCTACTCACAAGGTAACTAGGAATAGGATACTTATATCCAATGGACCATTTATGGCACTTATGTAGAACATTTAAATCTGAAGACAGTAGATATGGGAGGGTATATATAGCTGCCAGGAGAGGGAAAACCTTTATTAAATATATTTACTGCACCCTTTCATCAAACAGAAAGAGATAAATCGATGAAATATAAAACCACAGATGCTAATGACACAAATTCTCTACCTAGGTACCAAGTGCTAAAATGTTTGTATATCTCCATAATATCAGTACTCACTGCAAAATCATATACCTATTAAATCAACAAGAACACACTGAAAAAACACAAAGTTTTTGAAGTAAATAGGTACCTACTAAAACATAAAATGCCATTTTAATTATAATATGTCTTTTTTACTTGTATTCCTGGCTTGCGATAATGTTGTTTGTTTTACTGTCTATTCCTTATTAGGGTTAGGTACTCTTCTCTTATCATGTATAAAATTCTGTAAAAACCTGATTTTTTACACGCATTGTTTTTGGGCATTTAATTTTTATATCTATATAACACTAGTTTTCTACATAGAGGCCAGAAGTAAATTATCTCAAAATCACATTAATGAGATTTGTCTTTTCTACAAGCAAATCATGTTATCAGTCAAGTGCAGTAGATAGCTTAAGAATAAAAAAAATCAGCTTTACTAGGAGTAAGAAAATAGGTACATTTTTACAAATGTTATTTGACCTTGTTGGAACACTCCAAGTTGTATATATATGTCACTTTACTTATACTTTATTACATATTGACAAATTCTGTTTCAATATACTAGCAATTAATTATTTGAATAATAAATTCTTAACTTATTCTTGTGATAGTTTTAATAATAGTCTCTTATATAATCAACAAGCAATCCATTTTGGTGCCATTCTCTTTTGTGATCTCAATCCAATTAACTTGATAAGCAAAATGAATATTCACATTCAGTAGCAAAAAACAGTTCTAGGTCCAAACCCATCTCAAGACATATCTCACATTTCACCTAATCATTAATACAAAGTGCTGATTCAGGGGGTCATGACATCTCAAATCAAGATTGACCAGAGTGCCATATCACCCCTAGACAGTACCCTAAATCTCCCACTGTAACTTAGTAACCCCCCTCCCCGACTCAATGACGTATCTTGAAATGTGACATTTTGTCGTTTTTTTTGACATTAGGTAGGTTTTTTGTGACATAACATAGGTTTTTCTACAAGATGTTAGCACAAGCTGTTGTACCTTTGTTGTAAACTCGTTTTGTAGCTATATGTGTCGCTTAATCTATGTGCACACTAAAAACTACCTAATCTGGAAGATGACATTTCGTCGTTTTTTTTTGGGTTTTTTACATAATACCCATGCCAGTACGCACTTGCATTCATAGCAACTTCATGTGTTTAAAATGGTAAATAGACTAACTTATGTCAATGTTTTTTGGTAGCTCCTGCGCCTCACTATATCCTATTCGTAGTCCATTTACGCTCCAGCACAACAAAGATGCAGCGCGGCAAAGCGACAGCCGCCTAAGCGTTGCAATATCTATTGGTCATTCGGCCATAAAACTACGAACAAGTACAGGATTCGACAGGATAGAACTCAGGCTCGGTGTATCGCCGACACGCCGACGCCGGCAGTTGCTGTTCATATTCGGTGCATACGTACATAGCGTGTGTTTATACGTTAGCATGTTCAGCATGCTTCCTCTTCAGTGATGTCTCCTCCCCGAAAATGTGACAAGAAGGGACATTCGAATATTCAGGCAAAAGAAATTGTCCATAACGTTTATGAGAGCGAAATTTTAGAGCATCCTGAAATGAAAATCCATGATACTGAAAGACTTGTGGCTAACAAAACAGGCTTATGTCCTAAGACAATTTTCAATATTGTTAAAGAATATAAAAAAAACAAAAAATTGTCTCCACCACACAAAAGCCAAGAGATTATTTTATGGAGATGAAATTATTTAAAATCAATAAAGAAATACCGCGACCAGGGCAGGAAGATTTATTACTTGGATGAAACCTATATAAATGCAGGACACAAAACAAAGTATGGGCTGACTCTACAATTAAATCAGCAAGACAAGCATTCTTAGATGGACTAACCACTTGCCTAAAGAATCCGTCAGGTCCGTGTATCTAACCAATTGGGTTGTAAAAATTGTATCAAGTAGACTGAATGTATGAGCCCACACTGAAAACTTAGATACACTTAACTCAGCTATATCTGGTAGATTTGGAATCAACACCTGTTAGATACTCTGCTTGTCTTATTATAAGTTTTATTGAATACTATATGAAATAATTATTTCCAGGAGAAGGAAAACGATTTGTTATCCAAGGAAGATGGTTTGTGCCCACTGCGCTATGGGCATTTGAGTTAAAGAAAACGACCGACTATTATGCAGAAATGGCCGGGAGTTCATTTGAACAATGGTGTGAAGAAACGCTCCCAAAGCTTGACGACAATGCTGTCATTGTTCTTGATAATGCTGCATACCACACTAGAAAAAATTCCCACAATGTCCACAAGAAAGGCAGAAACTCAACAATGGCTCCTATCAAGGGACATTAGTTTCAATGAAAATACGGTCAAAGCAGAACTTATCCTTCTAGTCAGGCAGCACAAATATAAATATAATCTTAATGTTATTGACAAAATGGCTGAAAACCAAAATAAGACGTCACTGTGAATTAAATCTCATTGAAATAATTTGGGCAAATATAAAAAACTATGAGGCTTCAAACAATAGAACATTCAAATGTTCTGACGTGAAAAATGTTTTATGAAGTTGTCAATAGAGTGACGGCAAACCATTGGAAAGATTGCATCCATCACGTTCAAGAGACAATCGAAACAAAGATGTGATATGATCAAAACATTCAAATTGAACCATTCGGACGATGATTCAAGTACTTCCAGCGAATACAGAATTGTGAAAAGTATGTGCATTCTTTCTATAAAAATAATAATTCATTTTGTTAGATTACTCCAAGACCATTGAGGAAAATTCGCACCTCTACAATCCGGCTTTTGGGCATGGTGCTTTGTCTGGGCGTAAATGGACTACGAATGGGGTATACTTATTTCAACTTTTTTGTTTTGCATGATGTCTAGCTTGTATAATTATTTTAGATAGATATCTTTAATGAAGTGGATGAATTTTCTCGACGAAGATATCTGATAATCTTCAGTTGATACTTAGCTTAAACAGCCTTTGAACTGTTTGAGTCAATTTGATATACAGAGTTCTCAAAAACGCATAATTTACTGTTGCTCAAGACATTCAAAGAGGACCTTCAGAATATGTTCAGATTCACAATTCCCATTATTTCTAGGTTGTCCTTAAATACCTAGTCGTGTATGTTTATATGCAACTTCCCAGCTATATTTATTAAAGTGGTGGAGATAAAACGCAGAAATGTTTCGGCTTGTCTAAATCTGCAGTAAAAAATATGGATATCTATATAAACAACTTTGATCAGCTCAGTAGTGGGAGATAAGCATGAACATTTTTTAAATGTATTTCCACGGAAATACTGCAGAATAATCCTGAATAGTGTTTAGAACAGTTGTTTCTCGCAGCATGAACGCAAAATTGAGCCACTCTGCACACGTGATTCATTTCAATGTTAGTCAACTCACTACTTAGTATGGATGATAAGAATGTAAATAAATATTTAAATTATTAAGATATATCGTATATCCAACAATTGAAACGTATTCTACCTGAAGAGAGCCAACCTAATACTTTGTTTACGCTTCGAAAAAATTATCCGAGATGAAATGAGATGCTGTAGCGTCATCTATGAGAATTTGTAATAGCTATGTTTCTCCTCCCTGCAATAATTATAAATCGAAAATACTGTCTCAAAGATGGCGCTGTGGCCAACTATATTAGCATATAGCTTGTATTTGGCACAGCGCCATCTATGAGCTACTAGTCTTTTCAAAGTAGAGAGAAACATAGCAACGACAAATTCTCCTAGATGACGCTAGGGTGTGTCATCTCATCCCCGATAATTTTTTGGACGCGGGCATATATTATTAGGTGACTATCTTCAGGCACAATACGTTAATCAATTACCGAACACATAATATGCTCGAATAGGGTACGGACTGCCCGACTTGTGAGGTTCTGTATCTCGGAAACTACTCGTGGAAAATCTTTTGTCTTATGGACCTTTTTGTTCTACGTGTTGAGAGCTGTGACATACTGAATTTTTCCCATAAGATTTCTGCGGGGTCTTTTGTCAAATTATTAACTCTGCGATGGGATGTTACCATAACCACCTGTCTATCATTTATTGTTTTCACATAATACAACCCCTGTCTCATTAACCAATTATCAAAACTACGTTTTTTTATGAAATTTGTCATATTGGTGGAAACGTATTAAAAACTAAAATGTAATGAAATGTGATTAACAAAAATCAACGAATCCAAATAGAAGCCAAGCACCACCGCGTTACATTGCCTTTTCGACTACTGCTTTGTTACGTTTTGACATAAAGGATTTTTTCGCGAGTCCACGGTGTAGTACAGTGCACTACCGGGAAGCATTTTAACACTATGGTATAGGATTCGGATTAATTTTATTGGTCAATTTCAATTTATTCAACCAATAACAAGCTGGGTGCCGGAATCACTACCGGAAGGTTAAACAGTGCTGATCATGGGGTCAGAATGTTATCAATTTAAATTGCTTCTACTAATATATCGAGTGCTAAAATCACTACTCGAATGTTGAGGATTGCCGAAATACAGTTCGGAATGTCGCCGATGCGTAAGGAAGTTCTTATCGTTTACGCGGTTTACGTTGGATATTATAACCTCAAAGTTCTAGCGTCATCGTTTTTAATACGTTTCGGGTTGAGCAGAACAATGGAAGGTTGCATTAAAATAAAAAACAATATATACAGTACAGGGGAAGGTTTACAAACGAAGAAGGCGCTATGCAGTGGCTGAGAGATTATCAGCTAGAAAGTCTTACAACTTGGCGATTTAAATGTGGTCTCGCAAATCCGCGTCGCCTTGTATATAGGTAATGTCGGGTTCATGCACGACTTAAACTAACCGAACTTAAGGATCAGCTGTTTCTACACCAGTGTCCTCCACATGTTACGCCTCCAGATAGTAACTAGCTAGTGACTTCCAGTGGTGGTCAAACGTTTAGGTGACGTCACACCCATTTTTTGACATAATTCGGGTGGTTTCGGAACTCGTCTTACCCTTGGATAGCCCTTTCCATACTGTTCTATGCTCGTATTGACGTAATTATAATAATTCTGTGGTGTCCCGTGTTCCACGACGATTTACCCAGAAAGCCAGGCAGTGACTCATCTTTTGTTTTTGTTTGAGTTGTTGACGAATTTGTGGTAGAGATTTGTTTTGGTGTTCATCTTCGGGTGTGTTTTTCTGCCTTTGACTTGTTTTTTGTGCGATTAATTGAGGATGGCCATGCCTAGAGCAAAATAACGAAAAGCCATGGTGGTATCAACTCCTGACCTTGTTGAAGAGGTACCTGCAGAAGTCACCTGAACGCAATCGGACATCGCCAGAGGAGCGCCTAATGATGACGTTGCAGTAAGTATCCAAATCAGTTCATTTTTGCATAAATGACAAATATATTGAGGTTATGGTCGTTTTCTTAATTTCAAGGTCACTTCTTAAATTAAAGTTCAATATATTGAACTTTTCCTTAAGAACCAACCAATCGGATCACTAGCGTTGGTCAGCTGATCGCTACAGCTGGAATTAGAAGATGGCTACGAGCCATCGGTACTGTACAAAAGTCGATAGTCGATATTTATATCGTGATGTTTGATCGATTTTATATCGCTGTATGGGCAGATGGTTCGGTGATACTTGTATGAAAAATTATTTGCGCTTGCTTACGCATGACAGTTTAGAGCTGAACATCGGGGCGGATTGATAAAAAAAATCATGTATGTTAAAAATTATAATAATTAAAGTCAGTGGTCATGTTTTCTTCATAAATTAGATCAAAAAACAGCATGAAAAAATACCAAGATAGAGGATTTTGAAATTATATTCTAGAGAACGAAAAAAAAAAAATGGAAATGATCTTAAAATTTTGTGCTTGTAGTACTGACTTCATAGCTGATAGATGCAAACACTTTCATGTCTGAGACTGTACCAGTGGTAATGTTGGCAAATTATAGCCCCTACAGAAGAAAAAAGAGAATTTAAATCTATACCATGCCCCCCATGACATGTTTTTCCAAAACCTCACAGAACACTGTGAAGGTACTTTGTCATTAACTATAAACCAGGTGTACACCTGACGAATGCTGTGTATTCGCAGCCCACCAAATATGTAATCTCTTTTGACGTTTATTGAGGTAAACAGATTGAGTAGCACGTAACTTTTTTTGTGACATCTGTACTGTTGATAATAACAAACCTGGTAAAGGGCCAAATTAAGGACTGGCATTTGGTATCACCAATGAAAATTTTTTTTTAAACACAGAATTTTGGCAATCAAATGTATACTGCTAGATTGGGAATTTATACATATGTACAGAGCAGTATCATCTGAAGGGGCGTGGTGAGATGACTATGTTTCTGTTTAGTGCTTGCTGACCAAATATGACAGTGATATTATGCTAATAATTTTTTTTTTGTTTCACAGTGTCAAAATCCTTCGAGGAGACAGTTGGAATGAAGATCGTCATTTATTTTATGGATACCAAATTAATTGTCAATGAGAGTTTGTTTCCTAGTTTGAAGAAACAATTACTGTTTTATGTGTTTTTTTTGTTGAGGACAATTTTGTTTGCCTTTACCCATTAAACAGTGTGCGCAAAACTATTTTTGATTCACATATCAGAGTGATTATATTTGTATTCCAGTCAGTCCTCTACCTACAGATGTATTTTTTGTTATTTTAGTATTTATGTTTTTGCAATAAATACACCTGATCAATTAACAAGAGATAGTGCTTGCATGATATTGCACTGATCAGGTTCATAATATAGAGAAAAATCCAGATGAGTAGAATACCTCTATGTATGTACAATTTATTGTAATGAAGAATTTGTTCTATTATTGCTGTGACTGTTCAGTAAATATTTTTTAATTATACATTTTTTTATTATCCTGATATTCATTACTAGTCAAACTGATGAAAGAAATACTCCCTTTATTGAGGATGTGTTATGCATCTATGATCATCGAACTGCCTCAATATCGGTCGTCAGTCAGATTTCATAATGTAAACAAATGAAATCGCCGACACATTCCTGACATTCCTGATATGCGTTGTCGGCATACTTTCAATATTTATAGTTCCACCAGATTTCCAGCCAAGAAAAGTGGCGCTGCCGTCGAGGTTATAGTCCAAGAAATATCTTCACATCTGCTCAGGAAAATATTCGGATTCGGACTTTTTGCATGTTATTCGAAAAAGCCTCCTAGTAAAAAATCTACATGTTGTCAGGCTCCAAATTGCGTCTCTAATTGTTTGAACAACTTTTTCAAATAAATTACAAAAATTAATGTTTTCGCTTCATCAAAGGTAGCATTCGTTTTTTTGATACTCCGAAACAAAATGATGTTTGACAATGTTTGTCAAAAGTTGATTTTGTACGAGATGGGAAAGTACAAAAAATTGATTTTGCGATACCGAAAAACGATCTGAAAAAACGAAAATGTTAATGTCGCCATGCTTCATAAATAACCATTAACGATACCTTTTAGGAGATACTGTTATTATAAATCTTTGTATTTAGTTTATATCCAAGCGGACGCTCAATGCATATTCAGCGTGCACGAGAGATATTTCATCTCTCTCGCGTTCACATAGACATAGACTATACATTGAGCGCGCATTCAAATGCTCTGGGGGTTTTGTTATTGGTTGGTTGAAGCATGTGTTTAATAACAATTTTTGGAGCAATTTTGGGCCTAGTCACATGCAGATTCTTTAAGAGGTCCTTGAATCAGATTATGCAAAAATAGGAATCGGAAGAGTTTTCCGAGCAGATGTTCCCATATTATCTGGACTATTATCCGAGTTCTTTGACCTGCATTGGCGCAAGCGTGTGGGGAGGGGCCACTTGTCAACGTCAAGGCTGGCCCGCCAGTCCACGTGACACATAAGCCACAAAACACTCTTTCATCTGCTACTTTGACGTTAAACATATGATTATTTAAGGGTATTTAACTTTCATGTTGCCTCAACTGCTACGTTGGCAATCCTGGCCGCGCATGCGCATGAAATGCTCATTTTCTTAAGTTAAGTTAGCTTAAATCGTGCATGAACCCACCATATAAGTGTATTGTTATTGTAAAGGATTATTTATTTAATTCTAATCACGACCGTAGCTTTTCTATGTTTGGAGCTTGACTTTTTTGAATGTTTTCGAGCTAGATTGTTCTTGTTTGGGTTAGAACTAATTTTCAGAATACCTACTTCGAAAATTCGAAGGGCATAATATTGTTTAAACGAATGCAAAATATATTTTTATCCGACTTCCCAAAAGATGGAGGTTTTCAATTCGTCAGCTATGTTTCTTTCTATGTGTGTTTACCGATTTTTTCAAGATGGCTTATCCGATTATGATAATTATTTTTTTAAATGAAAAGGTATAAATCTCAGACTAAAAATATAAATAGACAAATAATTCCCTACAAAATATCGTCGTCAACATAACTGTAGTTATCTATCTATTGAAAATGGAATGAGGTATTGGTGTGCACTCCGCCCGAAATGAAGGTGGACTTAAATAAGGTGTGGACGCTCCGGTCGATCGTGGGTCGATCAAACAATTTTAAAAATTTATTTTTTCTTTTCATATTTGTTTATACTCGCAAAAACGGTCACAGAGGTGGCCGACACGCCATAAATTCAATTCAAAACGGATGCAGGTTCATGTTGGGTAATTCATAGCGAACATTACATATAATATTTTGCCCAGTCAGTTGTTTGACTGGATTTGTTCCACCTTGGACGAAACTTGCTCTCATTCGAAAGTAGCACATTTCTACCGACTTTTTGCCGAACGTGGCAACGGTGTTCAACGGCAAGTGGTGGATGCGTACACAAAATTTACAAACATCTGGTTGTTGTTGTGCACAGTGAATCTTTTGCGAGTATTCAAAAATGTTTTCAGGTTGTTTTAGCGGCAATTATAGCATTGTTATCATTGATAGACAATTTTCAAAGTCAATGGGACGTTGGAAGTGCATTCTTTGTGGAGTTAGCAGTGAAAAAACTGAGGCAACCTTCCACAGGTGAGTTAGAGGTTAGAGGAGGACAAGGGCGTAGCGCATGGGGATGCGTTGTGATTTTTAGTATTAAGAAATAGACATTTTATAGTTATTGGTTGTTTTTACACTGTATGTGTGGTGATTTTCAAAAAATACTCTTCTGTTAGACACGTTTTTGATCTTTCAGGTTTCCTAGTGATAAGAAAAAACAAGAAGAATCTCCAATGGGTGAATGAAAAGATGAAAGTTAAACTTGGCGTCCAGACTTTGAGCAAGAGTTTTGCAGAAGCATTGGACTTTTTGAACAAAGATCTGGCTATGGCTGGCTTCAAGGATTCAGAAGCTACAGCATATTTTTGTAGAAGAGTAAACAATTTATTTGATGTTTTTAATTCAAGGAATAGGATGTCAAAAAAACCTTATGAGAAACAGTTGTCACCTGCTACTGAACAATATTTCAATTTCTTAGAAGAAGCGAAGGATTATTTGAAATCGTTAAAATTAGGAGACACTAGAGATACTTTCTAGAAGAAAATTAGGATTTTTGGGATTCATAATTTCAATAAACAGCCTGTATGAATATAGAGTCAAAGAAACCAAAGAGCTGAAGTACCTTCTCACATATAATTTATCTCAAGATCATTTGGAAATTTTCTTCAGTTGTATAAGAAGCAAAGGAGGATACAGCAATAATCCTACCTCGAAGCAGTTTCAGAATATTTTAAAAAAATTATTACTCCATACTGAAATAAGTGGCAATGAAGCATCCAATGTCGTGGCATTAGATAGTACATCCATTTTGCACTGTTCATCATCATCTTTAGAGATCAAAATTA
This sequence comes from Acanthoscelides obtectus, assembly GCA_963669975.1. Classification (NCBI taxonomy): domain Eukaryota; kingdom Metazoa; phylum Arthropoda; class Insecta; order Coleoptera; family Chrysomelidae; genus Acanthoscelides; species Acanthoscelides obtectus. The sequence continues at coordinate 71,992,036 of CAVLJG010000003.1, forward strand.
GTGAGGATATGACCTCATCATCAAACAGTATAGAGGAAGATGAAGATTTTATACAATTTAAAAACTTTCTTCAAATAAGTCCTTGGTAGCTTAAACTGTATTTGGAAGATGTTGCATATGTTGCAGGTTTTGTTGTGAAGAGGCTAAAAAAGTCTATACAATGGCAGATTTGTTTAGATTTGTTAGAAACTTCAGGAGAGTCTATATCGAAATTACAAATAAGAAAAACGTATGGAAAATTAGTTAAAGCCTCCGCTTTTGTAATAAATGTGTGTAAATATGAAGAACATTGCTTTAGGTTATATAAGGAAAGGTTAGAAGTTGGCAAAAAAATATGACAAGAGCTTCACAAATATTAACAAATTATACATTGCAAAATTTACCTCTTGGATTCAGAAATGTGTTTAAGGACCGTGTATTCGAAGATGAACCTTTAAGTAATCATTTTCCATTGCTCTGTAAACAAGTTTTAGAACAATATTTTACCATTAAGTTGTACCATTATACCTCTAACTTGAATGCCCCTTCAAAACGTGTACGATCATTACTCACAAAAAGTATATTATTTCAAAATCAATAAAACCTGATAATTATAAAAAAATAAAGAGCAAAATTATAAAATGAATTATAAATAATGACTTAGGGAGAGTGACAAGTCCAAAGGAATTCTTTTACTGAAATATGCACTAAATCTCCAAACATGGATTGACTACTATAAAATAATGTATAAAGCTACCCCCAATGTTGATTTCAGCTTTTTAGATGTTTTACATCCATATCTGGATCAGCATAAATCAATACAAGAACTTTTTGACGCGCTAAATGGCTAAAATGGCTATCAGAGTCTACAGAGTACACTAAATCCCCAAGTATACCGTTATGTATAAAACGATTTATAATCCAACTTAAGCTCCAGAATAAATAGTCTCAAAAACTTCCTAAACAATATTTCATACAGGGTTGACCAAACAGACTATTGTACAATATGTAATACTCGAAAGACCGAATCTTTAGGACATCTCCTCCTGGAATGTCCATTATACAATCCATTGAGAGAGCACATTCTGTCCGATCGTTTGAACCAAATCTGTCTTTGCTTGTCTAAATAAAATGAATGAGTTGAATTTATGATACAAACTTTTTAAATACTTTAGGGAATTATTTAAGCTAAGATCTTTCTTAAGGAATGAATAGTTTTTTTGTGCCTTCAATATCAAGACAGAATATTTAAATTGATGCGTCAATTATTTCTTCTTTTTCTGTTTGTTTATATATTTTTTTATATACAACTTTTGATCATGGTTACTATTTTTTTTTTGTATTCATACTCTGGACAGGAAAGTTTCTACTCAAATCTTATTATTTACATAATACTCTCTTGTTTATATACCTTTGTACTAGGTATTATGAAACAATAAACCTGATAATTAAGTTCCAATAATAAAACCTTGTTTACTTCTCTGTGTTTATTCTTTTCACTGCCATGGAAGGTGATACTGGGTGTATTAACCAGAACACCATTACAAAAAAAGCACCTACGCCACTGGTGGAATCAGCTGTGGTCTGCACATACACAGCTTATTGTTTGTATTTGTTTTGGATTGGGTTTGTTTGTCTTCATGCACTACAGTGCCGTAAGAATGGTAAGTCTATTTATATTTTTAGTCTGAGGTATAAATGCCTCTGGGGTAGTCCTATAGTAATTTGATGAAAAAATATTGACTTCAAAAGAGGAAATCAGGGGATGAAATTATTTTTAAGGCAAATCTGGAGTATTTGTGTGTTAATTTAGTTTTTTGTTGCCTTCATGAGTCACCCGAAATAACGACAATATATCATCCCGAAAACCTTAAGTTAATCCAATTTTAGTTCATATTTTGTACTTCAAGGGTCCTTCTAATACAAGTTTATAGAAAAAAATTAATCCTGGAGGTGGAAAAGTAGGGAATCTGAAAATTGCAACAAAATTTTTTTTTAGTTTATAATTTGCTCATTTAAAATTTAAGGAAAAAATAATCTGTTTATTTTACATACCTTAAAACCTAAATTTTTATTTTATTTTATATCAGGGAAAGTTATACTATCTGATACAGTACAAAATAATTGACTTACGACTTTTTCAGGAAAACTTCTGACAGCAGTCATAAAAGAGTAAAAAAAGAGGAAAACAAGCAAGGTAGATCAAAAAATACAGGGTGCCAGGCCGAGTTATCAATTACGATAAAGTTGACAACTAGTGATACGGTGAAAAAAGACAAATTTGTAAAGGTATACAATTTATAATGTTAATAAAAATTGTAAAATTGTAACATTGTCCTTTTTTAAGAATGGGTATTCGGCGATAATTATAATAAAAGGTGAACACAATCATACTTTGACAACGGCAGAGGCAGTCTCATTTCATCGTCCTAGGGATACTCTTAGATCATGTTTTGAGTCATATTTCAGTGATGGGATGGGCATTAAGGAGTCCGTAAACTTTCACGAATCAAAGCTGGAATTGCAGTACGGTATGGACAGTCCAGAATTAGCAAATGCAAGAATAAATCCGAGATACCGTACAATACAGCACTGGTTCAATCAGTGGCGAATTTCAAATTTAAGACTACGATTTGGACCAGGTTCCATTGAGGTAGGTATTTACTCCATGAACATAACTCTCATAATTTATACCCAAGGGGAACCCTACTGTGTACTGATTGCAACTAAACTGATGCAACGAGCACACCAACTACCCTTTGCAAAAAACATAGCTTTTGTAGACAGTACTGCATCCTGTGATGTTAGTGGACATTCGGTAACATTCATGTTAACTCCGTTGGCGCTGTACCCCTGGCAATTTTGATCACAAAAGGCCAATCTGAAGAAGACTATAGATGTAGGTTCACTTTACTAAAGTCAAGTCTGGAGAATAGCTTTGGAAGTCAGGGTTGTCCAAAAATGTTTATCACTGATGACAGTGACGCTGAGAGAAATGCTCTTAAATATGTCTGGGCAAATAGCAAAACTCTTCTATGTAGATTCCACATTTTGCAATCAGTATGGCGCTGGTTGTTTGACAAAAAAAATAATATAGGTGCAGATGATCGTCCCATCCTTTATTTAGAAATCTTTTAATATCGGAAAGTGTTCAAAATGCTTCTGAAGTATTTTCTATTGCAATTGGACAAAATCATATTTCTGATAATGAAAAAAAAAATAATACTGTGAAAAAATATCCGCAATGGGTGGTGTACATTGAAAAATATTGGGAAAGACGTGAAGATTGGTGTATGGCCTACCGAGATGAAACTACACACGGAAATCAAACAAACAATTTTTGTGAAGTGAGCATTCGACTCTTTAAAGATGTTGTGTTATCTCGGAATAAAGCATATAATACAATTGCTTTAATAGACTTTATAGTGAGTTGCTTGGAAGAGTACTACCAAAAAATAATTCAAAATTTTGCTAATTCAAGGAATTCAATTCCTAGATTGTTATTAAAAAAGCTGATACATAAAGCTTCCAATATTAACAAGGATAATATTTTGTGTACAGGTTCTAAAACTTATAAGGTTCCTAGTGCGACTAAAAGCGGTGAATATTATTATATAGATGGAAACATAGGAGTTTGCACTTGTCATGATGGTAAATTGGTAAAATTTTGCAAGCATCAGGCTGCAATATACTTTTACTTTGATGAAACTGTCATCAACGCACCTGCGGTAACGCCAGAATCTCGTTACGAAATGGCCAAACTAGCATTTGGTGAGTAGGTACAACCTATTTCGTTTTACATGCCGTTAGTGCTCTCTAATACGTTTTCCAAGCACACTGAACAAACTACTGATAATGCGAATTTAGATGAACGAAATGAGTTAATTTCGATCGTAATTGGTGCGTCCACGTCACCTACAAATTTTGTTAACAGTGTGGCTTTAGATGAAAGGAAGGGTATTGAAGAAATTTACTTGCTAATGCAACAGCATAACAAACGATTTGGAACATCAAATGTAACCATTCAAAAGTGTATACAAAGGCTTAGAAATATTAAAACAAGGACATCTTGGGAATCTTTTCTATGTACAGCTGGAAGTTCTGTACCAATTCGTCATCGTACTAAGATGAATATAAAAGTTCAACCTACTTCCATAAGCAGACGTAGAGTAGGGATTGCAAGGGGTTGGAAAAGGTTACCAATTGGTCGGCCACCAAAGGAAGAAGGCGTACCAATAAAAAGAAAAAGAAACTTGACACTCGATGTAAAGTAAAATGTACTGAATGTTAAGTCTCATGGAACAGGTCACTAAAGCCTATTACATTATTTTTTTGTTAATTTTCGAATTTTCTTTTTTATTTTTGAATATTCTTGTTTTTTGAATTTTCTTGTTTATTTTTGAACGGACCAATAAACATTCACATTTAATATGTTTAATTTCTACTACCTTTTCACGAAAAGTGATAATTTCTTCCCTGAAATGATAAATGCTGTACTTGAATGAGAAAATACACTCTGTGTATATATATTAGAATTTAGCTTCTTACATTACATGGGAGAAAAATACCACTTTTCCACCCGCGGATTATTTATACAAAAATCCAAAAAACGTAGGTATATGATTTTTTAGATTTTTACATTTCCTTGCATTATTTTTAAATTCAGTTATTTTCTATAATATATAATTTTAAATTTTTCATGAAATTTTTCTTATTGCTAAACCAAATTATTAATTTTAAAATCATTAAATATCGTAATAGGAAACAACGTGCCTTGATTATTATCTTACGTATTTGTAGCGGAAGGTAAGTAAATTTAAATTTAAATTGATAACATTCTGACCCCATGCTCAGCACTGTTTAACATTCCGGTAGTGATTTCGGCACCCGGCTTGTTATTGGTTGAATAAATTGAAATTGACCAATAAAATTAAGGCTGGTGCCGAATCCTATACCATAGTGTTAAAATGCTACCGGGAACTGACATTTTCGCGAAGAACGGGAATAGGGGAAGACAGATGTGACGTCGTCCGAATGTCAAAAAATCACGTGGTACGGGTACCCGCTAAACGTCTGTGAGGAACTAGCGGGTGACTGGTCTTATATCAATGTCATTTAAAAAACAGGCATCTCAATTGAAAATTTGTCTTCACAGTGCTGAAAATTGAGTTAAATTTTATTAAACCATAAATGGAGGAACACGTCCACCTGATTTTAAATGTTACGATGGAGGTCATCGAAGATATCTGAACCGCACTTGTCATATCAAATGATTGATTTCATTGATATATATATATATATATATATATATATAATTGCGCAACATGCGCCATCTAACCACTCCCGGTGTAACTTGAAACTGTCAAAAACTTCGAGAGGAAGGGGAAATTTCATCTGTTCCCGCTCCGCATGGGTATCGCGTAAAAAACCTATAGAATGTCAAAAAAAAAACATACAAGATGTCATCTTGCAAACTAGGTAGTTTTTAGGGCGCAAACAGTCATTTCACGTTTGCTTACTAGGATCGTTGGGAACGTCCATCTAAGGAGGAATCACTCAACTAAACTAAACGCATATGTTTTGTGAGGCCAAATGACCCTTTTTTGTAGTTTTTATCTCTGAGAAGAAAGTTGGTTGAATATCAAGGTCGCATCTGGATGATTATGTGTATTGGCCTGCATGTTTATAAAATTAGTGATATTTGCTGTGTGAGAAAATCATTACTGAATATGCTGCCAATGAAGTATATTTATTGGCTTTGCCCGACGGGTTATTTTTATGTTGTGCTGCCTGAAGCGAGGTTATGTTCAAAGTTATAAATTACGAAAAACTGAGGAGAATTACGGGAAATCATCACCGCGCACGCGTTGTGTTGAATTACTGTTAGCATGTATATGGCTTGTAATTCGACAGTGTACAGCGAATATAATTGTTTCTTATCTCTCTTATTTTTGAAATTCAACAAATTTGTACATGTAATTTCCAGAATGGATAAGAAAAAGTGGATGGCAACTAATTTCGAGCTTTGAATCTCAATTTAAGTGTATTTGAGACAAGAACTCAATGTAATTATCATCAATACATACAACTTGCAGCTTAGAACTCCAGTAATGCCATCTCAGAAGCAGATTTTACATCACATCAGAGCCAAAGGTTGATAACAAGCCTCATGACGTTTAGGCAACTCGTGCAACTAAGTGCTAAGAGGTATCTTGTGGAAAAAACTAAATAATGTCAAAAAACCAGCATAATGTCAAAAAAAATTGGTATAATGTCACTTTTCAAAATGCGTGATACCCGTGCCGGTTCACTACGGGATCTCGCGAAAAAATCTCTTAAGCGTCAACTAATGTTTTTCAGTCATCTGGTGTCAAACTGTTCCAAATTTCTTGGAGACAGGTTCGCAATTCTGGAACTGTGCTTGCGGGTTGGATGGAAGATTTTTCTTCATGATACGACACAAAGTTTCAATTGGCGATAGATGTAGTCCACTCGACGTCCATTTTAAAACTGAGATATTGTTTTCTAACATCTAATCTCTTACTTTATTAGCGGTACGGCAAGCGGCACCGTCTTGTTGGAAGATACATTCAATATCGTTTGAAGGAATTTGTTCAATTCCACTTGCTGACACGGATCCCCAAATCATAACAGAAGCCGGAAACTTAACTTTTTTTCATTCTGAAACAGTTCTTTAATTTTTATGATACGACTTCTACTATCACCAACGCATACTTCAAATCTGGCGTCATAACTTCAAATAATGGAGTTCCATTGGTTCGGAGACCAGAATTTGTGTTCTTTGGCCCACGCTAGTCTGTTTTTCTTCAGAATCATTGTCAGTAAGGGCTTTTTTTGCTTAGAAATACTGAATTAAAAACGAATAATAAAAAAGTAATTTAAGCCTACCTTGTAAAGGTTAAATCTCAGTTTTTGGGCAGCTCTGTGACAAGTTGCGATTTAAAACTTTTTTTTTACCAAAACCGTTCGATTATCGTGAGGTACCCTGTTATACACACGCATGCGCGGCCTGTCGTGGTTCTAGGAACGTTTCTGGACTGTAAAAGGAAGGTGTTGGAACCACCGACGATATAAAGGGTTGTCCAATAGGGACGCAGGAAAGTAAACGTCAATTTGACATAGACGCCATCTTTGTTTTCTGTCACCGACATGTCATTTTGTTAGTTGAATGTTTACCATTGATCGCTATGGAGTCGTATTCGATTGAAGACCGCATTAAAGTTATTCAAGAGCACTACAAAAATGGTGCAAAAATAAAAAACACGTTTCGCGTGCTTCGTGAACATTTCGGTCGCAACAACCGCCCAAACGAAACAACCATCGGTCATCTGGTGCGTAAATTCGAGGCAACAGGTTCTGTGGCAAATCTGCCAGGCTCTGGCCGGCCAAGGAGCGTTCGCACACCGGAAAATATTGCTGTTGTGAAGGAGAGTGTGAGAGACGATCCGAAACAATCAACAACGCGTCGATCCCAAGAATTGGGCATTTCGAGAACCAGTTTGCTCCGCATTCTCCACAAGGATTTGAATGTACACGCCTACAAGATCCAATTGACGCAAGAGCTGCGTCGGGCCGACCATTTTTCGCGCCGAACGTTCTCAGATTGGCTCCTTGAACACCGCCAAATTGATGCCAATTTTTCATCAAAAATCATGTTCAGCGACGAAGCGCATTTCACTTTCAATGGGACGGTAAACAAGCAAAACTGCCGCATCTGGGCCAACGAAAATCCCCGTGAGTATCAAGAGCAGCCGATGCATCCTCAAAAACTGACTGTGTGGTGTGCATTGTGGTCAAAAGGCATCATCGGACCTTACTTTTTCGAAAATGCGGCCGGGGACGCCGTTACCGTCAATTCTCAGCGATATCACGTGATGATAGATGACTATTTTTTGCCGCAACTTGAAGGAATGGATATGGACGATGTTTATTTCCAACAAGACGGTGCAACATGCCACACAACCAACGTCAATATCCATCGATTGCAGTCCTTCTTCGGTGATCGCGTGATTTCGCGCAGAGGAAATGTGCCATGGCCACCAAGATCGTGCGATTTCACTCCCTTGGACTTCTTTTTATGGGGATATTTGAAAAGCAAAATCTACGTCAACAAACCAGCCACCCTCCAAGAACTCAAAAACAACATCATAGCCAAGATAAATGCCATAGAGCCGACCATGTTGCAAAATGTCATTGAAAATTTCGACCATCGCGTGGACGTCTGTAAATCCAGTCGTGGTGAACATTTGAGCGATATTATTTTTCATACATAAATGGTATAAATGAACCTTCAAAATAAAGTACCCAACTTGATTTGAATATCAATCTTTCTTGTTTTAATATGCGTTTACTTTCCTGCGTCCGTTTTGGACAACCCTTTATATATCGTCGGTGGTTGGAACGGATTCGAAATCGTTTTGTGCCTCGAAATTGACAGGATAGCCAATGTTGCTTGATCTACCAATTTTTTGGGATAGCTATGAAGAGCTTTGGATTTTGTATTTAATTTGCTTATTTAGCGACAATGTTGTTTACACTTGACTCTCTCTTGAAGTATGACCTGGCTTAAATAAATTTAAATCGTAACATTAACTTAACTTATTAGACGATAATTTGGAAATAAAATAAAAATTAAATATTTTGGGTGTAACGTTTTATCAAAATTTGAGATTCCTTCCACCTGCAACAGCATTATTCAAAAATCATGTTCAAAATTTTCTATGCGAATAAACATGCACTAAGTGCTAACGTTACAAGAGAGCTTCATGTGAATCACTGATTTTATATCTGTGGTGCATTACTCTGATATCTTATATTACAGTTGTCTGGACTGTGATAAAGATGCGTTTGCAATAAGTTCTAAATCCCTGATGTAGATATTTGTTTATGGACTAAAAAATATGATCATATATCAGGAACGATGAAATAAAATTGGTTGGCTGACTGTGGAAAGAAAACTGTACTCTACTATGTATATCTTACATTTGTATATGAATTAGTAACGACTTCCACCCTACCATATCCATTTGAAAAACTTACACTTTCTAAAGTTAAGGCAAAGAGATATAACTTGAGCATATCTTGTCACCATTCATAGATTCAACACTATTTCAAAAGAAGATATCTTTTTCTTGAGGATACTGATTTTGATTCTGTGTATTACATTTTTCTGAATTCTTGTGTAGTGTACATTTTGAATATACAAATTCCTTTTGGCTAAATTTCGCCCTTCATAAAGCCGGTATATTACTTTTATTATTGTATGAAGCCGCAAATATGTAGGTACATTCACTCCAACAAACCACGGAACTGGTGTTCGTCGATTTGGCAACATTGCTGTTAGCTGTCAGAATCATCTAACCTAACCGCCATTTGCCGTTTGTTTTGGTTTATAGCTTTATAGCTCTTCTGTGCCTGTGCCTGTGCATGTCAGTTCCTTTAGTTCTCGCTTCAGTGCAAATACCGATATCACTATAACAAAACCGTCTCAATCGATCCCAAAACGGGTTGGAACACAATGCAGAACCGTTCTGTTACTGTGACGGACAAGGTTCAAGGTTGGAACACTTTTTCCTAAATGCGCAAGCGCGTCACCGTTCCAGCACGGTTCTACGACGGGTTGTGCAAAGCTTATATTTTAATTTCGTTAATATACAGGGTGGCGCATCGAAAACGAAACACGCATTTACTGGCAGCTCAGTTTTTTTTTAAAAACGCACAGACCCGTCGATTTTGTTTTCGATTGGGATACAAGTTTGGCAAAAAATCAGTTAGCACGTGTAGCCCCCCTAAGCGAGGGTGACACCGCCCCCAAAATCTTAAATGGAAAGGGGGGTCGAGTGATACCTTATTTTAAAGGTCTTTCAGTTCCCTTTATAATGATGTAAAATACATTCACTCACAGTAGTTTTGAAGATTTATTGATTTAAAGCTTAAACAAAACTAATACATCATCATTAGTGCAGCAAAGTAATTTAAAAATGAAGAATGAACTGACCCGTTAGGCAAGTAAATGTTGAAAATGGTCACCATGACTCTCCATGCAATAATAAAGATTTTGCTCAAAACGTTGCCGCACATTTTGCAATATTTGAGGAGTAATTTGAAGGCACTCATTCACAATTCTTTGTCGCAGGTCTTCTAATGATGTTGGCTGAGTAGCATAGATTTTGCTTTTTAAATGACCCCAAATAAAGAAATCCAAAGGTGAAATATCTGGCGATCTTGGGGGCCATTCAATGGAACCTCTTCTACCAATCCATCGATATGGAAACGTCTGATCTAAATATTGTCGAACACGTAATGCGTAATGTGGTGGGGCACCATACTGTTTGAACATCAACCTATTCGCAATATACCGCCGATCATTCTGATTTTCAATTATGGCTGTTAATGCAGGACCTATGGCGTCTTCCAGTAATTCCAAATACATTTCACCGGTCAAATTTCCAGGTAAGAAAAAAGGACCAAATAAATGATCGCCAAAAATACCAGCCCAAACATTTAATTTTTGTGGCTGCTGTATATGAACCTCATGATAAATTCTGGGATTAGAATCGGACCAATATCGGCAGTTATGACGATTTACTACGCCATTTAAGAAAAAGGAACATTCGTCATAAAAGCAAATGTTTGAATAGAAAATGTTCATCGTTTATAATTCGTTCACTCATATCTTCACAAAATTGTAATCGCTGATCAAAATCGTCTTCATTAAGTTCTTGTACCAGGTGAATTTTATACGGATGAAAACTATGGGCCTTTAGAATCCATTGGTCAGTACGTCGACTAAACCCACACACAGTCTCCAATTTGCGGGTACTTAACGTAGGATCTAGATAAACTTGCCCTAAAACCCCCACTTCTGTTGCTTCGTTCCTTATGGGATTTTAAATGTTGCGTTTTTTATTGGCGACTGACCCAGTTTCCCGAAATTTAGCTACAAGTTCTAGAACATGTTTTCGATGCACGTTACTGTTCTCATGTCGCTCATTAAATATTTCTGCTGTTCTATTAGCGCACTGATTATTTCCGAAAAATATTTCGATAATTTCAACTCTTTCTGCTGTGGAATATACCATGGTTAATTTATGTAATAAAGCGTTACAAGTTATTTTAGCAACAAAGTTTGGTCAAATCAATCGCAAACTATGAACTAAATTCTTATTTTAAATAAGTAGGAGATATTTCCTTATCTTTATTCAAGAAATAACTTTTTTGCCACAAAAAAAAAAACGCTCCAATAGATATTTTCAACAACAAAATGATAAACAAACCATGTGCGCAGTGAAGAAAAGCATTTACTTATTAAGCAAATTCTTTTAGTCAAATTTCTTCTGAAAGTAGTACAAACTAATATGATGTACCTATTAAAGTCTAAGCTTTTAATCAATAAATCTTCAAAACTACTGCACTGAAGCTCATGTATTTTACATCATTATAAAGGGAATTGAAAGACCTTTAAAATAAGGTATCACTCGACCCCCCTTTCCATTTAAGATTTTAGGGTTGGTGTCACCCCAGCCCAGGGGGCTGCACGTGTTAACGTGATTTTTTGCCAAACTTGTGTCCCCTCGAAAACAAAATCGACGGGTCTGAGAGTTTCTCCAAAAAAAAAAAACTGAGCTGCCAGTAAATGCGTCTGTTTCGTTTTCGATGCGCCACCCTGTCTAATATAATACTAATAACTAGCATGCCGATTTTACGTGATAATCCGTTTTAAGGCTCTTAAGTTGGTATTGGAATAACAATGGCGACTTCCAGTTCTGAGCCACAGATCCCGTTGTTTTGTACAATTTAATAATATTTCGAACTGTAAACCTCGATTTGTTAACACCGTCTGTGAATGGGAACTTAACACTGACAGCGAATGGGAAGCATTTTGGCTTTTTAAATGTAAGTGAATGATCACGTTTCTAATTTCGGCAGAAACAGCTTTACCACGAGCCATTTTTTATTGTTAACAACACCAATGTCGCACCAATGCATTGAAAGTTGATTTAAACGTCAAAAATCAGCTTCACCATCGTAAAATGTTATCATTTGCTTTACAAAGCCTGCCTTTATTTTATCGAATTAATTAATGAACAGTCAGACATTCAACTTAAGTTGTTTCCATGATGTATTTTGCTATACATAAATGATTTTGCTATACACCATTTTGCAAAGAAGACAATTTCGAAATAAAAATCGCTAAAAATAGCTGCGTGGGTTTTGTTATCTTTCCATAAACATTTAAAGAAACCAAAAATATTATATTTGAAATAAAATTTTAATTAGCCCTCAAATAAATTCACAAATATCATGTTTTTGGGATTTGGGCCAACTTCACTGAGACAGGGCTCGTATATTATATCTACACACCTCTAAATTAATAAATAAATATTTATAAGCTAAAAACCCGTACCCTCACATAATCGTTTATATCTGTTATTCATTTTTTTTTAATATCGATATCACACTTTCTGAGTGATTTACTATTACACCTATACTTCAAATGTATGTAACATACGCACTATCGATTTACATCAATATTCAATCGCCTATAAAAACACAGGTATGAAGCAGTGATTGTTAGTCTCTCGAGGTAACATCGGAAAACGTGTGAAATTATTTGATCAAGTAATGTACACATCAGCTAGATGCCATCAAATAAATATTTATACACCTATTTTGTTATGAGATGCGTTTTGGGTATCAAAATGCACTTATTACATAGACTAGTGATTGATAAACTTTGCCTAAAACTAATGATCCTTAAGTCTCAAACTCTGAAATAGTATTCTTTCAGTGATAGAAATATAGTGTTACCAACGGTGAGTAGCCTAACATTTTTTTCTGAAACTGCTTTCGTTGCGGCGTTTAAATGAATTTTGACAAAAGTTGAGATGTTCAGTTACAGTTTCTCAGACCTCAAGTGTCTTATAATTATCTGTATAAGATATGTAGATGTAGTAGGTCCAACCTTCTTAAGGCTCTCTGCTAAGATATTCCATCCATTACACTGCACCTGAGCAAACTTTAAGTTTTTGAAAATGGCAATGCAGAGGTAATGTCAAAAACCATTTGAGAGACTAGAACAACTGGTAGAAAATGGGCATAGTTCTATGAATTACCTTTCGAGGAAGTACATATACTCGTATCTTTGAGCATCGATAGTAGCCTTCGGATATCAGCCTCTAAAGACGAGGTTCACTCATTGTTAGTGATGAAACATTCAATTATAAGAAAAGCCGATTAGTTTGCTGAAAATTAACCAATTCACTTTCTTTTGGTAATTTTACTCCTCCAGTCCAAGGACTCACCCTCTTATGGGGTGGAGGGGGCGTTATTCTTAAGTAAGATGGAGAATGACTCCAGATTATACATTTTCAAATGTATCCATATTCATATAAGATTGATGGACACAACGGCCAGACTTCCTCACTTTTTATTGAGAATGATATGAACCAGGGAGCGAGTCTTCTATCAGTGGTAAAGATCATACAGTTCAGTCAGATTGTTGAAGAATAAAGTTTTCCGAAAGGTAATATAATTTAACTAACTACATTTAAAAAAAACGCACCTGATTATTTTTCTAGAGACAGAAAGTCCCTTCTCATTTTGCGCCTGTTAAGAACCCAAAAGCCTGCCGTTTCGATAGGAGATCCGATAATGTGACAAATTTGATATATGGCGAGTAAGATTTCTCAAGATTTTTTTTGTGCATATCTGTTAAAAACTGAAATAATTCTATTATTCATTTAATTTAAATCTTCCAGGTGATATACAAAACTCTAAAATATATTTGAATTACCATTTAAAACTTATCAAAAGCATCACATCCATGTCGTGTGCAAGGTCCACTTAATACAATAGAACACACAAAAAAATAAATGTTTCCTAAATTATGAAACCAATTTACATTATTTTACTATTACCTATACAGGGTGACTTTGAAGTTGAGTCATTAATTTTCAGATAATGATTGTAGAAGGAAGATAAACCAAAATATGTGTGTAAAAATAAAAAAAAATTTTACCTTGTTTTATAAAGTATCCTCCCGACAAGTATTTCCGTGCCGACCTGTATTTGATCGTGAGGTCTTGGAGCACCGGCATGCCGTCCCCTGTGAGGTCTTAAGTCACCTGATTCACGAGCCCGTTGTACTACATTAACAAAGGCACGATGGGTTGGTTGCACTCGATTGGGAAACCGATCCGCATAAACATGTGCCATTTTTTATTTCGTTTGAGCCACGCAACAGACACCGCTATTCACTCACGCGTTACTGACTGACACTGACTGTATACAACTGAATAAAATAATTGTAAAAACATCGTTCCAAATTCTTTCGCTTTTTTGTTTCCGATGCGATGAACCGATAAGGCGGATTATATCCGTTGTTGCCAAACACGAGCACATAATATTATTATTGAGACAGGGCGGTACTCAAACTTCCAAAGGGCTATAACTTTGTTACTTTAATTTTACCAGAAAAATGGTAAAGGAAAAAACATTTCTTTTGATCAGATCTACTCACTGTTAAAATAAATGACTCAACTTCGAAGTGGAATTAATTTCCTATAGAATATAAAATAACTAACACTAAACGAAACAAAAAAGTATTTTTAACTAAGTAACTTTTGTGCATCGGGAAATTGACATCGATACACATTTAGAGCGCAGCCATAATTTATTAAACCGGTGAATGCAGTTTATATACGATAATAGACAATGATACTGACCTAAAAGGTAAGATTTTTAAAAAATCGGCATTCTAATTCGGCCACTTTTATGGATTACTTATCTTAAAGTGTATAATGTAAAGTGGTGAGCAATTATAACTCTTTTCTAAGTATTTCATTGTACTTTATGAAACAGTAAGTGATGTTACAAAAATATGGAATGAATGTTTAAAATGTCTTCTCCATAGGTGTCACTTACGTGGACTTCAATTGTCCGCGGAGGTGACATTTACCCATGGAAGTGGCAATATTTACGAATTTTGATGATGCTATTCATTCGAGGTAGAAGGCAATTATGGCACACAAAAAAAGTCAAGAATAAATTTGTCGTGAGAAAAAAGCATGCGAGATGCGACGTCGGGAAAAATAAAGGCGAACCCAGGATTGCACGAACAAGCGAAAGCTAAAGGAAGATAATGTTACAGAAACAGCAAATGTCAGCAAGAAAACAAAGGAATCAGCGAAAGGAATGGCGAAAGAGACAGAAAATATGCAGAGAAAACAGAAAATGTAAGGAACGATTATTATCACGCCTGTGCGAAGATTCCTCGCTTTGAAGTGATTCTGAAAATCGACTGCTCGCTATCCCAGTTCGAACTCCTTGTAGTTCAAGTTCACATGCTCACAGTATCGTACCAAAAGAAGACTGGATTGAAGGCTACAAAACGAAATAGATACTTCATACGAAAGAAACTTGAACAACAGGAAAAGCTGATAGCAAATCTGAAGTGAGTAGGAAAAAGATACTACCAACATCTTATAAGCAAACGGAAAATATTTGTGAAAAGCGAAATATATTTGGATGTTTGAAAACAATATGAGACAGATAGGTTGCAGTTATACATTTATTTAAATTGATGAAAATACTCGACTGTGCTGGAAAAAAAGATGTTATTACGCGAAATAAGATTAAAAAGCATTAAATGATTCAATTGGAAATCTTTTCAAAAAGTTTCTGTATTATTACGAGTATATACTCGGTGACATTAGAAGTCTTACACCAAGAAAAAATAATTTATTCACCTTGTTTTTTTGGCAACATAATGACTATATTTAAAGCATGCTGTGGCAACATTGTCAACGTTTTATCTTGGTTTTTGCTTACCTTTGTTAAAATATTATCTCTTAGTTTTTGTGAAGTAAGCAGTTTCTCAGAGATGAGTAGTACAGATATTTTTAGTTATTGCCCTTCTATTTACTAGTGTTAAGCATAACCAAATGCCTCGAGTTCGAAGAGGTTTAAATTATAACCATATTAGCGACTTTGGTAGGGCTAGAATTATTGAATATCGCGATGTTGGTTTTTTCCTATCGCCATAATGACCGCCGTATTAATTGTACTACCATAACGGTAACGCGGATAGAAGAAGGTAGAGGAACACGAAGAAGGCCAGCTGGTCCACCGAGGCGTACCACACAGCGTCAAGATAGGCGCTTCAGACAACTAGCCCCACGAGACCGTTTTGATACTACGCGTCAGATCGTTGACTCATGGTTTGTACAGTAAGGTAGACCTGTTAATATGCGGACACTGTATCGCCGCATTCGAGCGTTTGGACTTTTTTCATACTGTCCACGATTAGTGCTTCTTCTGACTGCGGACCACTGTCGTCAACGTTTGAACTGGAGCAGAGAACGGCAACATTGGCGACGAATCGCGATTCTGTCTAGGTACGCACGATGGTCGTAGACTGAAGGGGAATAAGCCGCCGTGGAGAACAGCGTGGTATTGGATTCGCTGTTGAGAGGCATGTACACAGGACTGTTGGAGTAACGGTTTGGGGGACTATTGCTCATGGTAGCCCCTTCTCTTCGTTCAAGGCAATATCGCTGCTGGGTGTTATGTTGATGATGTCCTGCAAACCACTTTACTGCCGTATCTGGAGTTCCGTCCACACGTCCTTTTTCAGCAAGACCACGCACGTTTCCATATTGCTCATCGTACTAGGGACTTCAAGAAGCAGGCGTTCATGTTTTCCTGTGTCCACCCCATTCACCGGATTTAAATCCCATAGAACATGTGTGCGATATGATGGGGCGGAGACTATCCACTTTGCATCATTCGCCACAGACTCTGCCACAGCTAGTCCATGAAGTTCGAGTATACGTGTATATTTGTATTTATTGATTATTGAAAGACTTCTAGTTTTGTAGTATGAAAATTGTAATTTGTTCCTATGTTTGATCACTTTATGAATGTTTTCCTTTCATCTCAAGCAAAAAATTGTTATTTGCTAAGAGTAAAGTCATTAAGTATAATAAGGATTATAAGAACTGATAAGAAAACATGACTGAACTTTGTGTTCCTATAAAAACATTTTTTATTATCATTACATAAATAAATATAAATGAATAAAAAAATATTTTATTCTACAGAAACCGCGGACATTCCACTGAAATTATAATTATTGTCACATCCATTAATTGTATATCACTTCCGTGGATAGACATTTTTTTTCCTAATTTTCATGAAAACTGCAACAAAAATAGCTCGGCTCATATCTGGAGTATATCAAAGGACATTGTAGCTTTCAATTGAGATTACTTTGAACCAAGTCAAATAACCCTCTATTTTTTATAGACTTCTTAGTCCGTTTTTGAGAATGGCCCATGTATGACACATGAAATTCGTGAAAACTATATTCGTCGTCCGTGATAGTGGAACGATAGCTCTCAGATACATTTTTATCTGAGAGCTATATATAAAAGTATCGTCGGTCTTTTTAGACCAACGTTTGAAGAGAAAAAGGAAGAAAACAAGAAAAGGGGGTAATAGAAAAAAGAGAAGAAACGAATCAGTTAAAGTGGAAATTTCTTAAGCATTGTTGATTTGACGAATCGTATAATTTTGTTATTTCAAAAATAATGTTGATCAAGGTTTTTTAAGCAACTAATTTTGGTTGCCCAATTTATTATGATTCGATTTTGATCATAGTGTGAGGCGCGGCCTGGTCAGCTTGCGAACTTGCTAAACCGTATAGTCTAGTGAGTCGCGTATCAGAGAATTGCTGTGCTATTCGTCCTGTAGGAGTACACAGTCCTCTAGATAAGGAAATTGAAGATCTCTGTTATCTGTATACAAAAGATTATGCTAACAAAATGTAATTTAATGGAATCCTGAAACTTATCCTTTGGTTTTCATGTTGGTAACCGTCCTTGTTTGTCTGGCCGCTAAATGAAACCACATTATGCTTGAAATCCTGTTTACTGAAGACGACGTTTCGGCCACAACGATGGCTTTCTCAAATACAATTCTGAAGATAGAAAAATGTAATTTGGTTTGTCAGAATACTACTCTCAAATTTCATATTTACGCACGGGTTTGATCTGCGGGCATATACAGGGTGACTTCGAAGCTGAGTCATTTATTTTAACAGTGAGTAGATCTGATAAAAAGAAATGTTTTTTCCTTTACCACTTTTCTGGTAAAATTAAAGTAACAAAGTTATAGCCCTTTGGAAGTTTGAGTACCGCCCTGTCTCAATAATAATATTATGTGCTCGTGTTTGGCAACAACGGATATAATCCGCCTTATCGGTTCATCGCATCGGAAACAAAAAAGCGAAAGAATTTGGAACGCTGTTTTTACAATTATTTTATTCAGTTGTATACAGTCAGTGTCAGTCGGTAACGCGTGAGTGAATAGTGGTGTCTGTTGCGTGGCTCAAACGAAATAAAAAATGGCACATGTTTATGCGGATCGGTTTCCCAATCGAGTGCAACCAACCCCTCGTGCCTTTGTTAATGTAGTACAACGGGCTCGTGAATCAGGTGACTTAAGACCTCACAGGGGACGGCATGCCGGTGCTCCAAGACCTCACGATCAAATACAGGTCCGCACTGAAATACTTGTCGGGAGGATACTTTATAAAACAAGGTAAAAATTTTTTTTTATTTTTTTTTTATTTTTACACACATATTTTGGTTTATCTTCCTTCTACAATCATTATCTGAAAATTAATGACTCAACTTCAAAGTCACCCTGTATATATATATATATATATATATATATATATATATACAGGGTGTTCCATAATTATTGCGACAAAATGATAGGGGTTGTAGAGGGCATAAAAATATGCAATTTTGCCTTATAAACCCCTGTTCGTAAATATGCCGTTTGAGCACTACAGTTAATTTTACCTTAAGAGCTCATAGGAGAAACAAAAAATTCACCAGCTGCAAAATGTTCGTCTAGCACATTTCATGGTCTCACCGGTTTGTAAAAAAAGCCTGCTGTGTTTACATTTTTGTTATCGTACACCCGTACCACCTTTTAAAAGTCCAAGCCATGGGTCCAGCAGACTATCTGCCGCGTCGACGTTTTTGCCGTTGGTGGCTGCAGCAGGAGTTGAGGCAACCAAACTTTGCTCGCTACGTTTTGTTAACTGACGAGTCCTGTTTTACAAAGGACGGTTATTTTAATAGCCATAACAGTCACATTTGGGATGAAGAAAACCCTCATGCCATAGCCATCCATAGAGACCAACATCAGTTTTCAATTAACATCTGGTGCGGCATTGTGGACGAGCATATCATCGGGCCATATCTGCTTCCACCACGTTTGGATGGGCATGCTTATGGTCGATCCTTACAGCATGTGCTACCGGAACTATTACAAAATGTGCCACTGAATATAAGAGCCAACATGTGGTTTCAACACCATGGCGGTCCAGCCCACTTTTCTTTACAAGTGCGGCAGTATTTGGACGACAAATTTCCAAATAGGTGGATAGGCCGAGGTGGCCCTGTGCCTTGGCCTGCGCGGTCACTTGACCTGACCCCACTGGATTATTTTATCTGGAGCTATCTGAAAGCTTTAGTGTACGAAACTCCTGTTCCCAACCAACAAGAGCTACTGGGAAGAGTGATGGCCGCGTCCGCACATGTTCAGGACATACCGGGGGTATGCCACAGAGTTCGCCGATCATTGAACAATCGTGCACAGCTGTGTATTGAGCAAGGTGGATGACACTTTGAGCAATTACTGTAGGTAAGCTGTTTCAAGAAACTGATCTTTTTTTTTGCTGCAGCCCAAACGGCATATTTCCGAACAGGGGTTTATAAGGAAAAATTGTTCATTTTGATGCCCTCTACAACCCCTATCATTTTGTCGCAATAATTATGGAACACCCTGTATATATATATATATATATATATATATATATATATATATATATATATATATATATATATATATATAGGTATTTAGGATGCAAAATGGTATCCATCGCCTTACCTAAAATACGACGAGTCAGATCAAATCCGCTAAATCTGTCGAATTAAATCTGCGCATCTGATCCACCGGTGTATAAACAATTAAAGATTGCGCTCGTCTAGGTAAGCCTTAATACATGCTTCAGTCTAAGCAAGTTCGCAGACAATTCAATTCATGAAATTACCGTTTGACCTTTCAGGAGTTGCCTACATATGCGAAAGGTTATGCTCCTTCATATACTAGAATTAATGGGCAACCATTCCTATTAATTTCTCATACTACACACCTTCCATGAAACAGTTGATAAATATGTATAAGCTGTGAAAACACGTATCTATTCACAATCTTCTATGACTCGTCAATTATCTTTTCTAAGTAACCACAATCTCGCTGTCGGGCTCCTTGGTGTATAAGTGCATGCGAATTTACAACACATAAGTTTGAAGTCGATTTTTTATACAACGTGTGTGATTTACTTTTCTGATCATCCATATTCAAAACGATATTAATCCAAACGTTCGTAATTGCAATTATCAGTCTCTCCGCGTTGCTACGTAAAAGACGCCGGTTCACAAATCTATTCGGAATCATGAATCAAATATTCATCCACTCGAATAGATATATAAAATCGTTCGGTAACAAAATGTATCTATTCTGTCCGCGAGTGACGTTCAATATGATCGACTATCAATGGATTCTATGATATTTTCATAAGTAATCTCATAAGGGCATCTAATTTTCCGAATAAAATCGAAAAAACAAGTTGCTTAGTAATATTTTAAAAATATTTCTTTGCATTTGCTTATTCGATTTTTTTCACAGAAAAAAATAGATGCCCGAATGGTATTTGACAAGACTATTTCATGAGTAACAGATTATTCTGGTCTCCTTAGAGACCATAATTACTTGTTATCAAAGGTACTGTAATTTTTGGTGACAACGGCTGTCAAGTTTTGCCGAGGGTAAACTCGAAAAAACTGCTGACAGGTGCTGTCATACATATTTCCATCTAGAAACCACTTATAATTCAAAATTGTGCGTTTGTGTTTGGTAGAAATTAAGACGACAGAAAGTCAGTGATAATAAGCAAGAACGCTGAGTAGCCGGACAGAATTCCAAAATATCAATATCCAACGTTTTACTTAAAGTCTAACCATATTAGACGAAAATATCCCTGGTTTGCGAAATAATTGTAAAGTTTGGTTTTATTGCTGTAAGTTGTTCAAGGGGGTATTTAAAACATGGACGCATAAAATGGGTACACCACTTTTTGTGGGAAAACTTTTTATTTGACAACAAAGAATGAGAAAACGTGTAAACTCTACATACTTATAAGATTTTTAGGTATTTATGAGACCTATAAAATGAGACCACACGTAAAAAGATCAGACTAATAGCAAAAAAAGTTATGGTCGAAAACCGGTGCAAACTGCAGGTTTTGGGATTTGTTGCTAATGCGACGATGGTTTCTCGCAGATATTTGGAATTCTTCAAATTCGTAGGATTCGTACTTCTAAATAACCACAACAAAATTTGAGTAGATTGGTCAAGTAGTTTTTGAGAATTTCTAATTGTTTAACCAAAAACACCGGTTTTCCGTCCAGCACTACTAGTTTATTGAGCAATACCAAAGGGTTAGTTCAAAGGCATTTTATAGCTAAATACACTAGCTTACCTTGCCGATTTGATTCGCAAACCATTCCGGAAGTTAAATGTTATTTTTATGCAAAAAAAGATAGGTTACGTATTTTCTTCTAAGCAAATTCAAACATTTCGTATTTGAGAGTAATTCGCAACAAAAAATGATAGACATATCAGCTTTGTTTAACCCTTTGTGTCCGGAATTAAATAATTTTAGGATTTTCACTTCATAAACCTAGTTCCGAACCTAAAGGATGTAAAAAAACGTCAAACATTTTGTGAAAAAAATGTATTACACATATTTTTGTGAAAAAGTGGTGGTCACCCGAACGAACCAGTAGGACCACCAAATAAAAACTTTTACCAAAGAAACAAAGCATTATCTTTCCACAACATGAGGCTAATCGACATTATGATATGCAAGAAAACAATTTCTCTTGTCATTCAGGCATAAACCTACATCGCAAATCGTGCAACTCCACATATTCCTATGAGCTTCCTTTTTTGTGCTGCAGATGGCGCATCGTCTGGAAGTACCATATATAAGCATGTGAGCAGATTTTTCTGTCCTTTCTCCAATGGGAACGTATTTTATATAATGATTTATGGGTATTGGAATAGATAACAATATAAATGAAAATGTGTGAAGTAACGCCATCTAGGTTGTACTGTGTGTAACTTTGTGTAGCGCGGTCAACTGTCATGTATAAAATAAAAGTTAGTCTATTACGGAAAAGCAACGTGTTTTAATAGGTTATGGGCGAATATCCGGAATTTTCGGTTTTATTACTGTAAACTAGTGTAAAACAGTCGAAAATTGTTGACCTTTTTCGTGGAAATATGGCTGTGAACTATATTCCAAGCATTCCGAAACTAAAAGGACGCGAAAATTATGATGAGTGGAGTTTTGCTGTCGAGAATCTGTTGGTGCTAGACAACCTCGTGAACTACATAAAGTCGGAGCCAGAGGCTAATTTCCAGGCAAACACATCAGACGACGCAAAAACCAAGGCGAAGCTAGTTTTAACCATCGATCCTGGATTGTACGTGCATATAAAGGAAACAAAAACATCTTTGGAGTTATGGACAAAACTGAGAAGCATGTTCGATGACTCAGGTTTTTCCCGTAAAATAACCCTACTCAGACATTTAATCTCGTTACGGCAAGAAAATTGTGATTCTATGACTTCATACGTTACGCAATTGGTCGAAACAGCTCAGAGATTAAAAAACACAGGATTTACAATCACGGAAGAATGGGTGGGATCATTATTACTAGCAGGTTTGCCAGAAAAATTCTCGCCGATGATTATGGCCATCGAGCATTCGGGACTGCAGATTACCACCGATGCAATAAAGTCGAAGTTGATTGATATGGAGGTTTCAAAGAATGATGTGGATTCCAGCGGCGCAGCATTCGCTGCAAACAATTTAAAAAAACAGAAATTCAAAAATGGCGCGATGTCATCCAGCAGAGTGACAGGTGACAAGAGTGACAAGAATCAAATCCAAGCGAATAACCAAAATTTCTGTGTTACGTGCCGCGGTTATAATATGGTTCAAGATGACACACGGGTTGATGACGTCAGTTACACGAATCGCTTGAACGCGTTGATTTTAACCGCGGTTTTGTTGCAAGTTGTTTATTTTAGAAAAGCGCGTAAATAATCTCTGATTATTTTTATTATCACTTAATAATCGCTGCTTTGTACCTATGATAACTTTCAATTCTCTAAAATTTTCCGCATGTCAAAGAAAACAATTATTGATTCAGCAGAAATGATGAAAAAGAAATTAGCAAAACCGTATACAGGTGGATATCATCTAGTGAGTTTATATGGCCATATTTTAATATTCTTGTGGTATATGGCTACACAGGATACTTTGTTAAGCATAGGAACTACATTTAAAGTGTCCCCAACAACCGTAATGAGTATAACTAATAAGGTGCTCCACTTTATGGTAAAACTGAAGTCAGCCTTTATCATTTTTCTCAAAAATGAAGCTGAAGTACAATAAAAATATCCAATACCCGCCAAAATTCTAACTTGTCACATGTCAAATAATAACCAGAAATATAAAACTACACCTGAGTTGGGTAAATACCACAATTTTGCGGTGATAACTATGACATATAACAGCTGATTCGTGACGTCACGTATCTTATAACCAAACTGATAACTACACTCGCTTGAACGGATTGGTAAATACCAACCCAAAATGGTAAATACCATTTCCATTTGGTTATCCGCTTGAATTTGATTAAGATCATTTCTTGTTACAAGTGTAAACAAACGGGTCATTACCGAAACCAGTGTCCATTGTTACAGAAAAACAAACAATCAAATGCTTTTAGTGTGGTATTCTTAAATGGTA
Organism: Acanthoscelides obtectus; assembly: GCA_963669975.1. Classification (NCBI taxonomy): domain Eukaryota; kingdom Metazoa; phylum Arthropoda; class Insecta; order Coleoptera; family Chrysomelidae; genus Acanthoscelides; species Acanthoscelides obtectus. The sequence continues at coordinate 72,015,997 of CAVLJG010000003.1, forward strand.
AATATAGTAGGAACGAGTGGTACGTAGATAGTGGAGCAAGTGCACATATGACGGCCAGCAAAGACTGGATAAAAAACGCTAACTTTACCCCGTGTTTATCCGAGATCACCGTCGCAAATAATACTAAAGTGCCAGTTTTGTGTTCCGGAGACGTTCAGATATCAACTAACTATAACTACGACATCATAGTTAAAGATGTGCTATGTGTACCGAGCTTAACAACAAACCTGTTGTCAGTGAGCGCGCTAATCAAAAACGGAAATAAGGTTGTTTTTGAAGAAAACCAATGCTACATTCGTAACAATAAGAATGTATTGGTGGCTACAGCAATGTCAACAAATGGGGTATACAAGCTAAGTATCAATATAGCAGATTGTATGCTGGCAGCACCTGTTGTAGCAAGTGCAGAGCTTTGGCACAGGCGGTTAGCACATATTAACAGCAATGATTTGAATAAAATGAAGAACAGCATTGTGGATGGATTGTCTTACCCGGATACTAGTGATATAACAATGACTAAATGTGTGACCTGTTGTGAAGGTAAACAAATGAGGTTACCATTTCTTCAAGTTGGACAAATAAGTACAGAAACACTACAGATAATACATTCCGATGTATGTGGTCCCATGGAGACAAAGTCCATAGGTGGTGCTCAATATTTTGTCTTGTTCATTGACGATCACAGTCGTATGACTTTCATATACTTCCTCAAATATAAGAATGAAGTCTTCAATATATTCAAGAATTTTAAAGCAATGGCTGAAAACCAGCAAAATCAGAAAATAAAAATATTGCGCACAGACAATGGTGGTGAGTTTTGTAGCAGTGAGATGGAGAATTACTTACACAAAGAGGGAATTATCCACCAGAAGACAACTGCATACACACCTGAGCAAAATGGTGTTAGTGAACGGGCCAACAGAACTATTGTAGAGAAAGCACGATGTTTACTTTTCGATGCAAAACTAGAAAAGAAGTTCTGGGCTGAAGCAGCTAATACAGCAGTATACTTAAAGAATAGATCTGTGACTTCAAGTTTGGGAAATAAGACACCCTATGAAGCGTGGTACCAGAAGAAACCAGATTTAAGTCATATTCGTCTGTTTGGTAGCCCTGTAATGGTTCACATACCAAAAGAAAGAAGATTAAAATGGGACAAGAAAGCCCAAATGAACATTCTTGTGGGATTTTCAGAGACAGTGAAGGGATATCGTGTATATGATACTACTAATTCTTGTTCAGAAGCCGAACAAATAGATTTTTATGAAGCACTGAATGGACCAGAAGCTGATCAGTGGAGAGAGGCCATACGAGAGGAACTTCGGTCATTCGAGGACAACAATGCATGGGATATTGTTGATATACCAAGTGATGCATCAATTGTGCAAAACAAGTGGGTCTTAAATAAAAAACTAGATGTGAATGAAAAAGTGCGCTATCGTGCGCGACTTGTGGCTAAGGGTTTTTCACAGCGACGTGGAGTTGATTATGAGAACACTTTTTCTCCTGTTGTTAAACATTCTACACTGAGAATGTTGTTTGCTCTAAGTGTACAGTGGGATATTGACATTAGACATCTAGATGTTACTACAGCATTTTTAAATGGGCATTTAAAAGAAAATATTTATATGTCATTTCCGGAAGGATTTGTAAATAAGCAAACAGGTAAGATCTTGAAACTAAAAAGACCTATTTATGGATTAAAACAGTCTTCTTTGGTCTGGTATGAAAAAGTGAAAGATTGTTTGCTTAAACTTGATTTTAAATTGAGTAAATTTGAACCATGCTTGTTTACATTTTTTTGTGGGAATGTCAAGATTATAGTAGCTGTCTATGTTGACGATTTTTTAATTTTTTCAAATAGTACTTCTGAGACTGAAAAATTGAAAAATGAATTAAGTTCTGAATTCAAATTGAAAGATTTAGGTCCTGTTAGACGTTACTTAGGCATGCGGATTATTGTAAACAAAGAATGTAAGACTATAAGTGTAGATCAGCAGGAATATATAGAAGAATTATTGTCAAAGTTTGATATGTCTAATTGTAAAACGATAGATACTCCGATTGAAAGCAAGTTAAACATAGAAAAGGCTGAAAATTGTGCAGTGAACATTCCATATCAAAAGCTCATTGGAAGTCTTATGTATTTGGTAGTTTTAACTAGGCCAGATTTGTCATATACTCTTAGTTACCTCAGCCAGTTCAATAACTGTTATAATGAAACTCATTTTAGCTATGCTAAACGAATATTAAAATATTTACAGAAAACCAAACATTATTGTTTAACATATCAGAAGGATAATGTAGAACTGACTGGTTTTGTTGATGCAGACTGGGCTAGCGATAGTCTAGATCGTAAGTCTTATACTGGGTTTTGTTTTGTAATGAGCGGTTCTGTGATTTCCTGGCAAAGCAAAAAACAAAAGACTGTCTCCTTATCCAGCACTGAGGCAGAATATGTTGCTCTCTCAGAGGCATCTAGGGAGGCTGTTTACTTAAGAAATTTAATGTATGAACTTATTGGTAAAAGAGGGATTATTAAATTGAAATGTGATAATCAAAGTGCATTAAAATTGGCAACAAGTCATCAGGCACATGCTAGGTCAAAACATATTGATGTTCGCTTTCATTATGTTGAGATGCAGTTAAAAATAAATTAATTAATATTGAATACATTTCAACTCAAGAAATGCCCGCTGACTTGTTAACCAAAGGTCTTTTGTCGACTAAGCATTATAAGTTCATGGACATGTTGGGATTTAAGGCTAAATAAGTAAAAACATGTATTTTGTTTAGAAATTCACATTTATTTTGTTATGTGGGGGTATTGGAATAGATAACAATATAAATGAAAATGTGTGAAGTAACGCCATCTAGGTTGTACTGTGTGTAACTATGTGTAGCGCGGTCAACTGTCATGTATAAACTAAAGGTTAGCCTATTACGGAAAAGCAACGTGTTTTAATAATGGGTTCCATTGATTTTCGACCTTTTTTCTTGGTAATGCATCCCGACGCAAGTCCTGAAGAGACATTTATCCTGAACTGTTTCAAATCGAGAGTCGAACCGCAGCAGCGTTTTTGAAACAAAATGTACGCGTTGACTACCGTAGTATCGACAAAGTGACAAACTATCCTATGGTACCACTTCTTGCTTTTTCGATCTATCGCGTAGCATTCTTTTAGCATGTCCGCCTTATCGACGGCACCCATATGTTTATTGTAATCCACAACCAAAGACGTTACTTCTGACACAGTTCCATCTTTATTCTTTCTATTGATTGTTATGGTAATTTGACGAGAAATAAACAGGTTTTTTGTCTTTCCATTTTAGACATACCAACATATCATTTGTCGTTCTCCAGTCATATTGGCCTCGCGCTAGTTTTTTATCATCGATAAAGTCATCTGGCAAATATTTTTCCCTTTTCTCAAAGTGCCACAAACACATAATTCCATTTTGTTTCAAGTAGCTGAGCAGTGGAACACTTGAAAAATTGTTGTCAAAAAAAATTCTATAATTTTGTTGTTGCAAATCTCTTGTCAAGTCTTTGACTACTCTTCCTCCTAAATCTTTTTGTGGCAAATCACCAATCTTACCAGAATATATTTGAAATTCGCAAATATACACTGAATCATCAGCCCGCACCCAAACTTTGTATCCACTCCATTTATTTTTTTCTATAAAAAAAAATAAATGACCGTTTACAGTCCTAGTGGTTACCTCAAGAAACCACTACATATTACATGGAACAAAACCCTGTCAGCTGGTAAATTGATCAATTGAGTCGGAAGGTATGAAATATTACAGTTATAAAACTAAATACTGACGTGTCATTTCAATTTTCACTCAGTGTGTTCACGTTTACAAACAGCCGAAAAAAGACACACGCGGAACCTTCGCAATGGATAAAGAAACTTCTTGGAATACACACTTCCTCGCACGGGGCAGAGCCGTCAATTTTTTTCCCGATAGATGTCACTAACGGTAATACTTTTAAACCGCGGTAAGGCTACCCGACCAGTAGGACTGAAATTACGTGTTTTAATATAGGTGGTTACATGGATCGACCAGAAGAACGGAAAGGGTTGTTTAAAAATGTGTATAGTAACGCATGATTTTCGAATATCGTAGCGCATTTGTTCAATTACTCACAAGAAAAAACGCAACCTTTGTTTTTCGCATAAAAATAGTATTTATCTTTCGCAAAACTAGTAGCGATGGTCGGAAAACATGTTTTGGGATAAACAATTATCAAATATTTCTTGACTAATCTACTCCAATTTTGTTGTGGTTATTTAGAAGTATGAATCCTACGGATTTGAAGAATTTCAAGTAGTTGCGTGAAATTATCGTTGCATTACCATATTACCAACACCGGTGTGAAGTTGGCAGACAAAATTTAGCAGACAATGACCAGTGGCGTCGACATCCTCAACCAGCCTGTGATTGTGAAGGATACAGCTAACAGCTCGTAACAATAAATATATATGCAACAGAATGAGCACCCCTATAGGAAGAATCATTTTCGACCCCATTTAAATAATTCGCCGGAACAAGACTTAACCCAAAACCTTTCTTCGAATAAATTTCACTTACGGATTATTGTATATGTGGTATTGAAAATAATTAATTAGCTAAATAGCATATACCGAGAAAATCTCTAAAGGGGTGATAGAAAGAAAAAATATAAATAATACCACATTTTCACCCCCAAGGAAATGATTCCCCAAAATGATTTGTATGCCTCTATTATAGAGACAATTTATGGGCTAGGTGGCATGGTGTGAGAAAGCTTCTGATATCATTTTCACCTCCGAAGAAATGATTCCCCAAAATCAAAAAATTGCTGCTACCCCTTCAGAAGCTTTCTCACACCATGCCACCTAGACTTTAAATTGCCTTATCGTTTCCTTGGGGGTGAAAATGAATTTATAAACATATTTTTTTGCCACCCTTTCAAAAGCTTTCTCACACCATGCCACCTATCCTATAAATTGTCTCTATAATAAAGTATTGTTTTGTGGTGCAATTCATTTTAGGGAATTCATTTTCTTGGGGGTGAAAATTAATTTGTAAACATCTCGTCTCTATAATAGAGTATTGTTTAAGGTACAACTGATTCTGGGGAATCAGTTCCTTGGAGGTGAAAATGAATTTTTAAACGTATTTTTTTATCCGCCACCCTTTCAGAAGCTTTCTGACACCATGCTACTTAGCCTATAAATCGATTCTATAATAGAGTATTGTTTTGAGGTGCAACTCATTTTGGGGAATCATTTTCTTGGGGGTGGAAGTGAATTTATAAACATATTTTTTTATGTCAGTCCTTCAGAAGCTTTCTCACACCATGCCACCTAGCTTATAAATTGTCTCTATAGTCGAGTACTTTTTTGAGGTACAACTGATTTTGGGGGATCGTTTCCTTTTGGGGAATCATTTGTTTGGGGGTGAAAATGAATTTATAGTCATATTTTTTTATCTGCCAACCCTTCAGAAGCTTTCTCGCACCATGCCACCTAGCCCATAAATTGTCTCTATAATAGAGTATTTTTTTGAGATACAAATCATTTTGGAGAATCATTTCCTTGGGGGTTATATTTTTTGATCTACCAGCCCTTTAAAGAGTTTCTCAGTATTGTACTTAGCTCATTAAATACTTTCAATGCCACATATACAATAATCCGTAAGTAAAATTTATTCGAAGAAAAGTGTTGGGTTGTCTTGTTCCGACGAATTATTTAAATGAGGTGGAAAATGCTTCTTCCTATAGGGGCGACCATTCAGTTGCATATATATTTATTGTTACGAGCTGTGAGCTGCATCCTTCACAATCACAGTCTGGTTGAGGTTGTCGACGCCACTGGTCATTTGAGTATCTTCGCGAAATTGTGTGCTAAATTTTGTCTGCCAACTTGGCAATATGGTAATGCAACGATAATTTCACGCAACTACTTGAAATTCTTCAAATCCGTAGGATTCATACTTCTAAATAACCACAAGAAAATTGGAGTAGATTAGAAGTAATTGAACAAATGTGCTACGATATTCGAAAAACATGCGTTACTATACACATTTTTAAACAAAGCTGATATGTCTATCATTTTTTGTTGCGAATTACTCACAAATACGAAATGTTTGAATTTGCTTAGAAGAAAAAATGTAACCTATCCTTTTTTGCATAAAAATAACATTTAACTTCCGGAATGGTTTGCGATTCAAATCGGCAAGGTAAATTAGTGTAATGGTAACAAGCCCACATAATAGTCGCAGCGGCCCACGCACTCGGGCGACCGCGATAAGACACGAGCCGGTACCGACGGTCCCCGATGGACTACCAAGTGTATCCATAAATGAAAATGGTAACAACCGACAACCAAGTCGAGATGAGTCAGCTTCATCGTGTTCGCAAAACCTAGACACTATAGGGCGCATTATTTTCGTGGGGCTAATTTGCTATGTACTGAATTACTATTACATATTGCTGTTGGTAAAAAAATAAATGAACTTATTTCACAGTACTTAGTCATAAAATATTTATTTTTACATGGACGCTTCGCCACTGGCTCTAAGGGCGGTAGAAGAGAGCTAGATCGCCGATGGCCCGCCTGTGCGGAGCATAAATAATGTAGTCGGGGCGGCAGCACCACAAAGTGTAAGAAATACTAGGTCCCATCTGCGTCTTGTATAGAGTGAGGAGGTCATGCGGAGAAAAGTACTTATTTGTCCTAAACAAATAGCATAGCTTTTTCCCAGCAGCTGCCGCTATTGACGAGATGTGTTCGTGCCAGATAGTCCTCTGTGATCTGGACTCCAACCAGCCGAAATGAACGGCTCTTTGGTAGAACTCGGTTGTCCATCGAAATTGGATGATCCCTAAGTCGCTTTTTATTCGTCAAGGCACAGTACTGTGCGAGGACGCTTCTTGATCGTCAAAGTACTGTAGTGAATTTTGGAAGCACTAAACTGTACAAGATTGTTGCGACCCCAAGCAGTAATAACCTCCAGGTTTTTTGTAATTTCGCTCGCAAGCAGTAACTTAGTAACTAGGAAACAAATTGGCCGGAGAAAGATTTCACTTTAAACATTTTAAAAGTATATAACTTTTTTCTTTTTAGAGATAAATAGATATTTTTTTACTTGATGACTGAATTTAATCTATATTTTATTTACCTGTTACTTCTTATTCAATTCTGAATATCATTTAACTTCTCCATTAATGTAGTGGGAGGGCGTATATTTTATCATTTGCGTCAGTTGCCTCAGAGCGCACAAAATGCTGAAATCGGACCGCAAATATTAGATATTTCTCAAGTCACGTACGTTGTAAATGACTTGTTCCCCTTATGCTAATAGACCAGAGAAACATTGTATTCACGTAAATCTATCAGTCATAACTTATTACTAAAGCTCACTGATATTCCAAGGACAAAAGGTGTAAGTTCTAGAAATCGGTGCAATTATATAGCGTGAATGAAAAAAATTAAGAGGTCAGTACTTGATTTTTCGATATTTTTCGAGTGCATAGTAATACTTTGGCGCAAATGAATAATTTCCTGGAGAAGAGAAAATTAAAAAAAGTGTGTCATGGACGTTTTTCAACTTTTCAGGAAAATCAGGGCGTAGTAAAAAATGTTTCGGGGATGCAAATGCGATGAAGTTAGGCCTATTCTTAGTTTACAGCACTACCATTAACGCACCCTATGTAAAATGTTACCGACAATACTTTTCGCGTTTCAGATATAGGGAGTACAGTTAGCTTAGAACAGCTACAAAAACACTTGAGGGGCTTAACATTTTTATCTGACCGACCTAATTCAAAAAATGATATATATTAACGCGCAGAATCAACCATCTTCACCCTTATTTTTATTCATATCAGTAATGTTTGTCCATTCACTCATTCAGATTCTCTATATAATAATAGATTACTGACCAGGGGCCTGATTCTAAATGGGTATCGACCGTTGAAATTCATTTCGATGGCGCCTTGTGTCCATACACTTGATTCGCTATGATAATTTTGACACTGCCATGACAATTTGAATATAGGAGATCTATATAATTAGATGACAAAATTATCATAGCCAATCGAGTATGTCGTCACAAGGCGCCATCGAAATTAATTTCAACGGTCGAAACTCATTAAGAATCAGGCCCATGGTGTGGTAATAAGAATGAAGTTAAAATCCATTGTTTGTAACTGCGAGGATATCTAGAAGTGCAATATATTTCAAAACGTGCAGTTTCCGAAATATTTTGATAGGCTACTCACAATAAAACAGAAAAAAACGTTAGAGAACTTTTTATGGAGTGATTTAAATAAGTGTTAGGTATGGAAAAGGGTAACGGTAACTTTCTGGACAGAAAACCCATAATTAAAGTCTACAAAAGAAGATGGACCATTTTGCTCATGTATATTGCCTACAACACGATCAGCAGTTTTCAATGGGTAGAATATTCTATTATAACAAACCTAGTGACGGAATATTACAATGTGGAGGCTAGCACAGTGGATTGGACGGCCATGATTTTCATGGTGGCATGGCCTGTTATGGTGTTTCCTGCTTCCTTTATTATAGACAAGATGGTAAGATATTTATAACAATTTATAAAACCTTAGAAAGTATATATATATATAGGGTGGCCCATCCACGTGTGGACGGAATATGACTCATAAACAAATACATTTTGAGAAAATCTATTTATGGGATGCTTACACGACATTTGAGGGCACATTTCTAAAATATCGGCAATTATACAGGGTGTACCAATTTTGACCTACATATCAAAATTGTGATTCTTTAAATGGAATGCCTCAAACTTTATTGCATATTTGGATACACCAATTCAGAAGAAGAAGATTGATATAACATACTATGGGGTTTTGGTAATTAGCTACTGAGATGTAAGGTGTTTTGTCCAGAAAAACCGTCCACTTCGGCAACCCCTCAATATGCCATTTTGAAATTTGGAGTGCTGAATTTTGCAAAAACGCAACTTGTAGTTTTTCTCAAAAATCTCAAATGCATCACCCTGTATATTTTTGCAAGTTTGGATTCAACTTTTTATCAGCTTTTTTTGATACTAGATACATAATGGTTTTTACGGCTATTTTTTCGGCTATTAGCAAGTCTTTTATGGAACGGCTTAATTTCTTAAAATGTCACATCTTCCTTGGAAACATAAATTGTTGATTAGTTACAAACTGTCAAAATTAGCTTTGAGAGCATTATAATAAAAACTTGATTGAAAATGAATTTTTCTAAACAAGAAATGGTGAATATGGCGTTCGTTTTCTGAGAAGCCCAGAGAAATAGTTTCCTAGCATCTCGCATTTATAAGCAACGGTACCCTAATATGCGATATCCAAGGCCGGAAACATTTTCCACACTAAGAGAACGTTTTGAATCATGTGGAGCAATAGAATATAGTAAAAAATGTATAAATAATCCAAGTGTCACCAATGAGGCGAATCAGTTGGAGATCCTATTAAATATGCAGGAAAATCCCCACTTAATTGCGCAGCAAATTGGAGTAGAAACTGATGTATGCAGAACTTCTGTCCAAAGGATTATTCACAAGCATAGGTACCATCCATATCACCTATGCTTGCAGGTTTTCGCAGCTCGAATGGAGTTTAGTAGAATAAGTCTAAATAAAGTGATTGAAGTTCCTGGATAAGGTTCTTTTTAGCGATGAGGCAACAGATTTCCAAAGTAAATGGAGCTTGAATGTTTGGGGAGGAGTTATTGACAGACAAGTTATCGGGCCTTTCTTTTTCGACAACAGATTAACAGGTACAGGATACTTGAATTTTTTGATCGAGCATTTGCCTTTGCTTTTGGAGGATGTCAACCTGCAAATCCGGATGTATGACCGTTTGTAACTACGTTTTGATAACTGATTATAATAGCTCTTCAACTTTTCTCGAAAAAAAAAATGTTTCCTAAATTTCAGAGAGAAGGGAGCACCGTACGCGACAGACTTCTTTCTTTGGAGCTGAGGTGTAAGACCGTTTGTAACTACTTTTTGATAATTAATTTATAATAGCTCTTGTTGTGTATTTTAAACCCTGAAAATCGCATTGACGCACTTCTGCAACTTTTCACGAAAAAAAAGTTTTCCTAAATTTCAGAGAGTAGCGCGTACCGTACACGTCAGGCCTGTTTGGTATGAGTTGAGGTGTACGACTAGCTTTAGATATGAGCCTACAAACTCTGCAGAACCACATAATGCAATACCGCAATAGCATAAGACTCGTAGGCAGAGATAGAAAATATATATAATTACCGCGCTCACCTCGTATGCACCTCACATCGCTGGCCGACAGCTTTATTCTGGTGTGCTGTAATCTAGCGGCGCGTAGGATTGTGGAGCCAGCTTTTGGAGATACCTTCACACGCATGCCCAGGCCTAGAAAAGCTCCTGTTGAACTCGATAGATTTTAACTTTTATGATTATACAGGCTTATGCCCACCTTTAATTTACAAATTGCAGTGTAACATATGCCAAAGCAAATTGACTTTTTATTTCTGTAAGGTTGTCTCCTCCAAATATGATTTCAAGTGCCTGGATGCATCAATCCAATCTTCGGAAAATCAGTCGCCTCTTTATTCTTCCAAAATAGATATGGAAAAACTGTAGCGTTTATCTGGGTTCTTTTGGGTGTGAATTAAAACACTGGATTCCACAAAAAGAAATGCACCAATTTATTTATCTTGACTAGACAGAACATTTATGTACACCAGTATTTATGACTGACTAATTCTTATGTCGCTCCGTTGACTGGACTATACTTCACTTCGCTCTGCTACTCTACCATACTTTCCTTCCCTTTTCCGGCCGTCGGGTTATATAGTCCGCATCGTTTGTCGAGAAGAGTCTGACGGGCCACAAAGCGGAAGTCTAGACTCTTCGAGGTCACTTAGCGTCAATCTAGAAGGCAAGTCACTGGCATGGTCCTCAACAGATATCGCCAAGAGGCTTGTGAGGTCGTGATCCGCGTAAAAGCAGAGATCGGCCATGAAGCTCTGGTGTCAGGAGAGTCTCCCAACAGATGGCACCAACAGTACTATTTATTCTCGTCACAAAACATTAAAAATCTTACACCTTGGTGTGTGCTGCATTCTTAAAAAATACGCAATACCGACTCTTATGGCCATTAGCATGGTGAGCCCTAAATTGGTCAAATGTCATATCCGGTTCTGGTTGGATTTTCCGCACCGCTGCATCTTCGTTGTTTCCATGATAAGGTGCAAGGCGGTTGAAATGTACAATTCGGGCTTTACCGCGTGGTGCCTTCTGAATCCTGTAGAGAACATCATTGATGGACTCCAGAACTTTATATGGTCCATCCCAGGATGATTGAAGTTTAGGCAACAGCCCTTTTCGCCTCTTTGGGTCGTAAAGCCAAACCGTATCACCGTTGTCATACCTCTGGTCTTTGGCATTAACGTCATAAGCTTCCTTCATCTGGTCGCTGGCACCTTGAATTAAAACACGAACCTGGCTACGGATGGCGTCCATTCTTCTATGCAGTTCTCTCACGTAGTCTTCTCCGGCAATAGCGGTTCCTGGTGAACAGCCAAACTTTAGATCGCAGGGGAGACGAAGGCTAATATTTTGACATGACATGATTCTGTCTTCTATGGTTGTAAAGTGTTTATAGAGAGCTTCAAAATGAGGTATCAGATGACCCCCCACTCTTTTTAAAAGTGTCGTAAGATGGCAATCAGTCAAATTGAAATTAAAGGGATTTGCTGTAGGTCTTTCTTTGTTCACGATCGTTGATATCATTCTCATTTGAACCTTGAGATTACAGATGAATTGTAGGATATGAGTCCACTAGGGCAGTAGAGACAAACCCCGAAAACTTTCGATTTTCAGACGTGTGCCCATCAACTTTAGCAAAACAGAAGCACGTAACGAAATTTTTATTCACAAGTTGCATGTTACATAACTTCGTCTTATTACAATATTCACAAACTTTGTAAAGCTCAACACTTTCTTCATAGATCAACAACAATTTGGTATTGTATTGGCGCATTGAAGCTTTTGGTTTCCTTTGCGGTCCATTGCTTGCCGGACACACAACACATTTCCTGCACCAGTCTTTTACGTCCTCTTTACTATTGACCCAGTAAAATCTTTCCCTCACTTTTCCCAGGGTTTTTGTAACTCTGAGCTGACTTCCTGACATACCGGAATGGATTTCTTCTAACAGCTCCGCGATCCGACATCTGGGGATAACGATTTGCCTTCTTTTCGTCGTGGTACATCACTTTACGCAGTAAGAGTCCGTCATCCATAATGAGAGAATTCCATTGTGTCCAATAAGATTTTACGGTACGGGAATACTTGGCAACTTCTTCCCAGGCTGGTTTCCGTTGTTCTTTCATCCAGTTCAGAATTATTTGGAGATCGGGGTCGCCTTCTTGGTCTTTAGTGAGTTCTTCATTTTGCCAAGTATCACTAACGATAGTGGTTCTTAATACTTGGGCGTCTTTCTCCTATGCTCGCTGGAAATGCGTACAATCCTCTAAACAGGGTCTCCTCGATAAGACATCTGCATTTCCATGGATTTTTCCCGCTCGATGTTCGATGTTGAAGTCAATCTCTTCTATGCATCTTGCAACTTCACCCTCTGGATTCTTAAACTGGAAAAGCCATTTTAAATCTGCGTGATCGGTCTGGAGTAAGAATTTTCTGCCATAGAGATATTTGTAGAAATGATCCATTGCCTTTACAACGGCCAGCAACTCCCTCCGGGTAACGCAATAGTTACGCTCTGGTTTGGACAGTGTTTTGCTAAAATATCCAATGATCTTCTCTTCTTTGACTTCCTGGACTAGGGATAACACACATTGCTAGCATCAGTGTCTAACACAAACTTTCCTTCTGGCAGTGAATAGCTGAGTATAGGGGCGCTTGTTAAAGCTTCTTTCAAGTGGGTAGGAGCTTGTTGGCAATCCTGATCTCATTGGAACTTGCGTTTCCCTTCTGTCAGCCTGGTCAATGGTTTGGCGATGTTAGCAAGTCCTTCCACGTAACGTCGGTAAGATATACACAATCCTAGGAAGCTGCGTAGCTCACGTTTGTCCTTCGGAACTGGCCATTCTTTTACAGTCCGGATTTTCTCCTTGTCGACCGCGACTCCCTGACTGGAAACAACATGGCCAGGATACTGCCCATCTCTTTGAAACAGGTGGCATTTCTTTGGGCTTAATTTCAAGCCAGAACCTCGTAGCCTTAAGAAAACTTCATCTAGGTTCTTCATGTGGTCCACAAATGATTTTTCCATCAGGATAACGTCATCAAGGTAAAACAAGTACGTTTACCAGGATAGTCCTCTTAGAATCGTGTCCATCAGCCTCTTTCAAAGGTGGCAGGAGCATTGCACAGGCTGAATGGCATCACATTAAACTGCCATAATCCGGTGCCCACCGTGAATGCTGTCTTCTGCCGATCTTCAGGGGCCATTTCTACTTGCCAGTATCCACTTTTTGGGTCTAGGGTGGAAAACATTTTTGATCCAGCCACGGTATCCAGAGTGTCATCAATACGCGGTAGACGGTAGCTGACCTTCTTGGTCACGTTGCTTCACATTCGTTAGTCCACACAAAATCTGGTTGAACCATCTTTCATTTTAACCAAAACTACCGGTGAGGCCCATGGACTGTTGGACGGTTCAATGATTCTCTCGTTGGCTATTCTGTCTACGATCTTGTCAGCCTCCTCTCTTCTAACAAGTGGGAGCCTTCTTGCCATCTGCCGGATGGGGCGGGCATTTTCCGTATTGATATTGTGCTGGACTATACTGGTTATTCCTTTATGCCCAGTATCGAATACATCCCGATATCTATGTATTAGATGTTTCAGTTTCTTTCTTTGGTCTGGTCTTAGATCTCTGCCTGATGACGAAATTAGTTCTTCCTGTTTCTTAGGAATGACCCCTGAGTTTCCCACAGCTGGCATATTTCGAATGATTGCAGAAACTGGACAGCAGTGTCTCATCTCCGAGTCCTTCTTCAATGACACAGGGTAATGACTGACATTCATTAGCCTCACAGGAATAGTTTTATCGGCATGCGGAAGGGCCTTTGCAACTGCTATCCCTCGGCTAATAGCCTCTTCATGCATCCTAGGTTCAAACATCGCTATTTCTCTGTCTGTAGTCTGGCCTTGTACCAAGCCATTCAATACAACTTCGCTTAGTTCTGGGATCACGGTGTCTTCAGGTAATAGAACTCGTACGTTTCCATTCCTTTCCCGGTTTAAAATGACTTCCTCATTGTTGACTCCCAAAATTCCTTGCTTAAAGTTCAACTCGAATTCCTTTGTGTTCATGATTTCCATTCCGATGATTACCTCATCCTTAATATCAGTTACTATCGCCGGATGTTCGAATGTAGCTTTTCCTATTCCAAATGCGATGTTTACTTCACCGTACACGCTTGCTCGGTCTCCCGTCGCAGTTCGTAGTCGCCATTTGGATGGTCGAATCTTCGCCGATGCTTTCACCATGTCGGGCCTGATGATAGTTTTAGTCGCACATGTATCCAGCAGTACGGTGTGGAGAGTCCCATCGATAAATGCATCGCCAAAAACACTATTAGACCGATGTTTAACCGAGGAGACTTGGACGGTATTAACTGATTGGACTTGTTGGCTACAGGTCGACGATAGCCCCTTCACATCGAACTCCCTTAGTTTTCCGGATTGGCCGGATGAGGACTAACACCTTTAGGACAGCGTCTCCTAACGTGCCTTATTATTCCACAATTCCAACATTCCAACTTGCTGTTCTGGCGGCGACGTTCACTCCATCAAGTTCCTTAAAAATGCGCTTGTCGTACTCTTCTACCTCGTTATCTCCTGGTACCATCTGACGGACTCGGACCTGGCTTTTATTTGTGTTTTTAGCGAGTTAGAATTCTAAGGCCCGAGTTAGCGCATCTACTAGCTTAGGTGGATGTGCTAGTAGTAAGGCTTTCCTCATTTCACCACCACGAAGTCCATCCAGGAATGCTTGAACTGCCAATCGCTCCATTATCCTTTCCTGAACATTGGGATATGCTAATCGTACCAGCCGCGCAGTATCCGCTTCGAACTCCTGCAAGGACTCGCCTGACTTCTGGAACCGATTTATTTAGTTGAGTGTGGTAGAAATGTTCTAAATGTGACTGGCCATATCGCATCTCCATGGATCCTACTAGTTGTTCGTAGACCTCTTGCTCTTCGGGTGATATTCTTTAAGGAATAGCTGCAGCATCTCCTCATAGGACCAAAGTGAGTGCAGTTGTCTTTTCGGTCGATCACCAACCATTTGCATTCGCGGCTGTCTCGAACTGACGACGGTAGTCGTTCCAAGGCGTTGTACCATCAAATTGCGGCGGTTTCACTCGCAGATGACCCAACAGAAGCTCCAACCTCACTTGATTTTTCCAACGGTAAAGCGGCAAACTTGCCTTGCACTTCTTGAATTCTGTCTCCCAGAGTTTCTAAAATCCGTTTTTTCAACTCGCAAGATTTTTCCATAATTTTATCTTCCAATTCTTTTTTTAAATTGGCAGTATTTTCCAAAAACTCCACTTCTGATTTGGCTGTACTTTCGTGTAACATTTTCCATGAGCTTTCCTTCTAGGTTGGCACAATTTTCCACCAGTCTATTTTCTAACTGGGCTGTTTTCTAAAAGATCGGCACAATTTTCCAAGATCTGTCCTTCTAGGTTGGTACAATTTTCCACGAGCCTCTTTTCTAACTTGGTCGAGTTTTCTAAAAGATCGGCACAATTTTCTATGAGCTTGTTTTCTAACTTAGTCGAAAGGTGCTGCAGCATGCACCGGTAAAAATGAAATTATCCGGGTCCTCGCCATCCTCAATCAGTGCTTTACGAAGCCGCTTTTGCAATTCCGCTTTCTTTCCAGCCGGGTCGCACTCTCTTTCCTCCAGCTCTCTTTTTAAATCAGCGATTTTCAAAACAAACAATCACGCCATTCTTCCTTCACTGATCGTCCGATTTATTTTCACTAAATGTCCTATAACCTACACCCCACACCTGACACCAATGTAGCGTTTTCCTGGGTTCTTTTGGGTGTGGATTAAAACACTAATTCCACCAAAATAAATACACTAATTTATTTATCTTGACTAGATAGAACGTTTATGTACACCAGTATTTATGTATGACTAATTCTTATGTCGCGCCGTTGACTGGACTATACTCCACTTCGCTCTGCTACTCTACCATAGTCTCCTTCCCTTTCCCGGCCATCACGTTATATAGGCCGCATCGTTTGTCGAGAAGAGTCTGGCGGGCCACAAAGCGGAAGTCTAGACTCTTCGAGGTCACTTCGCGTCAATATAGAAGGAAAGTCACTGGCATGGTCCTCAACAGAGGTCGCCACGCGGTTTGTGAGGACGTGATCCGCGTAAAAGCAGAGATCGCCCATGAAGCTCTGGCGAGTAGGAGACTCTTCCAACAGATGGCGCCAACAGTACTATTTATTCTCGTCTCAAAACATTAAAAATCTTACACCTTGGTGTGTGCTGCATTCTTAAAAACATATTTCTTAGAGTTATAGTCTCAAATTTGTAGGTGAAGGTTCCCACTAATATAAAAAAATATTAGATAGGGCAGGGCACGTTTAAACTCAATTTCAAAGCATTTACACATTATACATACTTGTAGCCTGACACTGTGCAATCCGAAATCCAACAATGATTGTGACATCAACAATGCAGCTGCACTTGGGATACAATGTTTCTTATCCAACATCTCATAAAGTCTGTGAGAATGAACCACACCTGAAAATAATACGATAAGTAATCTACATAATATGAATATGCAATGATTCGTTTTGTAACTTACCCACTTACATGTGAGAAAATTATCATTTTCTTAGGGAAAATCAAACACTTCATAACTTGTATCACATGTATTCACTCCAGCATCTGTTACAAGACTGACTATGACTAACCACCTTGCCCACAAAAACACATCGCAGCACATCGGAATATTTACGGTCGCCAGAAGTAAACAAAACATATTCAATAGACAAAACATATTCAATAGACAAAACATATTCGATGGCGTAGCATAGCGATTCAGCGAAAGGCTCACACGGCCAATCCTGACACTAAATTCGTTCTCGAATTTTACCTCCTGACCCATGTTACAAGAACACCATTTAGACTATATAATGTAGCAAAGAGCACGTCATTTCAACGTTTAGACCCTCACGATCTAAACGCAAAGAGCACGTCTTTCAGCTTTTAACGATACATCATTCACCATTGCAAAGAGCACGTCATTTCAACGATTAGACCCTCACGATCTAAACGCAAAGAGCACGTCTTTCAGCTTTTAACGATACATCACTCACTATTGCAAAGAGCACGTCATTTCAACGATCAAGTCCTAATGACCTTGTCGCAAAGAGCACGTCTTTCAACAAGTAGCAAGATTTTATGATCCAGCAAGGTAAAGAGCACGTCATTTCAGCAGTCAAGGTCTCATTACCTTGATGCAAAGAGCACGTCTTTCAACCCAAAACTTTTTTTTTTCATTAATTTATTTTGTCAGGTTTTTGTAATACCAAGGCTCACACGGTTATAGCCTAACAAATACTTTATAATAACAACAACGTAAATCATAATCATTATTCATGTCTCTAAATATAACATTCAACATTCTCATAATACCAACAAAAGAATGTACAAAAAGGGATAAACAAATAACAATGGTTATTAAATGTTATCTTATTCAAATTCACCTGGCCATACCCGCATCATATCATTAGCAACAATTCTTTTGCGATTGGTCGCCAAATTTTTAATTTCTACTCGGTCATTAGGCAACAACTGTAAGATTTCGAATGGACCTTCGTATCTAGGGTCTAGTTTAGCTAGGTGCGAATTTCCAGATGGATGGAAAACTATGTCTCCTACTTTAACACTGTTAGTTGTTTTTCGGCTTTTATCAAATCTGTCTTTTGACTCTAAACCGCAACGCAGAGAGCGTTCGTAGGCAGTTTTACGATCATTAATTAAATTTTGATCAGTAGTCGTCACTGGTTTTATACTCTCTGTTAAATTCTGAATGTCCATGGTATCCATAAGTTGCCCTGTTAACAAATAGAGCGGGGAAAATCCCGTGGTTTTTTGGATAGTAGTATTAAGGGTCAGTTGTAACTTGGGGAGAACGCTCGCCCATTCTGACTTATTATTATTGACATTTACTCTGAGCAGGTCTAGAACTGTTGAGACGTATCGCTCTACCTGCCCATTTCCGCGTGGGGCACTGTTGGCAATTAGATGTTGGGTAATGTTTAATTTTGAGAGTAACTCTTTTACTTGTTTGGTTCCCCACTCAAAATCGACTCCTTTTTTTGTTAGGTTTGTAATACAAGCTGTGCGCGTTGAAAATTCAGGGATGTACTTGCGAAAGTACCCGGCTAGGCCCATAAATTGGCGGACCTGTTTTACATTTTTTGGATCGGGCGCATTGAATAAAGCTTTTAATTTTCCTTCGTCGGGCCTTACACCATCTCCGGAAATTTCTCGACCAAGATAAACAATTTTTTTCTGAAAAAATTTGCATTTGTTAATGTTTAAGCTGAAGCCCGCTGAGGTAAGGGACGCTAGGACCCGATCAAGTTTTTCTAAACCTGTCTGGATGGTTTTTGATGGAATGATTACGTCGTCCATATAAACCAGCGCATCGGTATCTTTGAGCTTACCCAGAGCTTTACAAATCGCCCGTTGAAATACTGCAGGGGAATTCGATAGACCAAATGGTGAACGCAGGTATTCAAAATGCCCGTCAGGCGTGACAAAAGCTGTTTTGGAAATAGAGTTTTCAGCCATAGGAATTTGATGAAACCCCGCTGCCATATCGAGAGTCGTAAAATACTTGCTTCCCCCCAGCTGATCAATTTGGTCGTCTATCCGTGGCAATGGAAACCGATCTTTAATGGTTATTCCATTAAGGGCGCGATAGTCTACGCATAAACGTCGGCTGCCATCTTTTTTGTACACCAGAATAACTGGACTAGCAAAAGGCGACGTGCTTTCACGTATGATATTGTTTTGCAAGAGGTCGTCAATAATATCTTTTACCTTTTCTCGTTCGGACAATGACATTCGGTAAGGGTTATAACAAATTATTTTATCGGTTTTTAATTTGATTTCCATTTCACCGGTTGTTACCGCCCTCACGGAATTACCAACAGTTATAGAATCGCTATATTTTGATAATAATTTCAACAAGGCGTCGAAATCATGTCCATTCAGTGGTGTTTGTATTTTCTCGGGAGAAATTGTTACGTTTTGAATCTTTTTAGATTCTATGTTATTTGTGTCATCGAGATAAATTCTAGACCCACATGAGTCAGTGTAAATTCTGATTCCTTTATGATTAAATAAATCTCTACCCAAAATTGCATCTAATTCCATAACAGAAGTTTCGACAACATAAAAACTAATTTCAAATGCCGTCCCCTCTCTCTCAACTAGTAAATTAGCCCTTTGACAACTTGGTATTGAGTTGCCTCCTACACCCTTTAACATTATGAAAGTTGGTTCGAAATGACAGTGTAATTTATGGGCGACTTTTTCGGATAGCAAACTACATTTTGCACCCGTGTCGATCAAACAGTTTACGGTCAAATTTTGTATTTTGAATTTTATGCAAAAGTCATTATCTAGATCTACGCAGAAATAGTTTATTTTGGAGAATCTGGACGACTTCTCTGCTTTATTTTCACTTTTGAAGAAGCATTTTTCAGAATTATGCCCGAATTTCTTACAGATCTCACAGGGTTTCGCAATACCTGGCAGATTATTTGAGCTTCTCGCCTTATTAGTATTATCGTATTTAAATAATTTAAGCGATTTTAAACAATTCCGGCTGATATGACCAGGTTGTTTACAGGAATAACATATTTTTCCCTCATCATTAGGTATGTTTAAACGGATTCGGGCGTTTTGGCGCCCCTACTTGAAGCTGAGAGTCTTGTTTATTAATTTGATAGTTGCTAAGCAAGTTAAGTAAGGTCGAAATGGAATCAACTCTACTATTAAAAGCAGCTGTTTTGACATGTGTGTCCGTTATATCACCAATAACTATCTCAACTATTTGACTATCACTCAAATTAAAATCTAGAGAGTTTAACAAACATATTTTTTTCCTTGCGTACTCACAATATCCCGTGGCTTGGTCACTTCTGTACATACTAGCTTTACGTAACCGCTCACTAAGATTCCTCTTCGCAGGATAAAGCTGACAAAGCTCGGCCCGGAAACTAGCCCAAACTTTATTTGATGGGTGCCAGTTGTCATACCAATCCTTTGCGTCACCTTCCAGGGCACCCGCGGCTCTGCAAAGCTGTTCAAAATCAGTCCACTTGAACGTGGTCGCCAAGGTCTCCATATCATCGCACCAACCCATCGCTCCCGCATCGCTTTTTGAGGGATCGAAAGCTGGAATGTTAATTGGCGCAGAGGGTGCTGGCACCACCGGTGCCGCTGCGGCTTGTTGGGGTTGCTGCTGAATTCCTCGAAGAACTGCAGTTAAAACGCTGGTTAATTCCTCCATTTCGACAGACTTTTAGCACATAAGTATCACTGCCAAAAGTAACGCTCACTAGGTATATACGCTCAGGACAATGAATTGCTCACGCACGCACACTCGAAATAAGTCAGGTTGCACTATGTATTTCTTCTGTGGTCCTTTTAGCGAGTTGAATCCCACTTCTGATGTGAGAAAATTATCATTTTCTTAGGGAAAATCAAACACTTCATAACTTGTATCACATGTATTCACTCCAGCATCTGTTACAAGACTGACTATGACTAACCACCTTGCCCACAAAAACACATCGCAGCACATCGGAATATTTACGGTCGCCAGAAGTAAACAAAACATATTCAATAGACAAAACATATTCAATAGACAAAACATATTCGATGGCGTAGCGTAGCGATTCAGCGAAAGGCTCACATACACATCCATTTTCACCAAATTGTGCATTTTAGATCATTATTGCTAGATAGACTTGAGAATACCACAGCTTGTGGAATTTGTTCAATGTAGGGAATTATATTATTGACTGATCAACATTACGAGTATTTGCAAGAAAATAATAAATATGCTTCTGCCTTCGATTCATTGTCTAGTTTCTTAAACATTCAAAATTAAAATAACAACATAACCTATAGTCAGAACTGTCAACTTGCCGGAAATCTCAATCAGTACACACAAGTACCTTACCGAAGAAGACATGATATTATCGAAATCGAGGAGGCCATAAAGGCGTCCTATGATTGTAGGATCGACTGACGATATGGCCCTAACGGACATTTTTATTAAAAGGTGTCGCTTGTGTATAGAAAATAATGGGGGCCATTTCGACAATGTTCTTTAAAAGTTAGTTAAATCAAATTATCTTCCGCATTTGTCGGTACATCGCCATAAAGAGCGGCTTAACACAATATGTTCTGTACTTGTAGGTGGTAAGGATTCTATTGCGTTTCTTACGTTTATGGCATCACAACAACGAATGCGACGTGATGCACTCATCGTAGCAAGCTGAAATTTTCAGGGTTCATTCTACATGGACCGGAATAGCTTTTACAATAAAATCAATAATAAAATACAACCTCAATTTTTTTTACCGCCCTCCAAACTTGAGGGATGCAAGAGATTTTTCACAAAAAAATGAATTTAAGATTTTTTGCGTTGATTTCTAATAAGCTCTGTTAAAAAGTGACATAACCATTGCTAAAACTAACGATTTAGCTCATCTCAGACAATAATCACAGCCCTAAACCTACTGGTTCGGTTGTAATTGCGATTGAAAGTTCATTATATAGTCTTTTTTGAAATGTCACAAAATTGCAAACTTCTCCTGAACTATAAAATTTCGGACCACACATATACGAGCTCATTCGATAGGTTTTGTGTCCCTCTATCACCCTGTTTATAATACATATATATATATACAGCATTCATAGTTAATTGCCTTAACTGTTAGGAGAAGATAACCTTTAATTTCTTTGGGTAGAAGGCAAAGTATTGCAAAAGTACACTCTTATAACTTAAATTCTCAAGCTTTCGAAGAATTTTATCTTCATCGTCTGGAAAAAGTCGGAGAGGTTGTTGCTGAAATTGTTTTTTAAACAACAGTGAAGGGAACACATAGTCGACGAATAAAAAACTGGACTGATAAGGTTCGATTAAGACGGAATTATTTTATTATTAAATGGCAAATCATTTTGAAAGTTTTTATTTAAAATTAGGCGTTGATTGATTTTGGAAGAAATTTGGAGATTTTAAAACTATCAACTATTGAAAATTCCCCCGAGATTTCATCTTTTTTTCCACTGATAACCTCCACATTATCCAGTCGGCCCGCACGGCCTGATTAGGAGAGCGTAGCGTCTACCACTACTCCTGCCCTTGTATTTCTTTCGTATCTCACTTCACTTTCGAGAAAAAAAATAAAAACAGTTTTATTGCATATCTCTGGACAAATTTTTTTTTATTAATTTTTGATAAAAAAATTACAAGTGCCTTGGAAAACAAAAATTAGCCTCTATACAACAAATAAAATGCCAAATTTCAACAAAATCGAGTAAATATTTTTAAAGATATTAATAAAAAACAAATGTATCACCCTGTGTCTTGAATTTCCGTCTATTTTTCAAACACCCTTTATATGTATATAGCATTGATTAATCATTTCATATACAGGTAGAGCAATTTCAAAACTGTGCAGCTAGTAATGGGTAATGTGAAGAGTGTCTTCCTGTTGGATAATATGATGAAACTGCAAAAAATATGGCCAGCAACATTTCAAGCTCAAGCCGCTCTTATTTTCCTTATCAGTTTTAATTCTTCCTATCCTGTATATTAGGGTGTCACAAACTCATGAAAGTTATTTTTTCAAACGCATACCCTCTAATTTTGCTTTTACAGTGTCAAAACAATTGTAAATAAAGTTTTATGTACCTAGAACCAGGGCAACCCGCCCCGAGTTGCGTTGGTGTTCGTTTATTCTACGAGTATTAGCAAACGCACTGTTTTCGTTCAGTCAACATGCCGAAGGAATTGTGTAGTTCTAAAAAGGGAATATTTGTAATAGGGGACGTAAAGCCTCAAATTACCAGCTTAAAACTTCCAAGTAATGGACAAGTACTAGCAGTTCTGATCTATAATATCCGGGACGAGTTTCCTATAAGCAAGTCCTCCATTCAAAGAATTCGTACCGAAAAGGGAAAGAAGCGCGTAGAAGCTATACAGCTTGATTTCCAAAGCGAGGTACCGGATACTATAACTGTCCACTGGGATGGAAAATTGTATCTACCTTTAAATGCACGCAAGTCTGAAGAAAAACGTCTACTGATTGTTATAACGTAAGAAAATAAAGAGCAACTTATCGCTGTGTCCAAATTTGACAACTCTTCAAGCAGCGAGCAGGCTCAGGCAGTTTGGCAGTTTGAGATGCTTTTATTGATTGGAATCTTGAAGATAAAGTTCAGATTTTCTGTTGTGATACTACTGCTTCAAATACGGGTCGCTTTAACGGTACCTGCGTGCTTCCCGAACAGAAGCTTAATAAATAAATGCCTATTTTTGCTTGCCGCCATTACATTTACGGATTGGAATTAAGTGGCGTGTTTTAAGCAAAGATCGACCAAGTGACTAGAGTCACTGACATTCCAATGTTTAAGAAGTTTTGCGAGAGCTGGAACAGTGAGGATCCCGAGAAAAAAAAAAAGATTTACTTATACTGAAAAGCTGAATATTTCAGGGACTGGCAAGCTGCTAGAACTTTATCGACATGAATTGGCAACAGATGTTGCTAGAGACGACTATCGAGAATTAATAGAACTTTCAATAATAATTCTTGGCGGAGATACAGAAAAAAATGTAAGATTCGACCGCCAGGCGCTATGCATCAAACCGTGGTTGCAATGCACTTCAACGCTAAAAGCACTTAACCGGAATTTATGCTTTTTAAATGCAACGAAGGCTTACGAAAGAATTGACAAAACCATTAATTTCAAAAGCAGCTTTACAAAAGTTCTGCCAACATTTATGGTATTTGACAGATGAGGTCTCCGCCTTATCTCTGATTGACGACGACGTAGATGAGGAAACTAAAGTAAAAATTGTTGCTAATTTAGCCAAAGAAAGTCTACCAGCCCACGGTAAACACTACATCCCATCGAAAGAAGAACTTGCTGATCCACTTGCTAGTTGCTGATGAGTTGCCAAAAAGCACAAAACATTTGTTCATGGTTGACTGTCTGAGGTCGGCTGGACGAAATCAGTATGTTTAGATGGTAGCTATACTTCGTATTTTCATTTCAGAGAAAAATATCGATGTCTTTGTTTCAAACAAAAGCAGGTCCTTATTCAGTCGACTCAAAATTGTTTTCTGGACGAGTGTCCAACTTTATGGCCACAATGATTCTTTTCAACACGCTAAAGGTGCAAATACTGAGAGCGCTTAGCGATACGGCAGGAAGAGCAGTCGAGTTAATGCAATACTTCCAAGGCTTAATCACTGCTGATGAGGAACAAAATCTATTTTTATTACGTTGCGAACAACAACACAAGTATATCCTGACTGTAAACAAAACTTTGAAAAGAACATTTATCAAATATCTAAGAAATATAAGAGACGAACCAAGCAGTGTTTAGTTTGTCCAATAAGAATTAGGTTTTGAATTCCATACATGGTTTCCCTATTAACTTTCAAATTCAAAGTTTGACCGGTTATAGCTTCCGGATCTCAATATTTACTTTTTTGTTGTTAGAGTTAAATGGAAAAGATGGGTGTGCGTATCTCAATTTGAACAAACATTTGTTTGCCCTCATAGGCTGGGACACCCTTCTGTATAATGGGAAAACTATATATTCTGAAATAATTGTTTTGGCAAAATGTAGCAATAATTATTGTTGAAGCGAACTTCCTAGTGGTCATCCCTGTTTTGAGTGTTTCACTCTGAAAACTGGCGCTATCGCTCAACCCTTTGTGGTTTTCTGGGCGTCTGGTCATAGTCAATTTACTTGGCTCCCGATGATATTCTAATGTCACCACGATGATTACTGATTGCCTATAATGTATGTTTTTTATCAGTAATGAAATGAAAGCGAACAAAACAGCTGAACTGCCAGGTAAAAAGCAGGAATAGTTACACGCGTTTCATCCAAATGGTTAACTTGCGATGTAGGACACTGCATCAAGCACAAGGGTTGTTTTACTAAATTCCATGGGACGTTATAGCTGCTCAGTTATTCAAACAATGCTATCATAGGTCACTTTTATCTCGGTGTAATATTGGTATAAGTCCTCACTTCTTTACTGGAACGAACGTTTCCTCCAGGTTAACTACCATACATATACAAATACAGTATGTTAACAGTATGGGTATAGCAGTAGTAGT
The DNA here is from genome assembly GCA_963669975.1 of Acanthoscelides obtectus. Taxonomy (NCBI): domain Eukaryota; kingdom Metazoa; phylum Arthropoda; class Insecta; order Coleoptera; family Chrysomelidae; genus Acanthoscelides; species Acanthoscelides obtectus. The sequence goes on from CAVLJG010000003.1 coordinate 72,041,456, forward strand.
AGTAGTATAGTTGAGGCATTATAGGGAGTATAAATGGCAGAATCGTCTTAATGTTACCAGGTGATGATACCTTAATGAACGGTGTTATCGGTCTGAATGTGCAATTAGGCAAATCGGAGGGTAGGAAGTTAGGTCAGAGGTCAAAGTTCTTCATGAGGCAGATATCATCACGCCAGTGTTGCCATTAATACAGGGTGCAGCAGCATAACTTCCTTTTTTCAAAACATAGCAAAACCCATGCTATGAATCAGACCATTTTTGATTGTTTTTATAATGAAGACGCATGTCCAAAGTTTTGTTTTAGATAGTTTTGAAAATCAAATCAGGTTGATGACGCCCTCCTTCCTCCATAGATAGATACGTAGATTGATATCTATTGATCATTTCAGTAAATTCATACATGTGACAAGTCAAAGTTGGAAAAAATGATTAATACACAAGGCAAATTAAAAATTACAATTTAAAAAAAGTAAGTACACGTGATAATAATTTAAAACTTGTAAGACAAAAACTCTTGTCAGTATAAGCTGGGTAGACCGATGTATGGCGTTTGTCATAACAGCCATCGTTGCTCTTGAGGTGTGTGCCGTTGTTGGAGCCAAAGTCCAACTCATCTAGCGGTGGAAGAAATTCCTGCAACATGTTTACTAACCAGTCCGAATTCACTGTCATTGTGATTTTCCTCAAAGAACCAGAGATAAATAATTCCAGCTGAAAAAATTGCACACCACACTGTGATCTTAGGTGAATGCAAATAGGCGTTTGTTGCAACTTTCGAGGATTGGTGTCTGGTGCCTGGTAGTGGGTGTTTTGTTTGTTGACGGAACCACACAAATGAAAATGGACTATATCACTAAAAGAACAATAGAGTCATCAGGAACGACTTTGAGGAGACGCCCACAAGCATTCATCCGAGAATTGAAGTAAGAAAATTCCTACACAATTGCCATCTTGTACATGCGCTTGCAAGTTGTTTTATACGCGACGTATCCCTTTAGAAATGACAAGCTGAGTAACACCAGCATTGTCCTCGAAAAAGAGGATATGATTAATGTTTGAAACGATGTCCATCATTTGTTCGAATCAAACTCGACCGCGGTGAATCTAGCAACAACGGCCAGCCAGCAACAAACGATAGTCCCTCTTCTCACCAGCGGCCGCGTCGCGCGTCGCTACAGCAGCGAAGCCGGCGCAGCCTAAGAAGGCGGTGCGGCACCGTCTTCCATGTAAAATGGTATTATAGTATCTACACAAACTTATATACATTGTGTGTTGTCAGTGTTATCACACTATCTATCACATTCCGTGGCCGGGGCATATTAAAACTACCAGAGGGAGCGAAGGTTACCTATACGAAACGCACATGGAAATTTGAAAATTAAAATTCTCAATTTTTCTTCAAATCAACACTACTTTTTTTTCACAAAAATCAATGCTACAATGCATCCTTCATATCCGGGATCAATTACACCTCGTGGCCGGGGCATATTAAGCCTACCAGAGGGAGCGAAAGTTACCTATATGAAAAGCACATGGAAATTTGAAAATTAAAATACTCAATTTTTCTTCAAATCAACACCACTTTTTTTTCACGAAAATCAAGTCTACAATGCATCCTTCATATCCGGGATCAATTATATCTCGTGGCCGGGGCATATTAAGCCTACCACAGGGATCGAAAGTTTCCTATACCAAACACACATGGAAATTTGAAAATTAAAATACTCAATTTTTCTTCAAATCAACTCCACTTTTTCTTCACGAAAATCAATGCTACAATGCATCCTTCATATCCGGGATCGATTACATCTCGTGGCAGGGGCATATTAAGCCTACCAGAGGGAGCGAAAGTTACCTATAAGAAAAGCACATGGAAATTTGAAAATTAAAATACTCATTTTTCTTCAAATCAACACCACTTTTTTTTCACGAAAATCAATTCTACAATGCATCATTCATATCCGGGATCGATTATATCTCGTGGCCGGGGTATATTAAGCCTACCAGAGGGAGCGAAAGTTACCTATACCAAACGCACATGGAAATTTGAAAATTAAAATTCTCAATTTTTCTTCAAATCAACACCACTTTTTTTTCACGAAAATCAATTCTACAATGCATCCTTCATATCCGGGATCGATTACATCTCGTGGCCGGGGCATATTAAGCCTACCAGAGGGAGCGAAAGTTACCTATACGAAAAGCACATAGAAATTTGAAAATTAAAATACTCAATTTTTCTTCAAATCAACACCACTTTTTCTTCACGAAAATCAATGCTACAATGTATCCTTCATATCCGGGATCAATTACATCTCGTGGCCGGGGCATATTAAGCCTACCAGAGGGAGCGAAAGTTACCTATACGAAACGCACATGGAAATTTGAAAATTAAAATACTCAATTTTTCTTCAAATCAACACCACATTTTTTTCACGAAAATCAATACTACAATGCATCCTTCATATCCGGGATCGATTACATCTCGTGGCCGGGGCATATTAAGCCTACCAGAGGGAGCGAAAGTTACCTATACGAAACGCACATGGAAATTTGATAATTAAAATTCTCAATTTTTCTTCAAATCAACACCACTTTTTTTCACGAAAATCAATGCTACAATGCATCCTTCATATCCGGGATCGATTACATCTCGTGGCCGGGGCATATTAAGCCTACCAGAGGGAGCGAAAGTTACCTATACGAAAAGCACATGGAAATTTGAAAATTAAAATACTCAATTTTTGTTCAAATCAACACCACTTTTTCTTCACGAAAATCAATGCTACAATGCATCCTTCATATCCGGGATCAATTACATCTCGTGGCCGGGGCATATTAAGCCTACCAGAGGGAGCGAAAGTTCCCTATACGAAAAGCACATGGAAATTTGAAAATTAAGATTCTCAATTTTTCTTCAAATCAACACCACTTTTTTTTTCACGAAAATTAATGCTACAATGCATCCTTCATATCCGGGATCAATTACATCTCGTGGCCGGGGCATATTAAGCCTACCAGAGGGAGCGAAAGTTACCTATACGAAAAGCACATGGAAACTTGAAAATTAAAATTCTCAGTTTTTCTTCAAATCGACACCACTTTTTCTTCACGAAAATCAATGCTACAATGTATCCTTCATATCCGGGATCGATTACATCTCGTGTCCGGGGCATATTAAGCCTACCAGAGGGAGCGAAAGTTACCTATACGAAAAGCACATGGAAATTTGAAAATTAAAATTCTCAATTCTTATTCAAATCAACAACACTTTTTTTCACGAAAATCAATGCTACAATGTATCCTTCATATCCGGGATCGATTACATCTCGTGGCCGGGGCATATTGAGCCTACCAGAAGGAGCGAAAGTTACCTATACGAAAAGTACATGGAAACTTGAAAATTAAAATACTCAATTTTTCTTCAAATCAACACCACTTTTTCTTCACAAAAATCAATGCTACAATGCATCTTTCATATCCGGGATCGATTACATCTCGTGGCCGGGGCATATTAAGCCTACCAGAGGGAGTGAAAGTTACCTATACGAAAAGCACATGGAAATTTGAAAATTAAAATACTCAATTTTGCTTCAAATCAACACCACTTTTTCTTCAGGAAAATCAATGCTACAATGCATTCCTCATATCCGGGATCGATTACATCTCGTGGCCGGGGCATATTAAGCCTACCAGAGGGAGCGAAAGTTACCCATACGAAAAGCACATGGAAATTTGAAAATTAAAATACTCAATTTTGCTTCAAATCAACACCACTTTTTCTTCAGGAAAATCAATGCTACAATGCATTCCTCATATCCGGGATCGATTACATCTCGTGGCCGGGGCATATTAAGCCTACCAGAGGGAGCGAAAGTTACCCATACGAAAAGCACATGGAAATTTGAAAATTAAAATACTCAATTTTTCTTCAAATCGACACCACTTTTTCTTCACGAAAATCAATGTTACAATGTATCCTTCATAACCGGGATCGATTACATCTCGTGGCTGGGGCATATTAAGCCTACCAGAGGGAGCGAAAGTTACCTATACGAAAAGCACATGGAAATTTGAAAATTAAAATACTCAATTTTTCTTCAAATCAACACCACTTTTTCTTCACAAAAATCAATGGTACAATGCATCTTTCATATCCGGGATCGATTACATCTCGTGGCCGGGGCATATTAAGCCTACCAGAGGGAGCGAAAGTTACCTATACGAAAAGCACATGGAAATTTGAAAATTAAAATACTCAATTTTTCTTCAAATCAACACCACTTTTTCTTCACGAAAATCAATGCTACAATGCATCCCTCATATCCGGGATCGATTACATCTCGTGGCCGGGGCATATTAAGCCTACCAGAGGGAGCGAAAGTTACCCATACGAAAAGCACATGGAAATTTGAAAATTAAAATGCTCAATTTTCCTTCAAATCAACACCACTTTTTCTTCACGAAAATCAATGCTACAATGTATCCTTCATATCCGGGATCGATTACATCTCGTGGCCGGGGCATATTAAGCCTACCAGAGGGAGCGAAAGCTTTTGTCTTTGAGATGCCGCGCCGCCGACTGCATAAGCGTACCCGCTGGTTGTTCCACTTCCACATTCATAAGAAAAAATTACATGGATTACTCTTAATACCTATTGAAATTTAAAATACTATTTTGTTTCTCAAATGTCTGGTAATATTTTATGACTAAAAACATGATAGTTTCTTTGATTAATGCATTAATTTGTAAATTGAATCAAGAAGGACTTATTCATTTCTTATTTACTTCGTCGCCGCCGCTGGCTGGGTGTAATCCCAATGATATTAGAAAGAACTCTTTGAGCTAGGCCCACAGACCCCACGCCTCTGTTCCTATTCTGGTATGGGCACAGCGGCGTATTCATGGGAGGGGTTTGGGGCTCCTCGGAGTCTACCCTCTCAAAGCGCAACAGCTCATTACGCTTGTTCTACATATTATACATGTTATACCTTCTGTGAAGTGTAGCTACCTAGACTAAGCGAGTCCCCCCCTCTGCTATGCAGTTTTATATCTCCAAGACACCCCTCCCCGCCCCAAGACGGAATTTTCGTGTCACCCTGGATCTTGAGCCTCCCCCCAGATCTTTTCCTGGATAACATCACTGGTTGATGGAAACAATTAATATCGCGAAATCGACCACAACAGTGGCTCCTACAAATCATTTTTATGTGCACATTTCAAATTTCCGTCATCGGACTAAACAAGGAAGTCACAGATGAATAAAATTAACAAATCATAACTGATCATAATTGTTTGTATTAGCAATGGGAGGATTTCTGGAAAAGCAAAAATTCTATATATTTGGTTTCTGCCTAAAGGGGCTGAACCTACCAGTATGTCTACAAAGTAAGAAGCACGTAGACCCGAATGCAGTTTTGTATAGACACAGAAAGTGGTTAAACTACATACTGGTGAAATAGTTTTCAGAGCTAATGAAATTAGTTGCAAGAAGGATAAATAGCCAGCGCTAATTTCGTAAACTAAACGTTTTTCATATTGATACTTTAGATGAGAATGTTCAGTTTCCAAACGTAACTATGTTCGGTAGCCTAGCACTTACGGCATGTCTATTCAATACCAAACATCCAACCTACCATATCAGAATTAATCAAACAACTTGCTTCTCCCTGAATATTGAAATTTGAAAGAAATATTTTGCTTTTCACAAGCCTGGATATATATTACAAATGAAGATGTAATCTGCTTTGAAAATCACACCATATTGGGAATTTAATTAAGCCTACACCTGATCAACAGCAATAGCCCACCGCCACTGGAGACAACCAAGTCACGCGCCTCTATAGAATGCGGTACCTTTTATCTATAATTTATTGCTCGGACATTACCTTCCAGTATCAATCATGCTTTTTAGACGGTCTTCGGTGCTAATACAACGTTGCAATTCGGTATTTTTGGAGGCCAGAAGATGCAAGAGGTATTTGCAAGTTGGATGGCTCATCTTATTATAACAATGAACTGATGAATTATAATTTATTGTTTGCCCAACCTTGGTTTTTGGCTTGTCTATTGAATACCAAATATTTGACCAACCACAGAAAAATTCATCTCTCAATCTCTGTTTGGGATCTGACCAGTTATTAAACAGACCGTCGGCAATGAGTAATCAGGGCAGTCAAAACACTTCGTCCTGCGACCTGTCTTTATGTAGAGGGTCCCTCTTATTGCCAGTATAATTTATAGCACACATCAGAACATGTGAATAGAGGGACAATAGACAAACAAAACCTTGACTGGCTTCTTCTACCGAGTCAAATTCTTAACTCAGTCTTTACCGATAGCTTAGCACGCCAATATTGTTATATTGAATATCGCATATCTTAGGCGTAGTTCCGTTGAAATTTTGCAGGATTGCATGCTTACCTAAAAGTAATGTAAAAGTAGACGGACCGAACTCGGTTTTTCTCACTTTTTTGTTTTGTATCGAAATCAACACCTCTTAAGCTGAATATTGAAATGATTGAATATGTACAAAATAAGGCAATGAAAAGTGCTAATTAATTATCAAAATACATGTTTTGTACCTTTTTTGTTTTTTTAATCATAAATTTGCATTTATTCAAATATGTTATGTTTAGCAGCTTAAGCAACGTAAATCAGTTTAACAGTATTGAATTCGAAAATCACGTGACGAGACGACCGCACCGCATGACACTATGTAGAAAAACCGGAAAATTGCATAAGGGTATCGGTACTACTGGAAAATTCCTTGCAAGTACGCTTTCCTTGTAATAATACTTGCACGTTCCCACATTCCAGGCAAATGTCAGTAGTTACTGGCTAACCGGCAATACTGAAGATGATTCATTTTAGCCGAAGAATGCTACGCGTGGATGGCGGGGAATGCCGTACAGCTCAAAGGAAGAGGCGCGACGTTGCCAGTGCTTTATATTTTCCAACGATTCTCTGTAATAACTGTCTCCCCGCTATAATATTATTCAAATCTCTCTCAATAACAGGTATAGAAAAGTGGGGAAGGGAGCCCCTCGATCTGTTCTAATACTGGGAGGCATGGTGAAACGGTAGGTAGTATGGACCGAGACCCTTATCTTAAAATGAAAAAGTTCTTCTTGAAGTTTGTGGGATATACAGGGTGATTTATTTAAACACGCCAAACCTTTAAGATCGCATATCCCAGGCGCTATTAAACCGACTTCGTTAAAATAGAAGTTACGTACAGGTGGACGGACGGTTCAAAAATGCAGGACCGGGCTATGTTTTTTCACTGTTTTACTTTTGACCAAATCAACACTTTTTAGCTTGATATTGAAATGTTTGACAGTGTACATAAATGCCAATGAATAGCGCTAACTTATTAGCTAAATAGATTGTGTTGATTTTCGTGAAAAACAAAGTGGTGCTGATGTGAAGAAAAATTGAGAATTTTAATTTTCAAATTTCCATGTGCGTTTCGTATAGGTAACTTTCGCTCCCTCTGGTAGGCTTAATATGCCCCGGCCACGAGATGTAATCGATCCCGGATATGAAGGATACATTGTAGTATTGATTTTCGTGAAAAAAAAAGTGGTGTTGAATTGAAGAAAAATTGAGAATTTTAATTTTCAAATTTCCATGTGCGTTTCGTATAGGTAACTTTCGCTCCCTCTGGTAGGCTTAATATGCCCCGGCCACGAGATGTAATCGATCCCGGATATGAAGGATACATTGTAGCATTGATTTTCGTGAAGAAAAAGTGGTGTTGATTTGAAGAAAAATTGAGTATTTTAATTTTCAAATTTCCATGTGCGTTTCGTATAGGTAACTTTCGCTCCCTCTGGTAGGCTTAATATGCCCCGGCCACGAGATGCAATCGATCCCGGATATGAAGGATGCATTGTACCATTGATTTTCGTGAAAAAAAAGTGGTGTTGATTTGAAGAAAAATTGAGAATTTTAATTTTCAAATTTCCATGTGCTTTTCGTATAGGTAACTTTGGCTCCCTCTGGTAGGCTTAATATGCCCCGGCCACGAGATGTAATCGATCCCGGATATGAAGGATACATTGTAGCACTGATTTTCGTGAAGAAAAAGTGGTGTTGATTTGAATAAAAATTGAGTATTTTAATTTTCAAATTTCCATGTGCGTTTCGTATAGGTAACTTTCGCTCCCTCTGGTAGGCTTAATATGCCCGCCCCGGCCACGAGATGTAATCGATCCCGGATATGAAGGATGCATTGTAGCATTGATTTTCGTGAAGAAAAAGTGGTGTTGATTTGAAGAAAAATTGAGTATTTTAATTTTCAAATTTCCATGTGCGTTTCGTATAGGTAACTTTCGCTCCCTCTGGTAGGCTTAATATGCCCCGGCCACGAGATGTAATCGATCCCGGATATGAAGTATACATTGTAGCATTGATTTTCGTGAAGAAAAAGTGGTGTTGATTTGAAGAAAAATTGAGTATTTAAATTTTCAAATTTCCATGTGCTTTTCGTATAGGTAACTTTCGCTCCCTCTGGTAGGCTTAATATGCCCCGGCCACGAGATGTAATCGATCCCGGATATGAAGGATGCATTGTAGCATTGATTTTAGTGGAAAAAAAGTGGTGTTGATTTGAAGAAAAATTGAGAATTTTAATTTTCAAATTTCCATGTGCTTTTCGTATAGGTAACTTTCGCTCCCTCTGGTAGGCTTAATATGCCCCGGCCACGAGATGTAATCGATCCCGGATATGAAGGATGCATTGTAGAATTGATTTTCGTGAAAAAAAAGTGGTGTTGATTTGAAGAAAAATTGAGAATTTTAATTTTCAAATTTCCATGTGAGTTTCGTATAGGTAACTTTCGCTCCCTCTGGTAGGCTTAATATGCCCCGGCCACGAGATGTAATCGATCCCGAATATGAAGGATGCATTGTAGAATTGATTTTCTTGAAAAAAAAGTGGTGTTGATTTGAAGAAAAATTGAGTATTTTAATTTTCAAATTTCCATGTGCTTTTCGTATAGGTAACTTTCGCTCCCTCTGGTAGGCTTAATATGCCCCGGCCACGAGATGTAATTGATCCCGGATATGAAGAATGCATTGTAGCATTGATTTTCGTGAAAAAAAGTGGTGTTGATTTGAAGAAAAATTGAGAATTTTGATTTTCTCAAATTTCCATGTGCGTTTCGGATAGGTAACCTTCGCTCCCTCTGGTAGTTTTTATATGCCCCGGCCACGGAATGTGATAGATAGTGTGATAACACTGACAACATATAATATAATTTTGTGTAGATACTATAACACCGTTTTACATGGGAAGACGGTGCCGCACCGCCTGCTTACGCTGCGCCGGCTTCGCTGCTGTAGCGACGCGCGATGGTGTCCAGCGCGACGCGGCCGCTGGTGAGAAGAGGGACTATCGTTTGTTGCTGGCTGGCCGTTGTTGCTAGAATCACCGCGGTTCAAACTCGGGGGTTAGCTCAGGATGAAGCTGTTGAAGGGCTTTACATTTTGGCCTTTATAACATTTTGACTTCTTTCTAGAAAGAAAGAAATGTTTAACAACATTCTGTCGGCAACATTGGAACTTCTCATGGTTTGGTCCTAGGAGTAGTGATGTTTTTTTCACCCATAATAGACCGCCTTGGAATATTTTCTAAGAGCGATATCACAGGCTTTAGGGTGGTACAATAAATTTTAGACGTTACATAGTCATTAAGCGCTAAGCATAATATGATACACATTTCAACTTTATAAGGAGAGTGGCAAAACGTGTCTGCGTTTTGATTGTTGCCTTTGATCTGTTTATACAGGGTGTAAAGTTATGGGAATGTGATAGAGGATTTCAATACCTATCAATTGAACCCCTATATACAGGGTGTTAATAAAGTATGTAGACAAACTTTAACCATCGAATCCTTAGCCAAAAATTATAAAAGAATGTAACTTATTTTATTTTAATTAAGTATGCCCTGTGGTGAATATCACATGATTTAAATTTTTTTTCAGACCCTCCATGTAAGTAGATACGGATAATGTTATCAAGTATTTTTTTGAAAAATACTCCTAGCATGACATTGATTTGTCTTGACTATTGACCTTCTAAATACATTTTTTTCCAAAAATACATGACAATACTATTTTCATGCACGTTCATATAGAGCCTCAGCAACTTGTAAAACATGCAAAATTCAGCATAGGTTATACCAGCTGTTCAATAAATACGTTTCATTATTCATAGAAGTATTTGGGACATTACTCGTATTTCTTTAGTGATAGTGCTCTAGCTCGAAAAGAAAGTCGTACGGACCCATGTTCATATGAACATTTACTCTTCAAATTGACCAAGGATTCGATGGTTAAAGCTTATCTACATACTTTATTAATACCCTGTATATGTATATACTGTGTCTGCGGTGTCTACGTAAGGTTGGGAAATCTCGAAACTGGAGATACTACAGACCAAAATATGTGAATTGACCTAAACATACCTCAGTTCAAAAGTTGATAGTTTGCGAGATGGTGTCAAAGTTGCAATTTTATTTTCTATTTTTCCTTGCTTGAGAAGTATTTCAGATTTTGGCATAAAACTCGCTATAAGGAGGTTTTCTAGTATGAGAAACAAGAATCCGTTATTTTTCATGGCCCAACTTCTAGAGGGCGCCGCTAACAAGCACTATTTCTGTAAATAACTCATCATAACTTTTTTGTGCTACCCTCTATACAACAACTGACCAAATATTTTATTTTTTCATATTTCCACAACAAAAAAGGTTTACTTGGTAGAAGTGTCTAAAGGTAATAGTTTTCGAGATATTTGTTTTTAAAAGTTCCAATGCATTATTTGTACCATGATGATAAAACATTTTTAAAACATACTAATCAAGTTGCTTTGGATAATATCTGAGTATTGTTGCTATGGTTTATGTTCCTTCTGTATACAAGTGACCTGCCCGCATTGATTTCCTCCACATGTTCAGCTTATGCCGACGACACCAAGATTTACAATACTGTCGTAAATTCTGCTATGCTTCAACGAGATCTTGATATTGTTTGTCAATGGTCAGTCAGTTGGCTTTTAGCCTTAAATCTAACTGTTGTGTCCTTCACCTCGGGAGGACAAATCCGCGATTTACATACAAGATCTCTGACCACAACATCGAAGCAGTTTCCAGCCACACTGATCTGGGCGTTGTAGTCAACGATCGTCTTTCCTGGTCAGAGCATATTCACCACGTTACATCAATGCTGGAGAGGTCTTTCAAAGGATCCGATGTCAACACTTGCGCCTACATTTACAAGGCATTCGTGAGGCCAATTCTTGAATTCGCTGGCCCGGTATGGGACACTGTGCTTCTGCGCGATAGAAATCTCGTCGAATCAGTACAGCGTCGGGCTACTCGTATCCCTTTTGGAGCACGAAGACCAAGCTATGAAGATCGCCTTGAATTATTCAACCTGACCTCATTCTCTGAGCGAAGACTTCGTGGCGATCTTATAGTTACCTTCAGGATACTTCATGGTTTGATGGGCACCAACCTCATGCATCTATACCGTCTGTCGCGCAGCAATCTACGCGGACACAGCTTCAAACTGCATAAGGAGCCATTTAAAACAACAGTCCGACAGTGGTTTCTTCCCAACCGCATATTCAACACCTGGTATAGTTTACCTGAAAGTGTGGTTGGTGCTACTTCAGTTAATAGCTTCAAAGTGCAGTATGATAGCTGGAGGAGTGTACAAACTTTATAGCTATGAACTGTCTTTTTTTATTTTTTTCTATTTGATGTATTTGTGTTACGTGTTTGTACACTATATTTACTGCATGAGCTTATAGTACTGTGTACTCTGCTCGTCTCAATTATCATAATAATAATAATAATAATAATGCATTGGAACATTTAAAAACAAATATCTCGAAAACTATTAGTTTTAAACACGTCTAACAAGTTAATCTTTTTTGTTGTGGAAATACAAGAAAATAAAGTGATTCGGTCAGTTGTATACAGGGTAGCATAAAAAAGTTTTGATAAGTTATTTACCGAATTATTGCTGTAAGTGGCGCCCTCTAGAAGTTTGGAAATAAAAAATACCGGATTCTTGAATCTCATTCTAGAAAACCCCCCTAAATCAAGTTTTATGCCAAAAGCTGAAATACTTCTCAAGCAATAAGGAAAAATAGAAAATAAAATTGTAACTTTGACACCCTGTATTTTGCAAACTATCAACTTTCAGACTAAGTTACTCGTATGTTTAGGTTAATTCACGTACTTTGGTCTCCAGTTAATAAACAAAAACATTTTGCGAAAACCTATTAGCGGGATGTTATACATGACATTTGAGGGCACATTTCTAAATTTTGGCCATTATACAGGGTGTCCCAATTTTGACCTACATATCAGAGTTGTTATTTTTCAAATGGGATCACTCAATTTTTATTGCAGATTTGGATAAACCAACTCAAAAGAAGAAAATTGATATTACATATATTATGGGGTTTTGGTAATTAGCTACTGAGATATAAGGTGTTTTGTATAGAAAAAACCCCCACTTCGGCAACCCCTCAGTCCGTCATTTCGAAATTTGGCTGAATTTTGTATCAAATAAAACTTACACACCTCAGCTTTTATCCGATTTGTTACTTTTTCGAAGTTTAATTTTTGCTCATAAAGGGTGCTCAAAAACGCAAATTGCAGTTTCTCTCAAAAATTTCAAATGCATTACCTTGTATATTTGTGCAAGCTTGGACTCAATTTTTTATAAGCTTTTTTCTGATACTAGCAGCATTTTTTCGGATATTAGCACGTCTTTTATGAAACGGCTTAATTCCCTAAAATATCGCATCATCCTTGGAAACAAATAAATTGTTGATTACTCACAAACTGTCAAAATTAGCTTTGTGAACATTATAATAAAAACGTCTTTGGAAAAGAATTTATCTAAAGAATTAATGGTGAATATGGTGTTCGTTTTGGGCGAACTTTTAACAATAGGTGTTGTCAGCAGGCATGCACTATTATGCGCCGGAAAACCCTTACTGTTTTATGCAAATAGATTTCCAAAATAAATGGGGAGGAGTTATTGGCAGACAAGTTATCGGGCCTTTCTTTTTCGACAACATATTAAGAGGTACAGAATACTTGAACTTTGTGACGACGGCGCATCTGCGCATTATCATAATCGTGTGATCGTGTGCGTAACTATTTGTACACCTGGAGTAACAATTGTTGGATCTGTCATGATGGGCCCATATCTTGGCCTCCTAGATCACCAGATATGACACCGATGGACTTCTTTCTATGGGGCTGCGTTAAGCAAGTAGCTTATAGATATCCACCATCTACCCCGGAAAATATGAAGGAAAGGATTAAGGATGCTTTTCTGAACATAAGGGAACACATGCTGAGGGACGTGTAATGGTCATTTATCCAAACACTACGGCTGTGTATTCAACATGGTGGAGATATTTTCGAGCAGTTTTTGTAGATTAGGTCTTGAGTAGTGATGGTTGTTTGTTTATGCTGTTGTTATTGTTGTTTTTCTCTATTACGTTTGAAGCTGATTTATACTGGTCTGATTGTTATTAGTTTTTACATCAAATCTGAACTCTTAGTGGCAATATGGAACTAGCCCACTGTTTGTCTTTTGTTGTTGTTGTTCTATTAAAAGCTTAATAACTCAAAGTCTAGTGATTTTATATGCATCAAACCTTATACAAAAAAAAAGCTTATAAAAAATTGAATCCACACTTGCACAAATATACAGGGTGATGCATTTGAAATTTTTGAGAAAAAGTACAATTCGCGTTTTTGACCACCCTGTATGAGCAAAAATGGAAATTCGAAAAAGTAACAAACAGGATAAAAGCTGAAGTGTGTAATTGTTTTTGATTTGAAATTAAGCACTCCTAATTTCAAAATGGAGGATTGAGGGGTTGCCGAAGTGGACGGTTTTTCTGGCCAGAACACCTTACGCCTCAGTAGCTAATTACCAAAACCCCATAGTATGTTATATCAATCTTCTTCTTTTGAATTGGTTTATCCAAATATGCAATAAAATTCGAGGCATTCCTTTTAAAAAATCACAACTATGTGTATCTAGGTCAAAATTGGGACACCCTGTATAATTGCCAATATTTCAGAAATTTGTCATCAAATGTCATATATAACATCCCAAAACGTATTTGTTTATGAGTAATATTCCGTCCACACACGGATGGGCAACCCTATATACAGGGTGTTTCAGTGTATTGTTGCATAACTTTAAGATTCGATAGAACTTTTAAAATTAATGCATAAAGTCTATATAAACATGGGTCGAAAAATACGTGGCTTCCGAAATACAGGGTGTTTAAATTTACTTTCTAAAATAGTTTTTTTTAAATATTTCGAACAATATAAGTTTTATAAAAATGCCATTTTTATTCTCCAATCAAGAGTTAGCGGATATTCATTTTTTGTATGGCTTTGTAAATGGAAACGCAGCAGAAACAGCCAGAGAATACGCACGAAGATTTCCAAACAGACGACATCCAACTCGCTCAGTATTCGTAAGAGTGCATCGCCAAATAATTGAAAATGGTTTTGGAAATCTCCAAAGGGATCAAAACATAAATGTTCGTCAGCGCAGATTTACCCGTATGATTCTGCGTGAGTTTGATAGAGATCCGACCACAAGTGTTAGGAGAGTTTCTGGTGCCTTGGGAATTTCAGCAAGCCACGTTCACCGTGTTCTTAGAAATGACCATAGACGTCCTTACCATTTGCAACCTGTGCAAGGACTACAGCCAGGGGACGGAGAACGAAGAATCACATTTTGTCAGTGAATTCTTGATAGAACTGATAATAATAGAGAGTTTTTGAGTAACGTTTTATGGACCGATGAGTCATGGTTCACTAGACGTGGAGTGGTAAATTTTCATAATCAACATATTTGGTCGCATGAAAATCCGCATGCAGTTCGGGAAAGAAATTTTCAGCATGAATTTAGTGTGAACGTGTGGATTGGTATCTACCGTAATTGACTATTTGGACCCTACCTTTGGCTGGAAGGGTTAAATGCTGCGACCTTCTTGGAATTTTTAAAGGCTGAACATGCAAATATGTGGGATGATGTTATGTTAGATTTAAGAAGATTGGCCTGGTTCCAGCTTGATGGTTGTCCAGCTCATTATTCGAGAATAGTTAGAAACTGGCTGGACGAAAATTATCCAGAAAGATGGATCGGCCGTGGAGGACCAGTCGCCTGGCCTCCACGATCCCCTGACCTAAATTCATTAGATTTCTTTGTGTGGGGATTTCTAAAAGAAAAAGTGTACCAGACCCCCGTAACCACAAGAGATATGCTAATAGATAGAGTCAGGAATGCATGTGATGAAATAAGGCCTTATTTGAATAATGCTATACCACGTTCGATCATTCGTAGATGTGAATTGTGTATTGAACAATTGGGTTTACATTTCGAGCAACTACTTTAGATTTTGTATGTTTGTCCTAACTATCCAATAGCATTTTAGTTGTAAATAATTAATTCAATTTGTTAAAAATAATATTGGAAAATTAAACAAACTAATATTCTGTTTTTTGTGTTTATTTGGAGTTAGGAATTGTTGCTGTGTTTAAAAAAACAATCTAAACGATCATCTTAATATTCTAATTACTGGTAATGCTCAAATCGAAGATGTAAAAAAATATTATTTTCCCATAAATAATTATAAATCATCGAACCTTAAAAATCGAAATATCTCCAAAACGGCTAACTATAACGAAAACTCACAATAGAGCTTTTTTATTTTGAAAAGTGTGAAGAATCGGTCATTTTAATACACTACAGGTACAGTAGAGAGCGCCCTCTAGTGGCTACAGTAAAACTATGGTTCGTTTTGTCGTACCAAAAAACCCTTGTATACCAATTTTCACTATTATACATCAAATATTGTTCGAAATATTTAAAAAAAACTATTTTTAGAAAGTAAATTTCGGAAAGCCACGCATTTTTCGACCCATGTTTATATAGACTTTATGCATTAATTTTAAAAGTTCTATCGAAACTTAAAGTTATGCAACAAAAAACTAAAACACCCTGTATATATATTTATACAGATTAATAATAAATAGTTTAACAATTATTTTGTTATGAGGAAAACATTAATTATTAAAATTTGAATGGAATGGAAATTTGGAGGAAAAGAATGGAATAGACAAAAACCAGATTCCATTTATGGTTATGAAGAATCAAAATTTTTAGAGATTTGTAAGTGTTCTAACTTTTCGCAGTTCAGCAAATATGAGTATCTAAATGACGCTAAGTTGCTTCACATCTGCCTTTTTATTCATACAGTTGTTATTCATGACAATGTGGGACATTTCCAGGAATAAATGTTTGGATAGGTGTTTTTCTCTATCAAGAACTTTGATACTTGTTAATGTTTTCCTCATAACAAAATAATTGTTAAATTACTTATTATTAATCTCATTGATAATATAGTTTGTTCAACTGTTGGCGACTCTTGAAAAATCATACATTTTTAAGTTGATTTGGCAACATAGCACAAAACTTACACACTTTCGTTCCATCCACCGACACTGGCACTACCAGCCTTCTGTCAATTGTCATGTGTTTCTTGCTACTTATGATCCTGTCCTACACCCTCTTGTGCAGCATCAGGTGATTGATCACGATGCAACATGTTAAAGTTTTAACTTCCATTCCAAAATATTTTTAATCAGTTGTGATGTGTTCCTGACATAAAGCTGTGTGTTTGTTTTTTACTATTTTTAACTAAAGTTCCAGCTTTCACCAGGCTATTAAATGCTTCCTTCAACCTAACCTTCAATAACGTTTAGCAACAATCTCACATACTTTGTATGTAATGTAAAATCATTTTTCACAGTAGTTGCTATTTCTTCCTAACGTTATTGTAGCTCCTGAAGATGATGGTATAGCTCATTGAAAGCTAGAGGCTAATAAAGTATAAAGAGTCCTCATTGGTTTAATCTTGTCGAAGTACTCAACTAAAGGCTGAAGCTTTTTTTCTCACCTAATTGGTTGTTAGATGACAATGACCACGTCTCAAGTTATGTATACCTCACACCGATTTATATTTCCCCCAGTAGCTTGTTTGGAGAAATATACTTCAGGTCTTCTGCTTGGAGTACTACGTCTTAGCATGGGCTAACCCTGCTAATCTCTCCTAGTATTGATGGATCTTTCTGTCCATCTCTGCACGCTCTTGCACGATATCCGCAACCGGCTCTGCCATGGTGCGAGCCTGGCTCTGCAGTTGGTCGGCCAGCTGCTGCAGCTCAGCAATAAGCCGGCTGTCGTTGCCAGAGAATATTTGCTTAGCCGTATGGTATGCCATCCCAATCGCTGGCTCATGCACTATAAAGGGTGTTCTAACCCAATGTGTCCGGTCTTTTGTTTTTATAATTGTATTAAGTGTTCTCATCCACGTTTTCGTTCTAAAACACCATTTAGCAGCAACCTCATCGACGACTAGTAAAGATGACAACATAGTTTGTCGAAAGCTCGAGATTTCAGTCAAAAGAGTTCACTACGCTGTAAGTTTTGCCAATTTCCAATAAACCATTTTAATTATATATATATATATATATATACAATAGTGCAGGAGATAAGGAGTTTTATGAAACTTTGGGAAAACGTGATTATGATCTTTCTAGCACAAGAACAACTAGACTATTAGTCATGTGCTGCGTTTTTTTCCTGTTATGAGATAAATGGTCGAGTCTTATCAATCTCTTCCATCTCTCAGCTTGGCAGGGTGTCTAAAAAAATTGAGTTAGTTTTTTATTATACATTCTATTCTAAAACCTAGGACAACCCCTTTAAAATCAGCCCTGAAAATTTCTTCGTGTCACATGTCAAATTCAAATCTCGATATTTTCGGAACGGAAAGAGATTTCGAGTTGCGATATTCGGGAGGTTCTTAATCAGCTCTTCGGGAACACCTACAGGGTTCGACCAGGATATTTCTTTTACCTATCCACTTATACAGGGTGAGCAAAGGATGTCAGGTTTTTTAGCAACGTTTGGGGCTATGTCAGATTCTCAATTTTTGATCTTGGGACTATACTAAAAAAAGCAATCTCTCAAATTTTTGGGAAGTTGGCTATAACTCAAATTATCGAATTTTAAAAAAGTGTTACATTTATCCCTGAAAAGGGGACCTTTTTGGGTTTTCTCATACTGTTGCATAAAGTGTATAGGGGTGTATTCCAGTGGCCTAACACAAAAAGCATTTTTTGGTTTGGTGGGAACTGCTAATAGCTTAAAATTTTTTTTTCAAAATGCTATGATGCTGGTCAACACTGCTATTCATCTTTTATCTGTGCATATTAATCTTTCTGATTCAGCATTGGCGTTCGCGTCTTCATTGGAGACGTTTTCCAATAGAGAATAGACTCTATTAAATTTTTTAAAACATCAAAGAATTTATTGATTAACATTAACAATATGTAACATTTTAGAAAACAAAAACTTGAAGACCAGTTAAATACCTAAATTATTTATTTATGACAAAAACGAACCTTTTACAAAACAGCAACAATATTGTTAGTGCCTTGTAGGACCACCCTGCACATCGATCATAGCCTGGCATGTTCGTGGCATACAAGGTTATTTATAAATCTCAGGATACGTTCTCCCACTCTTTCTGAATGGCCTCAGATAGCTCTTCCATTGTTTGAGGAGCACTTTGTTTCGACCGCACTAAACCTTTCAGCCGAGACCACACATGCTCAATTATGTTTAAGTCTGGAGACTTAGATGGCATAGGCAATAATGTAACATGATCTTCTGCCAAAAAATTTTAAACCGTACGAGCTCTGTGCGGCCAGGCGTTATCATCGGTGAAGACAAAATCCTCCCCAAAATCTTGTGCATACGGTACAACAATACTGTTTAAATTGCAGCATTGACTGTCCTGGTTGAAATAAAAGGTCCGGTTTTACCATTATGCATAACCTAAGCCTAAACAGTAATGCCACTTCCACCAAACTCCTCTTATGGAGCATGGTTTTCTTCATCATATCGTCCCCAGCTTGCCTCTAAATAAGGACCATACCATCAGAGGGGTATAGGTCGAAGCGTGTTCCATCAGAAAACATACGTTTGGCACTGCTGATACCAATTTATCCGCTCCTGTTCCCATTGGTACCTGGCGACTAGATGACTGTTCAAAAGTCGCCACTTGGCGCGACGCCTTTTTTGCCAACAGACATTCGTCAGATTTCTAATAAAAGAGCTGCAATTAAGCAAGCGAAAAGGTCTTTTCAACCTGATGACATTCGCAGAGCGACGAATCCTGCTCATGAAGTAAGAAATGGTCTTCATGAATTCCGCAATGAACAACTTCCTGGCGGGGATGCTTGACTCAATCATTTCTCTCTGGGAAGTAGCGAAGTCACTCAGAAACGGAAAGCGAGAACAAATCTCGCACATCCATCTGTCTTCATGACAGAGGAAAAGGTTGAGGCTTTCGCCGTTGCCATGGAAAGACAGTTCTATCGTAACTATGACTTTGATGACTTCGACGAGGAGCAACACATCGTAAGATCTGCCAGGAGATATGTTAGGGCAAACGGCGTCAGTGACAGTCGCGGTACCGTCGGTGATTTTCCCTCATCAGAAGATTCTTTTTCAGAAGCTTCTGCAACCGAAAATCTGCATAGTACATCAGCGGAAACTCTAGAGGTCCGGCATTGCACACCAGCAGAGATTCAAGGTCATATTAACGACCTTCAGGTGCGTAAAGCACCTGGGGAGGATCAAATCACTAATAAGGCCCTGAAGCTGCTTTCGCGGAAGTCCTTAACTTATCTCGTGAGAAGATGGGTTCGATGTTTCCCCTGGATTATCGTCCCATTAGCTTGCTTTCAGGTGCACATTGAGAATTTCTCGACAGATCGCCATGTGATTTCTGACGTACAATTCGATTTTCGGTCTGGGCATAGTACGTAGCTACAGATGGTTAGCCTGGTGGAACGAGTAACCAGAGGATTCACTGTTAATGAAAGTACTGGCATCTTGCTTTTGGATGTCTTAAAATCATTTGACAAGGTGTTGCATGGGGGCATCCTGTATAAACTAATCCAAAAGTGCTTCCCTTTTTGCCTTCTTAAACTACTGAAATCCTTCCTTGAAGGTAGGAAGTTCAAAATTGACAATTTTCTGTCCACAACATGTCTGCTTACAGTCGGCGTCCCTCAAGATTCGGTCCTTGGACCAATCCTTTACTCACTGTGCATCCATGACGTTCCCAGCCGCAGCAACTGTGACGTCTATCTCTATGCTGACGATACTGCATTGGTGGATCAGTCGTGCTCTGGTGACTTCCAGTCGACGACAGGCTGCAAAATGCGGTGGAAGAAGTATTAGAGTGGGCGGATCGGTGGCTGATTAAAATTAACCATTCGAAAACGCAGGCAATATATTTTACTAAAAGACGACGCGGCGCCCCGTCTAAAGTTTTAATGAATGGAGTTCATATACCATGGGAAAGCTTCGCTAAATATCTCAATGTCATTCTTGACAAAGGGATGACTTGACGGAATCATATTGAAGCGTTAAAAACTAAATTCCAAATTACCTTACGACAGCTTTACCCATTATTCTGTAATCGTAATAAATTAAGTTCGATTAACAAGATTCGGCTCTATAAGGTAGACATAAGACCAGCAATGACTTACGCATGTGCGGCTTGGTGTTTTATCGCCAAAACACACTTACCAAATCTGCAGGCTCTGCAAAGCAGGACTTTGCGCAACTATTACTGACGCCCCATGGTATATCTCTGATGAAACTCTTCACAGAGATCTCGATGTCCCTTACCTATTGACTACATTAAACAACAGGCGCAGCGGCGCTATAGCCAAGTTAAATTGCACAGCAGCCCTCTGTTGCGCGAGTCAGCGGACTACACAGTCAAGGCACTGTAATAAAAAATAATTCGTGAACTTAAAACAAACCAAAATTGGAGCATTATGTCAAAATCCTTAGAAAAATTAGATACGTTTAGACCATGTCAAAATTTGTCCAGTGATTTTGACAATGCCTAATCGCTCCCTGTTCTAAGATATTATCTACTCCCTCTTTGCTCTCGTTCTTCCTTCTCTCCTTTCCTTCCATTCTTTCATTAAAATTGTCTGGTTTCTGGGTTACCAGACCTCACAGACTTACAAACTGACACTCAATGTCTCAAGAGCTGAGGTCCCACCGACCGCTCTGACAACCAACGATGACTTGACTTGACTGTACGTGTTGCTTAAACGTCAGCGAACAGCAATCATAGCAAGCAAACGTGGAATAAACTATTTGCACTGAAAACTACCTAGTCTGCAAGATTACATTCCGTCGGTTTTTTTTTGACGGTTTTGAGGTTTTTTACATAATGGCCGTGCAGGTATCCTGATATCTACGCCTTAAGCGGTATATTCACTAAGCTTCTCCCAATAATCTTATACAATTCTCTCGTTCTTTCTGGAAAACGTAAGGTATTTATGAGAAAATAAAATTATACTGTCAGTCGATATTATTATTATTTATTGCGAGAAGCTAAAAATTCTATAATTTGAGTTATAACCAACTTTCGAAAAATTTGGGAAATAACTTTTTTTAGGATAGTCCAAAGATCAAAAAGATCCATAGAAAAATTTCCAAGGTCAAAATTGAGAATCTGACATAACCCCAAACTTTGCTAAAAAGCTTGACTTCCTTTGCTCACTCTGTATAAGTATCTGCTATATGTATTTCTCTGGTGTAGCGTATCAACAAGTACTATAAAATGATGCTACGGAATTATAAGAACAATGAATATTCACAGATCTAATATAATAAGTTATCCAAATATTTATCCAGGCCTTCATAAAGCACTTTACTGTGATATCAGAAGCTATGGCGATGTAATTTTTAACCTTTTTCAATGGGTTTTGTGATCAGTGATAGTGTTGCGTAAAATAATCTAGGTGAAGACGACAAAACAATAATGCATGAAATAAGTGTACCTTTGAAGAAATAATTCAAGAATATATCTGACTTTGTAATAGCTAGATGTTTACCAATAGATATACCAAGAGCTGTGAATAGGAGTTAATAACAATGCGTGCAGTGGTACTGGAACAATTAAATGTGTATGCCATGTTCATGATGTATATACCACGTGATTTAAAAACTTTCTGGAAAAAGATTAGTGGATTTCCGAGAAAACGGTTATTCTTCAATATAATCTCCTTTTCCTTTGTGGAAGTTTTCGATGGCTCGGTAGCCTCTTGGACTTATTGTACCTTATCTCTTGAATTTACAATACCCAGTTAGAAGGCAGAGTTCATCCATCCTTTCAATGCCTGCCTTATTTGAGTATCCTAGCACCTACATCAAAGTTACATTGTTGTGTTCCGCTAGTGCGTTCAGCTCTTGTTTATAGTCCCAAATCAGTGTATATGTCACTCTAGGCCTTCTAAGCGTTTTGAGTGATTCGTGAATGTCTTTTTTTATATATCGAACTAACAAGTCATCATTGGTAGCAGTTCTTGTGACATTGCGTGCCTCGTCATGGACGTCTATACGACCTTTTAAATGTAGCAGTCCGATTAAATTCTGTGCATTGTGAAGAAGCATCAGTTTCTAATACATTTCAGCACAGATACATCAGTATAAATCAATGCCTACTTTTTAGAATTTTCCATTTTCTACGGCAACACCAAGTATGCCTATGGAAAAAAGGATTTTTCAAATCTGTTTGAGACTGTTGCATGTGTTTGTGGGGAGTGTCTACTGGTCCAGTAAAGCAACATATTTTCTCATAGCAACACCTTCTACATGGTAGTCCAGAATCTATTCAATTCACCTAGTAGCTTGCCCCTACTCTTTTTATTGAAATCATAGGAACACGCATCACAAAGGCTCATAAATGCAAACAAAAACTGGATGACGTGCACCAGATTCCTTTTTTCTGTTTGTCAAATTTCAAGCAGGAAAATTGTAATTATCTATTAGTAATGTCTTCCTCTGTTCTAATATTTCTGCGAATTTATATTGTTTCAAATTTGGGATTGAAGGGGCGGTGATCTCATCTGTGTATGTACCTCTTAATTGATTAAGTTGATTGTTGAATTAGGCACGGTAAAGGTTAGGGCAACATATTTATACAATCATAGGCGCAATTATTTATTATAGTATTACGGGCTAAATTCTCAACTCTCAACGTCTGCATTGACCAGATCAAATAAGGTTCAAGATGAAGCTCACGTTTTTCATTTCATTTGTTGCTTTTAGTATCGTGTTTGTTATCTAGCCTTTTAGGAACGTGTTTGTGGATTAAGTTCAAGTGAATAAGTTTAATGTTGGGTACACACAAATAGATGGAGCCAGTTTGAAGGTTTGTTACACTTTCATGCACTGTTCTCATAACATCGTACGTACTTTCCAGGAATGTTGCGATTATCACTACCCATATTTTTCATTTGGATATTCTAAATAAGACTTCATATTTTAGCAAAGTTCAGGCATCTGACGAGCCTTATATTAACCATTTGGAAAACTGCCATAAGAAAGAAATGAATATGACTCCCGGCTGGGTCAAGGTTTAATAAACCGACTCCTACCATATTTTAAATTACTACAGTTGATTTAAAAAAATGTTAAAATCGGAGTTTTAGCTGTATATTAGTCTTGCCTTATTGAAAACCCTGCTGTTTCAAAATAATGCCTGTTCATGACCTGTCATTTGCAGCTAATGCCTATTCATCTTTTTATTATGGAAATAAGAAAACCTTTATAACTTGTTGACATTTTTTGTTTTTGTTCAAAATTTTGCCGTAGCGGACCACACAAATATTGAATGGAACCCGATGTTGACACTAATAAAAAAAAAAAAGAAAAAAAGAAACGGTTATTCGCTTGTTTGTGCTTTTTTGGGAAGTAGCTTGATTTTATGTTCTCAGCTTGTAGAGTGAAAGCAATACAATATTTATGGATATTTTAGATGTCTCTAATTGGTGGGTTTTGGGAAGTAGTTCAAAAAATGATGTGTTCAAAGAGCCTGAAAATAGTATAAACGTGCTTTCCGGAAGAAAGTACGTAAATTTTTTTCCTTGCAGCGGTAAAATTGCTACTATACTTTCTGCATTTTCTAAGCGACGTCATCTCACTAGGAAAATCGCCTAAAATAATTTATGTTAAGAAGTGAGCATGAAAGCTTAAAAAAACGGGATCAAAATGATTTAAGAAATCATCTACACCTTGGTAAAATCATACAAAGCAAGAAAAAGGATGGACAGTACTTCCGTGCACTTAGATTCCTGAAAAATACTTTATCACCGTTAACCTTGATACATACGAATTGCCTACCAGATTTTGAGATGAATTAATAAGCTACAGGTTAGGTGGTTTTACAACATTTTTACGAAAGCTACAACCACATCCGTAATGACGAACTAATAGTTCACCTAAAACTTGGCCAATTCCTCCCTTATATACGCCTCTGATAAGCGTTTTGTGGTACTTCGAATCCTAGACTATTACAAATTCTACAAAGTTACTTTTTGCTATATGAATGATGATTTTCATTTGCTGTCTTGGACATATCTACCGGGCACTTTGTTAAGCATACCAAATAACCACCCCAGGAGTTTATAATGAGTAAGACTGTCCTTAACGGCATATCAAAGAAAGAAACAACAATAATCATCACGGCATATAAGAGAAGTTTGGTCATTTGGTCATCTACATGGTATATGCCGCAGTCAGTTGCTTCCAATGGACAGAATATTCATAACAAACCTAGTGATGGACTACTACAATGTGAGTGCAAGTGCAGTGCATCAATGAGTTTCATGATAGCATGGCCCATATTTGTGTTTCCGGCTTCATACACGATTGAAAGGATGGTATGTAGATTTTTTTTAAATCCATGTTTTTGTATAATGTGAACTAGCGATACCATATTATGATGATTTTTCTCAAGATTTCATTTCATAAATTCCCCATCTGATGGAATAAATTGAACATTGAAAATTAAGAGTATTATCCTACGTTTTCCACCGAATATTTGGATCAAACTACGCGTTCGATTTATACTTGTGAATGGAGTATTCCCCAGCTAACAATGTTCAAGGATGATGTTTATCCTACGTTTTCCACCGAATATTTGGATCAAACTACGCGTTCGATTTATACTTGTGAATGGAGTATTCCCCAGCTAACAATGTTCAAGGATGATGTTTATCCTCGTTTTTCCGTCCGCGTGTCCCACTGGGCGTTTTGGACTGTCAGAAATTCAACATTGAGGAACCGTGAATTCCTCCACAATTTGCCAAAGGTATCAAGTAGTATTTGATTTGTATCCGAATACCGAGAAATCGTGCCCATACATTTCGTGTCAAACTGTCATTATCAGGAAATTGATGTTATTGTGCTATCTGAAATGGGCAATACTTTTGAAGCAACGGTCGGCTATAAGTTTGGCGAAAATGGTCCAGTCGTCATGACTATATACACTTGTCAGAATATATCATCATGAGGGCTAAAAAATCAGGCAAGAACGACAAATGAAATTGTAGGCGTCGCGGCAACTTTCATAACTAACATTACCAAAGTACAGGGCCATTAGGATCATTCTAGCTAATGTTTATCCTAGCACAGAGATGGCCAATATAACCGGAGCTGTCGACGCTCTCACTTCAGCCAGAAGCAGCGACAGACACAGCGGTACAGGGTCAGACTATGTATTCAGCCATGTTAGCTCCGTTGGCGTATGCATAGTACATCTCTCAAGTACTTGATTACTTTATGAATCAATCAGTTTCTGTATGTGGAGGACTGACTGGAATCCGAACAAGGGCCTTAATAACTTCAGCGAAGTTCTCGAATTTTAATACAATTTTGATACAAGGGTGTCAGTGATAGAACGCCTTAAATACTTTCATAAACAAAGGCACAGAATCAAGTAGAAATGGAAAATCTGAGAACGTCACAAACTTAATATTTTGAATGGTCTAGGCGTTGCTGATTATTTTTTAATGTAAGGCAAGTGTATACAATATCGCCATATTAAGCTTTTAATTTTTTTTAGATAGGAAAAACATATTTTTTATGAAAGTTTATATGTTAAACTTTTTATCTAATCTATTTACCAATAGTTACGAAATATACTAAGTGACATATAAATCCGAACACCCAGTTTAAATGGTTTTATTTTAATAAAAGTTGGTGAATGTATTTATCTTACTGTAAATAACAAGTGAAAAAATTTTCAGCCTTATCAGTTGGACATTCCGGTTTTTATACTGCTTTTTTTTAATTCACTAACGCTCTAAAAATGAATATTTCAGCCGCAGTAAAGAATCAACATTGGCGGATTTTGGTTCTTGACATCCTTTACGATCGGTTACGATGCCTAGAGTACGGAGACCTGTACGATTTCGTCAACTTAGTGAGTTTGATAGGGGCCGTATAGTGGGACTTCGGGAAGCTGGACTTTCTTTTCGGGCAATTGCAGTTAGAGTGCAAAGAAGTGTAGACACTGTGGTTAGGTGTTGTCAGGCATGGCTTCGAGAAGGCCGTACGCAAA
The DNA here is from genome assembly GCA_963669975.1 of Acanthoscelides obtectus. NCBI lineage: Eukaryota > Metazoa > Arthropoda > Insecta > Coleoptera > Chrysomelidae > Acanthoscelides > Acanthoscelides obtectus. The sequence goes on from CAVLJG010000003.1 coordinate 72,068,025, forward strand.
GAGCAAGGGGCACTGGACGTCGCCGTAGAACAACAGACCGTGAAGATCGCCACCTAAGATTCTTGGCCTTAAGGGACCGTTTCTCCACTACCAGGTCCATTGCAAATGAATGGTTTGCAGAACACGGAAGACCTATTGGCATGCGAAGTGTTTACCGACGAATGAGAAGTTTTGGCTTGTTTTCATACCGGCCACACTGGGTCCTCCCTTTAACTAGAGAACACCGACGTAATCGCCTTGAGTGGTGCAGACAACGGTCACTCTGGGATCAGGAATGGAACAGTATTGTCTTTAGTGACGAGTCTCGATTTTGTTTAGGCATGCACGATGGTCGTTCCAGGGTTAGAAGGCGACGTGGTGAAAGGAGGAATCCACAGTTTTTTGTTGAAAGACATGTTCATCACACTGTTGGAGTTATGGTTTGGGGTGCTATAGCTTATGGTCCCAGGTCACCTTTAATCTTCATCAGAGGTAACATGAACGCGCAGCGTTATATCCACGAAGTTCTAGAACCCCATCTTTTACCCTATCTTGACACCCTGGCAGATCCAACTTTCCAACAAGATAGTGCCCGACCACATGTTGCAAGAGTCACAATAGACTTCTTTCAACATAATGATGTCACATTGTTACCATGGCCACCAAGATCTCCCGACTTATCCCCAATTGAGCACGTGTGGGATATGATGGGTAGGAGGTTGCTCAATTTGCAACGTCCTCCTCAGACTCTAGAAGCACTTCGAGAGGAGTTGGTGGTTGCCTGGAATGAGATACCACAGGAGGACATTGACCACCTGATCAGAAGCATGCTTAGGCGCGTTGGAGAATGCGTAGCACATCAGGGTGCATCCATACATTATTAAAGGTCAAAGGGCTTTAAAGCAGTGCAATCATTTTGAAATTTTTATCATTTACTTATTATGCTTCATTAAGTACTTATATTATATATATATATATATATATATATATATATATATATATTAAAATAAAACCATTTAAACTGGGTGTTCGGATTTATATGTCACTTAGTATATTTCTAGCACACGGAGAGCATTTGTTAAGTTTTTAAATAATTTTGCAAATTGACGATATTGTCATCAATGGTCTTGCAATATCGCCACCTATTTCATATATTGAGTTGTCAATAAACTTTTAAAAAGAAGAAAAACGACACCAAATTTTTAGCAAAAAGTTTTTATTCATAAGTGCAAATAATAATGGCAACAAAAATTATGAACAGTAAGGACAGAAATATCCGTGTATTTTGTCCTCCTTAGTCAATCCAAGGCAGTCATCATGCAAATAAGATTTACACATGACACAAAGGCGCATATCGGCCACTCTGTCTTCTTGACATGCTCTGCAATACCAACTTTCTTCTTACTTTTGCTTCGGAGACCTTTTCTTTGGTACAATTTTCTTTGATTTTGCGGACTTAGGCTTCTTGTCACCGGCTGAAGATTTATTGAAAAGGTCCTTTGTAACAACTTGTGCTCTACTATTTATTGCCGGTTTTCTGAATTTTCCGAGGGACTTTTGTGCTAATTCTGGTGTATTGAGCATATCAGTGAAAGAAACATCGTGCTCAACAGTGGTTTCGGAAACCTCACTAGTTTTGTCCTCAAATGAAGTCTCAAACGTCTCAAAAGTTTCACCTCAGAATCATCACTGCTGCTAATTTTTTGGGAAAGGCTGTTCAAGTTTTTTTTTTGAAGGATTTAATAAGGTATTCTTAAGTGTCAGCTTGGTAGTATTTGATGGACCTGGAGGCGGAGTCTTATCTCTAATTTGGGCAACTTGATTTACTGGATTTTCAGTTTCGTAGGCTTCACCAGTTTCGTCTTCCGGTGAAATATCAGAAATATCAGAATTCTTTTTTGAATGGTTGGATAATTTAGTCTTGATCGTCAGTTTGGCGGTATTTGAAGGTCCCGCAGACGATGTCTCATTTATAGTTTGAGCAGCTTGATTAACTGGATTTTCAGTGACGCTACTTGGAGCAAATGCCTCAACCGGTAGAATACTTGGGTTAAAGGGAAATATACCAGTGGCAGTAAACCCAGATTTAATATTAGAGGGGGTCACGGACTTATGCCAAACAATGGAAAAAATGGCACCAAAACGTTGTTTCGTCAAAGAAGGGTCTCTATGATTTGACCAATACTTGAGAACTTAATCATCCCAATAGTGCTCAAAAGAGCGAAAGACTGCCTTGTTCAAAGGTTGAAGTTCATGGGTGGTATTGCTTGGTAAGCAGTATAGGGTGATGCCCAACTCTTCAGCGACAGTGACAATTGAGTGGTCTAAATGACATTTAGCGCCATAAAAAATTAAGAGACATGGTCCAGGAACTTTGAAATTGGCAAAATATAATAATTTGAAGATTTCTATGGTCATACTACCTTTGGGTGTCATCAAAGCCATGCTTCCTGGTAGAAGAGAGTCGGTCATTTCCTATTTCATTGGTTTTCCTTTGAATAGCACTAAAGGAGGGACTGCAGAACTCAAAGCGTTTCCACAAGAGACTATTGTCACATTTTGTCCATGTTCATGAGCTCGTTTGGCCCCCTTCTTTGCAAGGACTGCTTGTTGGTGATGGAGGGCCAGACGACAGCCTTTCTCATCCATATTGTATATGCACTGAGGTTTATCCATGATGTCAAGGTTAGTCAGAATTTTACGTAGTTTCGAATAGTGGCCAGTCACTATAAAACGGTTTAGTTTTTGGGCCCTGGCAGGATTCATACTCTCAGCCTTCCGCTTTCTAATTTGTGGACTCCGGTTAAAGAATCCTTTGAGCCAGAAACGTTCAGCTATTTTTTTTCCTTATTAAATGGATGGCATATGGAGTTAGCATCGCAAAAATTAAAAACACACCTTCGCAATACTTTAGAAGTTATCCTATTTCTGCCAAGCGAATAATTCTTGAACACAACTCTTGTTCTTGTTCCTTGGTGAGAATAGATTTACGACCCATGCTACATTTCGATGTTCGATTTTTTCCTAAGTAGTCCCTCAGCGTTCCACGGGGTACCGAAATTCGCTTATTTGCTAAATTCTTGGACATACCATTTCGAACTGCAGCAATAGCTTTTTGCAAGTTTTCCTCACTCCACTTTCCCCGTATACCTCGATTCCGTTCTCTAGGCACTGGCACTGGCGATATTGTCACATAATGAGATTGGCGGTATTGCTATGAGGGATATCAGTTCAAGGTTTGTTTATTAACAAAGATTAAAACTATCTTTCAAAAGGAAAGTTAGGAATAAACAAATACACAAAAGTATAAAAGTAAGATAAGTATTCGGAAAAACTACTTACCAAGCAATTTTGGATGATATAAACAAAATAGATTTTAATATACTTTAGATCGCACATTCACGAAAAAAGCTTTTGACCTGTAAAAAAACAAGTGAAATGAAATTTGAGGTTATGAAGCAACTATTACTCGTCATTTGTCGTAAATTTATTATCTCATTATCTCATACAGAATCCGTAACGCCATCTATCAACTAAGGGCATAATGTACACATTGCGATATTGTCAAGATGGCGATATTGTATACACCTACCTTAGTACAAAAGTTTATGGAGATCAACACATAAAAAAATGCGAAAATTTGTTATTTGACGTTTTCTTACTTTCTGGATTTTTTGGACCATAGTTTGTTGAGATATAGGTTGTTCGGAACTTCTGAGACCAGGCATGCCTTTTATGGTTGACTATATCGCTAACAACACTTAGAACAAGTTAATTTACATCTCAAAAATCTTTAGTTTAAATTAATTCCGCTCATTCCTCGCTGTGGGGAGTGGAAACATTTACTTGAAGTTACGCTAGTATATCTTTTTACGTATCTATATGTGAATAGTTTTGAATAAAAATAATACAGTTGTAAGTCCACATATTTGGCCTTAAATGTGTCCCAATGTTACCCCCCCCATTTGGGGTAACTTTGGTACATTGGCTTTTTATATGAATATTTCAACGTCATGGGCCTGTGTCCTAAAGATAGACATTGCTGAACAAAAAAAAAATGAAATGGCAAGCAAAATATATATACATATTTTTGCTATTTTTTTAATTATAACGGGTGATTTTTTAAGAGGTATAGGATTTGATTTTCAAAAAAACACAAAAAATTTGAAAAAACGATTAAATCTTTATTTGAGTCGATAGAACGGTCGATATAATTTAATGTTTAAAGATTATTTCATGTAAATGTTCACCGCGGCTCCGCTTTAGATGGCCCATGCGCAAGGTCCAATTTTGGCACACTCTCTCCAACATATCGGCCGGTATCTCACCAATAAATGCTTCAATATTGGCTTCCAGTGCGTCAATCGTTGCTGGTTTGTCCCTGTAGACATTAGCCATAACATGGCCCCACAAGAAATAGTCCAACGGCGTTAAATCACACGATTTAGGCGGCCAATTGACGGGCCCTAAACGTGAGATAAACTGTTCACCGAACTCGCCACTCAATAGGGCCATTGTTTCGTGTGCGGTGTGGCATGTGACACCGTCTTGTTGAAACCACACGTCAGCCAAGTCCAGCTCTTCCATTTAGGGCAAAAAAAAGTTTGTTATCATCGTACGGTAGCGCTCGCCATTCACAGTTACGTTCCGGCCATTGTCGTCTTTGAAGAAGTACGGCACGATGATGCCACCGGCCCATAATCCACACCAAACAGTGATTTTTTCGGGATGCATCGGTAGCTTTTGCAATGCTTCTGGCTGGTCTTCACTCCAGATGCGGCAATTTTGCTTGTTAACGTACCCATTCAACCAGAAATGAGCTTCGTTGCTGAACACAATTTTTCGATAAAAATGTGGATCTTCCTGCAACTTTGCCAGCGCCCATTCACCAAATTGGAAACAATGTGGGAGGTCGTGTGGCTTCAATTCTTGCACCAGCTGTATCTTATAAGGTTTTACACCCAAATCCTGTCGCAAAATTTTCCACGTAGTGGAGTAACAGAGGCCCAATTGCTGCGAACGGCGGCGAATCGACATTTCACGGTCATCACTTAAGGTACGGTTTCGTTGGTGCGGCTCGCGACTGCGATTGAGTCGCAGCAACGACTGCGACTACAGTCGCGGCACTGGTTTTATACAATTTATGCATATACGGTTTGGTTGACGCCGTTCAGTCGCAGACCGCTACGATCGAGCCGCAGCAGTTGCGACTCGACTGCTCCTGGACCAGTCAAATCGCGGTCGTTCAGTAAAAATGGAGAAATTCAATGCAAATGAGGATGATATATTGATTGATGAGGTTCAAAAATATCCCGCTATTTTTGATTACGAGCATGAAAACTACAAAAATTTTATATGCGAAGAGAATGCCTGGAAAAAAATAGCATGTTCGGTAGGAAAAAGCAGTAAGTAACATTAATTTACTTCATTTTCTAATTATGAACGTTTGTTTTTCCTTTTTTGGCTCAGTTTCATAGCCATCAAATAATTTATATATAGTCTATTCAAATTCAATAAAAGTTCGATGTAAACAAAATAATGTACGTTCGAGTCACGGGAACTGCAATACCGGCGACTGGTGATCGATTAAAGACTGGCGCTGTCCAAGGGGTTGAGTTACCTTTATCACTCGTATTGAATATGGGAGAGGAAAGACAAATGGTTGCTTGGATTTTGGCCTGAAAAATTTCGATCCTCCTGCATAGAGGGCATTTATTGCTTGCCAACCAATAATACATGGCCATGCCGTCACGGCATGCTGCAATCATCCGATATCGCTTGTTTACATCCTACTTTGATTGAAATTGAATACACTCTAGTTGGGAACACCATGTACCGCGTATTTATTTGTTCTATTTTGAAACTCATTTTATTCTAGGAATTTTTATAAAAAAACAAATTTTCATGTAAACATTTTTTATTAGGTTTTTCTTGTGATCCCTGTTTATAATAACAATATACATTGAAATCAGTATAAGGTTGTAATATCATAATAATGGATTGCTGACATGTACAGATTGTCTTATACTTTCGAAATCTACTGATTTTGCCATTCGACAATCCCTTCCTGTGAGAAAAACCTCATAAACTCATCTCTCACATGGAACCCTTCAACGTTTTGATATCCCCCCGCTCCTGTAAGATTCCGAAAAACATTCGAGTTTTCTTCTTTTGAATCATATTCATAGTAGGGAACCCCTTTTCTTTCCAAATATGCTTCTCGCAATAAATTATGTAAACAACAGGCGGCTAATATCAAGTCATCACATACCTCTGGTTTTACAGCTATAGGAGTATAAAACACTCTGAACACCTGAGATAGCAAACCAAAAGCATTTTCACTCACTCTTCTTGCCCTACTCAAACGGTAATTAAAAATGGCTTTTGATTTATCAGCAGTGGCTGCCAATTTAGTGAACGGTTTCATTAAGTGTTTATCCAAACGAAACGCCTCATCTCCGATAATTACATGCGGCAATACTTTATTTGATTTAGGCAATTTTTGATCTGCCGGAAAAAAAATTCTGAAAGTGCATTACTTTTTTTCCAAAAGCCGATTTATTAAATATTGAGCTGTCACCTTCTTTTCCGTACGACCCTACATCTAAAGCAATAAACTTACAATTTGCATCAACTAAAGCAAGCATAACAATGGAAAAGTATTCTTTATAATTAAAGTATAAAGATCCAGATTTTGCTGGAGCAAATATTCTAGCATGCTTGCCATCCAAGGCTCCAATACAGTTCGGAAAATCCCATCGTTCTCAAAATTCTTCAGCTTTTTTGGTCAATGCTTCCTTTGTTGGCGTTGGAATAAAAATGGGCACCAATTGTTTACATATTGCTGATAAAGTTTCTCGGATGATTACACTTATGTAACTGTGGGAGATTCTAAAAGCAAATCTAAGAGATCTGAAAGACTCCCCAGTTGCCATATACCTAAAACAACATAGAGACTTAGGACAGACGTCATGTTTCCAAAAAATATCATAACGCCTGTCTGGAGATTGCCTGCCCAAAAATAATATTGAAGAACGTATTGTACCCTCCTTAAAACTAATAATGCATTTTTGAATTCTTTTAGATAACCAATCTCCAGAGATGCACATCTTTTGAAAAACAATATAATAAAAATTCTTTAATTGGACTTAAATCTAATTCAAAGGGTGTAAGTTGAAAAGTATGTTTTGTTTTTTTTTTCGTAGGTGACAATTGCAAAAGGCGATGGAGAGACATCAAGGATACCTATTTTAGAAACAGAAAAAAACGTAAATTCGGGACCGGTTCAGCAGCATCTGAACGAGTAATAAAGTGGACCCTTTACGATCGGCTTTCCTTTCTTGATGTTATTAAGCATGAACGAGAATCAAAAAATACCTTGACGGAAGAAGAGGAAACTCCAGCTTACAGCGAGACGGACTACGAAACCCAACCAACCGATGAATCAACATTAGACGATTCTGATTTACTAGACGAATATTCAACCTCATCCACATCTCGTCTAACTTCAGACGCAATGAAATTGAATAAAGGGCTGAATAAGAATCCTTTTCAACAAAACTGTGGGAAAGGATCGCAGCCCCGAGTGTCAAAACTAAATACCATGGCTCAATTTGAAGAGAGAGCTCAGAAGCGAATGGAGCTCCTTGAATCTATCCACAAAAAAAACATTTCAAATTCAGAAGATGACGTAGATTTGTTCATGAAAAGCATTAGCTTCACCGTTAAAAAATTTCCACCTGCTGAACTGAATGAAGCAAAACTTGGTATCCTAAAACTCGTAAGCGATCTTCAGCTCAAATTAGCAACACAAAATTCATCTCAACAAACTCCAGCACATAGTTCACAACCAACCTCACCTGCCGATAGATCAAATTCACATTCTTTGGGTACAAATCAATATCAACTAAATGGACCTTTCAATCTGACTGAGACTACGTCACATACTACTGCTAGTACTAGTCAATATAAACTACAGAATGGATCTTTTCATCTGGCTGCGACTGAGTCGGATAATACTGCTGGTTCATATTTTAAAAGCTATAACCCAGAACAACAGAATTCATCAATATCAAATGTTTCTGGATTCATGGCCTCGGAGCAAAACTCGGAATACGAACTACGATACCAGCAATTAAATTAGTTACATTAGTTAGTTTTGGTTAGATATGTTGTATTCTAAGCTCATAATATATTTTGTGTTCTAACTGTATCTTTGTTTTTGCTCAATTTTTTTCTTTCCTACCTTAAAGTTAGCGCCAGCTTTTCCTCTGCTGTTATTGGAAACTTTACACAATTCGTTCCAGGCTTTTCTATATCCTCTTGTATGAGTGACAACAAAATCAAATTGCTCGGGATTTAACCGGAAAAATTCTCTAAATTTTTTTTCGTCCTCTTTTAAATGTCCGTTTATGAGTAGACTAAAAAATCCTTCTTCTGTACGTTTTTGGAATATATCGTGTTTTTCACATCTTTGTTTTTCTAATAACTTCAGTTGTAGCCATTCATCTTCTTCCTCTTCTTCTAAGAGAATCACACTTAACAGATCACTATTATTCATTTTCTACGACTTAGACCTTCCACATCATACAGCAAGATCTTTTAAACCAATCTAAATCGCAATCGCTTTCATTTAGAGACGCACTAAAATAAAACACTCTACATTGCGGCTGCGACTGCAGCCAATCGTAGTCGCGAGCCGCAGCCGCTCGAGCCGCACCAACGAAACCGTACTTTAGCTCTGGCGGATACAGCCGCAATATTTTCTTCAGTCCTCACTCTACGTCTGCGTGTTGGTGGTTTAATGTCCAATAATGTAAACTGGGTTCGAAATTTAGTCACAAGCTTCCGAATAGCTCCCTCAGTAGGCCGACCAAATTGCCCATAAATTGGAAGCAGTGCTCGATGCACTCTCTTAACCGAGCATGAATTTTGATAGCAAAATTCAATAATTTGCAAGCGTTGTTCGTTCGTAAGTCGATTCATGGTTAAATTATAGACCAAACTGAACAAGTTTGACAATGACACAAGACACGATTCACGCGTCATCTGTCAAAAACAGTGTTGCCAAAAAGATACTAGCAAAAAAATCACCCATTAGTAGGGGGCAAAAGAACAGGATTAAAGTCTCTTAAGGAGCTTTTATTGCTAGATAAGTACATAAAAATGAATTTTTAATATTTCAAATCATTACAAGTTAAATAAATAATAAATATCATCAGTTTTGTATTTTTAAAAACACAAAAAAATAAAAATTAAAAAGATATAATGCCTTAAATAAGACCTAAATCTAAAATCAAACAAACATATTTTCCTTAAGCAAAATCTTCCAATTCTGGAACATCGAAAACTTCTCGATGTTCACGACGTTCAGGTGTTTTTATAGCCATTATTATTTCTTGGTTGCTATAAAATATTTCGTCTTTGTGATTTGGCCATTTCCATAGCTTTCCATAGGGTGTCATAACATTGACAATCGCTCCAAGTTTAAAAGCTTTCGTGATTTGTCCAGGGTAATATTTTTGATTGTAAATAACCAAAACGTAATTTCCAACTTTTCTTGAATCCACGGAAAATGCCATTTCAGAAATTGTAAGGGCTATCGTCTGTTTCTGCATATTTAATACTCTGAATGCTACTATGTGAGCTCTCTGAATCATTTTTTGTTCTTTTAGATTTCTGGCTTTTTATTTAAAATACAGGTAAGCTGTTGTCAGAATCTCTACCTCTAGAAGGCTCTTGTATGCTCCTCATGTTCTGGATTCCAGACGTGGAGGGCTGCGGCGAATTGTTGGGAGGCTCGGTGCAGGAGGCATTCTGTACATCAGCAACCGTTATCCCTTTACCAGGAGGCACTTGGAGTTTCTTTCTTCTACGAATACGGGGTGCTGTCGTTTCGTGACGTATTTGAGCAAGATGTTCCAAAGAGCTTTCGTCAACAAATTTTTTATATTGCAGGGTCGTCAGCCATCACATTTCCGTGCAATCCACTCAAAACGACTTCCTTATTAAAAGGGAAAATTCCGCATTTTCTGAATCCAGATTTAAGATTCTCAGCAGTGCGCTCTTCCAATCTTGTCAACAGAGTTTTTAAAAACCTAGGAAAGGTATTCTTTGGTATTCCGCTTAAACGACATCCATCAGCCGTGTTCTTTCAGTCATTTAGAATTTGTCTCCAGTTTCTCTTCATAGGACGGAAGTATGCTACATCCAGCGGCTGCAAGAGATGCGTACTATTTGGAGGCAGTGGAATAAATCTTATATTATTGAATTCGCACTGTCTGATCACCTCCACATTGAGGTGGGAACTAAGGTTGTCCCCAATTAAAATTTTACGACCCTCTTTTCGTTTTAGAATTGGGAGAATTAAATTAATAAACCAATCCTCAAATAATTGGAAGTCTAACCATCCAGTTCTCGTACGGTTATAACGGGCATTTAATGGACCATCTTCCGTCGAGGTTGACCATAGCTTTTGAGCTTTGTAATTAATATAAACCGGAGCAAGCTGACCCTCGGCATTTCCGCAAAGCATAACAGATGTACATGCTTTTGAAGAATTGCGAATCTTCTCAGGGTACTTGGTCCCCCTCCTTGTAATAACTTTGGATCGGCCCGGATCATCGACGAGATTTGTTTCGTCGTAATTATAGATGTTTGCTGGAAGGACCCCTTCCAGCTCTATTTGGAGATTATCAAAGTACTCGTTAATCACAGCCTCGTCTATAACTGCTCGTGCGTGCGAAATATTTTGGGAGAACCTTTGACTAAGTTCTGATCTGCGCTTTAAACATGAAGCTACCCAATCAGGACCTGGATAGTTGTTTTTAAAACATGAAACTTTTCTTCCCTGCCTATCTAAGTAAGCCTTAACACAAACTTTTAAGTCTTTAGCTGTTATTGGAAAACCAAGGAAGAAAAGGCAATTAAATGTCCAGCGAATGATTCTTCTTCATCTTCCGAAAAGACCCTCGGCTTACCATGTCTACGAGTTTGCTTTCCATGGATTTTGTTCCATAAAGTGTTTTTCGCTATCTGATACTTTTTTGATGCACTACGGAGAGAAATCGATTTACTTTTAATTTCATCGACAGCCTGTTGAAGTTTTTCTTTACTGAATAATTTCGCGCACCAAGTAGACGCTGTGGCTTGCGAGGCATTATTACTCCTGAAATAGTTAAACAAAAGCTATGCAAAATTAGTGTCAGTGTAACTTTGGTACACTATGTTTTCTAAATTAGATTCCACAGCAAACGTCTGCAGTCTAACTTTGGGACGTGTACCAAAGTTACCTACACATGTTACCATTTTTTATGTAAACAAACAATATTTTATTGGTGTCATTATTTCTTTTACCAAAAGTTGTCATATTTGCGGCTTAAATATTTTTGTAAGGTAAAGTGTGGGAAAAATAGCAGGTGTCCCAAAGTAATCTCAAGTCACAAAGTTAGCCCGGTTTACTGTTCGACAAAAAGTCAATATTTTAAATGATGATTATATTAGTGTTGATAAGACTGCTTAAAAGTTAATATTTATGAGATTAATTGGAAATGATAATTATATATGCATTATTATTTATTGTAATTTTCGAGAATTGGAGTGTGACAATTAGCTTTCCATCTTTGTAAAAGTGTTATAGTTCCTCATCCAGTTTAAACTAACAATTTTAGTAACACTAACTAAATGTTCTGTTGCTTGCTCTTTTGCAATACTAATAGCAGAATGACCAATGAATATATGATGGGGTCACAGAACAAACCCTGACGATTTTTTCCACTGTTGTTGAAAGAAGCAGTTTTGATTGAACATTTTCATCTTAATTATTTATTCTTTCTTCGGTCAAGCTCCCGAGGCAGAAACATGCCAGTGCTTCTAAATATTTTTTCAATCACATAGTCGCGTATCTCGGAGCTTTGAGAGAGAGAACAGTTTCAGGCCCAAGTGATTTACGTTCTCCAATGTCTTTATTAAGCGTTGGAAGATCCGCTGTTATTCAGAGATAAATGTCGAAGAACCTATCGGAGAAAAATCATATTACCTATGCAGGTCACAGTTCATCAGAATTGTCGTATTCTCAGATCATTTAAAAAAAATTATACAAAAACCTTAGAGAAAGCATATGTACTAATAACATTTTTTGTTATGACGAGCAAACAAATCTAAAAGAAACGTGACCGCAGCTTTGGATATGTATGCCTCTCGTGTTGGAACAATTAATGACTCTTATGGCATTTATATCTACTGTAAAAATTCTGCAGATACGAGATACCAGTCACATAAATAAATTGTAAATAAGACTTTATGTCGATGTGTAAATGTGATAACCTAAAATGCGCTTATTTATGAACATTCAATACAATTCAAAGATGCTCACTATTATGTGTGTACAGCGTAATTCCTTATTAGACGCATAGATTGAATCAAGCAATCATAATCTAATATAGTACATAATTATGTATATACATTCACTTACAAATTATTGCATATGGCGAACGAAAACATTAATAAATCCCTAGATTATACACCGCGTAATATTTATAGTATTATAAAACAATAGAAAATAGATACATAGTAGTTACCTTATCTTGAGATTTATCGTTATTGTTTTCTAAAAACCTATCAACTTAGATCTCAGAAAAATAAACCGATTGTCAAAATAATTACCACTTTATTACATTGGCGTCGGGCTAGGGATTTCATAAGCAGATTTCTATTTACTACTTGTCCGATTTTAACCGGTTTGAATTTTGAAAAAGCAAAAACGGAAATCTCCACGCTGGTGGGTTTTGAAATTGTATCAAAGTAGGAAGATTTATAGTGGATCAAGCTTGCTGGCGGATCTAAAATTCCAGCATACCAGTGGGCTATGTAAAAATTTCACTAGAATGCATCCCACTGATTTTGAATTTTTACTAAATTTAATTGGTCCATTGATTTTCAGAAGAGACGAGATTTCGTGAATCAATTCCAGCACAGGAGGGGTTGGCACTAACTCTGCGTTTTTTGGATACCGGCGACTCATACGTTAGCCTCCAATATCTATTTAAAATATCTAAGCAGTCAATTAGCCGAATCATCCCTGAAGTATGTGATGCCCTTATAGACACACTCAAGAACTACATTCAGGTACATTCAGCACAGGAGGGGTTGGCACTAACTCTGCGTTTTTTGGATACCGGCGACTCATACGTTAGCCTCCAATATCTATTTAAAATATCTAAGCAGTCAATTAGCCGAATCATCCCTGAAGTATGTGATGCCCTTATAGACACACTCAAGAACTACATTCAGGTAAGTGAGTTGTATCGTATTATTCAAAATTTTCATTTAAGAAATATTATTTTGTTATTTGATTTCATTATTTTTTTATTTATTCACTTTGTATTTTTTCATATTTATGTGAAATTTATGTGTGGTAATATGCATGATTGCTAGGGAAAATAATTAAAATTAAAAAAATTAAAAAAATACAAATAATAAATAGTAATACGTTCTGTAATTCACATTTGTTGTGTTATCTACATAGGCGTGAAAATTCTGTGAACTGTGTGACATCTCTGATGACGTAGAAGTGCTTGCTAATGGTACTGTGGGAGTGAAATTTTGTGAATTATAGATAGAAGTATTTTGTGAATTGTATGACAAGTGGGAGGAACCAGGATTATTTGAGTAGTTTTCAGGTACAATGACTGGGTTACCTACTGTATGGGGTATATGAGGAAGACGCGGATATGCGATATTATATCGGCCTTGATTAGCCATCTGAAATATATTCATAATATCATTTTAAATAGCGCTTTTTGTAAATAAGTCATATGCACGAAGTTTGGAAGCTACAAAATTTCCAAAGTAGTAACATTCATCTTGATTGGTATTGATTTGCTTGGCTGAGGATTGGAGAATTTGGAAGGCTTGATCAAGGCGTTCGGTACCACTCTCGGGACCACTAGACATGGTTGCCTTTTTCTGTTCTTTCCCAAGGACCGAATAATTCTTTTGATTTGAGGGCTCTCCGCAATGTTGCTAGATTCTTTCTCTTGAGATGCAGGATCATCCACTTTAGCCGATGCTTCATCTTCAACAGTAGATCCAGTGCCTCCTTGATGACAAACTTCTTCATCTTCACATAAATGCATCTGCAATTCAAAACAAAATACAAATTCTCAATATATCTATAGAATGAGGCCTTATTTATAAATATTGTACTTTTCTAAATATTTCTCAATTTTCCAAAAATCTTTTTTTTAATATTTTGTTTTTTTACAGATTCCGAAACACAAGACGAAAATAGTAGGAGCAGTTGATGGAAAGCACATTATACTGCAATGTCCCATAAATAATGGCAGTGAATACATCAATTATGAAGGATTCTTCAGCATAGTTCTTTTTGCAGTGGTAGATGCTAGCTATAATTTTATATTTGTGGATGTAGGATGCCAAGGCCGAACATCTGACGGTGGAGTATTTTCTAGTACCTGCTCGTACAAAGAAATGGAAAACAGAACACTGAACATCCCTCACCCTACTCCTCTTAATGGGAGAGCACAAAAAATACCGTATTTTTTTTTTTTTGGAGATGAAGCTTTTGCGATGTCAGAAAACGTTATGAAAGTATATTCGGGCTACCATGCAAAAGGACCAAAACAAAGAATTTTTAATTAAAGGGTGTGTAGAGCTCGTAGGGTTGTTGAAAATGTTTTTGGCATAGCTTCAGCTGTTTTTCGTGTATTACGAAAACCTATGCTAATTTCATCAGAAAAAGTATCAACTATTGTGTTAACCGTTGCTTTCTTACACAACTTCTTACGACGAAGACCAGACTCAATTGCCCTTTACAATGCACCCGGAACATTTGATTCTGAACAGTCTGGTGTCCTGGCAAATGGGAGTTGGAGAGCAATGTATCCGATGAATGCAGTTCATTATTACCTCTGAGAAATATACCACGTAGAGCAAAGTCAAATTTTATAAATTCGCGTGATGAACTAGCCGATTATTTCCATTTAAAGAAGGTAAAATAGAGTGGCAAAATCGGTATGCTTAGAAAAGAAAAGATAATGTAAAATTGTAAGTTACTGTTACTGTTTAGATGTAATAAACAGTTTAAGACATAGTTTAGTTAGTTATAATGTGTAAAGTTATTAAATACTTACAGTATTCAATGACGGCTTTGTCTTATTCTTATCCAAAATGAACTGCAGACTAGTAAAAGCAAACCAAGTGCTTTTATAAACTTCTTCTGATACATTCACTTTCACCGATGGAATCAAAATTTCAAACATAATAATTCAAATTAACCATAACAAAATTGAGGTATCTGCAATTTATCGTCCGCCATGTTCAGAACCCCACGAGTTTTTAAAGAATATCATATTTTTTTTCAAAATCAAAATAAAGTTCATTTAAAGCAACATATTTTCTTGGGAGATGTCAATATAAATATTTTGGACGATGATCCCATCACAAATGAATACTTGAATATCCTATCATGTAACGGATTTCTGTCCTATATAAACCTACCTACAAGGTCCATCAGTAGTACATGTATAGATCACTGCTTTGTGAAAGACCTATCCAACAAAATTACTTGTATACCAATAATCCTAGAAAGCGATATTACTGACCACTTCTCCACTATTTTACTGATATCTTCAAATGAAAAACATTCTAACATCCCTACCGTTAATAACAACCAATGAAAATTACAAATTTTTTGTCGACAATTCAAAACTAATATCAAATGTCAAACAAGAATCCTGGGAACAATTATACTCTATAAATAATATAGACAAAGCAACGGGACTGTTCATAGAGGAAATGAAAAACTAATAGATATTAGTACCAATAAAGTAATAATTAGTCACAAAGAGAAAAGCAGAAATGTCTGGATTACCAAGGGTTAATAACATCGGCAATAGAAAAAGAAAGACTATATAATGTAATGAAACTAACGCAAACTACAGAGAATACCGACTGCTACAACCAATATAAAAATAAATTTATAGAGCTTGCAAGGCAAACCAAACGAAAACATTACCTAAATAAATTGAATAATAACTTAAATGATCCTAAGCGGCTTTGGACAACTATTGATGAGATTACTGGGAAAACAAAATTTAAAGAGTGTCACTGAGTTAAATACAACATCGGGAACAGTATTAAAAAATACTCAACAGATATGTGATGAATTTGTCCAATTCTTTACTGACATATGCGAAAATTTAGCAAGTAATAAACAAGCAAATGTACAAAATACTCAGCCTCCAAAAAGAACTTTGAACTCATTTATTTTGGATAAAGTCGAGCAATGTAAAGTATACACCACTGTTATGTCCTTAAAAAATCGGAAAAGTCCTGGGTTCGATGGTATTAAAAGCGAGCATTTGAAAATTATAGCCGAGGACATAACAGAACCACTCACTTACCTAATCAACAAATGCTTTGAATCTGGCATATATCGCTCAATTTAAAAAAAAGGTAATATAATACCGATACATAAATCAGGAACAAAAACAGATGTTAACAACTATAGACCAATATCAATAATATCCAGTGTAGCAAAGGTTTTTGAAAAAGTTTTATCTACTAGAATGATTCGATACCTCACAAAATTCAAAATTTTAAGTGAAAATCAATATGGATTTACAGAAGGGAAGGCTACATCGGACGCAACAAATAAAATTGTAAATCAAATATACTAAGTGACATATAAATCCGAACACCCAGTTTAAATGGTTTTATTTTAATAAAAGTTGGTGAATGTATTTATCTTACTGTAAATAACAAGTGAAAAAATTTTCAGCCTTATCAGTTGGACATTCCGGTTTTTATACTGTTTTTTTTTAATTCACTAACGCTCTAAAAATGAATATTTCAGCCGCAGTAAAGAATCAACGTTGGCGGAT
Organism: Acanthoscelides obtectus; assembly: GCA_963669975.1. Taxonomy (NCBI): domain Eukaryota; kingdom Metazoa; phylum Arthropoda; class Insecta; order Coleoptera; family Chrysomelidae; genus Acanthoscelides; species Acanthoscelides obtectus. The sequence goes on from CAVLJG010000003.1 coordinate 72,084,908, forward strand.
TTTGGTTCTTGACATCCTTTACGATCGGTTACGATGCCTAGAGTACCGAGACCTGTACGATTTCGTCAACTTAGTGAGTGTGATAGGGGTCGTATAGTGGGACTTTGGGAAGCTGGACTTTCTTTTCGGGCAATTGCAGTTAGAGTGCAAAGAAGTGTAGACACTGTGGTTAGGTGTTGTCAGGCATGGCTTCGAGAAGGCCGTACGCAAAGAGCAAGGGGCACTGGACGCCGCCGTAGAACAAAAGACCGTGAAGATCGCCGCCTAAGATTATTGGCCTTAAGGGACCGTTTCTCCACTACCAGGTCCATTGCAAATGAATGGTTTGCAGAACACGGAAGACCTAGTGGCATGCGAAGTGTTTACCGACGAATGAGAAGTTTTGGCTTGTTTTCATACCGGCCACACTGGGTCCTCCTTTTAACTCGAGAACACCGACGTAATCGTCTTGAGTGGTGCAGACAACGGTCACTCTGGGATCAGGAATGGAACAGTATTGTCTTTAGTGACGAGTCTCGATTTTGTTTAGGCATGCACGATGGTCGTGCCAGGGTTAGAAGGCGACGTGGTGAAAGGAGGAATCCACAGTTTTTTGTTGAAAGACATGTTCATCACACTGTTGGAGTTATGGTTTGGGGTGCTATAGCTTACGGTTCCAGGTCACCTTTAACCTTCATCAGAGGTAATGTGAACGCGCAGCGTTATATCCACGAAGTTCTAGAACCCCATCTTTTACCCTATCTTGACACCCTGGCAGATCCAACTTTCCAACAAGATAATGCCCGACCACATGTTGCAAGAGTCGCAATAGACTTCTTTCAACATAATGATGTCACATTGTTACCATGGCCACCAAGATCTCCCGACTTATCCCAAATTGAGCACGTGTGGGATATGATGGGTAGAAGATTGCTCAATTTGCAACGTCCTCCTCAGACTCTAGAAGCACTTCGAGAGGAGCTGGTGGTTGCCTGGAATGAGATACCACAGGAGGACATTGACCACCTGATCAGAAGCATGCCTAGGCGCGTTGGAGAATGCGTAGCACATCAGGGTGCATCCACACATTATTAAAGGTCAAAGGGCTTTAAAGCAGTGCAATCATTTTGAAATTTGTATCATTTACTTATTATGCTTCATTAAGTACCTATACAAAATTTTATTAAAATAAAACCATTTAAACTGGGTGTTCGGATTTATCTGTCACTTAGTATACATCAAAATATTGATAACAGAATCCCTTCAATCTGCATTTTTGTTGATTTAAAGAAAGCTTTCGACACAGTTAATCACAAATTATTATTAGAAGCATTGGAGAGAATTGGTTTCAGAGGAAACGCGTACTCACTGATCGAAAATAAGAAATTTAAAAAAGTGGCTACATTCTACATCTAGGACTGAAATTCATAAACTCATAAATACGAACATCAACTAAATACATAATCTACTGTAGCTAATTTTTGTCCTTTTTTGTCATTTGCATTCTACAGTTTCAACTTAAATTATTGGTCCATGTACAGGCGATGCCTTCTATTGGGCCTGTTTTGATTCCTCAGCTTGGAGGGCTTGTACACGTTGCACGTGAAACGGGTACAATCCCTCATCCTGCAGCGTTTGCCACACTTTAGTCTTCGACACTAGTACTTGTCTAGCCACGTCCCTAGTGCTTGTTGAAGGATTCTCGTCTGCGAGATTCACTACTTCTTCCTCAGTTGGCACCATTCGGGGTTGGCTAGGTCTCCCACTGAGCCCACTTCGACATTCCTCCAAACGACCCGTATTCCGGAGTCTCTGCACAAGGTTAACAAATCAACGGGGCCTTGGATGATCACGTTTGGGAAAACGATCTGCATACTCTCGCGAAGCCTCGGTCGCATTTTGAAGACACTCACCGTAAATTAACAGCATGTCGACTAGTTCGCTATTGATGTATGAGTGTGCTATTTTTTTTTGAACAGCAGTCGGTTACCAATGTAATGTTTTGTTGACCTACTCTACCGCCGTGTAGGTTAGGTTACATACTAGCGTACGAGTATTTACATCGAGGTCGTACGTCGTACAACTGTACGCTGGCGCTGGCGTTGTGGACGTGATCGAGGGATAGAACCGGCTTGGGTATGGTTCAGGTTTGATTGAGTTTGCGGAGTCCAATATCTCGCTTCTCTTAAGACATTGGGTGTATTTACTACTAAGAAAATCCGCTTACTTTCTCAAGATCTACACGTCGTGTGAAGGAAAACCCCAACTTTGCGGACACCCTGTATATTGATACATGTTTCAAATGGAAAGACAATATTTTGATTTTGACAGCTTCTATAGGCAGTAGTGGAAAATGTGTGACTAGGGGGAAGACATTTAAACTATGAAAATAAAATTTAAACGTGGTAAAAGTACCATCAGTTAAATAAATGTAATAACTGTTTGTTAAAAATGACTCGGTTCCATTGGTCTTGAAACAAGAGAACTAAGACATGTTTTTGATAGTGTTTGCAGTTCTTGCTTTTATTTTTTAAACATTTTTATAACAATTCAATATACAGAAAAATCGGATAACCGTAAACGGTGTAAATAACAGTGTAAAAATAAATGAATATATTGTATACCTGTATATTGTTTCGTGACGATAAGCTCATCTCTACGAGCGGACTACGTGAAACTTGGTTCTGCCCAAAGTTGCACGGGTGCCCTGCTAAAACTCCAAGGAAAACAGACACAAACCAGATGTCCATGTGGTAGAGATCAGATGCATGTTTTCTGGTAGTCAATTCGGCGCCTTGCCCTTCGCAGGTACTCTGAGCCTTTAGTGTATCGGTTTGTTGTGGTTGCGGATGAAGGTAGACGGTTCAGTAACAACCGATATATTCAACACACGAAACAAAAACAAATTGAAATTGAAATAAAGGTATTTGTTAGCCCGATGTGAGGTGCGCGATCAACACAGAACTGGCTGCGGGAGGTTGTAGTACCCGGTATCGCTGGGGGGTGGAATAGTAGATGTCTTATGGGGATTCGGTCTCAAAACTTCCAAAATCCGCCACCAGAGGCGCTGGCGTCGCGCGCCATTGACAGGTTGTTGGACGGAATCTGTAATCGAAATTCATGAGTTGGGGATTCCGCCGCTAGATGGCGCTGTCAAACCAAACGGAATCTGTGTGTCATTGGACACCTGTCATGCGTCATTGGGCATCTCACGCATAGATGGCGTTACACGTCATCTGTTATACGTCATTGGACACCTGTCATTGATGGGTTGGGCATCTCGCGCATAGATGGCGCCGATTTGTTTGGCGCTGTACAAACCAAACGGAATCTATGTGTCATTGGACAGCTGCCATTGATGGGTTGGGCATCTCGCGCATAGATGGCGCCGATGTCGCACCTGTCTGGTGTTGGCGTGGATTACGGGGGGCAACGTGTATACAGGGGTGCATCGAAAAATAGCGGATCGATGGACCGACGGTATATCGTTAAATCGTATATAGCAAGGCGTGACCTAAATAGCGTGGTGGGCTCCTCTGGTCGGTCGGTCGGTCGGTCAGAATGTCTCATCACCTGTATACGATGTACTGTTATTATTATACAGGATGATACCGTTCAAAATGAAAATAGTATAGACATTCTGACAATTATTTCGCAAACCAGAGGTATTTTCAATAAAACTACAATAATACGTTTAATATTTTATTAAAAATAGAAAAAACTACATAGGTAATATGATATTTGAAAACCAGTGGCGTAGACGTTCAACATTTCTCTGGGTACAGGAAAATTGTCCGTTGGTGTGGCATGGATTGGAATCAGCAACAAAGTTTCCAGTAGCACACGGTGTACCATCATACTTGCAAACATCAATAATGTTGGGAAAAACACCAAAAATGTGACATTTCTTGAGTAAAAAGTTTGCTTTCTGTTCTCCACGAACGTAGACATAGTCAGCCGCATATATCACCTTATTTTTAATTATTTCATTTAACTTGGAATATTTAACGTCGCCGGAAGAATATTTAAGCCCATGGAAATTCTTCTCCAAGTAAGCGACAGTTTTCTTGTCTTTAGTATTTAATGTAGAAAAAGGTTGCGGAGGTGTAAAGATGTAATGACTTTTCTTGAAACCAATTTCGATACATAGTTCTTTAGGTACGAATAATCCGTCAACTGTAAAGCCTTGAATGTCAACAAACGCGATCCTCATGATGTCTGATGCGGAACTGAGAGTCCTTCGTTGCTTACGAGATGGTTTTAATAACTTCGGTGAGGGGGAAGTACTCGATTAAGCAGTCATGTATAATGATGCAGTAGGCCTTGGTGTTGGTTGGAAAGCCAGTATCGGCTTCGATATCCAATCTAACATCAACAGTTGATGATTTCATGGTTTCCTCTTGTTTGGAACAGTCAATAACAAACAAAGCGCGATTTTTAAAAGCGGTATAATCTAAAAGACATCTCTTCAGAGGAGAAGAAGAAGTTGTATAGCTGGTTTGAAAGTCGCTATAGTTGAAATGAGCTTCAGTAAAGTGATTGTTTGCAAAGTCCAATTGCATACGTTCGTTGGGATAGTATTCACCATTTAAAGATACTCGAATACTAGCAGCATTCACGTGATCAAACAGGGTAGGGTCTGAGGTTGCGACGTCACGTTTACCGGTTTGGAAACATACTATAATGAAACGTGGTCTTTCGATTGCGGTGCTAGTTTTAACTGACCATATTTCTCTTCTCGCATCTGCGGTAATTGCAGGCAGTTCATTCAGATCCCATTTTCTAAACGGTATAAGTATCGGCTTATCAGTTTGAATAGCTTTCAAAAGTTGTTCTTTCACATCATCACTCGGGTAAATATGTTTGATTTTCAGTTCCATGCTTTCAATAGTTATTTTCGCTGTCGTCGTCGTTCCAGTTTTTTCCTTGATAATGATACAATCGTTATCGTTTCTAGCTCTCACAAATCTGAGAGTTTGTCTGCCACACGTAATCATAGGATAATCATTGAAAATGTTGAAAATATGTTTAAGCGGCATTAGCAAGCTAAAAGACTTGTTATGTGTTGACGCCATTATAGGTGTTGAAGGATAGTTCCATCCAGCTATAGCCATATGATTTGAGTCTTCCTCACTGTAACATACGTAAGCTCGGACAGTACTTACAATACCAGGATCACGTACTGTTTCAACTTCTCTAGCGGATTCACTGTAAGTGCAAGAGTCAAATAGGAAGGCACCAAAGTTTGGAGCTAAAGATACATCTCCTGCTCCTCCTCCTCCAGTTATTTCAACTTTTCCTTTGATAGATAGAAGGGAAGCGTTCATTGCAAAGAACGAATCTACTTGATTGATGCTAAATTCCACAACATCATTACAATTAAATGACTTGATGAACGGCGTATAAGATCTATACTCAGCCTTGCGAATAGATTCATCGAATGCTGGAGATCGATATAGATCAAACATCGGAGAAGTATGTGATGCTGCTGCTGCTGCCTCCTCAGTTTTTCTCTTTTTGTACATGATTCTTGTTGTTGTTGACATGATATCCAAGTGAGCGTAGAAACAGGATATTTGATGTAGTTAGTAGTAGATGTCGTCGCTTAGGTGCTTGGGGTAATACTGAAGTTGCCTTGGAAGCACCACTATGTCTTATAATCACTAATCCCATCTGCGCTTCGCTCTCAACTCCAACACAAGAGTACTAGTTTCACCTTGAAAGTTTACAGGACGACCGTCTTGATCTAAAGCCAACACTGTGATGTTGGTTATTTCTTGTTTCGGTATAACAGGTAGATATAGTAAATTTACAGGTGTTTCGACTATAGCGTATCCAGGATCGGCTGTCACAGCAAATTCGTAGATCGTGTGTGCAGGCGTGTCTCCGTCAAAGGCTCCCGACGTAATGTTAGCATCAAAGTGTATGGTTGATACTTTTATTATGTTTACAGGTAAATCAGAAGAATACTTTTGACCAGGATTAAGAACTTTTTTCGAGAATCCCAATAGATGTCCAAGATTATTCGGTTCTGTAAAAACTATTTTATAATACTTGCTAAAGATTTCACATTGCAGTGTATTATTGTTAGGTTTTAGAGAAAAATAATCATCCGGAGGAGCAACTTCATTTTCAAGATTCATTTGCGTTCGTATAAATGTTTCTATGTCGGTAATTTCATAACAACCTGTCGGAAACTCGATGACTTTTAATTGACCACCACCACCACCTATCCGGTCGATATAATAAAATGTATCTCCTTTTTCAATATTCGGTATGGAATTGTATGAAGTAAAAGACCTAAGCGCCAATTCATAATCTTTTTTCGGATCCAACACTATCGGTGTTGAAGGACGAAATGAAAATATATGAGTAGTGCTATTGACTCTCAACAACTGCGACATGATGAATGAAAAAATATAGCTGTGTACTAAGCATTTATTCAAGTTTTTTTTTTTGTTTATTTTCGAATGGATAATTTACAGAAATAACAATTTGCTTGAGCAGTAGCCGGTCCATCCCAATGTGTTGTCCAATCAGGTCTGTTGTAGTGAACATAGCATGGAAGTCGTATTTGAAGATCAAAATTGGATGTGTATTCTGCAGGCAGTTTGTGCCATATACTCAATAATTCTGCAGGTCTCACATTGCTTATTAAATATTCCAGCGGCGGAATATTCTTCTCAAACTCTTCTAATGTAAATTCCGATAATGTTTTATTATCCATCGTTGTTGTTGTTGTTATTGTTTAGAAATTTCAAACACAATTGTCCGCAATTAACTTGATTATAAGTTTGGTAAGGATCGTTGTTGTAGAAAATTTTAGCGTTTTTCAGATATCGAACAAGTTCCTGTGGAGGCTTCAGGTTACCAAATGAATCGAAATACTCAACGTTGTTGTTTATCTTTTTATAAGCTACCCAATGAGTTCCGTTGTTTTGTGAAATATCTAAGTTCACGACGGCGCATTCTCTTTTACGTGGACCGTCTCGTGGTAAAGTGTCACGCATGAAGACACCTCGGAAATGAGGTATGTTCAAGAGCTTCGCATATTGCATTATTTCATAATCATAAAGCGCTTTCTTGGGTAGCTTGATGTTTAGTTTTTTTGAGTTTTTTTTTTGAGGTACAACCCATAACCACCTTTAGCATTTTTTCTCAAATACAATCCTTTGCCCAAAGACTCCATAGCTTTGTTATGGCGATGGTCTTCCTCCAATTTCTTTTGTGCATTCTTGGCATCAACGACCGTTTTGGCCACACCTGCAGCTCCCCCTGCGAGCGCCCCCAAGGCACTTAATCCGGCGAAAAGGGGGATCAAGGGTAGGAATCCCCCAGATTTTCCTTCGATCGGAATTATTCTCGGTAGTCGAACTTTATGTTTTCCACCTGCACTCTTCACCGCTAATCTTGCCGCTTTAAGAGCAACCAATGCAGACTTTTTTAATGTCGTGGTGGTGGGAGCATTTTTCTTCAAGGACTTTGTGATTTTCGTGAGAACACCTCGTCGAAAAGATGATTTCTTCTGCCCCATACCCAATTTTCGCTTAACTTTCATTGCGGTAGTTGTTAGCCAAGCTGCAGTCTTTTCTCCTAGTGAAGCGTCAGGTGCTTTTACACGTTCCCAGGCTCGGTTCTCAAGAATCCAATCAGCTTTTGCGTTAGCAATATCTACATATATACTTTTACACATTCCTTATTCGAACGCCACACGATGAAGGTTGTTCAACAAGAGCAGTCATTACCCATTGATAACTTGGATTTTACAGCAAAAACTCAACATAGTAAACATGGTAAATTGTTACCGAATTCGTTTCGCGCTATCATCTGCGGACCAAGCGGATGTGGAAAAACGAACGTAATGCTGGCGCTGCTTTTCCATCCAAACGGTGCTAAGTTTAAAAATGTTTACGTTTATTCAAAATCGTTGTATCAACCAAAGTATCAACTGCTTCAAGAAGTGATTTCCGCTGCTAAGGGTGTTGGCTATTTCCCATTTAAGGATAACGAGGAAATTATAAGTCCAAGTAAGGCTAAAAATAGCTCTATATTCATATTTGACGACGTGTCGTGTGACGGTCAGCAGAAAATTCGAGAGTATTACTCCATGTGTCGTCATAAAGATATCGATGCTGCATATCTCTGCCAAACATACTCTAAAATTCCAAAACAGCTCATACGAGACAACTGTAACATTATAGTACTATTTAAGCAGGATGAAATTAATCTAAAACATATATTTGATGAGCATGTATCTCCAGATGTTACTTTTGATGAATTCAAAAAGATGTGTTCGGAATGTTGGGCAGAAAAGTACGGTACGTTAGTTATTGTTAAAGACTTTCCTCTTAATTATGGTCGATACAGAGTAGGATTTGATAAGTACATAAAATTGTAGGCTTATCATGTACGCCATCATTCAGTAACATGATGTCAAAGGACCAAGTTGCCGTTGCTAGTCATAAAAGAAAGATCGCAGAACTTGCTCGAGCTATACGTAAAAAGTATCTTACTTTAAAGTTAGGTCGAACTGCAGAAGATGAATCTATTAGAAAACTTTTCAAACCAATATCTGAACCTCTTAAGCAAATAGCTAAGACTCAGCAGCATCCTTCATTTATTATTAAAAAAGAGGAAAAATTGAAACAGGATGATGATGATGATGATGATGTATTCACACAGAACCCAAACTATCTCAATTTAGAAGACGTGGCTTCAACTGATGAACAAGGTAATATACCGCCGAGACCTGAAACACCACCACTACCTGAAGAAATGCGTCCTGCTGATTTTTCACAAGAAGCAATAGAAGAATACTTAGATCAATATCCCCCAATAAGCCATAATTATTTACAAGATTTTTGGACACAAAACGATAAAATTGATAAAAATTATGGACCTATATATACCGACAACATTGGTTGGATGTTAGGTAAACGCCGAATTAAATTTGATAGAGCGACTGGCCAAATACAGATATTACCTGAGGGGACAAACTTAGCAGGTACATGGTTTCGTGGCACACCTGGGCTGTATCAACTTTTATTCTATAATGACCCAAACTATGCAGATGCAGATTTACAACCCTATAAAAATCTATTGCAAAGTACCGGTGTTCATTTAGATTCGCTTGGACGCCTAAAAGGTTCGACAGGATTTAAATATAATCACATTATTAAGCCTCTCTTTAAAGATGTGCAGAAAAATAAAGGTACAATTGTCACACGATCAACATCTACAAAAATACGTAGTCCACTTAGTCGATCATTAACAAGATCCACTCCCTCAACAACAACAACAACAACAACAACAACAACATCATCAACATCAAAACCGCCAACAGGAAAAGGTATCGGTGATTACTTGACATACAACGAGGAACCAATCGAATACGTGTACTGGGATGATCCCAATGAATTAATCGATCGACTTAAACTCCTTATGGCATCTCAGGAAGCTGGCAATACGTCGCATGATAATGAAATAGTAGCCATCCTCAACGAGCTAAAAGAAGCTAATATAATACAGTAATCTAGTTCCTTGGTCTTTCATTTACACGATGAGTCTTGATAAATTCGGACGTCGCTTTGATAAACAAAAGACACTTCCGTATATGCGTACACCGCCAAAGTTAACACTACCCCATACTTCTGATGGAAATGTTGACTTCAAGAACGTAAAGTTGTGTAATATAAAAGATCCCACAGATAATTCAGATGCGGCAACTAAAAAATACGTAGATACTTCAGTGATTGATTTAAAAAAAATAACAGCAAAAACAGATCAAATAACAGAGTTTATTTCGAGAAATCCGCCTACTTCTGGTAAACATATGGCAACAAAAAAATATGTAGATGACTCTATTGCAAATATAACAACAAGAATAGAACAGGAGTTGGCTACAATTAAGTCTCATACCGATTTGACTCCAATACGGAAAAATATCATTGAATGAATTACAACTTTTGCAAGGACGCACATCATATATATCATTGAAAACAGACGATCTTGCTAAGCGTATAAAGCCGATGGAACAACAATTTAAAGCGTTAAAACATGATGACGTACGCCAAGGAGAAGCTACAACTAGTTAACGAGCTGCACAAGCCTGCTCGAAAAAATTATCTAAGACGACGTACCATCATTAAAGGCTTAGACGATTTATGGCAGACGGACTTGGCTGAAATGCGACCTTATGCTCATCAAAATAAAAATTTCAAATTAATTCTCGTCGTAATCGATTCTTTTTCCAAGTTTATGTGGACTAGACCGTTAAAGACAAAGACGGGTGAGGAGATAACTCGTGCGTTTTCGGATATCCTCGCACATACGGAACGTACGCCGAAAAATCTACAATCTGATCAAGGTAAAGAATTTTACAATAGTAAATTTCAAACTTTAATGAAGAAGCATGATATTAATCATTATAGTACATATAGCATCAAGAAAGCGGCCATTGCTGAAAGAGCCATAAGGACGTTGAAAAATAAACTTTACAAATACTTTAGCTTAATGGGATCGTATAAATGGATTGATATATTACAAAGCATTACCAATGAATACAATGGAACACGTCATCAAACCATCGGATGTAAACCATCACAAATTAATAAATCCAACGAAAAATGTATCTTAAATCGAAAATATACTCATTTAAAAATCGCGGGCCCGCGTAAGTTTAAAGTTGGTGACATTGTACGCATCAGCAAAACCAAAATGCTATTCGACAAGGGATACGTTCCAAGCTGGACAACGGAATTATTTAAAGTTACTAAAATTAATATTACCAACCCTGCAACGTACATGCTCGAAGATATGCAAGGTGCACCGATCAAAGGAGCCTTTTATGACGAAGAATTACAGAAAACAGCCAATCCAGATGTTTATTTAGTTGAAAAAGTTTTACGTCGTAAAGGTAAAAAAATGTACGTCAAATGGCTTGGCCTTGATGCAAAACATAATAGTTGGATTGACAATGATGCGATCGTCTAGGTGTATGGGGTGGGGGGGTTTCTGCTAAAAGTGAGTTCTCAGTCGGTTGCAGTCAGTCAGTCAGTCAGTCAGGCAGCTAGTAAAAAAAAAAAATGGATACCAGTGGTAGTGGTTCAAGTTGCAGCGAGTTTGACCTCACCACCAGCAGCTCACACGAATCATCTGTAAACTACGACCGTGAGCTGGATGCTATTCTGGAAAGGTACGAAGAAGCGGCCAAGAACGAGGACCATTATCTGCTGTACACGCAGTTTCCAAATGGATCATACCAAATTGGATGCGGTCTAAGCCCAGCGAGATCATTTACTCCTGCTGTAATTGTGTGGAACTCATCACGGTTGAAACTATCTTTCAGTTCCTATGAGTGGGAACAATTAATCACCCAGCTCAATGTGGTAACGGTGAAGGAGACGGAGGAGCAGGAGGAGGAGAAGAACCTTCCTGACAAGTATGATCCTGTCGAAATCGAGTGCGGTGACTATTGCAGAATTCGACGACTAATCTATGATAGTACGAAAATTCTCGAAATAACCAAGCACAACATTAGTTTCTACCTCTCAGAAATGGACGTGAACGCTCTTTTAGAAGCAAATAATGAACTTTTAGTACCGTATATGTCTATGCTAGAAACTGTTGAATTTCCAAGCTATTATTATAATGCGCTTAAGATTGTTCGAGCTAGTTTTAATGATCAAAATTATACGTTTTCAGATGCTATTCAAAAATTGTATACATTTAAGCTCGTAGGCTGTACTTTACAACATATAGCGTTAGGACAACATATATTTTTCTATAGACATAGGATCGCTAATGATCTTGAACGATTTTAATAAAGTTTTTGTAAAAATGCATATCTGTCGTTTCATTATGATATACGTCACGTAACGTGACACGTGACGTGACGTGACAAGTGACGTACGTGACGTGACACGTGACGCACGTGACGTGACACGTGACGCACGTGACGTGACACGTGACGCACGTGACGTGATACGTGACGCACGTGACGTGATACGTGACGCACGTGACGTGCACACTTTGTTCAAAAATACCAAAAAGATGTCTTGATAGCCCGAAGAACCGCGCCACAACATCAGAAGTAATGTTAGTATTATGTGTGTGCGTGTTTTTTTTTTTTGTTTTTGAACACGCTAAGTTTTGAACTCCAACCACGCACTAACATTGCTTCTGATGTTGCACACCTCTGACGACTCAAGCTATCAGGACATCTTGTTGTTGTTGTTGTTGTGAACTCTTCTTACTAGAAAAATCTAACGAAATCAATAAAACATCTTTTTATAAATATTCATTTATTAAATCTAATTACATACATGTTTGAAAAAATATATATATATATAAATGTTAGTACTACATACATGTTTGAAAAAAAATATATATATAAATGTTAGTACAATAGATAGAGAGAAACTGGAGGACGGATGAACGCTTTTTATATATTTTTTTGTAATTTGTTTGCTGTGATGTTTTTTTTTTAAAACTCAATATCGCTGTCTACATCAGATTCATCAAATCGGATTCGGATGTTATTTCTAGACCTATCATGTAAGGCATCTCTGCAAGATTCCTGGTCTTTTAGTTCAAACACTACGCTTTTAAAGCAGCTGTGACACCAATTATACTTTTTTTGGTATACGTTCAAAATAATGTCATGTGCATCGTGAACCTCGTGAGAATGGTCATAGCAGGCAAATAAACGTTTATTTAAAGTTTTATGTATTTCTTTAAATTTAGATAAACAATTTTTACATACGTGTAGGTAATATTGGTCCAGCCAATATCCACTTGTCCATAGACAGTAACTAGAATAATCTTCAAAAACATAACCCCAATCTGATTTTCCTAATATAGTGTGAATTAAATTTGGATCTATTTCTTTGTGACATCTAATAAAGTTAATTCCTGTATATGAAGAATCAAGATCATTTTTGGCTTCTTTAATCATAGCGTGCCATTTATATAAAGGAAATTGTTTCACAATTTCCGTAGTTAATTTCCATGGTAGTGGAGACTGCTCCATGAATTCTACTGCTGATGATGTTATTGATTCGCAAATTTTTCTAACAGCTAACTCTGATAATGTTGGGGCATTCATCTATAACAAAAAAAAAACGCTATTATAAGATACTGTAATGCCCCCACGGAAGTGTGTCAAAACTGTTCGGAATTAAATAACGTTTGTCGTCATACGGACTTAAACTAATTTTTGACTGTTCAACAGAATATACGTTGTGTGCATACGACCTGATACAGCGTTGTGTAGCTGTTTTTTCCTTAAATTCTTTCAAACATTCAACATAATCCTCAAATGCAATTTTATTTTTAACAACATTGTACTTAACCCCTTTAGATTTTTTAACCACCTTCCCACCCTGCACCTTGTAACTATACATTTTGCTTCGAAGTCCAACAAAATGTGTCATAATTTTACCGTTATTTTCATCTTTCATTAGACCCGGCACCTTTTTGTTCTTACGCAGTATTTTATATATGTTATTTTCAGGATAATCCGAAGTATCAAATTTACTGGAATCAGCTTTAATGATCTCCTCATATGCATCCTCACATTGCAATTCGTAGATAAAACTGTCTGTGTCCATGTACATGAGCTTACACCTTTCTGCACCCATTTTTGGTAGCATATAGGTGTAATGAAAATCGTACATGACTAGTTTCGATAGGTCTAGAATTGCCTGCCCTACATACAGAGGTTTGTTAAACGTTATTTCAGCCTTGTTCAATTCGATAACCACCAGATTTTCCTCTAAAATTGTGCGACTGTGGAACCGAAAACTCGAAATCAAGTTTGCTGCCCCATAGCGACCACCCCAAGATTTAACGATTTTACATACGCGGTGCTTACGTATATTTTCCATGGTCTTACCGAATACTGCATTATTCATTAATTTAAAAAGATTTTTTTCGAAATCATTCCGGGCTGCAGCTCTACATCGAGTATTCAACTCGATGTAGGGTTTCAGCCAGGCTGCTTGTTTAAATTGTAAAATTTTATGGATTTTCGTTAACTTTAACCCATTAGCTAGCATTTGTTTTAAATTTTTATAGTGAACCGTGTACTCTTTTTTATCCGTAAGTGTTGCCATTAATTTCGGCAATTTTACCCCGCCGTCGCTGGGTGGTACGCTACGTTCTGCCGCAAACGGAAAATCTTTGTGTTTATCGTGCAGTTCTTGTGGGTACGATAGATCGACTTGTAGCACGTACCCTACGTCAGAGTCGTCGGGTATTGACATCACATCAAACGATGTTACATCATCTACCCATTTGAACCCTCCGTAGGGTAAGGGTTGCTGCATAGCCTTCCCATATAAGCTATTCACATCCAGGTACATAAGGTACTTGGACGGCTTTTCAGGATCATATTCGGGCATATATTTATTGTTGGCCTCCGAAAATCGGTTGCTACACACCGAAATTCCACCTCTTATAGCATTTTCGTAAAACATCACCATATCTAGATCCTTTAGTAGTTCTAACTTACACCCAGTGTATTTGAGCATACAGTCCCACGTATATCCGGGCATTGTATAGTACCACGCAGGATCCAGACCATAGGTGGAGAAACATTTTTTACGCAATTGCTCAAAAACGTCGGCAAGAAGCAGAATATCTGTTTTTAAATATATATCAGAATACTCTCCTAATGTTTTAATGTTAAACTGTTGCCAAACAGATTGCGCATGAGCATACTTCTCGTCACTTACACTTTCATCGTTTAATTTATTGTAAAATTTTTCAATTGGGGGCAAAGTCGTTTCATTTAATTTTTTCAACGAATCAATGTAATCGTAACAGAAAACTCCTTTCTGTGTTAATAATTTGAATTTATCTTCATCTAAATTTTGAAATTCCCTTTGTAAAATTTTCTTTTCTGATACTGCTAAAATTGAAGCTAATTCATCAAGAGACGCCCCCATAAATCGAAAAGAGTCTATAAACCGCAATTTAATGTTATTTTCATCTGAGTGCAGCGTAAAGGAGATGTATTTATCTTTGTTGATGGGAAGTAGACTTAAGCGACCTTTTTTACATAAATTCGAAATCATAAAGTGACTATCGTACCCACTTAAATTATGGAATATAACCGGCACAACAAACAATTTTCTAAAGTTCAGATTGCATGCTTGGTGTGCGTAACCTCTGAACTCTCCACTGAAATGGTTGTGATCTCTAACGATTATGTCTTTTTTTGTTTTTGAAAATCTCTTACCGCAAATATGACATGATGTTGCCTTACATGTGTCTAATTTTTCAATCATAGGTACGCTTGTTTTTATTTTTGAGTTTACAAATTGCGCAACACCAGCCATACGATTTGCAAACCAATCCATACAATCTGCACCTCGAAAGCTCTCGAAATAAGAAAGGCTATCATCATAGCTGCATTTTACATAGAAACCAGCACTATACGGAACGTGTTTTTGATATTTTATGGTTTTAGTTAAATTTACGACGCTACTTTCTTTATGATTTTCTAATTGACATTCAAAATCTGCATAAACAACAAAAGGAGTATTTTGTTGGTATGTAAAGTTTTTAAATTCAACGCAGCTCTCTTTAGGAAGGTTAATTTTATATTTATTAAATTTAGAACACAGTTTTTCATGTTCAACTAATTTATTTTGCTGATGGAAATAGTTCAGACATCTATCGCAAATAAATTTTTTCTCACGATGTTTATTTAACTGGCTACTAATAAGACGCGAAAGATTTTTAATCCAACAATAGTGATATTTAATTTCATCGATTGAATCATTATCTTCATTTGCTGGCGCTGGTGGAGGAGCATCATAATCATTTAAACGCGGATAATATTTATTTTGAGCTAAAAGTAAATTAACATGCGTATCCCGTTTATTTTCCGTTAATCTTGCTGGTACTACTATGTAAAATGATTTTTTTTCTGTTTCGATCAATTCTAAAGCGTAAACATTGACTGAAATGTTATTCATCTTTTCAAATTTTGAAATTTTTGTTAGCAGCATAGGACTATCTAAATTTTCTGTTTGTAAAACGTCAGTAAAGTGTGGATATGAGGAGGTTAGTTCTGCATGTCTTTTTTTGCTAGGAGTCCGAAGAGCGCTTACAATGGCCCAGTAAAAGCAATTTTGATCTATATTTTTAATGTTTATACAAGCATTTTTCCTTATAATCGGTTCTGGTAGTCTAATATAAGATGAACCGTTTCCCAATTGATATTTACTGATATTAACAACTAAGGAAATAATTTTATTTAACGCAAATCCCGAATCTTTTTCAGCAAATTCCGATAATTCGTTTAAAAGTTTATCTTTCACATATATCTTAAACCACTCGTCTATTTGAGTTGATGTATCAATAATATGATTTTTAGTATTAATATATTTAATTCCCAAAATTTCATTATCCCCCGATTTCCTAATAAACTCCCCGCAAAATGTTGTATTTACTTTGAGCGCACAATGGGTGTTCAAAATATTCCTAATTTTCCTTTTAAAAACAACTACACAATCTGCTAAAAATTGATTCAAGTCCTTATGACGCAAATTAGCTATGGAACCGGTTTTTATTCTACTTTGAAAGCTCGATTCTACATTTTCCCATCTAACCCTCTGACCCAATGTTAAGTGAAGTCCTGCCCCAATATGTCTAGTTAAAATCAACTTTCTAAAATGTTTAAAATGCCCCAAATTTGTTTCTACTTTTCTACAGGTCCCTACAGATAATTTATTTTGCCTTCTACTACGAATTACCCGTTTACATAATCTAATTTGTTTTTCTATTCGTTTCAGCCACACTTCCGCGTCTCTGATTGTAAAATTATCAAATAAAATTTTCCGTAGACTAACAATTGATAGTAGAACACCGTCTGTTTGTTTGATGATCTTTTTAACCTTATTTGAAGACATTTGAAAAGACGACATTTTTTTTTTCAAGCAAACACATTACTCAAAAATATATAAAAATGCTCACCCTGTCCTCCTCCTCCTGTTCTCTGCTTTGTTAATTTTCCACTATTTTGAATGATGCTAGCGGTCGGCTTTTCCCTACGTCCACTTCCCCTTGGAAGATGATCGAGTATTTTCCGTGAAAAAGTTCGTCGATGACCGGCTGGTACGTTTCCGTCACCCGCTGTGGTAGAAATAGCACTTCCGGTCCTAAATCTAGTAGCACGGCTTCCCCAAATTTCGACTTGACCACTTTAGCTGCTTGGATTGCAAATGGTGTCCCGACTGGTAGGTCCTTTAATTTTCTGATAGGTTTGCGGTCTACAATCGAAGACGCAGCATTAATTTTTGATAAATCCATCTATAAAAAAAATTGAGTCGTCTAACTATTTTGAAGCATAACACGAAAAAACAGTTGCACTTAGAGACATAAAAAAGAAAAATATTAAATAAAATAGCACTTACTTTTTTTAAAATTTTCGCTATCTCGTCTCTCTCGAAGCACTATTGTACTGCGGCCGTTGTTCCAGCTTGCAGCGTTGTGCGTTAAGTGTGAAACAATGATGACTATTGCATGCGCTCGCTAAATATAAATACGTGGTTGAGAT
This sequence comes from Acanthoscelides obtectus, assembly GCA_963669975.1. Lineage (NCBI taxonomy): Eukaryota > Metazoa > Arthropoda > Insecta > Coleoptera > Chrysomelidae > Acanthoscelides > Acanthoscelides obtectus. Next base: position 72,102,453 of record CAVLJG010000003.1, read on the forward strand.
AACACACGCGTGCATGAGATAATTGTATCGTAAATATGCATATTATATGCATCATATTCTCAGTACCATTTTTATCGAGAAAACAACATTCATTGCGGTTGCAGTATTTTTTATATAATTTCTTAGTAATACATGAATGTATCGTTTGTCCGGCGGAAATTCCAATTACAAGTTGCACATGAGAGTAGAAATTTAGAAATATAGTAAATTCGTGTATGATTATTGTATATTTGCTGCCTAATTTTTTTTCAGTCAAGATTTTGATTGGGGGGTAAACGAATTTATATTTGCTATCTGAGATTTTTGACATCATTCTCTATCAGGTGTTGGTTCATGAAATTGGACATGCTCTCGGCATAGCACATAGTGCTTCTCCGAATGCTATTATGTTTGCCTTCTATCAGCATGAGATTCGTGGTCTAGATGTTGATGATATAAATGCAGTACAATATCTATATGGAAGAAAAAACAAATATGATTCAATCCCAACGTCTACCACCGCATCAGCAATACCAAAAACAACAACAACTATAAGATCTACAACTCGTAAGCAGCCGATCCTCAAAAATTTGTGTGATATTATTCCAGATTTTATGTTTTTAGCTATTGCTCCAGAGTTTTCAAATTACCGATTATATATTGCACATGATATGTTTATATGGAAACTAGACTTAAACGAAATGATTATCCCATCTCAGCCTGAACTTCTTGTCGATTATGTTCCTACAGAATTACGTCAATACACTTTACAACATATTTTCCAATCAACAAACGGTGACTTGATTACCATTGTGTCTCCAAACAACTATTTCTCAGCATCATTCCCTACCATTAAATTTCTTGATAATTTTTCAATTGATATACCCGATAGGGCTCGAATCAATGCTATTTTTCAATCAAACGCAGGACGGTCCTATACCTTTTATAATAATATGTCATATATAGAATTTTCTAACGATTTTACTGATGTGTTGAACAGAGGACGGATAAGAGACATATTTCCTGGGTTACCTGAAGTTTAGGGAAAAAATTAAAAAACAACCAGAACTGAACCGTGAAATACATAATTTGATTCTTGTCTGTCATGAACCAAATCAGTTGTCGAACAATGATTTGAGTCGATTAGTATCAACATCTAAAGTACTCCCTGATATGTAGTTTTATTGAAAATACCTCTGGTTTGCGAAATAATATTGTCGGAATTTCTTGTTGCAAGTTGTTCAAGCGCGGGTATTCAAAACATGGCACACACACACACACCAATCAACCTTATTGTTATATATACTATATGTTTCAATAAAATATCCATTATACTATTTTCATTTTGAACGGTATCATCCTGTATAATAATAACAGTACATCGTATACAGGTTATGAGACATTCTGACCGACCGACCGACCGACCAGAGGAGCCCACCACGCTATTTAGGTCACGCCTTGCTATATACGATTTAACGATATACCGTCGGTCCATCGATCCGCTATTTTTCGATGCACCCCTGTATACACGTTGCCCCCCGTAATCCACGCCAACACCAGACAGGTGCGACATCGGCGCCATCTATGCGCGAGATGCCCAACCCATCAATGGCAGCTGTCCAATGACGCATAGATTCCGTTAGGTTTGTACAGCGCCAAACAAATCGGCGCCATCTATGCGCGAGATGCCCAACCCATCAATGACAGGTGTCCAATGACGTATGACAGATGACGTTTTAACGCCATCTATGCGTGAGATGCCCAATGACGCATGACAGGTGTCCAATGACACACAGATTCCGTTTGGTTTGACAGCGCCATCTAGCGGCGGAATTCCCAACTCATGAATTTCGATTACAGATTCCGTCCAACAACCTGTCAATGGCGCGCGACGCCAGCGCCTCTGGTGGCGGATTTTGGAAGTTTTGAGACCGAATCCCCATAAGACATCTACTTGGAATGCAGTAGAATTATTAATAACAACGTCGAAAGTATCGTCGTTGATCAAGAAGGTGAATCCGTGATGCTCCCGAGGAATGTGGTCACCACAAGGCTAAAGACGTTGGAAACATTAAAATTTCTACAGATAGGTTAATTATCATAATATTGTATGTGGATTTTGTTCTAAGAGTTTTGTACATAGTTGCTGTAAAGCACCACTTTAGCAGTATATGAGGAACTGACGTGTTTCTGGTTTAACTAGGCCAAATCGCGCCCGCTTTGAACTATCGTTTCTTGACTTGCTTCGCATTGATTTCTTCACGAAAACGTCAAATTTACACGAAGATATCCAATATGAATTGCGCCAGGTGAGGGTGACCCAATTACCAGAAACCCCTAAAAACGTGTTTTTTATGTATCTATAGAAATGTTTAGTGTCTTTTTGTATGAAAATTTATTATAGTGTGCATTTAGCAACACAATGTGTATTCGCATATTGTCATACCAGATACTTATACAGAGATTTGTTGATATTTATAGTAAGAGTCGGAAATGGAGAACGCCAAGGATGTATATACATTTTGTTAATTTTAACGGATATTGGACCTTAAAGGATCCGTGGATTTGTTATTTTTTTGGCGTAACATTGAAATCTCAAATACCATATATCTCCCTTATAAGAAATGAAAATTAGTTTTGATCTTACAGGGCCTTAGGGCAGCAGCATTGATAGGTGCTTTCCTCACTGCAATAGGAGCTGCTATCAAGCTCTTCGCTTATGGCAGAGATCTGTTCTACGTCGTTCTCATTGGCCAGGCTACCGTCGCCATATCGCAAGTGTTCATCCTCAACCTGCCACCCAAAATAGCTGTAATTTGGTTCAAGCCCAGCGAAGTAAGATTTTTCATAGTTGAAAAGGTGGTATATGAACATTTCTGTGGTCAAAAACTTGATTATCAGATTCCTTTAATAGTTTGAATGAAATCGAATGTCGTTAAGAAGGGTTATGTTGTTTCTAAAACGAGTTCAGGATTCTTAGTACCAAACCAGATCAGCTTTTCTAGAAGTGTACTCTTTTTTGTAGGTGTCAACGGTATGTTCCATAGGAGTATTTGGTATGGCGTTAGGCATCGCCTTGGGTTTTCTGTTACCACCAGTGATCGTGAGAAACCACGAAAATGTGGATGATATCGGAGCAGATATCAATGTTATGTGCTGGGGGGCGGCAATAGCGATAGCACCTGTGGCTCTCACTGTATTATTTTGTAAGTCATTTGTCATAGCTGATATAAGGCAGCAGTTGTTGTGCATGCATTTGTTGTGACAGAGGAGCCATATCCCGTATACTAGAAAAAATATCTAAAACTCATCGATTTTGATTTGTTTTCGTGATTATATGAATAATATATATATATATATATATATATACAATGTGTTTGTTCGCGCCATACCAATAATGGAGGACATGTTGAACAGCTTCTCTAACATTAAACATGTCCAAACTCTCTATAAGAAACATTGATTTGTCATTTTTATGAATAAGAAGTTTGAAAACAATTTGCATTTTATTACATCCATTTTGACCCATATTAGATAGCATTTATGGCTTAACGTAGAATACTTAAGATAACAAAAAGCTGTAGAATTAGCACAAAAAGGTACAACTTCACAGACTAGTTTTTGAATGGTGTGCGGAAATGCAGAAAATAATCAATTCAATTTCATATTTTTTTCTGTTTTTGTCTGTTTTTAAGTATGTTTGACGGTTAGTATCTAAACAAGTTTTTCAGTAATCGCTAGGACCACATGTCATCGTTCAAATGACACCAAATGTATCATTCTGTGACACTTACGTACTCAGTTATTACAATTTTCATACATGCACTACCGTAATCGAAACGTAAAAATAGAAATGGCTGCTATTTCAAGGGGGATGAGGTAGGAAAGTGTAGGGGGGTGGATTTGTCGATAAAAATAGGTGAAAAATACCCTTCTTAAATATCGGTATGTCGTGACCAAACACATTGTATACTTCGAAGTTGAGTCATTTATTTTAACAGTGAGTAGATCTGATCAAAAGAAATGTTTTTTCCTTTACCATTTTTCTGGTAAAATTAAAGTAACAAAGTTATAGCCCTTTGGAAGTTTGAGTACCGCCCTGTCTCAATAATAATATTATGTGCTCGTGTTTGGCGACCACGGATATAATCCGCCGTATCGGTTCATCGCATCGGAAACAAAAAAGCGAAAGAATTTGGAACAATGTTTTTACAATTATTTTATTCATTTGTATACAGTCAGTGTCAGTGAATAGTGGTGTCTGTTGCGTGGCTCAAACGAAATAATAAATGGCACATGTTTATGCGGATCGGTTTCCCAATCGAGTGCAACCAACCCCTCGTGCCTTTGTTAATGTAGTACAACGGGCTCGTGAATCAGGTGACGGCATGCCGGTGCTCCAAGACCTCACGATCAAATACAGGTCCGCACTGAAATACTTGTCGGGAGGATACTTTATAAAACAAGGTAAATTTTTTTTTTTATTTTTACACACATATTTTGGTTTATCTTCCTTCTACAATCATTATCTGAAAATTAATGACTCAACTTCAAAGTCACCCTATATATATATAGAAAATGATCATGCGGAGAAAGGCATATAACAAAAAATAGAAAAATAATGGGCAAAATCCGCAAAAAAAGGAAAGAGGATTCGAGCAGAAAATACTACCCTATGCTATTGAATTTACTTAATTGTAATGGGTCACAAGTCACATACAACGTTTACTTTTTCAGATTTTCCAGACGAGCCGCCAAATCCACCCAGTCAAGCTCAGTTGAAGGAAAGAGAAAATAAAGAAGTGGTTAATTTCAAAGTATTTCTTAAGTCGCTGAAGACACTGTTTAAAAACAATGCTTTCTTAATACATGCCTTTTCTTATGGTCTCAATCTTGCCATCTACTCAGCCATTGGTACCTTGCTCAATCAGTTTATTTTGAATTATTTCGAGGTAGGTTATACGATACGATAATTATTTATTTAATAATCGTTGTATTACTAATGTATCTTCTGTGTACAGTGCTTTTCATTGTTTTTTGAACGGTACGGGTATTACGTATCTTGAAAAGTGACATTTTGTCATTTTTTTGTCATTTCGTAGGTTTTTTTGTAACATAACGTAGGTACACAGTTTTGAACTCGTTTTGTAGCTGTACGTGTTGCTTAAATGGCAGCGAACAGCGATCTTGGCAACCAAACGTAGAATGAACTATCTGCAAACTGAATACTACCTAGCCCGCAAGATGCCATTAGTAGTTGGTTTTGACGTTTTTTAGGTTTTTTACATAATACCCCTGCCGGTCAAGTTATCAACATTGGACCCGCAGGGAGATGCCAGGGGGCCCCTCAGAATTCGATTGGACCTTAAAATTTCCATTTTTTGTATATAATTTTGGCGATTTTGAAGATTTGCCTCCCATCTAATACTACGTTTTGGGGAAACAGTAAATTTTTTTTAACACCGTACTTGTTGCACGTGGTGGCAGTGATTGAACCCAGAAATGTGACGTGGTAGACAGATGACAGATGTACGTCATGAAAGTGTTGAAGTGTACCACGCCTTTTTTTATAAATAAGAGGAAATAGTAGGGTGATTCCTCTTTCATCTTTTTTAAATCAAATTAATGAATTAATAAATTAGTAAATTACTACAAATGAAATCTAAGGATCGGTCAATGCAAAACAGCTGTCAAGTGGCGTGCAAATTTAGGCCAAAACACGCAGCACATATGCTCCACCACTATGATGTAAGTTAAAAGAAAAGCTGTTATTAAAAACTACCTCACAATAAAATTAATAGACCGTAATAACTAACCCTGCAAAACGTTTACCATTGTACACGTACAAAGGCTTTACAAATTTAGGACTTACAAATATTTCAACGCCTAAACCTAAACTTATCTGGACAATGGTCTTCTTCCAGTTACAGCTCTAGGCGTAGCTGTGATGTTCTCAGCTCTCAAAAACTCAGATCAAAAATCGGTGGCCAGTAGTGAGCAGTGACCTAAGGAATGTCACAAGGTAGAGCCTGCTTGCATCGTTCTCAAAATTTATGGTAAAGAAAACCCTAGAGAGAGAAAAAGATTGTTCAAAAATCTACTCTCTACACTATGTCTGAGACAGAACTACACATTTAAAAGACTCAAAACTTGAAGAAAAATTCAAGTACATTCTCTTTTACAAGAAAACTACTTTTCTTTCTGCAAGAGCAAGAAAAGATAAAAATGTACAAAAGTGACATACCCTCAGAAAGTTATCGCTTGTTCTAAAATAAGTTATGGCAGCCCAAAATTCAAAATCATAATTAATGTAATGTAAACGGTCCAAAAGACTAGGCACTACCCTATATTTGAATACGTAACATGCCAAACAAAATCAAGAACAAACTAAGAATTTCAGTCAGCAACAATCAATATATCAATATCTATAAAATACCCAATTAAAATGATATGTTACCTGTTCACATCAGGATTTTACGTCAAGGGAAGGGATGACTTCCAACAAAATCGGCTGCGAAACAGCTACAAGGCAGCTACTTCACAATGGCTTTCCACTAAAAGGAATCAGATATTGAACAAACTGCTTCAGGGCAAGCATTAATGGACATAGTCCGATGGTATACAAAAGAGAACTTACCGCTGGAGGCTAAAATCCCATTACAAAATGGACGGGGTAGTACCCCAACCAACACAACTAAACGTAAGGTACAAAGATAAAGGGGTACTACTCTTAGGGCGTTAATATTCCAAAATCTGGAAGTTAACAAAAAAAAAACGCCCGGACACAACCAAAACTACAGCAGAAAGTAAAATGGCGCTGAACCCTCTGCGCACGCAACCGCCTAAAAGAAGGTTGAATAAGTTGCCCCGAAGAAAACACGTTCGAGAGAAACAGGGAACAGATAAAAAGCCGGTAAAGAAGGTATCTTGATAGGAAGGTAAATTTTAATAGAAGGTTTCTTGATAGGAAGGGGAACATTCATATACGGCTAGTACGCATAAATATCATACGATGGCGCGCTGGTTGCCGATGGGCAGATTGTAGGCAGAAACAAATCTGTCTACGAGGGACCAACAATATGTATGAGGAAATTTCTCAGATAGAAGAAAGATTTCAATACAATACTGAGTCGCTGAGAATGACAGATATAATACGTGAGAAATTCTACAATCAGTAAACTATGAACCTTGACAAAAGAAAATCATTGAAAAAGGTTTGGTCTAAGAATCGGTACCCTACTATTAATGAAGAGAAATTCAAATTACTCATAAATGATCAAGACAGTAAAAAGAAAGGTTACGTGATTTTGGCACGTGAAAACCGTAAAAATTATTGCCATATTTTCACGTAGGTATAGTGCATACGAAGGGCGTTCGGAAAAACTTTTCATATTTCCCAAAATGCTGAATTAGTTTTGTTTTGGAAAAGTGTACTTACTCTCTATGAACATATTATGATGGTAATAAGACACCAGAAAAAAATGGGTTGTGTGAGAAACTTTAATATTTGTTATTACTACGAAACCTTGAAAAATTCCTTTATTCTATGGAATATATAATGGAAATTTGTGCTCTATTGCTGGGAAGATGTTGGAATAAGTGGAATATGTAGTCTTTCTAATTTTTCGCAGTTCAACAAATAAGAATAAATGATACTTAATCTCAGCCTTTTTATTTATACAGTGATCTGTCATGAAAATGTGGGAGATTTCTTAAAATAGACGTTTTGAAAGACGTTCTTCTTTGTCCAGAACCCTAATACTGTCATAACTCATAAAGTGACCTGTAGTGTTGACATGTGATGCCAAACCACATCTCTCTGGGTGTAGTCTGCCGTCACTTTTGTGTGAGGTTATCCTGCCTTTTAGTGATCTAGATGTTTGTAAACTAAATTACAGTTGTTACAATTAATGCAATAGACAGTGCTTGTCAAGTCAGGCAACGGAACGCTATCCTTCATTTTGGAAAACACACTGTTAACTGTGAATACCGATTTACAAGCAAAACGAAAATTTAAGGAGCTATACAACCTGATCGATTTAGGAGTTAATTCTTTGATATATGTCAAGGCTAACTCTAAAATTAGAAGCATTATCCATAATATTATCATTATTATTAGTTAAAGAATTACTGGGGGTCGGGCTGGAAATGGCGGGGTTGTCATACTCATTATTATTATCGGGAATTGGCAAAATGTTAGAAGGAGAGCTGAACAGGATTCTGTTTAATCAAATACTTGAATAAAGCTTCCTTAAATTAGACAGATGGAAAGTACTATCGGAGATTCTAACTACCCTATTTTTCATTTGCTTCACCAAATTTATCTTTATTTTAAGTTCATGGTAAGACCTGAAGTTCAGAAACCTTCAAGAGGAAACTGGTTTCCTGTACCAGTCTACCAGTAACACGTTAGTGCTTTTTTAGCTTCAAGATTGATTCGCCCTACGGGCTGTGGCTTAGAATTTGTCACTGGTGGGAAAACTGTCGGTGGTAAAAGTCCACCATATGTCCACACTTTATATCATCTAAGCTTTACCATCTGAACAACCTGGCTTAGAAAAGTATGGCCCTACCGGCTGGGCCAAAGAATTTGTCCGTGGCGGGAAAACTGCCGGTGCTAAAAGTCCACCATGTGTCCACATCTTATATCATCTAAGCTTTAACATCCGAACAACCTGGCTTAGATAAGTATGGCCCTACGGGCTGAGCCTTAGAATGAGTCCGTGGCGGAAAAACTGCCGGTGGTAAAAGTCCATCATGTGTCCACACTTTATATCATCTAAGCTTTACAATCCGAACAACCTGGCTAGATAAGTAAATCACTACCATGCTGAGTTTTAATTGTTGTATTTTTCTATTGTTAAGTGGTGACTTAGGTTATGCAATATACTGAATATTATTATCCTTGTCTTTTTCTATAGGGATCAGTTGCTTACTCTTGTCTTACCTTGTCACATTTCTCCATCTATGTAAAGGAGGATAGGAGTTTGTCGCTTGATAACTCCCTTTGTTCAGTATAATTATTGAATTACGTTGGTTTGTCTTATCTTGACTTACGCTCTATCCGGTGGAGTGGACAATTTGTTGGGTATTTGCAGATAGCTTGGCGGAAAACTTTATGTCTGCACATGTCAACAAGTGGAAATACGTTTTGTTCTACTCTGAGACTGTTATACTAAATTTGACTTATTCATTCCTTGATTTAATTCACCTATTTCAACTACATTTTAACTTTGTGATTGCGTATTGATTACCTTTATTAGTTCGTTTAGCTTATCTTACCTTTACGTTATACGAGGTCCACACTATATATTTTGACGTACACGAAAACTAAAAACTATTTTTCGAAAACTAGTCTATTTATGTTCAAAGTATTCTCCTACAGCATCAATACACTTCTGTAGCCTGACCTTCCACAAATGAAATGCTTCTAACCGGTCGGTTTTTGGAATGCCTTCAACAAACTGATTAATTGCTTGTTCGATTTCCTCTTCGGACGAAAATTTTCGACTCCGCCATTTTTTTCCAAATTGTTGAAGAGCCAGAAGTCGCACATTGCCAAATCTGGCGAATAAGGCGGATCTTCCAGCATTTTGATGTGGCGCTGGCGTAAAAAGTCTACAGTTAGTTTGACAGTGCGGCTAGAGACATTGCGTGGATTGCACCCAACAACTTTTTTAAATGAAGATCATCATGCAAAAAGATGTGCACTGTTCGGATCCTATCCCAAGGGTTGCCTATATAGTCGCATATGTGCAGCGAGAGTCTTCTTCAATTCGCTGCTAAACGTTAGCAATTTTTTCTGGAGTCACACTAGAATATGGCCTACCACTACGTTCTTAATCAGCCAATGAAAGACGCCCTCTTTTAAATTTGCATACCAGCGAAACACACTTGCCCGGGACGGAGTTTCATTACCAAATGACTGTTGTAACCGTTCGATACATTGATGTTCATTTAAACCGAATTTAAAGTCATAGTAAATCATAGCGCGATAACTCTCTCGAGGCAACTCCATGTTTCGTCTTAAATTTGTTTACACCACGTGCACTGTAAGATGCTTGCAAATGAACTGAATGCGGCAACTTACTAATAAAAGACTGCTCTATCTAATAGTGCACTGTTGCCGGTTTTAACTAGTATAGTTAATGCACATCTCAAAATATATAGCGTACCCCTCTTATTTTCTTGCTTTTGTTGATTTATGATGTGTCATGGCTCATTTTCTGATCTTGATCTTGTTATTACCTGATTTTGCCATACATTAAAGAATTAACTCCTAAATCGATCAGGCTGTATAACTCCTTATATTGTCGTTTTGCTTGTAAATCAGTTCTCACAGTCCACAGTGTGTTTTCCAAAATGAAGGATAGGGTTCAGCTGCTTGATTCAACCAACACTGGCTATTGCATTAATTGTAATAACTGCAACTTAGTTTATACCTATAGGCCAAACATCGAGATCACTGAAAGACAGGATAACCTCACACAAAAGCGAGAGACGTGCTACTATTCGTCATTATTCGTCATTATTCGTCAGGGCGGTCCGGTGGACCTTCGCTCTTAGTTAAAAGTCTCGTCGGTCTGTTAGTCTGTCAGGTCTGGCTACCCAGATACCAAACATGTTTAAGGAGAAAAGGGAAAGAAGGAAAGTAAGGAAGGAAGAAATAGAGCAAAGAAAAGAAGGGAGACGTGCTTTGGCATCACATGTTAACACCACAGGTCATTCTATGGGTTATGGCAGTATTAGGGTTCTTGACAAGGAACAACCATTCTCAAAACGCCTATTTTTAGAAATGTCCCACATTTTCATGACAGATCACTGTATGAATAAAAAGGCTGATGTTATTCAGCTTAGTGTCATCTATCCTTACTTGGTGAATTGCGAAAATTTAGAACGACTACATATTCCAGTTAATCTAACATCCTCCCAAAATTAAAACAAATTTCCAGTTATTGGTCTAGTTAACTGAAACAATTTTTTCAACGACTCACAGCAATAATAAATATTAATATACCTTCATACATCCCATCTTTTCAAGCGTGTATTACCATCTCACACTCATATTAATTACACTTTTCCAAAACAAAACTAGTCCAGCAATTTTGAAATATGAAAAGTTTTTTCCGATTGTCCTTCGTATCCGCTATACCTGAAATTTGGCAATGATTTTTACATTACCACATTCCTTCGCGACGGTCCTCCGTCATCTGTTGACGCATCACTCTTCTGGTTCGCTCATTGTATCCACGTGAAACAATTGTAGGAGGCTAGAAGCAACTCTGTTGTTTTCCCCCAAAATGTAGTAATACTTTTTTAATAATTTGAAAAAGTTTAATAATCTTTATGTGTCCGTCCTTTTGGTTTTACATTTGCAAAACGTGCTCTCATCCACGCTTTCGTTTTGAAACACCATTTGGCTGCACCCTCAGCGATGAGTAAGTTGTCTGAAAAATTTAAATCTTTTCTGTATTGGTTGCTAGTTTCATATTTGTATTTCAGCTCCTGATGATGGCACCATAGCGTGCCGTGAGCTCGAGATTACCCTTAAAAGAGTTTACTAAGCCTAAAGTTTGTCAATTTCCCAATTAATAATTAATTGTATATATTGTATATATATATATATATATATATATATATATATATATAAGTTATGATGCAGAAAAGGATGCACGTGGAAGAAGAAAATGCTGAGGAAAGCATCCAAGCCGAGATGATAAATAGAGGTTCTTGATGCTTTCCAGACCATTCATTCATTCATTCATTCAACATTACTCGTTTTTGTTCGCCGTATTGTACATCTATCCATTATAAAATATCAAGTATATTGTATTGTCTTGTAAAAGTAAAAATAAAGTTTTTTGAAAAACCCGAACGGCCATCTCGGCAACATAACTGGCGCAGTCAGCAGTAGGATAAAACGCAGTTTTCCGAAAATTCGCGGTATCGTGACCGGTTTCGTGAAAACGTGGGTATCGTCCCTTCGGCGTTCGACCTACAGCAACGAACGAGAATCCACAGCCCAAGAGCGAGAAGTTGGCCCCTTGCTTCTGCCTGCCGCCTTCCAAGAAGATAGGAGTAGAAGGTAAGAGCCAAAATTCCTTTTCGCCCCATTCAAATTGATTTCCCTGTATAGGAGATCTTATTTGAAAAGTTGTGATTTTATGTCATTATCAGACATTATCAACGAGTTAAATAACTTAAGAATTAATAATACTGATTCAGAATCAGAATCCGAAGAAATGGCATTCCCAGAAAATAGCTTACAAATGTTACGCATATTTGTAGATACAATACCAAATTTTGATGGTAATTTCAATACACTACCAAGCTTCATTTCATCATGTGATTATCTATTCGACACATTCAACACTTCTGAAGAAACGATTAAGAGATACTTATTGAGAGTGGTACAGACTAAATTAGTTGGTAGGGCTCAACTTTTAGTTGGCTGTAGAACAGAATTAAATAGCTGGTCTTTAATAAAAAATGCTTTAGAGCAGTGTTTTGGTCATAATAGAAGTTTAGAATGCTTGGAACAAGATCTATTTCTGGCCTCACCAAATAGAAATGAGTCACCCTTAGATTTTGGAAAAAGACTTCAAATTTTAAGGAGTACTCTTGCACAGAAATTGAGTATTTCAGACTCAACGCCCGAAGTAAAAGTCGCAATGATGAAGCAGTACGACGGTATCTGTGTGAGAGCTTTTGTGCGCGGATTATCAGGACCTTTACAAAATTGAGGAAGAAAATTTCCAGTATACGCAAAACATTTTCAAATTCCCAAATCACTCAAAGACTCCATGTAGTAACACACAAAATTCATATTCCAAACCACAGACAAAGTTTGGACATTCAAATAACAATTACCGTAATCAGGCACCAAATCAGAATTTTCATTATCAAAAATTTCAAGCTCCTCATCAGTCGAATTTTCAACAAAGTTATCGACCTCCACAAACTTTTCCAGCTGACAGAAACCGGAATAATTTCCCAAGTCAGCCGATAAACATCCAAAGTCGAAATAATAATTTTCAAAAACGCTATCCAACAAATCAAGAAGTTTTCGGACCACCCAGAAACACGAACGTCTTCAAGCCCAGGGGAACAGTACCGCATGATTCCCCACAGCCTATGTCAGTTTCAACCAGAAATACTTATAAACCGAACTATCCCCAAAGGCAAAATCATTTCCAGCCCTCGGGACCCAGAAATTTCATTGCGGAAGAACTATATCAAATAGATGACACTCAAAACGACGAAAGATACGAAACCGAACAACCCGAAAGAACCAGAAATCCAAAACCATTTTCAAAAACTCAAAATGTTGAAGCTCAACATGCTTCTGCCTCTTCGTCCACAAATTATGAATCAGATCCAAATTTTTATTACAAGGGCCAAGGCACCCACAAAACATAATCGAAATCCATTCCGATCTTGCCAACTCTTTACCCTACATCAAAATTCAAAATCCACCCTTAAAGTTACTCATTGACACAGGATGTTTACATTCGATGATACGCCCTAGAATGGTAGAAAAATACTTTCCAGAACGTATTTACCATTCAGTTTCAAGATTAAAGACAGGCGTAGGAGAAAAAGAAGTTCAATTTAAAGCCGATCTGCCATCATTCCCAGAATTTGAATCAGATGATTTTATTATTTGATTTCCATCCATTTTTTGACGGCATATTAGGATTAAAACAATTACTACGTTTAAATCTCAACATAGACCTTACTAATCGACATTTAATTAGTGAGTCATTGCGTATTCCCATATTTTTCCGTGAACTTGACACTGAACCATATAGCATAACGATAAATGCACACGAGGTAGCTCTTATCAAAGTTCCTGTGAGCATTAACAATAGCCCCGTTATAATCCCTGAAGGTGAAATAAATGGCTTATATTTCCCTGAGACCTTGACTATTTCGAATGAATGGTTTGCTTATACAGAAATTTATAACCATTCAGATGAACAAATAACGATAGATTTTTCAAATCCGTTAGACGTAATTGAATATTCTAAAGAAGTTAGTGATAACTTTTATATTTTTCATATTGAGGATATTATTGGTGAACTAAAACATAGTGACGAAAGCATACAGAAAGTATCGAAATTAATTAGGACTGATCATTTGAACAGTGAGGAAAAACAGACTTTATTAAAAGTTTGCCATGAGTTTAGGGATATATTTTACAATGAAAACGAAAAGCTAACGTTCACTAATATTATTAAACATGAAATAAAAACTACTGATGAAATTCCAGTACATACAAAAAATTATCGTTATCCCTTTGTTCATAAAGAGGAAGTTCAAAGACAGATAAATAAAATGTTAGACGATGGAATTATACGTCCTAGTCAAAGTCCTTATAGCTCACCTATCTGGATCGTTAGTAAGAAGATGGATGCTAGTGGGAAACAAAAATGGAGAATAGTAACAGATTTTCGAAAGCTGAACGAAAAAACAATAAGTGATCGATATCCATTACCTAATATTAACGATATATTGGACAAGTTAGGTAGATGTCAATACTTCAGTACTTTAGATTTAGCTTCCGGATTTCATCAAATAGAGATGCATCCAAACTCTATCGAAAAAACCGCTTTTAGTGTAGAACATGAACATTACGAGTATACCCGCTTACCATATGGTTTGAAAAATGCCCCAAGTACATTTCAGAGAGTAGTTGACAATGTTTTACAAGGATTAAAAGGCAAAGCTTGTTTAGTATATATGGACGATATTATAATTTTTTCCACTAGTCTTGAAGAACATATTGCAAATTTGAAATTAGTATTTCGGAGACTAAGGGACACACAATTGAAAATTCAACCAGACAAATGTGAATTTTTATGCAAAGAAGTTGAATATTTAAGACACGTAGTTACTTGTGATGGTGTAAAACCGAATCCCAAAAAGATACAAGCAATAACACAATTCCCAATTCCAAAAACAGTCAAAGAAATCAAATCGTTCCCAGGTCTTTTAGGTTATTATAGACGCTTTATCGAAAATTTTGCCAAATTAACAAAACCACTTACGAAATGTCTTAAGAAAGGATCACAAATTGAACATAATGCAGAATTTATCAAAGCTTTTGAAACTTGCAAAAATATTCTAACCAACGAACCTATTTTACAATACCCAGATTTTGAAAAGTCTTTTATTTTGACTACTGATGCCTCAAATTACGCAATAGGTTGTATTCTTAGCCAAGGAAAAGTAGGACAGGATCGACCGATTGCCTATGCATCACGAACTCTAAATCCAGCAGAATGTAATTATAGCACAATAGAAAAAGAATTATTAGCAGTAGTATATGGTGTGAAATACTTCAAACCATATCTATGGGGACGTGAGTTTACCATAGTTAGCGACCACAAACCCCTCGAATATTTGTTTAACATGAAAGAACATAACCCCAGACTTTTACGTTGGAAACTGTTTCTTGAACAGTTCAATTACAAAATTCAATATAAACCTGGAAAAATAAATAGCAATGTTGATGCTTTATCTCGCGTAGAACTTAACGCCATCCAAGATGAAACGGATCAATCAATAATTGCAAATCTTGGAGATTCTGATGAAGATATCCTTCAGTTTCTACAAGACGATGATAACCCCGAAATAAATATTGAAGACTTACAAGAACTAGAGGAATTTCTCATCCCTGAAGTTCCTGATAACTGTAACAAAATACAAATAATTTCAGATATACAAATTGTACCCCCTCAGCCAAGTGATGACAGTATTACAGTCCATACAGCAGTAGAAAACCCCATATTAGAGATACCCTTCACTGAATATGTTACTAACAAATTTTCTAATCAGATAATTATAGAACAGAAATCATCCTATCGATATCATATTGTAAGGACTAAGCCCTTCGAAAATGTTAATATAATACAGTTACAGCTTAGCGATAACATAGAGGAAGAAATCATAAAGTTTTTCAAAGACTATGTTGATCCAAACAAAGTATATTGTATTTTTGTCAAAGGTTCAGAAATTGAAGATTTAAATATCCAGATTAGCAAAATACTGCCATTGTATTTCAAAAACCACGCATATAAACTTTATTTTTCCAATCAGCTTGTTAGAGATATTTCAGACAAAGACAGACAAAAAGAATTAATCTCTCAACATCATGAAACAAAGACTTGTCACAGAGGAATTAACGAAACGTTACTTTCCCTTAAAAAACTATACTACTGGAAGAATATGCAAAAAATGGTAACAGAATACATAAATAATTGTGAGTTATGTCAAGTAGCAAAGTATGACAGACATCCACCAAAAATAAAATTTTCACTTACACCAACGCCAAAGCAACCCCTAGAAGTCTTACATATGGACACTTTCCAATTTTCTAACACAAAATTTCTTACTGTTATTGATTCATTTTCCAAATATGCACAAGCCTATCATTTAGATCCAGTTTGCACAGCCACAACAGTGTATGAAAATATTTTGATATTTGTGAATCATCACGGCATTCCTCAGTCAGTTACTACTGATAACGGAAGAGAATTCAATAATTCCTTATTTACTGAATTTTTTAAATTACACAAAATCCAGCTTCACTTTACTACACCATGTAATTCGAATAGCAACAGTCCCATAGAGCGATTACATTCAACCCTACTAGAACTCTTAAGAATTCTAAAAATTAAATTTCCAAAATTATGTCCAAAAGAACTAATGCAAAATGCAATTTTGGCATATAACACGTCAATTCACAGTGTTACAAAACAACGACCATTCGACCTTATAAATGGCCGCTTAGATGTCCTAGATCCATTAGACCTATCAGATGAAATCATTGTTAGCCAATTCATTGATGATAGACGTGAAAGACTAAAATTCATTTACAACAATATACACCAAGCAACAGACGCTCATAAAAAGGATATTATAGAAAAGCGTAATAAAACTAGAGAAGATCCATCCAAATTCCCTCAAGGTTCGAAAGCATATGTCAAAGATAAAACCGCTTCTTGGAGTAAATTAAAACCAAGATTCACAAAAACTGAAGTTAAGAAAGATTTAGGTACAAAAGTACGGACTATCAATAAACGCAAAGGTTTAGTACACAAATCTCAAATTCAAAAACCTAAAGCTTATTCTTCTTTTCCGCAGGATCATGAATCTGGAAATCAAGAAGGTTCCGATAGTCATTCTATCCCTTCTACTAGTCGCGACAACCAAAGCCAACAATGACGCAGTTGTCACACCCTTAAAAGCCCCGCTTTTCCCTTATTCGCTAGGTAACGCTAGGATTATAGAATCGTATCATACTTTTATTCACTTTGTAGAAACTACTTCATTAACAAGGCAGATTACGAATATCCAAAATTATTACGAAAAACTCCAAAATACTCTCAAGCCTTTAAATGCTGATCATTCAGACTTGCACTTTGGATTACCAAATCTCCTTAAGCATACGAAATTTCTGATACAAGAAGCTACAAAAAAATTAGATAACATTGTTCCACGTATTCGTCAGAAACGAGGATTGATTAATCTCGTAGGAAAAACTTCAAAGTTTCTTTTTGGTACAATGGACTCAGATGACGAAATCAAAATTAATAATGCACTCCATGAATTACAAAAGAACGCAAATTCTGTGCATAGTCAACTGAAACTTCAGACCTCACTAACTAAAGAATTGATAGATAATTACAATTCTACAATTTCATTATTAAGCTCTAATCAGGTACAGATCAAAACGAAATTGTATCATCTGCAAAATGCGATGAATGGAACTGTAGGAAGCAACTTAATCTAAATTGTCAAAATTTGATTACATTTTTAGACAATTTGGAGGACGCTATAATGTTTTCAAAATTGAACACTTTACATAGTTCTATCATATCAGTTTCAGACTTAGAGAAAAACAGAAAGTATTTAGTAAAATTATATGGTAAAAAGAAAGTACCAAACTTTCAAAATTTACAATCATACTATTTAGTAGCTGATCCACAAATTACATTTACTGATAATAAAATCTTGTTTTCTATAAGATTTCCTATATTATCTGATGAAAAATTCCAATTTTTCCGTCTATACCCAGTTCCAATTAGAAATTCAACCATTATTCCAACCCATACCTTTTTGGCTCTTGGAACAAGTCATCAACAATTTGAAGAAGAAGAATGTCCAGAAATTGAAAACGTCTACTTCTGCAAGAATCGACAAGAACCCATTCAAGGTTGTCTAAACGAGTTACTGAAGAAAGCAGAATTTTCAAAATGCCAATTCACAAGGTTACAAGTATCCAGTCCTATTGTTGAAGCAATATCAGCAAAACACATTTTGGTCATACCCGCTGATCAGCCGATCACAGCAGTCAAGTTGTGTGGTACTCAACAACCACTTATTTTAGAAACGCCAAGTTTAGTCGAAATACCCGAAAATTGTGGAATACAAATCAACTCATCCAAGTTTTGGAACAAAGAGGATCAAGTCAAAGGAAACCCTTTGGTCCTTCCAGAAATAAAGTTTTGGAATGCAAGATCGAACTTTGTATCCAAGAAAGCTTTAATCCTCAAGACTATTGACCTCAGCAAGATTAAGGAAATGCAAGAGAAAGCAAATTTTCTTCAAATGCAAGAAGAAGCCGCTATTGATCCCTTAATTTGGTTTTCTAGCAGCTCAGTTTTTACTATTTTTCTGCTTGTTACAGTAGCAGTAATCTTTTGGTAAAAAACAAATCCAGAAGAAAAATGACCTACCCCAAGACAAGAAAGATGAAGAAAATCCCGAATCCAGTGAAGAAAGGCCCAAGAAAGATGCAACAAGAACAAAACCTACTGAAAACAGAAAACCTTCCTATTCAGTTTTCAGACTAGGTGGGGAGGAGTTATGATGCAGAAAAGGATGCACGTGGAAGAAGAAAATGCTGAGGAAAGCATCCTAGACGAGATGATAAATAGAGGTTCTTGATGCTTTCCAGACCATTCATTCATTCATTCATTCATTCATTCAACATTACTCGTTTTTGTTCGCCGTATTGTACATCTATCCATTATAAAATATCAAGTATATTGTATTGTCTTGTAAAAGTAAAAATAAAGTTTTTTAAAAAACCCGAACGGCCATCTCGGCAACATAACTTATATACAGGGTGACTTCGAAGTTGAGTCATTTATTTTAACAGTGAGTAGATCTGATCAAAAGAAATGTTTTTTCCTTTACCATTTTTCTGGTAAAATTAAAGTAACAAAGTTATAGCCCTTTGGAAGTTTGAGTACCGCCCTGCCTATTATATGCTCGTGTTTGGCGACAACGGATATAATCCGCCTGACCGGTTCATCGCATCGGAAACAAAAAAGCGAAAGAATTTGAAACGTTTATCACGATGTTTTTCGTCAGTCGATAACGCGTAAGTGAATAGTAGTGTGTTGCGTGGTTCAAACGAAATCAAAAATGGCACATGTTTACGAAAATGCTGAACTTGTGGACATGATTCTTATTTACGGAGGGGCAGTCTTTACAAAATGCTCCCGGATGCATCACGGATTTATGCGAATCGGTTTCCCAATCGAGTGCAACCAACCCCTCGTGCCTTTGTTAATGTAGTACAAAGGGCTCGTGAATCAGGTGACTTAAGACCTCACAGGTGAGGGCATGCTGCTCCAAGACCGCACGATCAAATACAGGTCCGCACTGAAATACTTGTCGGGAGGATACTTTATTAAACAAGGTAACATTTTTTTTTTATTTTTTTTTTATTTTTACACATATATTTTGGTTTATCTTCCTTCTACAATCATTATCTGAAAATTAATGACTCAACTTCAAAGTCACCCTGTATATATATACTCGTATATATGGGATTCATAGTTATTGTCGATAATTTCTAGTTAAATGAAATACTTGTCTTTAGGGATATCGACAACTTAAACAAAGTGTACCCTTCTGACTTACAAATACTCAAACTTTCGACAGGCTATGCTGTCATCTTCAGGAGCTAAAAATAAAATTGTAAATAGTAAATAGCAAACCATGCTCAATTGATTATCATTTAATTACTTACTTCGTCAATGAGATTGGTGCTAGTGTTATATGTATAAAATTGTGTTTGGGAACACATGGCTAGATAATAAAAAACTGGATTCAACAACAATATTTTCAATTTTATTTTTAGGTCCTGAAGATGATAGCATAGCCTGTCGAAAGCTTGAGTATTTGAAAGTCAGAAGGATACACATTACCTAATTTGTCGATATCCCCAAAGACAAGTCTTTCATTTATATATATATATATATACAGGGTGACTTCGAAGTTGAGTAATTTATTCTAACAGTGAGTAGATCTGATCAAAAGAAATGTTTTTTTCCTTTACCATTTTTCTGGTAAAATTAAAGTAACAAAGTTATAGCCCTTTGGAAGTTTGAGTACCGCCCTGTCTCAATAATAATATTATGTGCTCGTGTTTAGCGACAACGGCTTTAATCCGCCGTATCGGTTCATCGCATCGGAAACAAAAAAGCGAAAGAATTTGGAACGATGTTTTTACAATTATTTTATTCATTTGTATACAGTCAGTGTCAGTGAATAGTCGTGTCTGTTGCGTGGCTCAAACGAAATAAAAAATGGCACATGTTTATGCGGATCGGTTTCCCAATCGAGTGCAACCAACTCCTCGTGCCTTTGTTAATGTAGTACAACGGGCTCGTGAATCAGGTGATGGCATGCCGGTGCTCCAAGACCTCACGATCAAATACAGGTCCGCACTGAAATACTTGTCGGGAGGATACTTTATAAAACAAGGTAAATTTTTTTTTTTAATTTTTTTTTTATTTTTACACACATATTTTGGTTTATCTTCCTTCTACAATCATTATCTGAAAATTAATGACTCAACTTCAAAGTCACCCTGTATATATATATAAAGAGAGTATGATCATGCGGAGAAAGGTATATAACAACAAGTAGGAAAATAATGGGCAACATCCGCAAAAAGGAGGAAAGTGTATTCGAGCAGAAAATAGGATAGGTAACCCGAGCGATACGTATTTCTGCTGGTTGGCTTCATCAGGCCCGAAATGAATGCACATATGAAACTACAAAAGTGGATACACATGCCCACACATCCGGATACGGGTATAACCTGAGGAAACGAAGTTGGAGGGGGAAAAAACGACACACGAAGTCCACAACAAGAGCCAACCTACACATTGTAGTACAAAATGGCTATACGACCTCGAATTTTCAAGGAGACGTCTAACCACCACCACGCGGCCGGTTATAGCCACTTGCTGTGGTACTTTTTTTCCCCCTCCAACTTCATTTCCTCATGTTACACCCGTATCCGGATGTGTGGGCATGTGTATCCACGTTTGTAGTTTCATATGTGCATTCATTTCGGGCCTGATGAAACCAACCAGCAGAAATACGTATCGCTCGGGTTACCTATCCTATTTTCTGCTCGAATCCACTTTCCTCCTTTTTGCGGATTTTGCCCATTATTTTCCTACTTGTTGTTATATATATATATATATATATATATATAGGGTGACTTTGAAGTTGAGTCATTAATTTTCAGATAATGATTGTAGAAGGAAGATAAACCAAAATATGTGTGTAAAAATAAAAAATGTTACCTTGTTTTATAAAGTATCCTCCCGACAAGTATTTCAGTGCGGACCTGTATTTAATCGTGCGGTCTTGGAGCACCGGTATACCCTCCCCTGTGAGGTCTTAAGTCACCTGATTCACGAGCCCTTTGTACTACATTAACAAAGGCACGAGGGGCTGGTTGCACTCGATTGGGAAACCGATCCGCATAAATCCGTGATGCCACGGCAGCATTTTGTAAAGACTCCCCCCGCCCGTAAATAAGAATCATGCCCACAAGTTCAGCATTTTCGTAAACATGTGCCATTTTTTATTTCGTTTGAGCCACGCAACAAACACCACTATTCACTCACGCGTTACCGACTGACACATTGACTGAATACAACTGAATAAAATTGTAAAAACATCGTTCCAAATTCTTTCGCTTTTTTGTTTCCGATGCGATGAACCGATAAGGCGGATTATATCCGTTGTTGCCAAACACGAGCACATAATATTGTTATTGAGACAGGGCGGTACTCAAACTTCTAAAGGCCTATAACATTGTTACTTTAATTTTACCAGAAAAATGGTAAAGGAAAAAACATTTCTTTTGATCAGATCTACTCACTGTTAAAATAGATGACTCAACTTCGAAGTCACCCTGTATAAATATATATAAAGTCATTTTCTCTCTCTCTCTATATATATATACAGGGTGACTTCGAAGTTGAGTCATTTATTTTAACAGTGAGTAGATCTGATCAAAAGAAATGTTTTTTTCCTTTACCATTTTTCTGGTAAAATTAAAGTAACAAAGTTATAGCCCTTCGGAAGTTTGAGTACCGCCCTGTCTCAATAATAATATTGTGTGCTCGTGTTTGGCAACAACGGATATAATCCGCCTTATCGGTTCATCGCATCGGAAACAAAAAAGCGAAAGAATTTGGAACGATGTTTTTACAATTATTTTATTCAGTTGTATACAGTCAGTGTCAGTCGGTAAAGCGTGAGTGAATAGTGGTGTCTGTTGCGTGGCTCAAACGAAATAAAAAATGGCACATGTTTATGCGGATCGGTTTCCCAATCGAGTGCAACCAACCCCTCGTGCCTTTGTTAATGTACAACGGGCTCGTGAATCAGGTGACTTAAGACCTCACAGGGGACGGCATGCCGGTGCTCCAAGACCTCACGATCAAATACAGGTCCGCACTGAAATACTTGTCGGGAGGATACTTTATAAAACAAGGTAAATCTTTTTTTAATTTTTTTTTATTTTTACACACATATTTTGGTTTATCTTCCTTCTACAATCATTATCTGAAAATTAATGACTCAACTTCAAAGTCACCCTATATATATATATAGAAAATGATCATGCGGAGAAAGGCATATAACAAAAAATAGAAAAATAATGGGCAAAATCCGCAAAAAAAGGAAAGAGGATTCGAGCAGAAAATACTACCCTATGCTATTGAATTTACTTAATTGTAATGGGTCACAAGTCACATACAACGTTTACTTTTTCAGATTTTCCATATAGGGTTGGCCATATTCGACGAAAAGATGTGGCAACACTGTAACTTTTGACAGAGATGACAGATCGAGAAATGACATAGCGCGTTTGAAGCATCAGTCTAAGGAGATTTTTGCAATGGAGCAGTACACTCTACGCGAACGCTCTCAGATTGTGGAAATTTACAATTGTTCTATGGTACTGAAAATCCTCAAATTATTCACGAGGTACCTCTTTCTGACCAAAAAGTGACTGTTTGGTGCAGTATTTGTGCTGGTATGATCATTGGGCCGTTCTTTTTCGAAGATGAAGCTGGCAAAGCGGTTACCGTCAATCAGGAGCGTTATCGCGATATGGTAACCGATTTTTTGATGCCAATTGTTCGTGACAATGGTATGGAGCATTTCTAGTTTCAACAAGCTGGCGCTCCACCACACACAGCTCGAGCTACTATCGATTTTTTGAAACGAATGTTCCCTGGACGTCTGATGTCGAAAAATGGTGATTTTGACTGGCCACCGCGTTCACCAGATTTAACGGCTCCAGACTTCTTTTTGTGGGGCTACTGGAAATCGAAGGTTTATGTCAACAAGCCAAGGACCCTAGACGCACTTAAGGACAACATCCGACAGGAAATAGCCGCCATATCAACCGAAATATTGGCCAAAACGATGGAAAATGCTGCATCACGAGCACTGTACAGGCTCATGGCGGTCATTTAAGAGATATCGTTCTCAAAAAATGATGTTCACAAATCTCCTTGAACCCAAATAAACGATTTTTGAAATGAACAGCAAAAAATGTGTTTTTTCCTATGATTTAAAAAAACATCTTATCGTCGAATATGGCCAACCCATATAACTTGAGACGTGGTCATTGTCGTCTAGATCACTTAGGTAAAAAATAAAGCTGCCTTTAGTTGGGTACTTAGATAAAATTCAAGCAATGAGGACTCTTTATGCTGTATTAGTCTCTAGCTTTCAATGGACTATGCCATCATCATCAGGAGTTGCAATAACATTAAGAAGAAATAGCAACTATTGTGCCAAATGATTTTAAATTATTTACAATAGTATGTGATATTGTTGCTAAATGTTACTAAAGGTTAAGTTGAGGGAAACATTTAGTAACCTGGTGAACGCTGGATCCATGGTACATTCGTTAAAATTAGTATAAAATACACACAGCTCTATGTCAGGAACACATCAAAACGGTATAAAATATTTGGAACAAAAGTTAAAATTATTACATGTTACATCGTGAAACAACCTGATGCTGCACAAAATGGTGTGGCACAGGATCATAAGTAGAATGAAACATTTGACAGATGACAGAAGGCTGGTAGTGTCAGTGTCGATGGATGGAATGAAAATTTGTAAAATGTGTGCTATGTTGCCGCCAAATCACTTGAGATGATGTGATTTATCAATATACAGGGTGACTTCGAAGTTGAGTCATTTATTTTAACAGTGAGTAGATCTGATCAAAAGAAATGTTTTTTTCCTTTACCATTTTCCTGGTAAAATTAAAGTAACAAAGTTATAGCCCTTTGGAAGTTTGAGTACCGCCCTGTCTCAATAACAATATTATGTGGTCGTGTTTGGCGACAATGGATATAATCCGCCGTATCGGTTCATCGCATCGGAAACAAAAAAGCGAAAGAATTTGGAACGATGTTTTTACAGGTATCTCATTCATTTGTATACAGTTAGTGTCAGTGAATAGTGGTATGTGTTGCGTGGCTCAAACGAAATAAAAAATGGCACATGTTTATGCGGATCGGTTTCCCAATCGAGTGCAACCAACCCCTCGTGCCTTTGTTAATGTAGTACAACGGGCTTGTGAATCAGGTGACTTAAGACCTCACAGGGGACCTCACGATCAAATACAGGTCCGCACTGAAATACTTGTCGGGAGGATACTTTATAAAACAAGGTAAATCTTTTTTTAATTTTTTTTTATTTTTACACACATATTTTGGTTTATCTTCCTTCTACAATCATTATCTGAAAATTAATGACTCAACTTCAAAGTCACCCTATATATATATAGAAAATGATCATGCGGAGAAAGGCATATAACAAAAAAATAGAAAAATAATGGGCAAAATCCGCAAAAAAAGGAAAGAGGATTCGAGCAGAAAATACTACCCTATGCTATTGAATTTACTTAATTGTAATGGGTCACAAGTCACATACAACGTTTACTTTTTCAGATTTTCCATATAGGGTTGGCCATATTCGACGAAAAGATGTGGCAACACTGTAACTTTTGACAGAGATGACAGATCGAGAAATGACATAGCGCGTTTGAAGCATCAGTCTAAGGAGATTTTTGCAATGGAGCAGTACACTCTACGCGAACGCTCTCAGATTGTGGAAATTTACAATTGTTCTATGGTACTGAAAATCCTCAAATTATTCACGAGGTACCTCTTTCTGACCAAAAAGTGACTGTTTGGTGCAGTATTTGTGCTGGTATGATCATTGGGCCGTTCTTTTTCGAAGATGAAGCTGGCAAAGCGGTTACCGTCAATCAGGAGCGTTATCGCGATATGGTAACCGATTTTTTGATGCCAATTGTTCGTGACAATGGTATGGAGCATTTCTAGTTTCAACAAGCTGGCGCTCCACCACACACAGCTCGAGCTACTATCGATTTTTTGAAACGAATGTTCCCTGGACGTCTGATGTCGAAAAATGGTGATTTTGACTGGCCACCGCGTTCACCAGATTTAACGGCTCCAGACTTCTTTTTGTGGGGCTACTGGAAATCGAAGGTTTATGTCAACAAGCCAAGGACCCTAGACGCACTTAAGGACAACATCCGACAGGAAATAGCCGCCATATCAACCGAAATATTGGCCAAAACGATGGAAAATGCTGCATCACGAGCACTGTACAGGCTCATGGCGGTCATTTAAGAGATATCGTTCTCAAAAAATGATGTTCACAAATCTCCTTGAACCCAAATAAACGATTTTTGAAATGAACAGCAAAAAATGTGTTTTTTCCTATGATTTAAAAAAACATCTTATCGTCGAATATGGCCAACCCATATAACTTGAGACGTGGTCATTGTCGTCTAGATCACTTAGGTAAAAAATAAAGCTGCCTTTAGTTGGGTACTTAGATAAAATTCAAGCAATGAGGACTCTTTATGCTGTATTAGTCTCTAGCTTTCAATGGACTATGCCATCATCATCAGGAGTTGCAATAACATTAAGAAGAAATAGCAACTATTGTGCCAAATGATTTTAAATTATTTACAATAGTATGTGATATTGTTGCTAAATGTTACTAAAGGTTAAGTTGAGGGAAACATTTAGTAACCTGGTGAACGCTGGATCCATGGTACATTCGTTAAAATTAGTATAAAATACACACAGCTCTATGTCAGGAACACATCAAAACGGTATAAAATATTTGGAACAAAAGTTAAAATTATTACATGTTACATCGTGAAACAACCTGATGCTGCACAAAATGGTGTGGCACAGGATCATAAGTAGAATGAAACATTTGACAGATGACAGAAGGCTGGTAGTGTCAGTGTCGATGGATGGAATGAAAATTTGTAAAATGTGTGCTATGTTGCCGCCAAATCACTTGAGATGATGTGATTTATCAATATACAGGGTGACTTCGAAGTTGAGTCATTTATTTTAACAGTGAGTAGATCTGATCAAAAGAAATGTTTTTTTCCTTTACCATTTTCCTGGTAAAATTAAAGTAACAAAGTTATAGCCCTTTGGAAGTTTGAGTACCGCCCTGTCTCAATAACAATATTATGTGGTCGTGTTTGGCGACAATGGATATAATCCGCCGTATCGGTTCATCGCATCGGAAACAAAAAAGCGAAAGAATTTGGAACGATGTTTTTACAGGTATCTCATTCATTTGTATACAGTTAGTGTCAGTGAATAGTGGTATGTGTTGCGTGGCTCAAACGAAATAAAAAATGGCACATGTTTATGCGGATCGGTTTCCCAATCGAGTGCAACGAACCCCTCGTGCCTTTGTTAATGTAGTACAACGGGCTTGTGAATCAGGTGACTTAAGACCTCACAGGGGACCTCACGATCAAATACAGGTCCGCACTGAAATACTTGTCGGGAGGATACTTTATAAAACAAGGTAAATCTTTTTTTAATTTTTTTTTATTTTTACACACATATTTTGGTTTATCTTCCTTCTACAATCATTATCTGAAAATTAATGACTCAACTTCAAAGTCACCCTGTATGTTAAATAGAAACTTGTCAACAGACCAGAAGCAGTTGAACAAACTATATTGTTAATGAAATGGACAATTGAATTAAACAATTATTATTTTACTATGAGAAAGAACATTAATTATTCAAATTTGAATGGGATGGAATTTTGGAGGAAAGGGGTGGAATAGACCAAAAAACCAGATTCCAGTTATGGTTGTGAAAAATCAAAATTTGGAGAGATGTGTAAGTGGTCCAACTTTTCGCAGTTTAGCAAATATCAGTAAGTGACGCTCAGTTGCTTTACGTAGTCGTGCCATAAGTTCTGTCCCATGATAATCTCATGATAAAAATGAAACAAGATAAGATATATTTATATGAAAGATATTATTTATTCGACAACATTTTTAGAATTCATAATCAAACAGTTTTATTCAAAATGTCCCCCCTTGGCCTTCACACACTGCTTCAATCTCGCGGGCCACTCATCTATCACTGCACGCACAGCTTCCAAAGGAATAGCTGCCGCTGATCGGATCAAATCCGCTTTCAGGGACTCGATATTACGGTGGGCTTTGGAGCAGGCCAACTGCTCTAGCAGGTCCCACAACTTGTAGTCTAAAGGATTGAGGTCCGGACTCCCTGAGGGCCAATCTTCCGCAGCAATGAACTCTGGCACATTGCTTTCCAGCCAGCGCTGCGTACTCTTAGCCTTGTGAGCGGGGGCGGAATCCTGCTGGTAGACCCAGTGTTGGTTGGCAAACAATGTACCACTTAAAGGCTTGACGATAGGATCCAGTATGTCGCTCTGATAGTTTGCCGCTTTTGTTTTCACGCCCTGTTTACAGAAATGGAGCTGAGTGACCCCTTCGTAGGACACCCCCCACCAAACCATAACTGACGCAGGGTGGTGGCCTCTCTCAACTCTCGGAATGATCTCCGAAGCTTCCTGTGAACTCCTTGCATACACTTTGTCATTTTGTCGGTTGAATTTTTCTTCTATGGTGAAGATTTTCTCATCCGTGAACAAAATCTTTCGGAATCCCCCAGCTGCGTACCTCTCCAAGAGCTTCTTGGATCTTGTCGCCCTGATGTGTCGCAAGGTGGCCGCAAGTCGCTGGCCCGTACGTCTCCGGTAAGCCCCTAGCCCTAGGTCTTGTTTAATGATGCGCGACATCGTCCGGACAGGAATCTTCATTTCCCTGGATAGGATCTTCTGCTTCCGGAGTGGATTCCTTTGAATCCTGGCTTTTACGGCTTTGATGGCTGCTGGAGTCCTTACTTGACGAGGTCTTCCGCTTCTTGGCCTGTCATCAACAGAGGACGTCTCATTGTACCGCTGAATGGTCCTAGACACAAATTTACGCGATATTTGAAGGCCGCGTAAGAGTTCAAAGATCTGACTAGCACTGTGATTACACTTATGTAAAGCTATCACTGCAATACGGTTCTCTGCCTTGCCTCACTCCATCGTTATGCTTCGAGAGATCAATACAAACTGAGGTATATGTAATTACCCGAAAAGCGCTTAATCAACTGACACCACAATGTAAACAATCGGACAAGTATTAACAGGTCTACACTTGTTTGAAAACGAGGGACAGAACTTATGGCATGACTACGTATATCTGTCTTTTTATTCATACAGTTGTTATTCATGTAAATGTGGGACTTTTCCAGCAATAAACATTTGGATAGGTGTCTTTCTTTATCAAGAACTTTGGTACTTGTGTAGTTCATCAAGTGCCCTAATTATGTAGTCGGAACTTCAAACTTCGTTTTTAAAAAACTTTATTTGATTCCAACAATAGTTTACATGGACCGAACCGGAATTACAGTGTGTGTGTCCCTGTGACTGAGATTGAATGAATGACTCATAATTAAGATACAATCGTTAATATAAACCAAAAGTGATGAGCTAGTAAAAAGGAATACAATGTAATTATTATATCAATTAATAAAGTGCTAAATGACGGCAACATAACTCCTCCACCCTTAAGATGAAGTTTTGGAGGGCACAAACAAAACTTCGTGCCTCTGGGGTTGCATTTCGATTTCTTCTAAATGCTGGCTTCTTGATCCTTTTCTTTTCTGGTAATACTTTTTCACGAAAATGCATGCAATTCCAATTAACATAATTGCATACAGGGGTAGACTCCATTTGTAGGGGTGCTTCACTGTTTCGGGAAGATAGCAATGTATTTGGACTCTGAAACTTCTTCAATTAAGGCCATTTTAAGAGTTACGGGAATTTTGTTACAATTTGGCTGCTTTTTGTTTACTTGTAAAATAGCAAATAGACAATCGTCTTCTTGTTCTGCAACATGGACCAATTTGTTTTCGTGGCAAATAAAAATATCTTCTATCATTTGACATGGTTCAGCATCATATTGGTACATTTTGGTACTCATTGTGAAATAGGAATTTTTGGGAATAATGGTAGTTAGGTTAACAGTAGGAATGGAATAAAGATGATAATGCTTAAACTTGTCTACGTGCAAAAGCGGAACATGTAAGGCAAAAACTAATCGATTTTGAGAAAAATATGCTTCTACTGCAATTATGTCGTAAAGCTTATAAATATCTTTGATGTCTGAATACACCAACTGAGCTTTATTATGATTTTTGACTAATATTTGGTATATTGACTTTAATTCATCTATCGAAACAATACTGTGGTGCAATGACCCAATTTTGGCAAATGCGATGGCATTTTCAAAATTACTAGTTATAGAGAGCAGTGTATCTAAATTGAACTTTATTTGTAATAGTGTATCCAAAATAGTAAAATAGTATGTATTGTTCCTTTGCATCTCTACCAAAGTTTGTTCTATGACAGCTTGATTGTGAACCATAAGGCTAAATGTCTTATTGTTATTTTTGAGAACCTCGTGGGTCAAGGAAATTTGCTGATTAACTGTCTTAATTACTTGATTCTGATTTTTCTGTAATAGTTCAATAGCCTGGTCATATTTTTTAGCATCGTCATCATCTAAGTTCCCTGAAATCATTTTGATAATTGATCCTAAACCATTAATTAAACCTCGTTTTGGGCGATATTGCTTTTTCCAGAATGGATATATGGACTTTATTTTGTTTTTCAAATTTGACATCGAGTAAACTATATGCTGTTCTATATCTGCCAAATGTGTATCTGGAATGAATCCTAAATTATATTTATTCTTTTCTGTTTGGTCCTTGATTTCTTGAAATACTGTACTTAGCGAATTTACTTCCTTAATTATCGGCTCAAAATCTACATAGTGTAAAAATGTATGTGTTCCTATTTTTACTTTAGCATCACCTAATCTGAAGGGTAGTATACCAGGATTTGTTTTAAGGTTGGTGACCTTCACCGTGGACTGATGTGTCAGATGCACTATCGGAAGAAGTATCATCCTGTAACAAATTTTGAGTTACTTTCTTTCTGGGCTTTTTGAAAATACTTTTATGATAAATATTTCTATTAGTTTTTAGTTTTAAACCTTTGTCAGTCAAAATCTGTTCTTTTATATAGGGTGGTTTCAGCTTTTTACCTCGGGACTTCGCGTCACGTCGGTACGCTACTTTTTCTCTAGAATAGTCGGTCGGTTTTTCGCGATCTTTATTAGCTTTTCGAATAACCTTTTCCTTTTGGGTTTTCGACATGTCATAGATAAGGCTATAAATTAATTTTGTCCTATTCTTGTGTTCTTGAAGGTAATTGTTTATTAATTCTCGATCAACGTCTAGATCAAAAGGATCTCTAACGTCTAAATGTCCGTTAATAATTTCAATTGGTTTTCGTTTCGTCACTGAATGTATGGACTGATTGTAGCCAAGGATTGCATAAGGCATCAAAGAATTAACATCCTTTTTTGGAAATTGCAATGCAAGAGCTCTTAAATGTTCTGTTATAGTGGAGTGGAATCGTTCAATAGGTGAATTACTATTTGAATTTTTGGAAGTTGTAAAATGTAGCTTTATCTTATGGAGTTTTGCAAACTCTTTTATTAAGGCGTTGTTGAACTCAGTAGCAGAATCTGCAAGAATTTGGATGGGCAAACCATGAAATGACATGAATTTGATTAAATTGTCTACAACAGAGATAGCATCAGCTACTTAGATTGGGAAGGCTTGCGCATATTTTGAAAAATTGTCAATTATTGTTAAAAATTTCTTATTGTTAGCTTGATATACATCTAAGTGAACAATTTGGAATGGCATTTTAGCTGTCGGGGTAATCTCAAATTCAATTCTAGGTGGATGTCTTTCATATTTGCCTTGCTGGCAAATATCGCAAGTATTGACGTATAACTTCACGTCATCATCAATGTGGGGCCAATAATATTTTCTTTTAATTTGGTTTACAGTCTCAACGATTCCTCGGTGATTAGTTTTGGTTGGGTGATTATACCTCATGATTTCCTCTTGTCTCAAAACGTCAGTAATATTTTCAAGCTTTTTACTGCACTTAACTAATTTGAACGCAGAATTTTTGAATGTATTAGATACAAGGTTCGCGAGATTTTTATACATTTCGTCGTCATGATTACCTTCATAATAAAATGCATAAGTACTTTTTGGTACACCGTAGTCTTTCAGAAAGTGTATAATAGGAGTTCAATCACCATTAACAATATACAATGTGTACAAGAATTTCTTCGGATCCCATAAGGTTTGAAGTGTGAGTTTTCTGGGCATAATAGCTTTTTTAACAAAAATTTGGTACTTGAAAACATTGATAGGTTTTTCTACAGGGTTAATTTCTTGAATGGGGCTTTCATCGTCTGAGTGAATAGTTACGTTTTCAACTAGTTCACTCAAGTCTAGCAAATTGCGAACTGTTTGTTCATCACCTACATTATTTTCTATAGACGTTTGGTCATCTGCAGGTTTTTCGGAAAAGTCTTTATTGAAGGTATTCATGTATCGGATAAATGGGGACTCTTCTTCATCTTGGATTTGTGATGTAGAAGGTTGTGGGTGAGTTTCGGTAGCGTGAATTTGAATACGAGAAAGTGCATCAGCATTTTTATTTTCTTTACCTTTTTTTTTATATAACTTCATACTCAAATTCGGATAATTTTAAACGCCATCTTTGTAATCTAGAACTTGGTTCTTTTAAAGTCATTAACCACTGAAGTGGTTTGCAATCTGTTACAATTTTAAATTTTCGTCCAAAAAGATAATGTCTAAAATACTTAGTTCCATAAGCTATTGCTAAACATTCTTTTTCAGTCGCACTGTAATTTTGTTCAGAATCATTTAATGTTCTAGATGCATAAGCTATTGGTTTGTCAGAGCCAATAGGGCCTTGAGAAAGTATAGCTGATATAGCAAAATTACTTGCGTCGGTAGTCAATACGAAGGGCTTTTCAAAATCCGGATATTGTAATAATGGTTCATTCGTTAAGAGATTCTTACAATGTTCAAAAGCTTTGAGAAATTTTTCGTCATGTTTAATTTCTGCTCCTTTTTTCAAACATAGGGTGAACGGGCGAGTGATTTTTGCAAAGTCCTTAATGAACTTACGAGAATAACCAATCCAACCTAAAAACTGTTTAATTTCGCGAGTGGTTCTGGGCAATTGATATTTGAGAATGGCTTGAATTTTGTCGGGGTTTGGTTTTACTCCTTGCGATGTGACAATGTGACCAACAAAAGCTGCTTCCTTTTTCAAAAATTCGGATTTGTCTAATTGAACTTTGAGGTTTGTCTCCCTTAATCTTTGGAAAACCTTTTTCAATGATACAATGTGTTCTTGTAAAGAAGTAGAATAAATGATGATGTCATCCATATACACCATAGTGTTATCTAGTCCTCGCAAGACATTGTCCATAATACGTTGAAATGTGCTTGGTGCTCCTTTAAGTCCAAAACTCATACGAAGGTATTCGTAATGACCTCCATCAACACTAAACGCTGTTTTTTGAATATCTTCCGGGGCTATTTCAATCTGGTGGAAACCGCTAGCTAAATCCAAAGTTGTGAAATAATTACAACGACCTAATTTGTCTAAAATGTCAGAAATACATGGAATGGGGTAGCGATCATCTATGGTCTTTTCGTTAACCTTTCGATAGTCAACCACCATACGCCATTTCTTTTTACCACTAGCATCAGGTTTTTTCGGAATGAGAAAAACTGGAGAATTCCAAGCTGAACTACTATGTCGAATAATATTCTGATCTAGAAGGGATTTCGTTTTTGAGCATGTGTGGATAACGATACGATTTTGTATGAACAGGAATTTCATCTGTGGTCCTAATATGATGCTTAATTTGGTTTGTGAAAGTTAACGCATCACCTTCGTAATAGAATACGTCGGAGTAGGTTTGACACAATTTTTGAATATGAGTTTTTTCTTCATTATTGAGATGAGATGTTCGTATTAGTTTACTGATATCACATCGCAACGGCGAAGCTGATTCATATGGTTTAATGATAGCGTGGAATAAAGCGTAATTGTTTGCGTCGAATGGAAATGAAACAATATGCTCATACAAGGAAATTTCTTGATAAGTGTTACTTGGATTTTCTAGGACAACTAGGGCATAACCGTTTATAGCATGAGTAAGCGTTTCCTTGATTACACAATCTCTAATTTTGGGATTTGGAATCAAAATTTCTCCATTATAAGTATCGACAGGAATTTTGGCTTGGGCCGCCGTGTGGGGCTCAATTTCTATGAAAAATAACAAACGATTTTTCAAATCATGAAATTTGATTGGAATTTTGGCGTTTTTGGTATGCAAAATAGAATTTCTAAGGTCAATATGCGAATTTAGAAGTTTCAAAATATCTAAACCAATCAGACCATCAAAATCCTTGTGAAATTTGAACAAATGAAATTTTATAGGCTCACTAACATTGAGTTCTGAGAAGGCAGGAATTTTAGCACAATAGTCTCTCTTCGAATGCTGAAAAACTGAAGTTACTTCGAATGGTTCTTTATAAATACATTTTGGAAAATGCAACTGTGCAAGATCAGGATTTAAAAATGATTTCGTTGCACCAGTATCAATAAGAAGCTTTAAAGGCGGATTTTTAATTTCAATATAAGGTAATTCTGTCTTGTCATAAATTGTGTTTAAGTATATTATGTCTGGGCCATCTGAAAATTTTGTTTTTCTTCATCAGGCTTTTGACCAGTTTCAGAAACATCATTTTGTGTCTCATCAGGGTTTTCGTAATATAGATCAGAACAGTCATACTGATTTTCACTATCCTGACAATATTCCGAGTAATAGTCATCGTAAGGGTTGTTTCCAAAATTTTGATCACAAGGATCGCTCTCAACGTTATGTAATTCTTGAGAAGCAAGGTTCCTTGGGCCAGAAGGCCTAAAATAATTATTTTGGAAATTCTTATTTCTATTGATGCTACTAACACCACTCATAGGAGTAGGCCTGTAGGAAGGTGGTTAGACGGATTACGCCAAACATTAACATTAGGTCTATTGCCAAAAACTTGTGCGTTTGTTGGAAATTTTTGTGAAAGAAGATTTTGTCTAGGTTGAATCGGAACTGGTCCTCTTGGGAATTGAGGCTGATAATTGAAATTTTGCTGAGGCCTAAATTGATTCATAGGCTGCATTTGAGGCTTAAACAAATTTTGAAAATGTGGTTTGGATGGAAGGGCAGGCTGAGGTGGCTTATTGAAATTTGAATGTGCACCAGCCTTTTGTAAATATCTAATGTTATTATCTTCTAAAATATAAGCTTAAGCTTCTGCCAAATTTTTAGGTTTCATCGACCGAATCATGGAACTTTGTGGCTCCTTTAAACCTACTAAAAGTGTATGCAATGCATGACTATCATACAGTGCCTTTTTACTAGTTTTAATAGCATCAACTGTTTCATGAATATTTATATAGTTATGTAAATGATTCAGCATGGTTACAACTCTAAAATAAAACTGTAAAGAACTTTCACTAGAATTTTGTCTAAGGGCAGTCATATCTGAGATAAGACT
This sequence comes from Acanthoscelides obtectus, assembly GCA_963669975.1. Lineage (NCBI taxonomy): Eukaryota > Metazoa > Arthropoda > Insecta > Coleoptera > Chrysomelidae > Acanthoscelides > Acanthoscelides obtectus. Next base: position 72,137,687 of record CAVLJG010000003.1, read on the forward strand.
ACTCTCGTTTCTTTGATCACCAAAATGAGCAATTAGCAAATTTTTGATGCTGTTCCAGTCTGTGGAACCGCTAAGAGAAAATACTTGCTCTGCAGCACCAATCAGTTTTGAGAAAATGCCATGCAGCAGTATTTTGTTTTGGAGACATCCTGTATCGTCAGTGTTCCAATAGTTATTTAATAAATCTGTGCTTATTTCTAAATATCTATATAGTCTACAGGGATTCCCATCAAATTCTGGGACAATTTGGAGTAATTTTATGTCGAACTGGGGGGCACTATTTCTACTGGGGGTCGTCATTATTATCCTTTCTATAGTTTCGTTTGCTTGCCTTATTTCTCTACTTCCTAATTCTAAGCTTGCTATGCGATTAGCGATTTGATCTGCACTATCACCTTCGAAAGGATGTACAGGTTGGGGTGAGTCATGAAAAAATAAGGATACAATGAGCACTTACTGATAGGTCCAGTACTTCATTCCGTTCTTGGCCTAGGTTCCTCAGGTGGACGTCGACTTCAACAGGACAAAGGGCACTTGTGGTCCAAATTCTTTCTTCTTTCTTCAGTCGTACCGGCTCGTCACGGAGGTTCGTGATTCCCAATTAAGAGTTCGGACTCAAGGGCTAATCGGCGAAAAGCCCTTTGGGAATCCTACTGCGGGCTGCGCCAATTATGTAGTCGGAACTTCAAACTTCGTTTTTAAAAAACTTTATTTGATTCCAACAATAGTTTACATGGACTACAGTGTGTGTGTGTCCGCTGTGACTGAGATTGAATGAATGACTCATAATTAAGATACAATCGTTAATATAAACCAAAAGTGATGAGCTAGTAACAAGGAATACAATGTAATTATTATATCAATTAATAAAGTGCTAAATGACGGCAACATAACTCCCTGTTATATTGACATGAGATGCCAGAGCACATCTCTCGGGATGAAGCCTAGAATCACTTGGCTTAACCAATACAGCTTACGCGATCAATTGTAATAACTGCAACCAAATATATATATATATATATATATATATATATATAGGTCAGACTTGCAGATCTCTAAAAGGAAGGATTACATCACACAAAAGTGATTCTAAGCTTCATCAGAACAGTATAAATCATCTTCAAGCGTAATAGAGAAAAACAACTATAACAACAACATAAACAAACAACTATCACTACTCAAAACCTAATCTACAAACACTGAAATAACTCCACCATGTTCAATACACAGCCGTAGTATTTGGATAAATGACCGTTGCACATCCCCAGCATTTGTTCTGTTATGTTCAGAAAAGCATCCTTAATCCTTTCCTTCATATTTTCCGGGGTAGATGGTAGATGTCTATAAACCTCTTGCTTAACGTAGCCCCATAGAAAGAAGTCCATCGGTGTCATATCTGGTGATCTAGGAGACCAAGATATAGGCCAGTCACGACCGATCCAACGATTGTTACTCCAGGTGTTCAAATAGTTTCGCAAACGATTATGATAATGCGCAGGTGCGCCGTCTTGCTGGAAGTACATATGCATCCAAGCTTGCACGTTGACATCCTCAAAAAGCTCGGTCACCATATTCACCATTTCTTCATTAGAAAAATTCATTTTCAAACACGTTTATAATGGTCACAAAGATCATTTTGACAGTTTGTAACTAATCAGCAATTTATTTGTTAATAAGGATGATGCGATATTTTAGGGAATTAAGCCGTTCCAAAAAAAAGTGCTAATAACTGAAAAAATAGCCGTAAAAACCCTTATGTGTCTAGCATCAAAAAAAAAACCTTATAAAAATTGAATCCAACCTTGCACCAATATACAGGGTGATGCATTTGAAATTTTTGAGAAAAACTACAATTTGCGTTTTTGAGCAAAAATTAAAATTGAAAAAAGTAACAAAAAAGATAAAAGCTGAGGTGAGTAAGTTTCTTTTGATACAAAATTCAGCACTCCAAATTTCAAAATGGCGGACTGAGCGGTTATCGCGTTGGGTTATCGAAGTGGGGGGTTTTTCTAGACAAAACACCTTATATCTTAGAAGCTAATTACCAAAACCCCCTAGTATGTTATATCAATTTTCTTCTTTTGAATTGGTTGGTCCAAATATGCTGTAAAATTTGGGGCATTCCATTTGAAAAGTCACAACTTTGATATGTAGGTCGAAATTGAGACACTGAATAATGGCCAATATTTTTGAAATGTGCCCTCAAATGTCATGTATAACATCCCATGAATAGATTATCCCAAAATGTATTTGTTTATGAGTAATATTCCGTCCACACAAGGATGGGCCATCCTGTATATATATATATATATATATGTATATATAGTATTCATAGTCAATTGCCCTAGCTGTTAGGAGAAAATATCCTCATATGTCTTTGGGATGAAGGCAAAGTTTTGCATAAGTACACCCTTTTAACTTGAACTCGATGGTCTAAGCCATCATCGTCCGGAGCTAAACAGCAATTTCTGAAAAAATAGCATAAATAAACACTTAGGAGAAAAATCATTACTTACTAAGTCGGCGAGATTGTTGCTGAAATTGTTTTTAAACGACAGTGAAAGAGAACACATAGTCGACGAACAAACACTGGTCCGACGAGGTTCGATTAGGACGGCATCTTTTTAAATTTATTAATAAATGGCAAAACCCTAGTTATGTTTTTTAAAACCACTAACTACTTCAGAAGAACTTGAAAATTTATCAACTATTGAAAAATGCTTCGAGATTTCATCTTTTTTAGTAATCTCCACATTATCTAACACGTGCTGGCCGACTGACACTCTCCAGTGGCATGTGAAGTGTGATATTGAAATTATTGACCCGCTATTGAACGTGGATCAGTTCTTGTGATGTGTGTTTCCCACTAGGTAGGAAGTAGCTTAAACTAGTAAGAAGGGGGTGTGATTTGTTATTAGATAAAATCAAAGTTATTTTCAAAATTTATAAATGTTGTTGTGGGAGGAGTATGATTTGGATGCTATCCTACCAGCGAGCTAGGTAATACGAAGGAACTTTCATAACTTGAAGAAAGATAATTTGGAGCAAACTTATTTTAATTTTGATTATTGATAGTCAAAATTTATGTAATTAGTGCGATTATTGAGAAAGATCGATGCTTTTCGAAGAGATATGATACTTTTCCAACTTTTAGCGGTTCAACAAGTATGCATAAATGACGCTAAGTTGTTTGAAATCTGCTGTTTTGTTCATGCAACTGTCTGTCATAAAGATATGAGATATTATCATGAACAAACGTTTTGGTTGGGATTGCCATTTTGTTCGTCGACTATGTGTTCTCTTTCACTGTCGTTTAAGAACAATTTCAGCAACAACCTTGCCGACTTAGTAAGTAATGATTTTTCTCCTAATTGTTTATTGTTGCTATTTTTTCCAAAATTGTTGTTTAGCTCCGGACGATGATGGCATAGGCCATCGAAAGCTCGAGTTCTAGTTGAAAGGGTGTACTTATGCAAAACTTTGCCTTCATCCCAAAGAAATTTAACGATATTTTCTCCTAACAGTTAAGGCAATTAACCATGAATACTATACGTTCCACAGATTTGGGTTTATCAACAAGATCGAGGAACATTATGGGTTACACACGGTCAGAATGATGAAAGACTGGATAAGATGTAGGAAACGATTAGCACCCGAAACTAATAGACGGATTTTCCTGATCGAGTGCAGGAATAATGGCATTTCACCATCACGCATCACCGATCGACTAACATCTATCAATCACATCATACACAAGCACTTGGCAGAAGACGGGATGAATACATCAATTGAAAGGTTAGGAGAAAGAGAAAGAAACTTGAGATTTCCTCCTGTCCTAAACAGTTAAAAAACCTTAATTCCTCTCTTAAATCATTAAAAAATAATATAATTTCTTCTAAAAATCCTCTAAGTTTCAATAACTTTGAATCTAGGCAATTAACGCATTATAATACTCTGTTCCACAGCGTTAAAAATTCAAATATTCGTAAGTTTGAGAAATTGATAAATCACTCTGTGAAAACTTTGCTCGACATTCAACCAAACTGGGTAAAGAACCTCGAATGAATAAATGAATGAAAACACGAAATTAGAGGCATACCGGCCACCATAAGGAGCCAGCGCGTAGGCCACTCAGACGGGCCCTTGTGCACCTCCATATTTCTTAGACCTCAAGCCTTGCCATTCTAGCGAAGTTGAGTATGGCCTTGAGTCCAAGCTCCTTAATGTCCTGGGGGTCCAAAGTGATGGACCCCAATATAGTCTGCCTGTAGTAGCTAAGAGCCTCGCAGCGACACAGAATGTGCGCCGAGGTATCTTCTTCTACCCCGCAGTGCTCACACAAGGGATCGTCAGCCACCCCTGTCACGTGCAGGTGGCCTCTTAATGTGTTATGGCCAGACAACAGTCCCACCAGCAACCTTAGGTTTTTTCTCTATCCAAAGATAAGCAGAAATACTTAGGGGTAATCACATTGCTCCTGCTCAGAAGGCCCTTAGTAACATTAACACTGCCAATAACATTTCCAAATTTCTCTCACTAGGTCCAAAGTTTAGTGTTTTACCGATCATTAATAGAGACATCCCAATCAGATCCACTCTAGCTGATGTGGACATTATAGCCTCTTCCATCAATGATAAAACAAACAGGAACGTTTTCATAACTCGTTCTACGAATACCATTACAAACTTTTATCATAACAATAACATAAAAAAGAGACATTCTTTCTCATAACCTACTGAATAAAACTAAGAAATTCCTCAAAGAACATCCTCAACTAATGGTTACGCGATCTGACAAAGGAAATGTCACTGTAATACTGGTCAGACAACAATATTTTCATCTATGCAACAACTTAATCTATAATGATCCTTCCTATAACTTAATCAATAGAGACCCCACATCAAGAGTGGAAAAAGGTTGTAATGACATTGTTAATAGGTTGTACAATAGTGGACAAGTAAACCAGGACCAGAAAAAATCATTAACCACATACAACCCAGTCTCGTCAAAATTGTATGCCCTTCCTAAAATACATAAACCAACACTGTCAGTATAAGACCGATAGTGGCATCCATTGGATCAGCTACGTAGGCTTTATCCACATTAATTTCAGATATACTTAAATCAGCCCACGCCAAAGGTGAATACCACAGTAAAGACTCCTTTGATGTATCTCGGCAATTTAATAGGTTGCAAATACCACCTGGAGATGTTATCGCAAGTCTAGATGTAGTGTCGCTATTCTGTAATGTCTACTTAGAAGCTTGCATAAGATCCATTCACAAACATTGGGATCTAATATGTCAGTGCTGCAATCTAACTTTGGAATCCTCTGTCACCATCTGAGAACATATTTTTGATAATAATTATTTCACTTTTAACAACAAACCCTATTTACAAACACTTGGTTGTCCAACTTGATCAATGTTAACACCAATTCTAGCAGAATATGTAATGGATGACCTGCTTCATATTGTTATTCAGGTATTGCCTTATAACCTTTTCTTCAAAAAAAAAAAAAAAACGTAGACGACATCATTGTTTGACTACCTGTTGAAGGTTCGAACAGTATTGTAGACGTTTTTAACAGCTATGATCCCTATATTCAATTCACTATAGAAAAAGAAGATGATAATCAATCAGTTCCATTCCTGGACTCAAAGATCATCCAAAACAACAATATCTTATTGGTAGACTGCCACACGAAGCCTACGGCTTCAGGCAGATTCCTGATTTTCAGATCATACCACAAACTTAAGATAAAGATAAATCTAGTGAAACAAATGAAAACAAGGGTTATTAACATTTCTGTGAATACTTTCCATCTTTCTAACTTATGCAAACTCGCAACGCTTTTCATCAATAATAAATATCTAAGATACCTGATTAACAGAATTTTGTTGACAGCCCTCCTACTGCTACCCCGCTTTCACATTATAATGATAACAACGATCCCAACCTTTCCAACAATAACAATGACTATCATTCTCACAATACAGATATTTCCTTAAATTCCAGAATTAATTTTGCAGTGCTGCCGTATATTAAGGACCTAACGCCAAAACTTTCTAGATTGTGCAACACTTTAAATTGTCGCATTGCTTACAAATCCGCTCTCACAATCAACAATGTCTTTTCCAACATGAAAGATGGAGTTCCTCTGCTTAAATTATCCAATATTGTCTACTCCATCAAATGCAATTACTGCAATCTCACTTATATAGGTCAAACCTCGACGTCCCTAAAAGATAGAATAACCTCACATAAAAGTGATACCAGACTGCATCCAGAAAGGTGTGCTCTGGCTTCAGATGTCAACACCACAGGGCATCAAATGGGATGCAATGATATCAAGGTCCTAGACAGATAAAACCATCTATCAAAACGTTTGACCCTGGAAATGTCTCATACCTTCATGACAGACAGTTGCATGAACCAAAAAGCAGATGTCAAGCAACTTAGCGTCATTTATGCATACTTGTTGAACAGCGAAAAATTGTAAAAGCATCATATCTCTCCCAACATCTATCTTTCTCAATAATTGCACTAACTTCATAAATGTTCACTATCGATAATCAAAATTAAAATGAGTTCACTCCAAATTATCATTCCTCAAGTTTTGATAGTTCCTTCGTATTACCTAGCTCGGTGGTAGGATAGCATCCAAATCACAATTCTTCTAGAATAACATTTATTAATTTTGAAAATAACTTTGAACTTCATCTGATAACAAAACACACCCCCCTCTTTCTAGTTTACGGAACCTTCTACATAGTAGGCAACACACATCTCAAGAACTGTTCCACGTTCAATAGCGGGTCAATAATCTTCACACTTCACATGCCACTGGAGAGTGTCAGTCGGCCAGCACGTGTTAGATAATGTGGAGGTTACTAGAAAAGATGAAATCTCGAAGGATTTTTAAATAGTTGATAGATTTTCAATTTCTTCTAAATCAGTTAGTGGTATTAAAAAATATAGGTATGGGTATGCCATTTATTAATAAATTTAAAAAAATCCTTCCTAATCGAACCTCATCGGTCCAGTTCGTCGACTATGTGTTCTCTTTCACTGTGGCTTAAGAACAATTTCAGTATATATATATATCCTCAAATTTCTTTGGGATGAAGGCAAAGTTTTGCATTAGTACTTCCGTTTAACTTAAACTCGAGCTTTCGATGGTCTAGGCCATCATCGTCCGGAGCTAAAAAACCATGTTTGAAAAAATAGCAACAATAAACAATTAGGAGAAAAAGCATTACCAAGTCGGCGACATTGTTACTGAAATTGTTCTTAAACCACAGTGAAAGATAACACATAGTCGACGAACAAAAAACTGGACCGATGAGGTTCGATTAGGAAGGAATTTTTTAAATTTATTAATAAATAGCATACCCGTAGCTATATTTTTTAAAACCACTAACTGATTTAGAAGAATAATTGAAAATCTATCAACTATTGAAAAATCCTTCGAGATTTCATCTTTTCTAATAACCTCCACATTATCTAACACGTGCTGGCCGACTGACACTCTCCAGTGGCATGTGAAGTGTGAAGATTATTGACCCGCTATTGAACGTGGAACAGTTCTTGAGATGTGTGTTGCCTACTATGTAGAAGGTTCCGTAAACTAGAAAGAGGGGGGTGTGTTTTGTTATCAGATGAAGTTCAAAGTTATTTTCAAAATTAATAAATGTTATTCTAGAAGAATTGTGATTTGGATGCTATCCTACCACCGAGCTAGGTAATACGAAGGAACTATCAAAACTTGAGGAATGATAATTTGGAGTAAACTCATTTTAATTTTGATTATCGATAGTGAACATTTATGAAGTTAGTGCAATTATTGAGAAAGATAGATGTTGGGAGAGATATGATGCTTTTACAATTTTTCGCTGTTCAACAAGTATGCATAAATGACGCTAAGTTGCTTGACATCTGCTTTTTGGTTCATGCAACTGTCTGTCATGAAGGTATGAGACATTTCCAGGGTCAAACGTTTTGATAGATGGTTTTATCTGTCTAGGACCTTGATATCATTGCATCCCATTTGATGCCCTGTGGTGTTGACATCTGAAGCCAGAGCACACCTTTCTGGATGCAGTCTGGTATCACTTTTATGTGAGGTTATTCTACCTTTTAGGGATGTCGAGGTTTGACATATATAAGTGAGATTGCACTAATTGCATTTGATGGAGTAGACAATATTGGATAAGTTAAGCAGAGGAACTCCATCTTTCATTTTGGAAAAGACATTGTTGATTGTGGGGGCGGATTTGTAAGCAATGGGACAATTTAAAGTGTTGCATAATCTAGAAAGTTTTGGCGTTAGGTCCTCAACATACGGCAGGACTGAAAAGTTAATTCTGGAATTTAAGGAAATATCTGTATTGTGAGAATGATAGTCATTGTTATTGTTGGAATGGTTGGGATTCTTGTTATCATTATAATGTGAAAGCGGTGTAGCATTAGGAGAGCTGAACAAAATTATGTTAATCAGGTATCTTAGATATCCATTATTGATGAAAAGCGTTGAGAGTTTGCGTAAGTTGGAAAGATAGAAAGTATTGTCAGAAATGTTAATAACCCTGGTTTTCATTTGTTTAACCAGATTTATCTTTATCTTAAGTTTGGGGTATCTCCCTGATGCCATATAGGCTTCGTGTGCCAGTCTACCAATAAGATATTGTTGTTTTTTGGGTGACCTTGAGTCCAGGAATGGAACTGATTGATTATCATCTTCTTTTTCTATGGTGAATTGAATGTAGGGATCATAGCTGTTAAAAACGTCTACAATACTGTTCAAACCTTCTACAGGTAGGCAAACAATGATGTCGTGTACGTATTTTTTTTTAAAAGAAAAGGTTATCCATTACATATTTTGCTAGAATTGGTGATAACATTGATCAAATTGGACAACCATGAGTTTGTGAATATGGTTTGTTGTTAAAAGTGAAATAATTATTATCAAAAATATATTCTCAGATGGTGACAGAGGATTGCAAAGTTAGATTGCAGCACTGACATATTAGATGCCAATGTTTGTGAATGGATCTTATGCAAGCTTCTAAGTAGACATTACTGAACAGTGACACTACATCTAGACTTGCGATAACATGTCCAGGTGGTATTTGCAACCTATTAAATTGCCGAGATACATCAAAGGAGTCTTTACTGTGGTATTCACCTTTGGTGTGGGCTGATTTAAGTATATCTGAAATTAATGTGGATAAAGCCTGCGTAGCTGATCCAATGGATGCCACTATAGGTCTTATACTCACAGTGTTGGTTTATGTAATTTAGGAAGGGCATACAATTTTGGTGAGACTGAGTTGTATGTGGTTAATGATTTTTTCTGGTCCTGATTTATTTGTCCAGTATTGAACAACCTATTAACAATGTCATTACAACCTTTTTCCACTCTTGATGTGGGGTCTCTGTTGATTAAGTTATAGGAAGGATCATTATCAATTAAGTTGTTGTATAGATGAAAATATTGTTGTCTGACCATTATTACAGTGACATTTCATTTGTCAGATCGCGTAACCATTAGTTCAGGATGTTCTTTGAGGAATTTCTTTGTTTTATTCAGTAGGTTATGATAGAAAGAATGTCTCTTTTTTATGTTATTGTTATGATAAAAGTTTGTAATGATATAAGTGGAACGAGTTATGAAAACGTTCCTGTTTGTTTTATCATTGATGGAGGAGGCTATAATGTTCACATGAGCTAGAATGGATCAGATTGGGTAGTCTCTGTTAATGATCGGTACAACACTAAACTTTGGACCTAGTGAGAGAAATTTGGAAATGTTATTGGCAGTGCTAATGTTACTAAGGGCCTTCTGAGCAGGAGCAATGTGATTACCCCTAATTATCGCTTCAAACGCATGTTTAATGTGGAGTAACCAACGAGGGAGGACTGGGTCGCCGGGTACCGGAGGCTCACCGGAGTGAGTGGGCAAGTCTGGTACACGGACGGCTCGGTCACCGAAGAGAGCTCTGGCGCCGGGGTCTCGGGGCCTAGGACTAGGCTATCTCTGTCTCGTGGTGAATACGCCATGATTTTCCAAGCGGAAATCGTTGCGAGTCAGCTTGTGTATCCCTCATTTTGAAGAGGGGTGGGCCTAGGAGAAGGAGAACAATATTCTCCGACAGCCAGGCTGCAATGAAGGCACTAAGTGCCTGTAAAATCTTACTTCGAGCCTTGTGTTGCAATGCAGGGAGGCTCTGGATTGTCTAGCAGCGAGGCATCCGGTATCGCTACTGTGTGTACCGGGGCAGGCTGGGATAAAGGGCAACGAGTCGGCGGACGCTCTGGCGAAGACAGGACCAGCCAGCAAGCTCGTTGGTCCTGAGCCAGCCTTACGGGTGCCCGCGCTAAGAGTTAAGAGGAAAACGGAGAAGTGGCTTGCAAGACAACACTCTCAGAAATGGAGAAGCATCTCCAGACATCTACGTCAGGCACGGGAACTCATTGCATGGCCCAACGCTAAGGATGGACGTTTCTGCTTATCTTTGGATAGATCCAACCTAAGGTTGCTGGTGGGACTGTTGTCTGGCCATAACACATTAAGGCGCCACCTGCACGTGATGGGGGTGGCTGACGATCCCTTGTGTGAGCACTGCGGGGTAGAAGAAGAGACCTCGGCGCACATTCTGTGTCGCTGCGAGGCTCTTAGCTACTACAGGCAGACTATACTGGGGTCCATCACTTTGGACCCCCAGGACATTAAGGAGCTTGGACTCAAGGCCATACTCAATTTCGCTAGAATGGCAAGGCTTGAGGTCTAAGAAATGTGGAGGTGCACAAGGGCCCGTCTGAGTGGCCTACGCGCTGGCTCCTTATGGTGGCCGGTATGCCTCTAATTTCGTGTTTTCATTCATTTATTCATTCGAGGTTCTTTACCCAGTTTGGTTGAATGTCGAGCAAAGTTTTCACAGAGTCATTTATCAATTTCTCAAACTTACGAATATTAGAATTTTTGATGCTATGGAACATAGTATTATAATGTCTTAATTGCCTAGATTCAAAGTTATTGAAAATTAGAGGATTTATAGAAGAAATTATATTATTTTTTAATGATTTAAGAGAGGAATTAAGGTTTTTTAACTGTTTGTGACAGGAGAAAATCTCTCTATCTGTTAATATCCTTTCTCCTAACCTTTCAATTGATGTATTAATCCCATCTTCTGCCAAGTGATTGTGTATGATGTGATTGACAGATGTTAGTCGATGGGTGATGTGTGATGGTGAACTGCCATTTCTTTCATCACTCTGACCGTGTGTAACCCATAATGTACCTCGATCTTGTTGAAGAAACCCTAAATCTGTGGAACGTATAGTATTCATAGTTAATTGCCTTAACTGTTAGGAGAAAATATCCTTAAATTTCTAATAAGTACACCCTTTCAACTTGAACTCGAGCTTTCGATGGCCTATGCCATCATCGTCCGGAGCTAAACAACAATTTTGGAAAAAATAGCAACAGTAAATAATTAGGGGAAAAATCATTAATTACTAAGTCGACAAGATTATTGCTGAAATTGTTCTTAAACGACAGTGAAAGAGTCGACGAACAAAATGGCAATCCCAACCAAAACGTTTGTTCATGAAGACATCTCATATCTTTATGACAGACAGTTGCATGACCAAAACAGCAGATGTCAAACACCTTAGCGTCATTTATGCATACTTGTTGAACCGAGAAAAGTTGGAAAAGCATCATACCTCTCCCAACATCGATCTTTCTCAATAATCTCACTAATTACATAAATTTTCACTATCAATAATCAAAATTAAAATAAGTTTGCTCCAAATTATCTTTCGTCAAGTTATGAAAGTTAGTTCGTAATTCCTAGCTCGGTGGTAGGATAGCATCCAAACCACACTCCTTCCACAACAACATTTATAAATTTTGAAAATAACTTTGATTTCATCTAATAACAAATCATACCCCCCCCCCCTCTTACTAGTTTACGCAACTTCCTACATAGTGGGCAACACACATCACAAGAACTGTTCCAGGTTCAATAGCGGGTCAATAATCTCAACATCACACTTCACATTAAAAGGGTGTACTTATGCAAAACTTTGCCTTCATCCCAAAGAAATTTGAGGATATATATATATATATATATATATATATATATAGGTGAAAAATTAAAGCTTCCGCCTTTTGTTGGGTACTTCGACAAAATTTAAGCAAAGAGGACTCTTTATACTTTTTTAATTCTCTCTAGCTTTCAATGGACTTTGCCATCATCATCAGGAGCTGCAATTACAATGATAACAGTAGCAACAAAAGTGTAAAATGAATTTAAATTGACTCAACTTACAGTAGTATGTGAGGATGTTGCTAATTGTTGTTTACGTATAGGATGAGGGAAACGTCCAGTAACATGGTGAGAGCTGGATAGATGGTACAATGGTCAAAATTATATAAAATATGACAAGAACAAGTTAAAAACAGATTAAAAATTATTTAAAAAACATTAGAGCATTACATCGTGAAGCCACTTGATGATTGCACAAAATGGTGGTCATGGAATAATGAGTGAGATGAACCCTTTGACAGAAGGCCGAAGGTTGTCAATGTCTGTGTTGAAAGATGGAACGAATTGTGGGCGTGTGCCAAACGTTGCCGAATCACTTCAGATGATGTGATTTTCAGAATGTTATGTAAGAAATTGTTAAACCGACCAGAGGCAGTTGAATAAACTATATTTTAATAAATGGGAATTTAAATTAACAGTTATTAATAAACCGTGAGAAGAGAATTATTATATTTTGAGTGGAATGAAATTTACTGGTGGAATCGGAATAAAACACAGATTCTATTTATGGTTGTGAAGAGTCGAAATTTGGGGAGATATGTAAGTTCTCCAATTTTTCGCAGTTTAGCAAATATGAGTAAATGACACTCAGTTGTTTAACATCTGTCTTTTTGTTGATACAGTTGTTATTCATGAAAATGTGGGACATTTCCAGAAACAAACGTTTGGAAAGGTGTTTTTCTTTATCAAGAACTTTGATACTTGTGTAATTCATAGAATGCCCTGTTATGTTAACATGAGATGCTAGAGCGCGTCTTTCAGGATGAAGCCTAGCATCACTTTTGTGTGATGTAATCCTTCCTTTAAGAGATCTGGAGGTCTGACCTATGTATATTTGGTTGCAGTTGTTGCAATTGATGGAGTAGACTGTGTTGGTTAAGCCAAGCAGCGGGACTTTGTCTTTCATTTTTGAAAAAATGCAGTTTATAGTGAGGACGGATTTGCAAGCAATTCGAAAGTTCAAAGGACTGCACAATCTGATCAGCTTAGGGGTCAGTTCCTTGATATAGGGCAGGACAGCAAAACCAGGTCTGGAGTCCGGGTTGGTGCTTGTACTGTTTGGATTGATGTTATTATTGGGAATTACATCAGTTCCGTTATTAGGGGTTGTGCGACTATTACTTGCATCACCAGAGTTCGGCAAAATATTGGAAGGTGTACTAAATAAGATCTTGTTAATCAGACACAGGTTCTCATCTTCTTTTTCAATGGTAAATTGGATGTAGGGGTCATAACTGTTGAATTCTCTGACAATACCATCCAGACCTATGGAGGGGACGCATACAATAATGTCATCTACGTATTTTTTTATGAAGAAGAGGTTATAGGGTAGTGCCGGAATAACAGTATCAAGCAGATCATCCAAGACATATTCTGCCAAAATTGGTGATAGAACAACAAGAGAATTCAACAGCTATGACCCCTACATCCAATTTACCATTGAAAAAGAAGATAAGAACCTGTCTGTCCCCTTTCTAGACACAAGACTCATCCTCACCAACAACAACAGTTTATTGGTAGACTGGTACCAGAAACCTATGGCCTCAGGTCGGTTTCTCAATTTTAGGTCATACCATAAGCTAGGGATTAAAATCAATTTGGTAAAACAGATGAAAACAGGGGTAATCAGCATCTCAGATAATACCTTCCACACCTCAAATTTACGTAAACTATCAAAACTGTTCATCAATAATGGTTATCCGAAGTGTCTGATTAACAAGATCTTATTTAGTACACCTTCCAATGTTTTGCCGAACTCTGGTGATGCAAGTAATAGTCGCACAACCCCTAATAACGGAACTGATGTAATTCCCAATAATAACATCAATCCAAACAGTACAAGCACCAACCCGGACTCCAGACCTGGTTTTACTGTCCTGCCCTATATCAAGGAACTGACCCCTAAGCTGATCAGATTATGCAGTCCTTTGAACTTTCGAATTGCTTTCAAATCCGTCCTCACTATAAACTGCATTTTTTCAAAAATGAAAGACAAAGTCCCGCTGCTTGGCTTAACCAACACAGTCTACTCCATCAATTGCAACAACTGCAACCAAATATACATAGGTCAGACCTCCAGACCTCTTAAAGGAAGGATTACATCACACAAAAGTGATGCTAGGCTTCATCCTGAAAGATGCGCTCTAGCATCTCATGTTAACACAACAGGGCATTCTATGAATTACGCAAGTATCAAAGTTCTTGATAAATAAAAACACCTTTCCAAACGTTTATTCCTGGAAATGTCCCACATTTTCATGAATAACAACTGTATCAACAAAAAGACAGATGTTAAACAACTGAGTGTCATTTACTCATATTTGCTAAACTGCGAAAAATTGGAGAACTTACATATCTCCCCAAATTTCGACTCTTCACAACCATAAATAGAATCTGTGTTTTGGCCGATTCCACCAGTAAATTTCATTCCACTCAAAATATAATAATTCTCTTCTCACGATTTATTAATAATTGTTAATTTAAATTCCCATTAATCAAAATATAGTTTATTCAACTGCCTCTGGTCGGTTTAACAATTTCTTACATAACATTCTGAAAATCACATCATCTGAAGTGATTTGGCAACGTTTGGCACACGCCCACAATTCGTTACATCTTTCAACACAGACATTGATAACCTTCGGCCTTCTGTCAAAGGGTTCATCTCACTCATTATTCCATGACCACCATTTTGTGCAATCATCAAGTGGCTTCACGATGTAATGCTCTAATGTCTTTTAAATAATTTTTAATCTGTTTTTAACTTGTTCTTGTCATATTTTATATAATTTTGACCATTGTACCATCTATCCAGCTCTCACCATGTTACTGGACGTTTCCCTCATCCTATACGTAAACAACAATTAGCAACATCATCACATACTACTGTAAGTTGAGTCAATTTAAATTCATTTTACACTTTTGTTGCTACTGTTATCATTGTAATTGCAGCTCCTGAGGATGATGGCAAAGTCCATTGAAAGCTAGAGAGAATTAAAAAAGTATAAAGAGTCCTCTTTGCTTAAATTTTGTCGAAGTACCCAACAAAAGGCGGAAGCCTTAATTTTTCACCTAACTGGTCTAGACGACAATGACCACGTCTCAAGTTATATATATATATATATATATACAAGGTGGCCCATCCATGCGCGGACGGAATGTTACTCATAAACAAATACATTTTGGAAAAATCTATTTATGGGATGTTATACATGACATTCGAGGGCACATTTCTAAAGTATTGGCCATTATACAGGGTGTCCTAATTTCGACCTACATATCAAAGTTGTGATTTTTCAAATGGAATGCCTTAAATTTTATTGCATATTTAGATAAACCAATTCAGAAGAAAAAAATTGATATAACATACTATGGGGTTTTGGTAATTAGCTACTGAGATATAAGGTGTTTTGTCCATCCCCCCACTTCGGCAACCCCTTAGTCCACCATTTTTGAAATTTGGATTGCTGAATTTTGTATAAAAAAAACTTACACACCTCAGCTTTTGTCTTATTTGTTACTTTTTCGAATTTTAATTTTTGATCATACACTGTGGTCAAAAACGCAAATTGTAGTTTTTCTCAAAAATTTCAAATGCATCACCCTGTATATTTGTGCAAGTTTGGATTCAATTCTTGATAAGCTTTTTTTATTACTTGACACATAAGTTCTGCATATATCAATTTCTGCTCCAATTCGCCATGCACTTAAATGGGGATTTTCCTGCAACTTTAATAGAACCTCCAACTGGTTCGCCTCATTGGTGACACTTAGATTATTTATACATTTTATACTATACTCTACTGCTCAACTTGATTCAAAACGTTCTCGTAGTGTGGAAAATGTTTCCGGTCTTGGATGTCGCATATTAGGGTACCGTTGCTTATAAATGCGAGATGCTAGGAAACTATTTCTTTGGACTTCGCCCAAAACGAACACCATATGTCTTCTTTAGAAAAAGTCGTTTTCAAACACGTTTTTATTATAATGCCCACAAACCTAATTTTGACAATTTGTACCTAATCAATAATTTATTTGTTTCCAAAGATGATGCGATATTATATCGAATTAAGCCGTTCCATAAAAGACGTGCTAATATCCGAAAAAATAGTCGTCAAAACCCTTATGTGTCTAGTATCAAAAAAAGCTTATAAAAACTTGAATCGAAATTTGCACAAATATATAGGGTGATGCATTTAAAATTTTTGAGAAAAACTACAATTTGCGTTAAGTAACAATTAAGATAAAAGCTGGGGTGTGTAAGGTTTTTTGATAATAAATTCAGCACTCCAAATTTTAAAATGGCAGACTGAGGGGTTGCCGAAGTGGGGGGTTTTTCCAGACAAAACACCTTATATCTCAGTAGCTAATGACCAAAACCCCATAGTATGTTATATCAATTTTCTTCTTTTGAATTGGTTTATACAAATATGCAATAAAATTTGAGGCATTCTAATTGAAAAATCACAGCTTTGATATGCGGGTCGAAATTGGGACAACCTGTATAATGGCCAATATTTTAGAAATGTGCCCTCAAATGTCATGTATAACATCCCATAAATAGATTTTCCCAAAATGTATTTGTTTATGAGTAATATTCCGTCCACACATGGATGGGCCACCCTGTATATACAGGGTGTCCGCAAAGTTGGGGTTTTCCTTTACACGACGTGTAGATCTTGAAAACATAAGCAATTTTTCTTAGTACCATATACACCAATGTCTTAAGGGAACCGAGATAAAGGGCTCTGCAACATCAAAAATATCTGAATACCGTCCTGTAGCCGCGACCCGCGATATCTCAGACTGGTACCGGCTACTAGCTGAACCCGACGACAGAACTGGGTCGGGGGTCGGGGTCAGTGTGTCAGGTCAGTATGCAACCTTCAACCGACGGTAAAGGGTCACGTGTATAGAGGTAACGAACCCGTATAATCGATTGCGTTTCAAAAAAAAAAATAATAATGGTACACTCATACACCAATAATGAACTCGTTGATATGTTGTTAATTTATGGCGAATGTCTTCAAAATGATACAGAATCGTCGCGAGTGTATGCAGATCGTTTCCCTAGACGACATCATCCAAGGCCCCGCAGATTTGTGTACCTGGTCCAGAGAGTCAGGGATACGAGCCATTTGGAGGAATTTCGAGGTGTGCACAGTGGGAGGCCTAGACAACCACGAATGGTGCAAGTTGAGGAAGAACTACTGAATCGCGTAGACGAGAATCCCTCAACAAGCACTAGAGACGTGGCTAGAGACGTGCAAGTATCAAAAACTAAAGTGTGGCAAAGGTCCAACGTGTACAAGCCCTTCAACCTGACGATTTTCCAGCAAGAGTGCGGTTTTGTGAGTGGTTGTTGCATCAACATGACTATAATCCGGACTTTTTGAAGTGCATATTGGTAACAGACGAATCTACGTTCACGCGTAATGGGGTGAATAACTTTCGATTTCAGGCAGAGACGTACTTAGCCCTTCTCGTCAACTGGAGAGTGAGTACTTTTTCCTTTATTTTTTTTACTTGGTCGCCCTCGTTTCACTACACATTACCTTTGTTATTTCAAGGGTAGTTGTTTCTGAAAAGGAAAACCCCAACTTTGCGGACACCCTGTATATATATATGAGCAGGAGTCATTGCCAAAGCCAACGACCAGTTCGGCACAAAATACAGTCAATTGTTAATTGGGAAATTGGCAAATTTTTAGGCTTAAGTTGACTCTTTTGACGATAAAATCAAGCTTTCGGCATTCTCTATGGAGCCTTCATCAGGATTCTGAAAACACAATTGTGATGCTAGCAAAGAAAACAGGACAGATTTAAATTGTTAAACAACTTAATCGTCGTTGAGGTTGCAGCCACAAGGTGTTTCAAAACGAACGTAGAGAAGATAGAACTCGTAACAAGTATAAAAACAAAAGGACGGAGACATTGGGCTTCATGATAACGACAGATATCTTCGTTACATGTTAAGAATATCAATACACCCGAACATATTAAAAATTATTACACGTGAGAAGACATTTTAGTGAAGCAATCGGAATGCAGTCTCTAACCTCCTACTTCCGCTACACGTGGAGAGGGGGACGGCACGGAAAGATAATGCGTCGACAGATGACAAGTGATTGACCGTGGAACTGTGAACCTCATTGTCTAATTTGGGTATGAAGTATACGAGGGACGAGGTTTCAAATTCCCCCTGATCATGTGATTGCGAGTCTAGATGTAGTTTCACTGTTCAGCAATGTGTATTTAGAAGCTTGCATCAGATCCATCAACAAACATTGGGATCAAATTTGCCAACACAGCAACCTAACTCTGGATTCTTCCATCAATATCGTAGAGTACCTTTTCCAGAACAATTATTTTACTTTTAATAACAAAGTGTTTTCACAAACACATGGTTGCCCCATGGGCTCTGTGTTGTCTCCAATTTTGGCAGAATATGTAATGGATGACCTGCTTGATGTTGTTATTCAAGTATTGCCATACAATCTAATTTTCATAAAAAAGTATGTGGACGATATTATCGTTTGTCTTCCTTATGATAGTGTGGATGATATTGTTGAAGTTTTTAACAGTTATGATCCCTACATCCAGTTCACCATCAAAAAAAAGATGTCAATCAATCTGCTCCCTTTTTGGATTCAAGATTGATTCGCACCAATGACAATATATTACTGGTAGACTGGTACAGGAAACCAATTTCTTCCGGAAGGTTCCTGAACTTCGGGTCTTACCACGAACTTAAAATAAAAATAAACCTGGTGAAACAAATGAAGAACAGGGTTATAAAAATCGCTGACAATACTTTCCATCTTTCCAATTTAAGGAAGCTTTCAGTCTTATTTATCAACAATGGCTATCCGAAGTATTTGGTTAAAAGAATCTCGTTCAGCTCTCCTCCGAATATTTTGCCAATGACGAATAACAATAGTGAAAATGACAACACTGTTCAGTCCAATCAGACACCCATGAATTCTTCAACCAATGAGAATTACAGCACTACAGTGGTTGGTTCTATTGCCAGAGTTAATTATGTTTTCTTGCCATACATCAAAGAACTAACACCAAAATTGATCAGGCTATATAATTCCTTTAATTGTCGTTTTGCTTGTAAATCAGTGCTCACAGTCAACAGTTTGTTGTCCAAAAAGAAGGATAAGGTTCAGTTGCTTGATTCAACCAACACTGTCTATAGCATTCATTGCAACAACTGTAATTTAGTTTATACACCTTAGGAAAAACCATTGTTATACATGGGAAATCATTTCTTGGCAACAGAGCATCGGCTCGTCTACTTTCATCGCTATTCGTACATATTTCCTACCGTTAACCGCAGACCTGTATCACGAATGAGAATAATAGGCAGATACGCTGTGTTTCCAATTTGAGTAGAGCTTCCCGAATTGTGGGGAATTTAGAGTTAAGTGTTGATTCATTCAAGCTTTTAATCAGCATGGCCTAGACGTTAGCACTTCATAAAGATAACATTGAAGCTGAATGCTGCTGGAGTATAGTGTTTCGAATATTCAAAGCGGAGAGGGACACTATACTCGTTCAATGGGTCATCAAGCCACAGTCTTTTCAACAAAGAAATTATTTTACGAAAATGCGTTATATTTTTACGATTTTGTCGTCACCAAATCTCTGTTTCTCAAAATGTACGTCTTTTGTAGAATTTTCAGCAAACTAAGCAAGAAACGTGATCTAGTATTTACTCAACATTACGGATTTCTCGAAATACATTAAAAAATGTGACCTAGATACCTAACTGCCCCAAGCTCTTTAAATATAACACCTTAATCCAAGGTTACCAGGTGCTCAGTCACGTTGATTGTCATGTTGTACTGCGCAAGTCAGCAAACAATCTGGCGTAATAAACGTTAGGAATCATCAGGTATTGCCAGATTCCCGAATACCGGGCACCATAGTAACCGTTATAGTTGTCCTTCAAAGTTGTCAAATCGCCCCTATGGCGCAAATTCGCCACACCAGGCAACTGTGCTATAAACAAACCCTGTTTATCACTACTATTTGATAGTCATATGGTAGTTGTAGCCCTATCTAGCGGTGCATGACTTCTCTCAATACTGTTTTATCTCTACTGGCAACAAGAATAGGGATTACAAAATCATTTATACAACAATATACAAACATGAAAAATATGATTTGAACTTTTTTCATTTTTGGAATACTCTTATGTGGAATCCGCAGCTATTTTTCCCGAAATTTGGGTAGACTTAGATTTCTTAGAAATATGACATATTGGTATCGGCAACTCTGCGAATGGGAGAAACAAATCGCATTTGTTGAGCGCATCCGTCTAAGCGGTAGGCGCCAGCGCCCGTTCTGCCATCTCTCTCTTTTATCACTCTTCTACTTTACCCCGTTGTCCGTCACACAACGATGCTGCCACATAGGATTCTACAATCGAGTGTCTTTCACGCACCTACATACTTTTATATATTTCCATCTCTCTTCCTCATCATAATGTATAATAATGTTTTTTCCCAAGGTGTATAGGTCAAAGTTCTAGGTCACTGAATGGCAGGATAACTTCACATAAAAGTGACGCCAGATTACATCCAGAGAGATGTGCTTTGGCATCTCATATTAACAACACAGGTCACTCTATGAATTATGGCAGTATTGAGGTTCTAGATAAAGAAAAAAGACTCTCAAAACGTTTATTTTTAGAAATGTCCCACATTTTCATGACAGATCATTGCATGAATAAATAGGCTGATGTTAAGCAGCTCAGTGTCATTTATTCCTACCTGTTGAATTGCGAAAAGCTACACGGCTACATATCCAAATCGAACCAACATCGTCACAAAATTAGAATACATTTTCTCACTCACAATCTGTAATATAAACTCACATAACACATCTTTTCAAGGTGGTATCACTATCACATTCGTACACCCATATAAACTACACATTTTTCCAAAACGAATTAATTCAGCATTTTATTAATTTGGGTGGAGGTTTACCGAGCGTCCCTCGTATACTTCATACCCAAATTGGACAATGAGTTTTTTTTATATTACAACTACCACGAAGGCCCATTGGGTACCGTGGGGCTATAGGGGGATACAGGGGAAAGGGGGAACGCCACACGGACATGCAACATGCACACATTCTGGCTCCGCCTACGAGATCCGCCGGGTGGTACCTCCACGTTCGACAGTCAGAGACCGTCTACCACCTACGGACAATCACAACATCCATAGCCAAGAGAAAAATTTCTCCTGGGACAGACTCGAACCCGCAAAGCGCACGGCGACTGATCAGGAGACCGAAGAGTCTACTACTGCGGCCACCGCTGCTGCCTGAGGTTCACAGTTCCACGGTCCGTCGCGTCAATCAGTTGTCATCTGTCGGCGCATTATCTTTCCGTACCGTCTCCCTCTCCACGTGTAGCGGAAGTAGGAGGTTAGAGACTGCATTCCGATTGTTTCACTAAAATGTCTTCTCACGTGTAATAATTTTTAATATGTTCGGGTGTATTGATATTCCTAACATGTAACGAAGGTATCTGTCGTTATCAAGCAAAATATCTCAGTCCTTTTGATTTTATACTTTTTACGAGTTCTATCTTCTCCACGTTCGTTTCGAAACACCTTGTGGCTGCAACCTCAACGACGAGTAAGTTGTTTGACAATTTAAACCTGCCCTGTTTTCTTTGCTAGCATCACAATTGTGTTTTCAGAATCCTGATGAAGGCTCCATAGAGAATGCCGAAAGCTTGATTTTATCGTCAAAAGACTCAACTTAAGCCTAAAAATTTGCCAATTTCCCAATTAACAATTGGTTGTATATATATATATATATATAGAGAGAGAGAGAAAATCATGCGGAGAAAGGTATATAACAAAAAGTAGGAAAATAATGGTCAAAATCCGCAAAAAGGAGGAACGTGGATTCGAGCAGAAAATAGGATAGGTAACCCGAGCGATACGTATTTCTGCTGGTTGGCTTCATCAGGCCCGAAATGATTGCACATATGAAACTAGAAAAGTAGATACACATGCCCACACATCCGGATACGGGTGTAACCTGAGGAAACGAAGATGATAAGGAAAAAAAACGACACACGAAGTCCACAACAAGAACCAACCTACACATTGTAGTAAAAAACGGCTAGAAGACCTCGAATTTTCAAGGAGACATCTAATCAAAACCACGCAGCCGGTTATAGCCACTTGATGTGGTACTTCAAACCCAAAGGATCTACAAAGAGAAAATGGTATATAACAAAAAGTAGGAAAATAATGGGCAAATGCCGCATACTAGGAACTCATCGTCAGCTAGGAGCGCCGAGGATACGCACAGAAGAAATAGAAGTTATAATAGAAGCAGCCGAGAGAGATCCCTCTATAATCACCAGAGCCATTGCCCGAAGCAGAAACGTATCCCATACAATACTACGCATCCTTGCTATGTACAGAAAGTACAAGAATGCTTCCAAGTGACTATGCACAATGGGCTGAATTTTGTGAGAATATGTTGAAGAGGTGTGAAGAGGATGAAACTTTTTAGAGAGCATCCTATGGACAGATGAATCCAACTTTAACCGAAATGGAATATTCAACATGCACAATTTCCATTCATGAAGCGTGGAAAATCCACACGCTATTCGCCGACACAGGTTTCAACGTCGGTTCGGCGTTAATTTATGGGCTGGAGTACTCAACAAAAAATTAATTGGATCATATGAATTGCCCGCTAGGTTGAATGGTCAGTCATATCTTGCTTTTCTACAAACCAGTTCGCATTAGCCGCTACCTTTGGGCGTTCGAAGCCGCATGTATTTTCAATGCGATGGGGCCCCATGCCCCTTTGCACGGGATGTACGGCATTACTTAGACAGTACCTTTCCTGGGCATTGGATAGGTAGAGGTGGACACATACGATGGCCTCCAAGGTCACCCGTTTTAAATCCTCTAGATTTTTTTATATGAGGACTGTATAAGGGGATAATCTATACATCTGAATATACAAACGTCAACCAACTGCGCCAGAAAATTGATGAAGCAAAAATAAAGATTATGGAATACGCACATTCATTTCAAAGACTAAAGGACCTTTTGATTAGAAGGTGTCGCTTGTTTATAAAAAAAATGGAGCGGTTTTAAACACAATAGGTTCTGTACTTGTAGGTGGTAAGGATTCTGTTGCGTTTCTTACGTTTATTGCAACGAATGTGACATGAAACACTCATCGTAGCAAGCTGAAATTTTCAGGGTTTATTCTACATGGGTTGAAATAGTCTTTACAATAGAATGAATACCTAATGAAATACAACCTCAATTTTTTTTACCGCCCTCCAAAGTTGGAGGGATGGAAGAGATTTTTCACAAAAAAATGAATTTAAGATTTTTTGCGTTGATTTATAATAGGCTCTGTTAAAAAGTGACATAACCATTGCTAAAACTAACGATTCAGCTCATCTCAGAAAAAATCACAGCCCTACACCTAATTGCGATTGAAAGTTCATTATATAGTTTTTATTTAAATGTCTCAAAATTGCAAAAATCTCCTGAACTATAAAATTTCGGACCACACATAGATAGGAGTTCATTCGATAGGTTTTCAAGCCTTCTAACACCTGACTTCCGTTGATCAACTACTAACTTTACAGCCTGTATATACGTATATATACAGGGTGACTTTGAAGTTGAGTCATTAATTTTCAGATAATGATTGTAGAAGGAAGATAAACCAAAATATGTGTGTAAAAATAAAAAAAAAATAAAAAAAAATTTTTACCTTGTTTTATAAAGTATCCTCCCGACAAGTATTTCAGTGCGGACCTGTATTTGATCGTGAGGTCCACTGTGAGGTCTTAAGTCACCTGATTCACAAGCCCGTTGTACTACATTAACAAAGGCACGAGGGGTTGGTTGCACTCGATTGGGAAACCGATCCGCATAAACATGTGCCATTTTTTATTTCGTTTGAGCCACGCAACACATACCACTATTCACTGACACTAACTGTATACAAATGAATGAGATACCTGTAAAAACATCGTTCCAAATTCTTTCGCTTTTTTGTTTCCGATGCGATGAACCGATACGGCGGATTATATCCATTGTCGCCAAACACGACCACATAATATTGTTATTGAGACAGGGCGGTACTCAAACTTCCAAAGGGCTATAACTTTGTTACTTTAATTTTACCAGGAAAATGGTAAAGGAAAAAAACATTTCTTTTGATCAGATCTACTCACTGTTAAAATAAATGACTCAACTTCGAAGTCACCCTGTATATTCTTCACCTTCATAAAAATAAATAATATTGCAAAATCGGCAAGGACAGTTAGTATTCGGCGAATGATTCTATTATTCCTTTATATTGGCCATATCCTCGGTATCAAATATTTTCTTCTTTACTCTATATTGAATTATAGGAAGCTCAGGAAGACGCTGGTAGGATGGGTTTAGTTATGATCTTAGTTGGAATGCTGGGATCAATTTTGATTGGAATTGTTTTAGATCAAACTCATCGATACAAGTAAGTGTACACAACTCATAAAAAGAACAGCATCAAATAAGTTGATTGCGAAATTCCAAGACAACGCATTATATCATTTTATCGAAGAATATTATTTTTTAGTGGCTAGTGAGGAGATATTTTTGGCTAAGTCTGTATCGACTGGACCGGTTTTAAAAAATGTAGCTCCGTGCTAACTCAGCACGAGGGTTAATACCTTGTTGTCTTTATTTTATGCAAATTTGAAATGAATATTCCTAATATATTATAATGGCGAGAATGATTATCGAGTAGATGACAGACTACTACCCTGTCGAATATGCTAATCAAAGGACACTCGGACGAAAGCAAGTGATAGCCATGGTTTACTTTCAGGGAAGCAGCAATATTCGTATTTTTGATGACCGCTGTGAGCATGGGGGGCTTCCTTTTTGCACTGGAAATGAGATCAAAGTGGATGATTTATGTAACAATTGGTGTATTTGGGTAGGTATGATGGAAATAATATTGTAAACATTACATTTTTCAGATCGCATGTTATAAATCCATTGTTTAACTGTGTTACCAGAGTTCGGGCAATTTTTACCTAGAACTTGGACCTGAAAATGTTGGAGAGCAGATTAATACAAAGATCAAAATAAATAATTTCTATCAGCGAACTACAAAGTTCTCTTACCACGTCATATCTAAACCCGCTTTAGGATACGAAAACTGTGATTATATTAAAAAAAAAACGGGTAGTTTTGTTAAGAAGGTTGCCACGCCTTTCTTATAAATAAGAGGAAATCGTGGTGTGATTCCTCTTTCTTTTTTTGAAATTAATTAATGAACCAATAAATAAAACACTATAAATGAATTCTAAGCGTCAGTCAATGCAAAACAGCTGGCTAGTAGGCCCTAGTTCAAAGCAGAGAGTAGGGGAGGCACCGGTGTGAAGTTGGCAGAACAAACTTAGCAGACAATTTTCCGAAGATACTCGAATGACCAGTGGCGTTGACATCCTCGACCAGACTGTGATTGTGAAGGATAGAGCTAACAGCTCGCAACAATAAATATATATATACACGAGAATAAGCACCCCTATAGGAAGAATCATTTTCCACTACAGTTAAATAATTCGCAGGAACAAGAGTTGACCCAAAACATTTCTTCTAATTTTCACTTACGGATTATTGTATATATGTGATTGAAAGCAATTAATGAGCTAAATAGCATATACTGAGAAAATCTCTAAAGGAGTGGTAGATAAAAAAATTTAAACAAAACTTCATTTTCACCCAGAAAATATGTTTACAAATTCATTTTCACCCCCAAGGAAATGATTCCCCAAAATAAGTTGTACCTCAAAAAATACTCTATTATAGAGACAATTTATAGGCTAGGTGGCATGGTGTGAGAAAGCTTCTGAAAGGCTGACAGATAAAAAAATATGTTTATACATTCATTTTCACCACCATGGAAATGATTCCCCAAAATCAGTTGTACCTCAAAAAATACTCTATTATAGGGACAATTTATAGGCTAGGTGGCATGGTGTGAGAAAGTTTCTGAAAGGCTGGCACATAAAATATGTTTATAAAATCATGTTTAACCCCAAGGAAATAATTCCCCAAAATCAGTTGAACCTCAAAAAAATACTCTTATTATAGAGATAATTTAAAGGCTAGGTGGCATGGTGTGAGAAAGCTTCTGAAAGGCTGGCAGATGAAGAAGTATGTCTATAAATTCATTTTCACCCCCAAGGAAATGATTCCCCAAAATAAGTTGTACCTCAAAAAATACTCTATTATAGAGACAATTTATAGGCTAGGTGGCATGGTGTGGGAAAACTTCTGAAAGGCTGGCAGATAAAAAAATATGTTTATAAATTCAATTTCACCCAAAAGGAAATGATTCCCCAAAATCAGTTCTACCTCAAAAAAATACTCTATTACAGAGACAATTTATAGACTAGGTGGCATGGTGTGAAAAATCTTCTGAAAGGCTGTCAGATAAAAAATATGTTTATAAATTCATTTTCACTCCCAAGGAAATGATTCCCCAAAATCAGTTGTACCTCAAAAAAAATACTCTATTATATGGACAATTTATAGGCTAGGTGGCATGGTGTGCGAAAGCTTCTGAAAGGCTGGTAGATAAAAAAATATGTTTATAAATTAATTTTCACCCCCAAGGAAATGATTCCCCAAAATAAGTTGTACCTTAAAAAATACTCTAATATAGAGACAATTTATAAGCTAGGTGGCATGGTGTGAGAGAGCTTCCGAAAGGGTGGCAGATAAAAAAATATGTTCATAAAATTCAATTCACAAACACATTTTTTTATCCGCCAGCCTTTCAGAAACTTTCTCACACCATGCCACCTAGCCTATAAATTGCCTCTATAATAGAGTATTTTTTTTGAGGTACAACTGATTTTGGGGAATCATTTCCTTGGGGGTGAAAATGAATTTATAGACATACTTTTTCATCTGCCAGCCTTTCAGAAGCTTTCTCACACCATGCCACCTAGCCTTTAAATTGTCTCTATAATAAGAGTATTTTTTTGAGGTTCAACTGATTTTGGGGAATCATTTCCTTGGGGGTGAAAATGAATTTATAAACATATTTTATTGTGCCAGCCTTTCAGAAGATTTCTCACACCATGGCACCTAGCATATAAATTGTCTCTATAATAGAGTATTTTTTGAGGTACAACTGATTTTGGGGAATCATTTCCTTGGGGGTGAAAATAAATTTATAAACATATTTTTTTATCTGCCAGCCTTTCAGAAGCTTTCTCACACCATGCCACCTAGCCTATAAATTGTCTCTATAATAGGGTATTTTTTTGAGGTACAACAGATTTTGGGGAATCATTTCCTTGGGGGTGAAAATGAATTTATAAACATATTTTTTTATCTAACAACCTTTCAGAAGCTTTCTCACACCATGCCACCTAGCCTATAAATTGTCTCTATAATATTGTATTCTTTTGAGGTACAACTGATTTTGGGGAATCATTTCCTTGGGGGTGAAAATGAATTTGTAAACATATTTTTTTATCTGCCACCCTTTCAGAAGCTTTCTCACACCATGCCACCTAGCCTATAAATTGTCTCTATAATAGAGTATTCTTTTGAGGTACAACTGATTTTGGGGAATCATTTCCTTGGGGGTGAAAATTAATTTATAAACATATTTTTTATCTGCCAGCCTTTCGGAAGCTTTCTCACACCATGCCACCTAGCCTATAGATTGTCTCTATAATAGAGTATTTTTTGAGGTACAACAGGTTTTGGGGAATCATTTCCTTGGGGGTGAAAATGAATTTATAAATATATTTTTCTATCTGCCAGCCTTTCAGAAGTTTTCTCACACCATGCCACCTAACCTATAAATTGTCTCTATAATAGAGTATTTTTTTGAGGTAAAACTTATTTTGGGGAATCATTTCCTTGAGGGTGAAGATGAATTTATAAACATATTTTTTTATCTGCCACCCTTCCAGAAGCTTTCTCACACCATGCCGCCTAGCCTATAAATAGAATCTATAATAGAGTATTTTTTTGAGGTACAACTGATTTTGGGGAATTATTTCCTTGGGGGTGAAAATGAATTTATAAACATATTTTTTTATCTACCAGCCTTTCAGAAGCTTTCGCACACCATGCCACCTAGCCTATAAATTGTCCATATAATAGAGTATTTTTTTTGAGGTACAACTGATTTTGGGGAATCATTTCCTTGGGAGTGAAAATGAATTTATAAACATATTTTTTATCTGACAGCCTTTCAGAAGCTGACTCTCACCATGCCACCTAGCCTATAAATTGTCTCTGTGATAGAGTAGTTTTTTGAGGTAGAACTGATTTTGGGGAATCATTTTCTTGGGAGTCAACATGAATTTATAAACATATTTTTTGATCTGCCAGCCTTTCAGAAGCTTTCTCACACCATGCAACCTATCCTATAAGCTGTCTCTATAATAGAGTTTTTTTTGAGGTACAACTGATTTTGGGGAATCATTTCCTAGGGGGTGAAAATGAATTTATAAACATATTCTTTTATCTGCCAGTCTTTACAGAAGCTTTCTCACACCATGCCACCTAGCCCATGAATTGTCTCTGTAATAGAGTATAATCCATTTTGAGGAATCATTTTTTTGGCGGTGAGAATGAAGTTTTATTTATTTTTTTATCTACCACCCCTTTTAGAGATTTTCGCAGTATATGCTATTTAGCTCATTAATTACTTTCAATACCATATATACCATATTCTGTAAGTGAAAATTCGAAGAAAGGTCTTGGGTAAAGTCTTGTTCCTGCGAATTATTTAATTGGGGTGGAAAATGATTCTTCCTATAGGGATGCTTATTCTCGTGCATATACATTTACTGTTGCGAGCTGTTAGCTGTATCCTTCACAATCACAGTCTGGTCGAGGATGTCGACGCCACTGGTCATTCCGGTATTTTCGGCAAATTGTCCGCTAAATTTTGTCTGCCAACTTCACACCAGCAGGGGAGGCTAAGAGCGACACTGACGTAAGACGGACTAAGTCACAAATCCCCGAGGTGTTAATCGAAACTTGTTTTGCCTGACCATGCACACAAAAGAAAAGAATCTCACGGTAATGACAAAACGTAATTAGCAAACAGCACAAATGCCCCACCACTGGAGTGTAAGTTGAAAGAAAGGATATTATTAAAAACTACCGCACAATAAAATTATTTGACCGTAATAATTAACCCCGCGAAACGTTTACCATGGTTCACGCTTTACAGATATTTTAGTGCCTAAACCTTAACTTATCTGGGTTGAGGTCTTCTCCTAGTTACGGCTAGGCGCAGCCGAGATGTCCTCAGCTCATAAGTGCTCAGGTCAAGAAAACAAAAGCGGTGGTCAGTAGTGGGCACGTTACAAGGTTGCTTGCCTCGTTCTCCAAAATTTACTGTATAACCATAAAAAAACCTGTTCACATCAGGGTTTTTTGTCAACGGGAAGGGGTGGCTTCCGGCAATACCAGCTGTAAAATAAAGCTTGGAGAGTGTGTGGTGGTTCTCCGCAATACCTTTCAACGCTGAAGAATAAAATCCCATAGGAAAATGGACGGGGTAGCATGTCAAAATTTCTAAAAAAAGTTGAAACTTTATATTTGGGGATTAAATTCAGTGCACTATTCTTCCAAACCCAAACCAAAACAACTAAACGTAAGGTACAATCTGAAAGGATACAACTCCACAAACTGGTGTGCGGCACCTAATATCCCAGAATCCGGAGCTTAAACAAATGGCGCTCACACCAGTGGCGGCTCGTGAGGTAGTGCCACGGTGCCATGGCACTACCTTGTCTTCTTCAAAAAGAATATTTTTTTCAATCTTCAATGTTTTACTTTATTTTTTGCTTTTTCATTTTTTTTTTTGGTATAAATTATATGAAGTGACAACACTGACAACGTGACAACACCGCAAGCACCCGAACCACGCGACGAGATATAAAGCATGCCTTGACCTTGACGTCATCAACTTGTGCCAATGTCGGGCCGGCCCAAATAAAAAGAGAGAAATTTTACCAGCATCGCATACGAGCGACAGAGATAACGCTACAATACACATTTTTATATGAGGTGAATAGCGAAAGACAAGTATAATTTGTGCCAGGCACATCATCAGTCGTAATTCGTTATCAAATGATATCGGCGGTGTTTTTGTTCGGTCGGTCGTTTCGTTATGATTACGTCTAGTGCTGATTTCGGTCTTTTTTTACCTGAAAAGTGAGAAATAACGTTTTTGTTTTAGTACGTCTAGTGTTAATGAACTGCTCTGTTTTGTGATCATATTTTTTACTGTTTTATTAAAACTAGTGAAAATGAATAAAATCGGGATATTAAAAAACTCATTTAGTGGTTTTTCGCTGGATCAAAAACTGCAAATTAAAGAATTAGGACGGCCAATACCCGATTTAAAAATTGAGAAACAAAGTGGTAGCGGACAAAAATCGCGCTGTCGCAAATTTAATAAAAATGTGTACGATAAAAACAGCTGGATATGTGGTTGTGAAGAAACGAATAAACTATTTTGTTTTGTATGTGTTCTATTTGGAGGTGACGAGACTTGGTCAAAAAAAGGTACAGATGATCTTATACATATATGGGATAAAATGAAGACCCACGAAAAATCTAAAGTCCATATGAATAATGTTTTTAGCTTTTCTATTCTTGGTAAATTAAATATAAGGACTCAACTCAATTCGGCTTATCGCAATGATCTAATTAAACATAATAATCAAGTGGATAAGAATCGATATGTATTGAATAAAATTATTAATTGTATAAGGTTTTGTGGAGCATTTGAGTTAGCCTTAAGGGGTCACGATGAAAAGGAAAATTCGGAAAACAGAGGCATATTTAAGGAGCTGGTGAATTTTAGCGCCGAATTAGACAACGAATTGAAAGTCCATATTCAAAGTGCCAAACTTTTCAAGGGTACCTCAAAAACAACTCAAA
Source organism: Acanthoscelides obtectus (assembly GCA_963669975.1). Classification (NCBI taxonomy): domain Eukaryota; kingdom Metazoa; phylum Arthropoda; class Insecta; order Coleoptera; family Chrysomelidae; genus Acanthoscelides; species Acanthoscelides obtectus. The sequence goes on from CAVLJG010000003.1 coordinate 72,169,013, forward strand.
ACGAGCTTCTTGAGTGCATGCTAGATGTTTATCATGAAGAAGTTAAGAAGGAGATTGCAAATTCTCCTTTTGTTGCAGTAATTGCCGATGAAACGACTGACGTAGCCTGTGAATTTCAGTTAGTTATTATTTTCAGATATTTGTGTAAAGGACAACCAGTTGAGAGATTTTGGAGATTTTACGTCCCCGACGGACACGATGCCAAATCAATCGCTGCATGCGTTTTAAATGTTGTAAATCCATTAATAGATCAAAATCCAAACAAATTAATAGCTCAAAGCTATGATGGTGCGTCTGTTATGAGTGGTGAATTGAATGGCGTTCAAAAGATTATTAAGGAAACTTATCCACTTGCAAATTATGTTCATTGCTATGCACACCAGTTAAATCTAATTATGACAAGCGCATGCTCTGTCAATAAGCAGGCTAGAATATTTTTCCATAATTTATCTGGATTGTGCTCTTTTTTTTCGACGTCTCCTCAAAGAACAAAAATTTTGGATGAAATAGTTAATCGCAGATTGCCAAGATCTTCCCAAACACGTTGGAATTTTCAGTCACGAGGTGTTCATACAGTTTATGAAAATAGGAAAGACCTGATTGAAGTTATGGACAATATAGAAAGTACTTCACGCGATTCTTCGTCGATTAATCAAGCCAGTGGGTACAAATTAAAGCTGCAAGATACAAATTTTGTATTTTGGCTAAGTATATTCCATAAAATAATGCCACATGTTGAAATTGTCTTTAACCAATTACAAAAAGTATGCACCGATTCTGTTAAGGTCAAAAATGATTTAGAGAATTTTGAAGCAGCAATTCAAACTATACGAGAACAAATGGATAGCATTATTGACGAGATTGAACGAGTGCAGAGAGAAACTGATGAACCGGCAAGAAAAAAAAGGCAAGTTGAAGAAGGCAGCAAAAAACGGGAAGCGTTAGAAATATGCGATGCAGTATTATCGCAAATAAGAACAAGATTTAACTTTTCTGGGCATTTAGTTGCTTCTAATTTATTTGTGTCTGAAAAGTTTTCTGTTTATAAACATCAGTTTCCTGAAGCACATTTAAATGACACATGCACACAATTTTCATTTTTAGACAAAAACAGGCTTAAAACTGAGTTACAAGTATTATATCAGAGAGAAGAATTGAGTACTACTTCTGGAGCTGTTCCACTATCCATTTTATTGAACGAGGAAGGATTAAATTGTACGTTTCAAGAAACTCTTAAGCTCTTAAGTATTTTAATCACTATACCGATGTCAACATCTGAAGCAGAACGCTCTTTTTCAATGCTGAAACGGATTAAAACTTTCCTCAGAAACACAATGAAGGAAGAAAGGCTTAGTGCTTTAGGAATGCTGTCTGCAGAAAAACATTTTGTTAGTGGCATTGAAAATTTTAATAATAAGGTAATCGAAAACTTTGCTACCAAAAAAGAAAGAAGAATGGACTTCATGTATAGAAAACTTTGAAGTTATAGGTACTTCTCCACACTTGTTTTATAATTTGGTGCGCGTGTGTAAATAGTTTTATTTTTGATTTTTTTTTGGACATATAGATTTATTGAACCTCAAGAACTTTGACCACTAACTATCAGGGGTAAGTTATAAGTTATTCTTTACAATTTTGAATCGATTCAAAATTATGGCTTCCATTCTGGCACTACCTCACTGAATTGGCACGAGCCGCCACTGGCTCACACCACAATCTCATGAGGAAAATGACGGTCACGAAACACCTAATTTTATAAAGGAAGGTTCAATGAGTGGCCTTGAAGAAGATATGCTCGATAGGAAACCAAATAACGGAGAAAAAACACAGAGTTTTTTTTTTGCAACACAATACTGAATCACTGAGAAAGAAAGATATAATACGTGTGAAATTATTCAATCAATAAACTGTAAAATTTACCAAAATAAGGCCGTTTCCTGATTTGTCGATGCGGTATCGGTGAGGCGGCGGTATGCTCGGTATACGCGGTACCGAAAGCTTACCGAGCGCCTATATTTCGAGTGCTTTATGATTAGCGCGGATTGTGCGGCGGCGGGGAAGGATACGTTCGGTTTACCGCGTCTCGGCACGCTCGTCCAGGCGGCGCTCGGGATTCACCGCAAGTATACGCACATGCACTGCAAAATGGCGAAAATACATTTAACTTTAGTACTGGAAATTGAAAAGTATCCTGTGTTGTTTAACTATTTGATTCAAAAGCTATTGATATGTTTCTTTTGACATTCTATACATAGATGAAAATTTTGTATCATCATGAGAAAGTTCTTTAGCTGCAACAAATAGTCGACAGTCAATATTATTTTCGATGTAAGGATGACGCCAATAAGGTTTTCTTTTTTTACGTACACGGAGATACAAATAACACGTCAAAATATCATGTCAAAATATTATCATCACTCGAACTCGAAGACAACATCTCGTCACAGAACAAGCCGTACTGCAGAATTTCATACCGAGAATATACCGAGTAATGCGTAGATGGAAGCAATTCGGTATTGATATAATCATTGAAAAGGATTGGGCCTAGGAATGTGCACTTTAGCATTGATAAAGAGAAATTCAAATTACTAGTAAGTGATCAAAATACTAAAAAAAGGTTACGTGATTTTGGCACGTGACATTGGACTTTTGGACGGATAGATAGAGTTTTCAATTTTGATTCCAAAAATGTATAACATGTCCTGCATTGACATTGCCAAACCTAACTAATTATTTAAAAAAAAGAGTTTCCTAGGTAGGCATGGAAATTATCAATTATCAAATATGTCTGTTTCTCGTACCGGATTAATCCCAAGATCACTTTTATTTTTTCCTTTCCTTTCCTTTTCCTTATTTGAAATAGGATCTCAAAACAAACTGCATATTGTATTGTCACTTATTCTCCTTTAAAAGATGGCGTAGTCAAAGTTTCAATTCGACGTTTCTTCTTTAGAGTTCCATCACCAACTTTGTTTTTCTAAATGGACGCGATATTGGAATTTTGTACATTTAAAGGGACTTTTATGTTCCAGATTAAGTGATTTATTTCCTTAGTTGGGCATAAATTTGTTATTGGATGACAATTATAAGAAAATGAAAAGGTGTGGTGAAACCAAGACACAAAATGAAAATATGATGAAAATAATGATAATCATAAATAAGAGAGGTAAATCATAGCAGATGCTCCAAATGTTGCTTTGCAGGTAAAGCCTGACTTTCTGTGTACATAGTTCATTGCTCGGCTTAGGGGAGGGTGGGCCACCATGAGACGGAAAAAGTTTTTTAAAATAAAAAAAAAATAGTTTTGTGTAAATGTTAGGTTTTAAAGAATGATATTTATAATCATGTTAATCTTGAAACAAAACATAAAAAAAAGTTTTGAATTAATAGTTTTGCGAGTGAATTTTACAACATACTTTTTTTTAATAATGTATCATGCAGGCCCAGAAAAGTGAGCCACCATAAGACATAAGACATATGTGAAAAAAACATGTTTGTTACAAAACTTTATTAAATGGCGGTTTTGGCAACTAAAAATACGTACTTAAACGAAAAAAACACAAAAATATAAGATTTGTCAATGTAAAATATGCCAAAAATCAAACAACCATTCATTTTTCTTGGTAAAAAAATGTAGCGTAAATTTATATTGCTAAACTGAATTTCGAATTTTAGATATTCCTGTAAACGTTTTGTTTTACCCAAATGAGATGGTGACTGTAAAATCATTTTAACGTCATTTAAAGGAACTATTCCTACATCAGTTTCCAAAGGATATACGAAGTGTCCGCTGAATTTTACCGACTTCCGCAAAAACTTTACTTCTACTTCATTGCTGGAACTTTCCCGATTTATCACTTCTCCAACAGAATATATTATCATTTTTGGCACTAAATGACACTAATGAAGGATCAGCCTCGGGAATCCAGTCTGTTGAATCCTGGTCAGAGTCGGCAAAAGATAAACTTCCATCTGCCTCAGACGAAGATATATCATTGATATCAACCTTCTTTTTTTTGCAAATAAATTCCGGGTGGCAGCTTTTTGTTTGTCCTCCTTGTGTTTTCTTTTTAATTTGTCTTTTTCAATGTTTTCCTGGCATTTTTTTTCAAACATATCTTTCTCAGGCGTATTAGTGGAAATGCAGCTGGTAATTTTTCTACGCTGACTATTAGAAACCTTTCTCATTCCTGCTTTAGGGTATCCCTTAAATATTTCTGGGCTTATAAACAATTTCAATTTTGGTGACTGATCATTAAGTGTATCATTGGTAACTGTCTGGAAAACTCCCGTATTGTTAATATTTAAAAATTTTCTATCGGTAACAGAGCTGCACAGGAAATCGTCGTCCGTAAAGACATTTCTGTCGAAAGGTTAAATTCCGGTCTTCTTGAAGCCTGATTTTATATTGGACGGAGTCATAGACCGTTCGAATGCTATTCCAACACAAGCAGCAATTTCGTAAATGGATAACGGATTACCCGGATGATGCAAAAGCCAAGAGTCAACTGCAGTATTATAATTCGCCTTAAATGGCGCAAACACTGATATGTCCAGTGGCTGCAGTCTATGACTATGGGGTGGAAGTGTGACTGGAATGACTCCATTGTCCTTAGCCAAATTCAGAGGTTTAATCCCAAGGTGGCTCTCATGATTATCCATGATTAAAATAGTGGGATTTTCTTTGGACAACCCACTATATCTAATAAAATGTTCCATAACAGACGGAAATAATTCGTAGTTCATCCAACCTGAAGTAGAAGCCAGTCCTAATGTTCCTGCCGGTGCCCCGTTTAACATATGATTTTTAAACTTTTTTCTGGGGAACACCATTATTGGGGGCAGTGTATTACCAGTAGCACTTATTATGCAACATGTTGTAATCAAAACTCGTCGTTCTCCACTAGTACATTGACTTACTTGTTTGATACCTTTAGACGACAGAACTTTTTTTGGTTTTTGAATAGTTGTTGTTCCAGTTTCGTCTAGGTTATAAATCCGTGTACCATCAGAAAACTCCTCAGACCGACTATACGCTTTTTCAAGGTTGTCAAAAAATAAATTTACATTATGTTTGTTAAACGCAGTTGCTCTTGAAAGACTACATCCTTCTGGTTGGCGTATGCTTAATTCTTTTGCAAGTCTTTTTAAAAAACCCTGTAACCAGTCGATACCAGCAGATTTATTCTTATTCCAAGATAACTTAATGTTTTTTTTTATTAATTTGGGCCATCTCATATGCCAAAACACGGATATCTTTTGTAGTTTTCCCATAGCACATTTTCGAACATTTAATAATGTAATTGACTAAATCTAAATCTTCCTCTTCATTAAAAACCAGGCGATGCTTATAATTGCTTTTCATGGAAACAACGTCATTTATTCCTACTAAAACTTGCTGCACCGCTCCTTTCATATTTTCTTCTTTAAAGGTTCCTTTTTGGCTCTTTCTTGTTCGTCCTCTTGACATCTGCAAAGCTAAAACAATATGCTAGCAGTAGTACATACTAGGTTATACACTACTACATTCTGGGCCACGATGAGACAGTGAAAAAAATTGTCTTATTGTGGCCCATTTGTATATTTAGGAAAAAATATTATTATTATACAGTAAAACTAAAGTTGTCTTTTGAGAGTTACATTTAAAAATTAGCTCAAAGGTCAATTTACAATGCATATAACTGTCTTACCTTTAGGGTTTATAGTTCACTCAAAAAAAACTTAGCAAACATTACATGAAAAAAAATCGACCTCGCCACGTGCACTTCCCATAAAATCCAGAAGACGACTGATCCAGCGGCGCAAAAAAATGTATATTCTGGTCATGCGCATACAGAATAGTTTATTATGCGATGATGGCTATCGCGTAAACGACTGGAAATATAAAGATGTCTCATCGTTGCCCATGTCTCATAGTGGCCCACCCTACCCTATTTCCCTTCTCAGTCTTCCAAACTGCGGTGCTATGTTCAATTTGGTATACGAAACAAAAGAAATCTGAAAATTCCAAAGACTACCTAGGAACTTATCTTTTTTTTTTAATTACTGAGGTTTGGCAATGTTTATGTATGAAATCAGAATTAAAAACTCCAGTCATCTGCGTAAACATCCAATATTGCGTTCATAAGAAAGAATAAAGTTAATCTTGGAAGACAAGAGACGAACCGCCATGATGAAATTCTCATTATACCATCAGGAGAAAACGTGTCAATATTAAAATGAAATTTATTTTCATATCTCAAATAAAGTCAGGACAAAATAAAGGTGATCTTGGGATAAATCTGGTAGGCGAAACAAATGCCTGTCTAATAATTTCAAGGCCTACCTAGGAAATTCTGTTTTTTTGAAGTAAAGGTTTTGTAACGTCACTGTATGAGATACCTAGTTGAGGAAACGGAATTGAAAACTCTATTCATCTGTGCAAAACTTCAACATGACGTAGACAAGAGCTAAAACGTCGTTACGTCATCTTGTAGAGAAGAAAAAGTGGGAATGTTAATGTGCAATTTGTTTTGATATTGAAAATTCGGTTTCTTTCGTCTGTCTCTGTAAGTACTCCGAATTTCTAAACTTTCTAAGCGGTATTTTGTTAGTTATCTAAATATGCAACTTTGCCCCCATTTTAACGACTTCGTGTCTCTTACAGTTTCCGAGATCCCAATGGTGAGGGTCGAATTTGAAACACCCTATATTTAGTATGTATTTCCTTTTAGGTTTTTTTTGAATGCCTACTTGCCAGCTGGAATAGAGTTTGCAGCAGAAATAACGTTCCCGTCCCCAGAAAGCACAGTGGCTGGGCTTCTCTTTGCCATATCACAAATATTTGGAGTGATATTCACTATACTTCTTGCGGATATTAACATTAAACATGGCACATTCTACTCCGTCCTAGGACAGATCATCATTTTGGTTATTGGCACGATCACCACTTGCCTGACACCAAATAAGCTGAACAGACAAAAGGCCTTCCTGAAGGACAAAGTATTATTCGAAAAAGTACCTGATGTTGAGAATGAACTATGATAGTCTCTTGTGAAAATTTATGAATTACAAGGACCAGCCTTATCAGATTAATCGATATTTTCTCTAATAAAAATTCAAATTACATACTTATGCTTACTTATTACCAAAATCATCATCATTAGTTTCATTTTGGATCTTTGATGGAATAACGATTCCAGAAACATTCTGAACTCTCAGTAGACAATCACAATACAGCTACTAAGGACCAATGGACAAGTTTACCATTTTTTTGTTATTAGCTCAAATGAAAGTTTAGGAAAAATGAAACAAGATGGTGAAACAATTATTAATTTATCTCTAAAAACAAAAAAGTTTCAGTCTATCAAAGTGCGCCTCGAGAGAATATTTTTATTTCGTCTGTACGTTACGCATGACGTCACACTTCAGTATCCAGTTGCAACGCCCGCGGCCGATGGTAGACACATGGTAGACTAAACGTCTTCCGCCCCAATTTGTTTAATTAGTTCACTGCATATACGATCGGTTATGAGCGAAATAAGAAAAAAAAATTGTTATAAATACGTACCGTTCCAAAATGTACGAGCACAACAATTACAACCCCTATTAAACATTTTTTCTACGTACCTTCACATGCGGCGTCCATAATGGTATGAACTTACGCAGTACTCAATACAATAGTTATCAACTGGAAACCACGTGTCCGAGGGCACACGTGTGTCTTATGAATTGTCTATAGACTAATGACCAATGTTGCCAGGTTAAAAAACTGAAAATCACCAGACACTTGTCCAAAAAGTTGCCAGATTTTGCAAAAAATCACCAGATTTTTTTATTTTCGCATATTTAGGCAAGATACATACAATAACAGAAATAAAAAATGTTTTACATAGGTTTTGGATTTATTACAAAATATTATCAACTAAAACGTTTTTCTTATTGAAAAAAATAAAATAAAGTCCTGGATATTAAAGTATATAGAGTATATAATATACAGGGTGTTCCATAATTATTGCGACAAAATGATAGGGGTTGTAGAGGGCATCAAAATGAACAATTTTTCCTTATAAACCCCTGTTCGGAAATATGCCGTTTGGGCTGCAGCAAAAAAAAAAGATCAGTTTCTTGAAACAGCTTACCTACAGTAATTGCTCAAAGTGTCCTCCACCTTGCTCAATACACAGCTGTGCACGATTGTTCAATGATCGGCGAACTCTGTGGCATACCCCCGGTATGTCCTGAACATGTGCGGACGCGGCCATCACTCTTCCCAGTAGCTCTTGTTGGTTGGGAACAGGAGTTTCGTACACTAAAGCTTTCAGATAGCTCCAGATAAAATAATCCAGTGTGGTCAGGTCAAGTGACCGCGCAGGCCAAGGCACAGGGCCACCTCGGCCTATCCACCTATTTGGAAATTTGTCGTCCAAATACTGCCGCACTTGTAAAGAAAAGTGGGCTGGACCGCCATGGTGTTGAAACCACATGTTGGCTCTTATCTTCAGTGGCACATTTTGTAATAGTTCCGGTAGCACATGCTGTAAGGATCGACCATAAGCATGCCCATCCAAACGTGGTGGAAGCAGATATGGCCCGATGATATGCTCGTCCACAATGCCGCACCAGATGTTAACTGAAAACTGATGTTGGTCTCTATGGATGGCTATGGCATGAGGGTTTTCTTCATCCCAAATGTGACTGTTATGGCTATTAAAATAACCGTCCTTTGTAAAACAGGACTCGTCAGTGAACAAAACGTAGCGACCAAAGTTTGGTTGCCTCAACTCCTGCTGCAGCCACCAACGGCAAAAACGTCGACGCGGCAGATAGTCTGCTGGACCCATGGATGGACTTTTAAAAGGTGGTACGGGTGTACGATAACAAAAATGTAAACACAGCAGGCTTTTTTTACAAACCGGTGAGACCATGAAATGTGCTAGACGAACATTTTGCAGCTGTTGAATTTTTTGTTTCTCCTATGAGCTCTTAAGGTAAAATTAACTGTAGTGCTCAAACGGCATATTTACGAACAGGGGTTTATAAGGCAAAATTGCATATTTTTATGCCCTCTACAACCCCTATCATTTTGTCGCAATAATTATGGAACACCCTGTATATCAAAATTTATTTATACATGCTATTATTGTGCCGATTAATGATATCTTCAGTTACAGAAAAGTTAAAACAGCTATCATTATTTAGAGAAATTAATCTTTCACTGTGTAAGATTCCATTCATTGTTTTGGAGCCTAATTTGTTTCGCATTTTTGTTTTATTCAAATTGATTTCAAAAAATAATCTTTCCACACTTGCGCTACTATGGGGTAATGCAAATAAGACATTTACAAAGTTTGCAAGCTCTGGAAAAATAAGACTATTATCACCTCTTTTCGCATTGCGCACTTCTTTCCAAAATTCAGTCTCATCTAAAGAAAAATCAAAATTTGAAAACTTTAAATGCCTAAATTCTCTGTCTAGAGTATTAATATCGTTAACAAGATTTGGAAACAAAAAGGCTAAAAGTGCTATACTTTCCGTTGTTTTGATATTTGGAGGACTCAATATAGTGAGTAACTGAAGAATTTTTGTTTCACGAGAATTGAAAGGAAATCGTTTGTATAGCTGATCAACTGCCTCAATATAAAAATTCAGACATTTTGTTTTAATATTATTTCTAACGGTTTCTTTTAATCCATGTTTAGTCAGTTCTGCAGCTGCTTTAGGATCCCAATAAATTTCATCAATTGAAAGAAAATTTTCCGGATTATGATATTGAATATATTCTAAACCTTTATTAATTAAGTAGTCTGGTTTTAGGAAACAACTTAATAAAAATTTACAGGCGCTCAACATTTGAGGGTAAATGTTACATATTTTTGGTTTTTCTGACTGGAATTCTAAATTTAAATTCGTAAAAGTTGGTAATATATATTCAAGAAGGAGAAGGTATATTTTATTTAATGGATTGTTTAGCATACTATTGATTTCGTCTGATGCTGATACTTTATCGAATGCTTCGACTCTAAAGTAATGCTGAGTAGCATCATACTGTTCAAGGATTCTAGAAACAGCGGAAATCAATGACAGCCATCTTGTTTGTGAAGCATGCAACAGCTTATGAGGTTTAATATTAAAAAATGATTTAAATTTACGCAATTCTGATTGTCTTTTATAACTGCGATGCATATATGAATAAATACTTCTAACTAGCTTCTCTGGATCATCCGGAAATTTTTCACATGCAAAAGAAGCACACAATGCTAAAGAATGACAAATACATTTCATGGTATAAAGATCAGGGATGTCATTAACTAAAAGTGTTTTTAGTGAATTATCATTGTATTTGGCCCATCAGCTGCAAATCCGACTAAATTATTTTTAAAAGGAATATTATTTTCTACAAAAAAATTTACTATAACATTATATAGATTTTGTGCAGTTGCTGTCTCGACTAATACGAGTCCAAGAAATTCATCTTTTATCTTGAAATTATTATTGTATCGAACTACTAGGGCTAAATGTTTTTCTGAGGAAATATCTGTCGATTCATCAACCATCAAAGAAAATTTTTTAACTTTTAACTCTGAAATAAGGTGTTCAAAGCTTGCCTTTCCTATAATATTATTAATAATTGCTGTACATTTTGTTCTGTCACAAGACATTTTTGAAACTTGGCCAGGCTCCATATCAGATAAACAAATAGATTTGACAAGTTCAGTCAAATGATCAGAAACGTTAATAGCAATATTATGCTCCGCAATAAATGATGCAATTCTAATCTCATTTTGTTTAATTATTTTATCAGACGGAATAGAAAATACTTTTTTTGACAAAATTGATTGGCTACGCATTGCGTTCATTTTGTCGATATGTTTCTTTGATAGACTATGTTTTTTGACAGCAGCTACACCACCTATATAGTCTTTATTGCATATTTTACAGTTAAAATGATGAATACCATGAGAGCTCGGCTTGATCCATTTTCCAAAATCTTCATGTTTCTCCCATGCGGCTTTATATTTATGATCGTATAACTTCTTTTTCTTTATTAAAGTTGAAGACTTATCTGAATTTCCATCGTCAAGCATAGAATCAGAAGCTGAGTCAGAGTCATGTGCTTCATCTTGTTCTTTTGCATCAACGTTGCTAGTGCTTGCTTGTGGTGAATGTGGACATGGACAAGTAACAGGTTCTTGTTTTTTCCCGATTACAAATTTGTCCATATTTCGCAGTTACTCTAAAGTGAAAAATAAAAATGTTCAAAAATAATTCTGCAGAAATGAGCTTGAAAATATAATCGTGTCATAAGTGAGGTTTAAATGTTTTTGAACTTAAATATGCGAGTAATTCTAGCAAAATTTCTTGATAAAGACACAAAGTTAAAATTATTTTAAATACCCACCTTTAAGTTGATCAGAAACAACACTTTGCAATAAAAAAAACTCTACAGAGGAGCAAGTGAAAACAATAAAAACACTACTGTAAATACTGCCCAGATAAAATGCCGGCGGCGCCCACGGAACCTTCTTAAGTAAAGCGATTATGGGACTTCCCCGCGGAGCACGCGTTTTGCACGGGTAATACCTCATCACATTGAACCACAACCTGTAGGTATCTTCAAGAAATTGTTGACTTAGGAAAATTAATGCACATGGATATATTATACTATAATATATTTGTGTGTATGAAAGTCCAGAAGCTTACAACCAAGCTTGATGGAGGTTGGTAAGTTACAAAGCAAATCATTGCATATCCATATTATATACTTATCGCATTATTTTCAGGTGTGACTCATTATCACAGACTTTACGAGAAGTTGGTTCCTCAGTAAAATGCTATGTTTACTTTGGAAGGGTAAGGAGGTGAATGATCCTTCTAAGAAGGAATTTATGCATCCAGGCATAATAATTGAAGGAATCTTACAGAATTTGATTTATGTGACCGATATGTGTTACACTGCAATTTGTTAATTAAAGCCTGGCATAAACCTGTATGATCATAGTCAAAATGATAAGAATGAACACTTACGAACTTGAAGACAAGCTGTGCTAAGCAAGTATGTATAATGTGTAAAGGTTCTGAAATTGAGTCCATGGTAAATTGACAATCATGATTTCAGGAAATTAAAAAGAGCCCATGCTCTTTTTAATTGTAGGAGCACCAATTATGAGACATTACAAGGTGTAAATGGGAAAATGGAGTTGCAGCATGAAGTTAAATTCTTCATTACTTTGTACCATCATGGCGGAAAATTCCACAACTAATTACAAGAAAACTGGGAATCAATTTCCTGCTTAAGGAATGTCAAACCCTGAATAGGACTGATATTTCAGGTGCTCGCGTTGTTTTACAATATTAGCCTTGTGGCCATATATATATAAATATTGATATAAGCAGAAAAAGTTTTTTTTCAAATCAAAACTTCAAACTGTCAATTTCAAATATTTGAATGTTCTGTGTATATATTATGTGTATAAATTGTGGTTTTTAGTTCCTGTTGATAATGCAGACTACAAAAGTAAAATATTCGTCAAAAATAAAAGCTTCAGCTGCTGACCATAATAAACAATACAACAATGTGATTGGAAATAAGAAAAATGATGCAGTGAGCCTCAGGGCAAAAACAAAGCGTAGAATCGATTCAAACACAGAACAGTTGAATATTTAGAATTGACAGCTTAACCATGGCCAACCTATATTGTGATCAAGGTGTAAACATTGGTAAAAATAATGTGAGGGATTGATATATTACAAAAAAGTTAATCCTGATATTGCCAACAGAAGTAAACTAAGAACGATAGAGAGCCGAATGATCTTCATAAGAAGGAATTTACACATTCAGGCACATGGAAGCATCCTAGCACCGCTGAAAAAGAGAATCCTGTAGTAACCACACCATTTTGAAACACATGAGTTTGCTTTTTGTGTTCGATATTGTTACAGTAGAATTTGTTAGTTTAAGGAATGCATAAGCCTGTATGTATAATCATAAGAGTTTTAAAGTTATGGAGCTCAAGATAAACTTTGTTATGCTTAGGCAATTGGTTCTCGAATGGTTAATGTTGCATGTTGGATAGCTAAAATGTCTTACGGAACTCGATAAAGTGCATTCTTGAATATTATGATCGACATTTTTATTCGACGATTTTCAAAAAGCTAAGGCCATGTGTTTGAGATTTCTTAACCATTCAACTGAATGGCATATATGATAAAGTTGTAGTATTGCTAGAAAATCATTACCTTCTGCTTCGTTATTGACCACCTTTGGCCAACAATTGTCCTGAGTAATTAAATACTTCACACAATGGAAGCACAGTAGCAAATGATAATGACAAAAATAAAATTCCCCTGGTGTAACTAAAGACTATATGAAATACATATTTCAACACTTATGGTTGTATCGGTGCTAAGGAGTAAAATGTAAGAAATCACCCTTTTAATGGTATTTTTTCAGATCTACTTGCATTGCTCAAAGATACATCCCATCCTGAGAAACCGAGATTACAAGATACTGTTGCAGGACAGAATAATTCTAGTGTAAGGAACGTTATTAGAGGAAAAAGAATTGTCGATGTATATTTAAATTGCTTGTCCACAGTGTTTTGTTTGTAGAGCTTCTAATTTTGAAAGTAGCATACAATATTGTTAACATCATGATGAAACATTTGTTTTAAGAGAAAAGAAGAATGACAAATTGATGAAATCTGTGTTTCCATATATTTCTGAAAGAACCTGTTATATTTCTAAATAAATATTGATTTTACCAATGATGCTTTTATTTACATTCCACAAATACTTGCCACCTGAAAAGTATAATACATGAAATTGTTAATGAACTGACACGTAGTATGTCAAAACGTAAGTATCACCAATCCAAAAGGTACAACTAATTACAGGAATTATGAATTTGTAGCCAAAAAACAATATATCAAAAATGAAAAACTACAACAGTGTATCACAATAACCTTTATTCATTTTTAATTTACTTACATAAAATATACAGGGTGTTTTCCAATTGAATGTCTATATTTAAGGGAGTAACTTTGAGTCCATTTTAAGAATATTTCATATGACGTATATCCTAAATCTCTTGACCTTTGAGAAACAGAGTGGTAAACTTTTCAAAAGTTAATAAAAATGTTTGTAAAGATCTGGAATACCACTTCAAATACTTTATCAAAGTTTGGCATAGATGTACATCAAGAGGTATTTTTAATGCAACATTCTTTGAATTCCCACCAGTGGCGCTCGTACGAATTTCACTTGCCTATTTTGGCAGACAATGATAGTAAGCAACTGACTTCTCTTAAAATAAAAATTGCTCTCAAAATCATCAGTGATTTCTGAGCAAATTTTATGAAATTAAAATACTGTTTCTTTGCATGATCCTAATATCGTTAGTATCACAATGTCACTATGTATAAATAAACAGTATTTTTGAAAAGAATTTTTTTTTGTCAGAACTATGATTTCCACCCAAAAAATAGAAACTATTTCGCTGCATGGTGATATTGTCATATTAACAATATTCAGAGACAGTTTTTATGAAAACCCTACATCAGATTGAAAAACATTCAAGTGATTAAATTTGCTTAGATGTGATTAAAAATTTTAATAAAAGAGACATCAGTGGCATACCATTACTGCCTGTCAAAATAAGCAGGTGAAATTCCTTAATAGCATCACGGGTGGAAATTAAAGAAATGCCTCGTCACTCATGTACAATTAGGAAACACACTGAATTGCAGCTCCTAGTATTACAAGAGGTAAAAGTACACTTTTGAGCCAAAGATTTTTTTTGCTGTTTCTATCATAACTAACAAACTCTGCTTTTCATATAAGTGTTTCAAATATCAAACCAGTTTAATTCTTGATATTTCTTTTTCAACCCGAAAATGCTTTCCTTTCAAATGCCATACTTTTGATAGATTTTCCCTTTTAAGTTAGGGTTCCAAATCAATTAGAAACTTTTAGTATTGAGATTTGAATTTCTGTTTTTCTGATTTGAATTCATTCTACAACTGTGTTTACTCCCTGTAATACTTCATATTTGGTAATCCTACATGGATATGGTATTTCAAGCATCCTGAAATAACAATGGTAATTATGATCTTCATATAAACACATTGTACATATTTGTAGCTTGACACTTCACATAGAGTCCAGTAATGATTTGTGAACAGGCATCTTGACATCAACAATGCAGTTGCATTCGGGATATGTTTGTTATCCATGGAGGAACCAACTTCTTGTAAAGTTTGTTTGAATGAATTACACCCAAAAATAATGCAATAAGTATATAATATGAATATCCCATGATTTGTTTTGTAACTTACCAACCTTCATCAAGAGAACAGCTTGGTTGTAAGCTTCTGGACTTTTATACAGGGAATTGACTCCCTCAGTTTTCTTGTAATTAAATGTTGAATTTTCTGCCATGATGGTACAAAGTAATGAAGAATTTAACTTCATGCTGCAACTCCATTATCCCATTTACACCTTGTAATGTCTTATAATTGGTGCTCCTACATACCCATGCTCTTTTTAATATCCTGAAATCATGATTGTCAATTTACCATGGACTCAATTTCAGAACCTTTACACATTATACATACTTGCTTAGCACAGCTTGTCTTCAAGTTCGTAAGTGTTCACTCTTATCATTATGACTATGATCATACAGGTTTATGCCAGGCTTGAATTAACAAATTGCAGTGTAGCAGATATCGGTCACATAAATCAAATTCACGTTTTGTTTCTGTAAGATTCCTCCAATTATGCCTGGATGCATAAATTCTTTCTTAGAAAGATCATTCACCTCGTTATCCTTCCAAAGTAAACAGCATTTTACTGAGGAACCAACTTCTCATAAAGTCTGTGATAATGAATCACACCTGAAAATAATGCGATAAGTATATAATATGGATATGCAATGATTTATTTTGTAACTCACCAACCTCCATTAAGCTTGGTTGTAAGCTTCTGGACTTTCATACACACAAATATATTATAGTATAATATATCCATGTGCATTAATTTTCCTAACTCAACAATTTCTTGAAGATACCACAGGTCCACAGGTTCTGGTTCAATGTAGCGAGGTATTTTTGAGTGATCGATAATTATTTGGAAGAAAATTATAAATTATGGTTCTGCTGTCATGTGACTTGAACGTCAAAACAACCTCAAGTCAGAACTGTCAGATGTCGGAAATCAAAAGGAGGACATAAATCAAATCCAAGCGAATAACCAAAATTTCTGTGTTATGTGCCGCGGTTATAATATGGTTCAAGATGACACACGGGTTGATGACGTCAGTTATGCCGGCTTCTCACTGCGCGTGTTGACCCGCGCCACGCCGCGACGGCACGCGCCTCGCGCAGTGTGAAGAGCTTGGCGCGGGCAGGCGCGGCGTGGCGCGACCTATCCGCTAAAAGTAGGTAACTTCAAAGGCGCGGCGCGGCGTGTACCTACCCAGACAGACGAACACGATTGAACTCGTTCATTTCATTTTGACTCGTCCTACGTTGAGGTACTGTGGTGAATATGGAGTGGCCGAATGAAACGATCGCCGAATTTTTAACTTTGTATGAAGGCGAACCCTCTCTGTGGAATTCGAAAAATGCGGAGCATAAAAACAAAAACGACCAGCATGATGCCTGGCTGCGAATTAAACAGAATTTAAAAGGTGGTACCATACCGTTACAAGAAATTAAAAAGAAAAGGGATTCTTTAATGGGAACCTATAGAAAATTAAGAAGTAAAGTTTGCCAATCAATAAAGTCTGGCAGCGGTGCTGATGAAATCTATAAGCCTGACTGGCCATTTTATAATGTGATGGCCCAATTTTTGAATGATGTGTATACTCCAAAGAAAACGAAGGATTCTGAGGTAAGTACTTTATTTACTTAAAAAATTAATAATTATTTTGCCAGGCAACCGCACCGTTTGTTATAAAATATTCTGCAAGCTGGTCTCTTATATTCTTGGCGGAAAGAGGTGCTCTTCTTGGCCGATTTTGGAGTGGTAGTAGGGAAGCAACTCCATTTTGGTCATCACGCCAAGAACCGGGCTGAATCTCGCCATCATCATTTTCGGTATCAAAGGATCCAGGAGGGGTATATATAAGTCTAGACCTTTTAGACCGTCTCAAAAAATTGTGTAACAATGCACATGTCATCACAATATCAGTTACAATATCTGGTTGTAAAAGCATGGGTTTTCTTAGTACTCTAAACACCGCAGACATAATGCCAAAGACATTTTCAACAATCCGTCGAGCTCGTGAAAGGCGGTAATTAAACACGCGTTCTTTAGATCCCTTATTATGAGTTCCAGCGTAAGGTTTCATCATATTTTCCGTTAGAGCAAATGCACTGTCTGCAACAAATACGTAAGGTAGAGGTGTTACTTTCAGCGGTAAGCAGTCTGGCGGTGGAAAACCCAATTCCTTTCTACAGATTTGTTTATATAAGTTGGTGTTTCTGTATACACCACCATCGCTTATTCGGCCCTGGCACCCACAATCCACAAAAATAAAATTGTAATACGCGTCGACTAAAGCCATTAATACAACACTGAATGTTTTGTGATAGTTGATAAACTCAGATCCACTATGAATAGGACTTTGTATTAGCACATGTTTTCCGTCGATAGCTCCTAAGCAGTGAGGAAACTTCCAAGTTCTGCGGAATCCTTTCTCTATCCTTAACCAGTCAGATGATGTCCGTGGCAGCTAAAACAAATAGAAATATTGTAAATTATCATGAATATTTCTTATTTTTAGGTCACTGACGACATAGAAGAAATAGAAGATAACCGTGATTTAGATGCCTCTGAAGATAGTAAACAGGATGATGAAGAATCAGTTCAATTTAAAAGACCAAAACCTCTTCCTAAAAAACGTGCTAAAAATATTGATATAGAAAATAAAATGAACGAAGCATACGACTATATAAAACAAATGACTCAAAAACCCCAAATCCCGCAAGATGAATGTTCATTATACACACAATTATTGTGCAAAAAATTGAGAGGCTTACCAGAAAATACACGTGAAATAGCGATGTTGGAAATTGATAGATTGATTTTCAATCTGAAGCAAACAGAACTATCGTCAAACCCACATGCACAAATACTAATCAACCCACCACAGCCCACGAATTTTGGACATTCCGGCAATCTCTACTATCAGCCATCCACATCCTACCATCCATATCCTTCTCCACAGCAATCCCCAACCTATCATCCATCGCCTTCTTCACAGTCATCCCCAAACTATCATCCATCGCCTTCTCCACAGCAATCCCCAACCTATCATCCATCGCCTTCTTCACAGCCATCCCCAACCTATCATTCATTATCTTCTCCACAGCCATCCCCAAACTATCCATCTCCACAGCTGTCGCAAGTCGAAACATCAGCTTCGCAAAGTCTATTAAAAGATTTCTATGAAGAGGAGGGTAGTAATTTAGTTTAAATGGATGATGTCAATTTCTATTTGTTTACGATTTGAAAAAAATAAATGCTTAATTCTACTACTTACTTTTATTTCTTGTGATAGTTCTTTTATCAATGCTTTACAAACGTCCGTGACACAACTTGAAACTGTTTGGATAGATACTTTGAAAAGATATGAAAGGCTTGTGTAACTATCTCCGGTTGCTAAAAATCTGAGAGCAATTGCAAACCGTTCTTGTACTGGAATACATTTTCTCATATGGGTATCTTGTTTTGCAATGATAGGGCCTATTTTATTCATTAGATAGTTGTAATCTTCTGGTGCCATTCTACAGAAGTTCTCAAATTTTCTGCTCGGTTCTTTAACAAAATCCGATAGCATATCTGATCCATTGTATCTGAAACAAAAATACAATAATTTTTACTAAATTTTCCGGCAGCAAAGTTTCATTTTAAAACGCGCCAAACTTACCAATAGATACCATCAAATATATTGATAGGATTCTTAAAAATTACGTACCTATGTAATTATCTCAAAATACAAACAATGATTACCTTGACCGGCTCTTATTGAACGTTGACATCCACCAGCGTCTCCTCTTCTTGTTTTTGTTAATTTTATTAAGTAAACGATATCCACAAAATAAGACAAAAACGGCTGATGCAACAGCCATGCCTTCTTCTTCAGTGGCATTGCTCCATGGCTGGAGGTGGCAATTCGACTCACAAGACATAGTGCGCTGCGCTAAACAGACTGAATCAAACTGAGGTGTAAAGCCAAAAGGCACGCGCCGCGCCGCGCCGCACAAACGGGTGGCGCGGCGTGTCGCGTGGCGTGTTCTTGCGCGTGGAGCGGCGCGACGCGTAGTAGCACGCGTAGTGAGAAGCCACCATTACACGAATCGCTTGAACGCGTTGGTTTTAACCGCGGTTTTGTTGCAAGTTGTTTATTTTAGAAAAGCGCGTATATAATCTCTGATTATTTTTATTATCACTTAATAATCGGTGCTTTTTCGTCTACAACTGTATATGGAAAGTTTAAATAAGAAACCTTTCATAATGAATATTAGGGAGAAATGTTTTTTTTAGATTTTTTTTTAATGATGGAACCATGGCTTTGTAGCTATGATAACTTTCAATTCTCTAAATTTTTCCGCATGTCAAAGAAAACATTTATTGATTCAGCAGAAATGATGAAAAAAGAAATTAGCAAAACCGTACACAGGTGGATATCATCTAGTGAGTTTATATGACTATATTTTAATATTCTTGTGGTATATGGCTACACAGGATACTTTGTTAAGCATAGGAACTACATTTAAAGTGTCCCCAACAACCGTAATGAGTATAACTAATAAGGTGCTCCACTTTATGGTAAAACTGAAGTCAGCCTGTATCATTTTTCTCAAAAATGAAGCTGAAGTACAATAACAATATCCAATACCCGGCAAAATTCTAACTTGTCACATTTCAAATAATAACCGGAAATATAAAACTACTCTTGAGTTGGGTAAATACCACAGTTTTGCGGTGATAACTATGACATATAACAGCTGATTCGTGACGTCACGGATCTTATAACCAAACTGATAACTACACTCGCTTGAACGGATTGGTAAATACCAACCCAAAATGGTAAATACCATTTCCATTTGGTTATCCGCTTGAATTTGATTATAGGGTAAACATACCAGTTATTGGACAGTTAAGCTTTTTTTGAATTTCAAGTCGCTGCCACTGGAGTATTTTTTAACGGATATCATTCTGCCTATGCCAGGTTTTCGTACATGCATCCTATTTTAAGCTGACGGATTTCAAATATTCCTAATATTACAGCTCTTTAATAAAAATTGAAAAAACCTGAAAAGGTTCCGAAAAGTTAGTTATTGGACAAAAAATTCAATTAATGGACACCCTTTACATGTGCGTTAACGAAGAAGACGTAATATTATCGAAATCAAGAAGGCCATAAACGAGCCCTACAATTGTAGGGATGACTGACGATACGGGCCTAGAGAAGTGTGCGTCAGACGTGAACGAACGGCAACAATGATTTCGCGCTATAATGCGCCAAATTTAAATATCAATTTATTTATTGGCCGATTTCAATAATTTTTTCACTGGCTGATTATATTTAGTCTATATTTTGTTGGTATGTCATTACTTATGCGATTCTGAATATCATGAAACTTCTCCATTGCGAGGAAACAGAACAGTAGGCATATAGTCATAGTTGTTTATTGGCATTTTACACAAAACTGTGTTTATGCAAGTCAATAATTGCATAGATATCTAAAATGTAATACATTAGATGCTTATTACATTCGACGAGTACGTATAAACGGTGCAGAACAAAGACACGTTAAAAATATAATATGCATGATATATAATAAAGAATGAATAACGGACTCATAAATAGTCTCTTATTGAGTAGGGGCACAGTTCCACAAGATACCTCCTCAGGCGTTTTTTGAGTATTATCACATTCTGAAGTCCTTTAAGCTCAAAGGGAAGCTTATTATAGATTTTTATACAGGCATACTCGGGTGACTTTTCAAACATTGTTAATTCATGTGACGGTATGCTCAAATCCATGCCAGCTCTTGTGTTGTAACGAATATTTACATCTTTATTTTTAACAAACCTACATTTGTTGTGGAATGCATATAGAGCGCAGTTAAAGATGTAGACTGCCGGAACTGTTAGTAGATTATTACTCTTTAATGCAGACCTACAAGATTCACGTCTAGGTATGTTAAAAATTAATCTCACTATTCTTTTTGAGATTATAAATGCCCTGTTCACAATACGGGCTTGTCCCCAAACTATTATGGCTCTTGACAGATGAGAGTATACCATCACGTCGTGAAGCTGTGACCTCTATAAGTATTAAAGTGAACGGTAACAGTCTTGTCGGTATTTAAAATCAAACGATTCTGTTGGCACCAACTAGGGTGATGTTATGAACAAGATCCTCACATGTAGTTTTTTTTTAGTGGTCCTAGGGGGACCGGGAGGTGGAATCCATTTTACGGACCCCATACGCCGTGGTTCCAGCGCGCATGGGAGTGTGGGACTCCAGCTACATTCTAGTAGACTGACTACCCACTAAACCACCTCCTCTGGCTCGGGACTACATCCGGTAGCACCACTTGTTGCGGCATGTCTTCAGATGCATTCGCAGCGGATATGCTCGTTTCTTCTGCTAGTGCAAGATGCCGTCCCTGCGCTTTGCGTTCATCACATTACGAACGAACCTCTGTATTGTGTTCCAGTTCTCCTTACTTTTCATCATGAGTATGTTGATGCTTCTGCTATTGACCTCCGCACCGATAACTGACTCTGTATTGCTCCTCTATGCGGCCCATCTTTGACACACAAAGATTGTGTGCTCCGGGGAGTCCTCTTCTCCGCAATAACCGCAGATGCTGCCCTCCGCGATTCCCATCCTTTTGCTGTAATCCCCAAAGTATCCATGGCCCGATAGAAACTGGGTCAAGTAGAAGTCTAGCCTTCGATGTTTACAGCTAACCCACTGTCTTACGTCCGGGATCAGAGTCTTGCTCCACATTGCCGTCTCTGAGTGGTCGCTCCACACACGCTGCCATTTCTCCAAAGTTGTGCTTATTTCCAGCAACCTGGTAGTACGAAGCTTAGCATCATCCCTGCTGTACAGGCGGAGCCTTTCCTCTATGAGCAGAGTGACTGGGGGTATTCCAGCTATTACTTGAGCGGCCATAGTGGACATTGTTCTGTAGCCGCTCGATATCCGCAGCAAAGCCTTCCTTTGGATACTCAAGAGCATTTGTATATATCTCTGGACTTGGACCACACGGTGCCATACAGGAGCTGCGTACAGGACCACGGAGTGGATTACCTCACAAAGGACCGTCCTTTTAGGGCTACTTGGACCTCCTATATTTGGTAGTATTCTTGATAGCTGGGCCATCCTAGCATCTACCTTCCTGATGACTTGACGAACGTGCTCTCCAAACTTTAAGTTGCCATCTAAAACGACTCCCAGGTACGTGAGGTGTCTCTTTGTCACTATCTTCGTGCCAAGGAATTGGAAATTCACCGAGCTCTTCTTGCGGGATCCCTTCAGTATCACGGCTTCCGTCTTCTGTGGGGCAAGTCGCAACTTGTTTGCTGCCATCCACTCGCTGATTCTTGCCAACGCTTCGTTCGTGATGATTTCCAGCTCCTTGGAATAGTTCGCCTCCACTATGATCGCCAGATCGTCAGCGTACGCAATGCATTTTATTCCCTGTGGAAATGCAAGACCCAGAACTCCATCATAAAGCACATTCCACAGAAGAGGCCCAAGGACTGAGCCTTGAGGAACTCCCGCGCAGATGTCCCTCGTTTCTCTCTTCGTTAGGAGAAGCTTTCTGGAAGTAGCTCTCCACCAAGTTTATCAGGTATGCTGAAATTTCCCTACGTCGGAGTTCCTTAATAAGGAGTTCCTTAATAATTAGGCTCCAAGTAGCCGAGTTAAAGGCATTTTCTACGTCAACAGTGATCAGTGCGCACCACTTGCTTTCCGTCTCCGATACATTATCCGCGACTGCTTTAATTGCCTGGACGGTTGATCTGCCCTTCCTAAATCCATACTGCTCGTTTGACAGGTCAACTTTCGATTTGAGCTCCTCTTCGATTCTAAGTTTAATTAGTCTTTCGAAGAACTTTCCCACTACGCTCAGCATACAGATAGGTCTGTGCGAGGAAGGTAGTTCCACGGATTTTCCCTTTCATATAAGAGTCACTGAGGCAATCTTCCAGATCTTGGGGAAGTCTTGCGAACTCAGTATCTGGTTCAGCACGCCTAGTATCGTCTCCGGCAATACCTCTAACGCTATCTTCAGTGCCTCCGGTGGTATACCGTCAGGTCCAGGAGCCTTTCCAATCTTGATTTCCAATGCTGCCTCTTGTATCTCCTCCAGGCTAAACGGTGCAATACCTTCGGCGGTTTTCTGTCCCTTCAGCCAGGTATCGGTTGACTTGGGGAAGAGGTGATCGCTTATTTCTGCTTTTTTCGCTGCGGATAGGTCGAAAGGGAAAGTATAACCCTTTATTTGCTTCATAACAATATGGTAAGCAGAGCCCCAAACGTTGTCCTCAAGTTCTTCACACAGCTTCTTCCAATGACCCCTCTTTGATGCAGCAATTCGTTTTTTAGCTCCTTCCACGCCATTTTGTACAACTCATTTACGCCTCTCCATTCACTCTCACTCATACTTAGCCTAGCTCGTCCTCTGGTGACGTTTCTCTTGTATTCAAGACATGTTCTTCTCTGCTGCTCGATTTCCACTGTCCACCAGTAGGGTATTCTCCTTCTTTCCCTCCTAATCCAGATAGTGCCCTTCTTCGTGACATCTTCCAAAACAGACATTAGCTGTTTCACGTTCATATTCCTTTTGCAGTTGGAGTGCCTTAGGTTCTCTTCGAAAGCCTTCGCATCGAAGAGCGGTCTGCTGTCGCCCGATTTCTGGCCAGTACCTTGCCACCCTACCTCGAAATATATGTGGTTGTGGTAGCTGAGCGTTTCGCCATGTAGGACTTCCCAGTTTGAAATTTTAGCAGCTGCCCTTGGAAATGTAGTACCACTTACTACAACTGAGGTATCATCAGCGTAGCTTATTACGAAGCCAAGTCATTGACAAATAAAATGAATAACAAATGTGCCAATACCGATCCTTGAGCAGCTCCAATATTTATGTTGTACTGTTTTGAAACTGTACCGTTCACCTTAACTTGCAACTGCCTCTCAGACAAAAAAGGCAAGACCCAAATCAATAAAAAAAACCTGATTCCCACGCTGTACAGCTTTTCCTAATATGCTGATACTCGTAATATCGAAGGCTTTTGATAAATCAAAAAATATACCAGCTACATATTTGCCGTGGTCTAACTCTTTGTTGATATGGCTGACAAATTCAAATGCCGCCATCTCTACAGTTCTGGACTTTCTAAAGCCATGCTGGGAATTATTCAGTAAATTAGAATAGTCTGCAAAATTGGTTATTATAGAGATCGGTCGGTAGTTGTCGATTAGCTGAGGATCGCCTTTCTTTAACACATGTATAACTATAGCTAATTTCAAGAGTTCAGGAAATACGCCCTGATATATAGACATGAGGACAGCTAGTGGATATGCAACTTCGTTACATACACGTTTAAGAACACGCGTAGAAATACGATCACTGCCACTTGATTTTTTGTTTGGAAGACTGGCTATAATGGTTAGCACTTCCACTGCAGAAACCTCACTAAAAAACATTGATTTTTCAAGTTGTTTGTTGAGCCTGGCTGATGATGGAGGACCCGGATACATTTTCTTTAATTTGTTTACTGCAACTGTGGAAATTCCTCCGTTACACATGATGGAGTGTCAATCACTGTGTCGTTCTCGTTGGTAAGAGAAATAGGTGAGTATTGTTTTTTGCGTCCCAGCTTAGAGTTGACTATCTCCCAGATTGTTTTCGGCATGTTATCGACGCGTTCAATTTTATTATCAATATAGTCCCGATTTGAAGTCGTGGAGTCCTCGAAGCTTTTCACTAGAATTTTTCACTGCATCTGTTACCCATGCTTTGGTTTATTTTTTTGGCGCGATGTGACTGTCCTTGGAAGGGAAGTTATATCGAGATGCCATAAAAAAGTTTACATCAAAATTCCGAATGCTGTGTCATGTCCTTGCTCTCGTCAACATTCCAAGATACTGTAGATAGTCTTTGTTATTTATAGCCAGAGATTGTGCCATCAGTTCGGAGATGTGCAGATCATGGGTTGTGTAGTTTAGAAGATATGGGTCTGTTGGTTATCATGTAGTCTATGGACATGCTCGAGATTTGATTGTTTTTGTTCACAGAAGTTCGTGTAGGTCCAATAGTACAGTTGAGCAGGTTAGGGTAAAGGGTAAAGAATTGGGGGTTGATTGTTTTTGATATTAGTTTACTTATATATTTCCAACCCCGGTAATTCTCCGCAGATTTCAGCCATATCTCACACATCATAGATTTCCTCGAGTATTTGTCTTTACAACTTGATGATAGAGAAATATTTTCGATTCGCGTCTCCTTCTGCTCTGCTATCTTTGGCGCCCGCGGTAATGGTCTGATAGATTGTTCTGCTCATACAGGAAGGGGCAACGTTGCCAGATGGACGGTAACTTCCGGTAGGACAGGGAAAGCATGTCTATGGACCAATTGTATGGCTTGATCCGCTCATTTACATTATTGTACTACAACTTGTGCTGAACTTGATCCTTTATGAATTGCAGATGGCGTTGCGCGTGAAGAGCAGAGTCTACCTACGTGACGCCATTTTTGAAATTATTTAATACGAAAGTGGTTCTGGGATAATTCCTTGAAGAACTCCCGGATAAGGCTATCAATTATTCCTGCTAATGTGACAATATCCAATATTACTATATACAGGGTGTCCGCAAAGTTGGGGTTTTCCTTTACACGACGTGTAGATCTTGAAAACATAAGCAATTTTTCTTAGTACCATATTCACCAATGTCTTAAGCGAACCGAGATAAAGGGCTCTGCAACATCAAAAATATCTGAATACCGTCCTGCAGCCGCGACATCACCGATTGGTACAAGGTCACTAGCTCAAACCGACGACAGAACTGGGTCGGGGTCAGTGTGTCAGGTCAGTATGCAACCTTCAACCGACGGTAACGGTCACGCGTGTAGAG
Source organism: Acanthoscelides obtectus (assembly GCA_963669975.1). Classification (NCBI taxonomy): domain Eukaryota; kingdom Metazoa; phylum Arthropoda; class Insecta; order Coleoptera; family Chrysomelidae; genus Acanthoscelides; species Acanthoscelides obtectus. The sequence goes on from CAVLJG010000003.1 coordinate 72,195,159, forward strand.
GTAATCGCGTAGACGAGAATCCCTCAACAAGCACTAGAGACGTGGCTAGAGAAGTGCAAGTATCAAAAACTAAAGTGTGGCAAACGCTGCGTGAGAAGAGGAGCTGTATCCGTTTCACGTCCAACGTGTACAAGCCCTTCAACCTGATTTTCCCGCAAGAGTGCGGTTTTGTGAGTGGTTGTTGCATCAACATGACAATAATCCGGATTTTTTAAAGTGCATATTGGTGACAGACGAATCTACGTTCACGCGTAATGGGGTGAATAACTCTCGCAACACTCATGTTTGGTCAGTAGAAAATCCGCACGCTGTACGTCGGGCACATTTTCAACAAACATTTTCGGTGAATGTTTGGACTGGCATGGTGCGTCTGCTCGGTAGCGCATCAGCTGATTTCATTTTCTGTTGGAGCGGTATGATTTCGGGCAGAGACGTACTTAGCCCTTCTCGTCAACTGGAGAGTGAGTACTTTTTCCTTTATTTTTTTTAACTTGGTCGCCCTCGTTTCACTACACATTACCTTTGTTATTTCAAGGGTAGTTGTTTCTGAAAAGGAAAAGGAAAACCCCAACTTTGCGGACACCCTGTATATATATATATATATACATATTACTGCAAGAATTCATTAAGCGGCCTCTGTTGAAAGAAAGAGAGAATCTCCGCTTCCTGTCGGTGTAGTCTTGAAAAAGCTTACACTGTTGCCACAGGCCTAGCTTGAAGGAGGAAGCCTGGTATCCGCATTCATCATAGAACATGCTATTAGCTGCAGTGCTGAATTTGCAACTATTCAGCTCACTACAATCCTTTATTTTGGTTCGTGATCAAAGTGCGTAGCATTTTCGCAAATTAAATTCGATATTCATTACCCCTTGTCTCCATATCAAAATTTTTGATACATCTCTGTGTTTACACTGGTGCCTAAGTCCGGTCCTATCTTGTGATAGTTCTCGTACGTACTGCACAGATGGCGCCTTCTTACCTTGCGTTCATCTAGCAGATCACTGCTAGACTGCATATTAGTTTATTAGTTAAAAAAAAAACTTATCCGATGGAAGGAGCATCTCGCGTCACACTCACAACGTTGCCAGTACGACAAAAGCTGTCGACAACTTAATAAATTACTTTTTCTGAAAAATACGTTATACAGGGCGATCCTACGACTATAGACAATGTTTCTAAAACACCAAGCACATCAACCGACCCTACTGAGCGGGGCCGTGGCAGATGCTTGTTCCGGAAGTTGTTGTATCCAACAACTTCTTCCCGATCAAGTGATTGTACACGCGAAGGAATACCTCAGTACCGATTGCCGGGTAGCGGTACAAGTCCGCCCACTTTAGGTGTATTTAATATCATTAACACGCAAAAAGAAGGGGGTAGACAAAGACCAATCGACCGAGGCAGTACCACCCGCTAGCTTTATAAATAATAATAATAACAATAATAATAAGGTTTATTTGCAACATACAGTTAGGTGAAAATAGTAGCAAGATACATTTAAATAAGATATGTTACAAAAAAGAGCTGAAGGCATTTAAAAATGATACAAGTTCAGCCCTTTACCTATTCATATACGTATAATGTGTTCTTTATTCCCTCCAAAAAGTGTATATACCAATCGCAGTTCCCTCATATATAACCTACTTCCCTCCAATTTCGGAGGGTACTACGGATCGCTTAATTCCTTTTGCCATTAGCCTCTAGGAGTCGTTTCCTATCACTACACAAAAAAACAGGTGGAGGTCGTCTGAACCATATATGCACACGTTTTGACTCGATGGCTTCGGCAGTTCACCACCGGCGCTGGGGTCGTTTATATTACAAAAACTTGCCACACATAGTTCCCTCCGGTTTATATAGGATTAAATCTATTACTCTGTTCCCTCCTTTTTCCGTTATTTCGGGATTCACTCTTGGCAACAGCGTAAAGGAAAAGAGCGGTAATTCGTATTTTGTGGTTATGTTTAGTTCTGGATTTTGTATCACGTTGTGGGGTGGGTTAGGGCCCTATTTCACCGGGACACCATGGCGGCGCAACCAGTCGCACAACCGTGGTGTCTTGAAGCTACCAAACCCGAGACACCGACTACGGCCACAGTATCAAAATGAACGTCGAAGACTTAGCACTGTTGCTGTATATACGAAGGAAAAGAAAGTTAAAAAGTAAAAGAAAACAGTGGTGGATTCATCCTTACTTAGCCGATCGTCCTAAGAAAGGACAATTTATCAACATTTACGAAGATCTGAGAAGATATCCAGATAAGTTTTTTAACTGTCAGAATGTCCATGAGGTCCTTTGACGAGTTATTGACTCTGTGCAGATATGATTTATTGAAACAAGATACAATATTAAGAAAGTCTGTCAGTCCCGAAGAAAAGTTATTTGTAACATTAAGGTAAGTTAAAACAAATAATGAACTTTTTTAGTAGGTAAGTTTTATTAAAGAATGTAACTGAACAAACAATTCACGAACATTTTTTTGGAGTTAGTTACTACAATTTTGAGTGTTAAACAGTTCCATATATGGTTCCGAGTCCAGTGAATCAGGTGTATCGCTTGGAGAACTTGTATACATTATTGTATTCATAGAATTATATCCAGGACTATTTGTAATAGTTTCAGTCGGATAATTCGTGGTGCGCGGTTACGTCGAAGAACCAGGATGATAGTTGCCTTGACTAACCAGTCTACCACCTGAATTAGCTTGTTAACCCTTTCCAGCCCAGCGACTCCAATTGGAATATATTGCCTAAAGCCACGACAGAAAACTTAAAATAAATAGAAATAGAAATCCCAGGCAATATATTATAGCCAATAGATCACAGATGGCGACACGCATACCAGTTTGTGAAATATCGATTGACATTTCGATTTTTAGGTTAATTCAAAGTTTACAGTATTGTGTGTAATAATTATTGTTTGTTCTTGAATAAAATCAAGGTAAGTTTATATTTTATGTGCTTAATATTAATACAAATAGCATTATTAGGTCATTAGTAATACAAAATGAGGTTTTTATTGAAATCATAGTAAAATTGTTGAAACTATGTACTTAGAATGTTATGATGCCAAATGGAATCAGTGGGCCTAACGCCACTTTAATAATGATTCCAATTGGCGTCAGTGGGCCACTGTAATCTACTATTTTCATATTTTGAATATTTCAGATGCCGACCGTAGGTCGGTGCGTAGGACTTACGGAAGAGGAAGAAAAACACTTGCTGATGTTGCTACAAGGGGACGAGTCGGATTTGGATTGTGTAACCGACAACGATGAAGATGATTTCGATCAAGAAACGTTCCTTCGATTACAAGAGGAATATGATCCTTATCCTCCAGAACCTTCTCCAGAAGAACTAGTGTTATCTAATTCTAACTTAGAAGTGGACACAGATAAACTATCTGATGAAAATGGACATGAACCTAACAGACAAATGCAACAAGACTTTGACCCTGAAGACGATTTACCTATTATTACGTTTCGGAACTAGCACCCAACGCCTGCTGTACAAATTGCTCCAAAGTGGAAAAAAGCAGATCTTCCTTTCGTAAATTCTGAATGTAAAGTAATATTTACTAACGAAAAGGAAAATGATTCAACTCCGCTGTCATATTTCAAGCTATTTTTTGATGACAATTTAATTCAACATATTACTGATCAAACAAATTTGTATTCTACACAACAAACGGGGGCATGTATCAACACCACATTCACAGAAATCTCTCAATTCCTTGGAATAAATATTATGTCTGGTATAGTCAGGATGCCTAGCTATCGAATGTATTGGGCACAAGAAACTCGTTATTCACCTATAGCTGATACTATGTCGAGAAACAGATTTGATAAACTAAGAACTCAAATCCATTGCAATGACAATACAAATATGTTGACCCGTGATCACCCAGATTATGACAAACTTTTTAAAATACGACCTATCATAGATGCCCTAAAATTAAATATGTCCAAAATTGAGCAAGAAGAATACAATTCGGTAGACGAAATCATGGTGCCGTTCAAGGAAAGGAGTTCCCTCAAACAGTTTATTCGGAATAAACCGCATAAATGGGGAATAAAGATATTTGCTAGAGCTGGAATCAGCGGTATTATCTATGATTTTGAAATATACAGGGGAAAAGGGACCGTGAAAGAGACTAATCTTGGAATCAGTGGTGACATTGTCATTAGACTTGTAGAGACATCACCCAGAAACATAAATTATAAAGTTTTTACAGATAATTGGTTCACGTCTTATAAATTATTCTGTGAACTTAAAAAGCTGGGAATATTTGCATCTGGAACCGTAAGGATGGCCAGACTGCCTGGATGTCAACTGAAAAGTGATGCGGAGTTGAAAAAAGAAGGACGTGGTTCGTTTGATTTTTGCACAGAGGAGAATGAAAATATATTTGCCGTCAAATGGTTTGACAATAAAACAGTGCATGTCGTCTCAACTTATATAGGCCTGCAGCCTATACAAAATGTCAAAAGATGGTCTTCATCAGAGAAAAAGTTCATTGATCTCCCTCAACCGTATGCTATCCAAATATACAACAAATATATGGGTGGCGTTGATTTAAATGACATGCTCGTCTCCTTGTACCGAATCAAAATAGGTGTTAGACGTTATTATTTACGAATAATTTACCATCTAATAGATATTTGCATCGTCAACGCATGGCTCTTGTACAGGAGAGACTGTTCAGCAAGAGGAATCAAAAAATTTAAACGACTGGTCACTTTCAGAGCTGAAGTTGCACATGCAATGTTGCAACAGAATGCACCATTACGGCGAAGAGGACGCCCGTCGGATGCAGCAGCCTCCACGAAAACGACCTGTTGTGCCCGGACCGATAGATGATGTGAGATTTGATGGATTTTCTCACTGGCCAGAACACATAGAACCAAAGCAGAGATGTAGGAATTGCATCAAATCGTATACGAGAATTTCTTGCATGAAATGCAACATGCCTCTATGTTTGTCAAAGGAAAAAAATTGTTTTATTAAATTCCATAATCAGTAATTTTAAATGTTTACTACTCTTACTACTCTTTTGTTATAACTAAAATTAAATCTAAAATAAACCATTATCAATTTACATTTTTCTTATCTTACGCCCACTGATTCCAAATGGAGTCATCATTTTTTCTCATAAAAAAAAATTGTTTTCAGAAAAAAACATTTTTACCGTAATTTTTAGACCATAATTACACAGAAAAAGACAAAAAAATTTTTTTTTTTTTGGTAAAAAAAAATTGGGCTTGAAAGGGTTAAGTATGCCGAAATGAACGATCAGCATAATCAAACGTCCTGTAACCAGAATAATCTGACGCATCGTTCAACAAAGTTAGCATCTTTATCTTGGTAGCCATTTTAACTTGAACAGGCAGATTTTTTAGTGTGCTTAACAATGACAGCAGAAATAATCGATCTTCATCGGTCTCTGCTGTTTTACGTAGTATCTGCTCTGATGTCTCACGTTGGCTCTGCTCAATAGAATTATTTAGAGCTCGTACAAAGGGATCATCATCTTCAGCCAATTGCCGTTTACGTTTGATGGTAGCTTTTTCTTTAGGACGCTCACGTACTTCAGTGCTCTCCAAATTTTCTTCTTCGTCATCTTCTTTTTCTCTGATAGCTACTACTTTTTGTAGAAACTACAACTGCTTAAAGTATATGTATTCGCTTTTGCGGTTAGTGGCTCAAGAACCAGACTTTAAATTTTTTTGTCTTTTGACTTCCCGAGCATAGCATGATCTTATACTTTTCCACCTTTTTTGCAACACCAAACCTGAAAAGAAATGATTAGTAGTTAGTATTTCTCTGAATTTAACTTATGGTGTGTTTTTTCTTGGGATTTATTTTAGTACCAATCAATTATTTATTAATAAAAAAACATATATTTATATATGTAAATAAAACATATATTTCTCTGAATTACAGGTACTTCGCTAGTGGATGTACAATGAGGGAATTGCATTACAATTATCGTCTAGGATAAACAACTTTAAGCACAATAATTAGAGCAGTGTGTGCCGTGATTTGGAATAAGTTGCAAACATGTTTATCACTTCCAGCCTCTGCAAGTGACTGGATCAAAACAGCAGATGGTTTCGAAAAGCATGCAAACTTTCCACACTGCCTGGGTAGTATCGATGGGAAGCACATTAGACTGATTCAACCTGCTGATTCTGGTTCATTATATTATAACTACAAACACTTTTTTTCAATAGTGCTGCTTGCTATATGTGACGCTAATTATAATTTTATGTACATAGACGTAGGTGCCTATGGGAAAAGTAGTGATTCAGCAATATTCCAACAAACTGACTTTTATAAGAAGCTCATGAGGAATACTTTAAATATTCCAGAGCCCCTTCAAATTTCGGAAAATAGCACAACGCTTTTTCCTTACGTATTTGTAGGCGACGAAGCATTCGGGTTGAGCACAAATGTCATGCGCCAATTTGGAGGAAACAACCTCAGCGTCGACAAAAAAATTTTCAACTACAGACTGTCGAGAGCGCGCCGTTACATCGAGTGCACTTTTGGAATTTTCACGAACAAATGGAGAATTTTCCACAGACCATTGAATGTCCACACCGAATTAGCAAAATCAATTGTGAGAACATGTTGTGTCTTGCATAATTTTGTGCGTGCTAGAGATGGGTATTCATATGATGATACTCTGACAGTAACCGGTTTTGAAACTATAACACAGCGAAATTTTACTAGAGGAGGACGTGCTGCTACCACAACTCGAGATAACTTCATGAATTATTTTGTAAATGAAAACCCACTTTCATGGCAAAATAATTGTATTAATTAATAAAAATATAATATTCCTTACTTACCTAAGTCTTTTTTTTGTTCAACTGTTTGCCCCTCTCCTCCATATAAATCTACAATTTCTTCCCAACATAATAATAATAATAATAATATTCTTTATTGTCAGCAAAATTTTAAAGAAAAAACATAAGCAACGTCAAAAAAAAAAATGTAGTACAATATCAACGGGATATTATATGTATGTTTACAATATTAAAAACTATTAAAATGACAAATAAAAGTCCAGTATGTCACAACTTGGCTTAAAATGTTATTAAAATAAAATAATGGAGCTCAAATGTTAAAATCAAAGCTGTACAAACATCTGTCCAGCAAAAACTTTTTCACCGCTCTTTTAAACCTAATAGGCTTGCTCTCGGATTTTATATCTATTGGAAGCATATTGAAAGTTTTGACAGCCATGTATAATGGAGCCCTCTTGAAAAATGCGGACGAATGTGCAGGCACACTCAGATTTTCTCTGCCTCTGGTCACAACGGTCATACTTTTAGCATAATAATGTGCGTTACTATTAAAAAGATACATATGCTTTTTAACAAATAAAACAAGTGCCAAAAAATATAGTGATGGAACCGTCAAGAATCCCAATCTTGAAAAATGTTCCCGACATGATGTTCGAGGATGAAGTCTCAAAATGCACCTCAGGATGCGCTTTTGTGCTATAAAAACTGACATGGCACCCCGCGAAGAGCCCCAGAACATTATACTATAAGTTAACAATGACTGTACAGATGAATAATAAAATTGCCGTAAAGTGGTCAAGGAAACCTCATTTCGCAGCCGCCGCACCAACGCACAGAAGCTGTGGAGCTTACCAACCAAAACAAATGTTTGACAATCCCAATTCAGACTCGAATCCAGGTAAATGCCCAGAAACTTTATATCGGTCATCTCTGGTATTGGTCCGCTATTGCAACGAACCAACAGCGACTCATCCCTGGCAGATGATTTACTGAACGTGAGAAGTCCAGTTTTATCAGCATTCAATCTTAATGCATAATCCTTGCACCAATCCTGCATGGTCCCCACTGCACAAGAACAGACCCCGGACAAGCCAGACAAGTCCGACGCAGTCAGCACAACAGTAGTATCGTCCGCATACTGGCAAATCAGACCTTCCATAAATCTGTCACGAAGACCATTCACATAGAGCAGGAACAACAACGGTCCCAGAATTGATCCCTGCGGCACACCCTGTTTAATCAAGGTAACTGATGAAAAATGCCTAACACCATTTTGGGTTATACAGACAAGCTGCTCCTTACTGTCAAGGTATGACTCTATAAGCTGTGCACATTTACCTCGTATTCCATGTTTAGACAGAATTTTAAGGAGTATTTGATGGTCTATGGTGTCGAAGGCCTTAGACAGATCAAAATACAGACCGGCCACTTTTTCATTCTTATCCACATTTTCAACAATATAAGTAAGAACTTTAAATAGTGCTAGTTGTGTGGAATGATTTGGGCGAAAGCCAAATTGATTTCTTGTTAAAATGTTGTATTTCTTGATAAAGTTCATTATCCTTGAATATATGACTTTTTCGAAGACCTTTGACACAGAAGATAACAGTGAGACTAGTCGATAATTAGCTATGTCATGCACATCTCCTTTTTTGTAAATGGGTACCAGTTTGGCCCTCTTTAAATGTGACGGAAAAATTCCTGAAAACAGACATTCATTAATAATATAAGCTAACGGTTCGCATATATAGTCAGATATCTGCTTTAGAACTACCACCGGGATTTCATCCAAACCAGCTGAAAATTTGTTTGGCAAACTCGCCAAAGTTAGTTTAATTTCTCTATTGTCAACAGGAAGCAAAAATAAAGTGGGAATCGCACTAGCTTCCGAAATATCAAGACTGCCATGGGATTGCGGAGAGATATCAAACCTTTCCTGAAAGGCATCAGCCGTTTTTTGGGGATCTTTTATTATTACACCATTAAGTTTTAGCTCAATGGAACGCTTAATTTTTATATTAGTTTCTGCGTTTAAAATACTCCACGCAGTTTTTGTCATGTCACATTTCTTCTTCAAATCTCTATTAGAGTAATCTGCTGAGGAACTATCCCAAATTGATGGTCTATTTTGAATATCAATAATAAATTTTTCAGTATCGAAATTATCCACCATGCACGTTTGCAAAGTAAAAAGCAAATGAGTTGACATATTCAGAATTATCGCGTCGTTAGCAGCGCGACTGGCGGCCGAGTGAGTGAAACACCATAGAGCCCAATACGAAGTAGTGGTGGTGCGACCAGCTTGGCGGAGCTGCCAGTAATCTTTCGAGCACACGTAGTGTTGGTCGCTCCGCCAAACTGGTTGCGCAACCAAGCGGACACCAGGTGAGATACTCTCCATAGAGCTCTATATGTTTTGTTGGTAGCGACGACCGGTTGCGCCGCCATGGTGTCCCGGTGAAATAGGGCCCTTTTAATCTGTTTCGTTTTTGAATTTAGAATTTATAATGAGTGCTAGGAGTTTATTAATGTTGAAGATGGCTAAACAGAAAGGTAAGTTCATAATTCCCGATAAATAAGTACGTGAAATAGGTATGCATTAATTTATAAATGAACATGATATATGTAAATCAGCATACAAAAAATTGTATCGGAAAATTTTACTAACTATAAATAGTACAAGCCTATAAGATAAGTAGGTACTCAGATTAGCCAGGAAATTATCAAATTAATATTTGTACTTTTTCATATTCTATGAAATAAGAGCGATGTACAATGTTTAATGTAGAAATGTTTACTATTTGCAATATTTTTATTAATATGTTGTATTCTTTGTGGACCAATAGATAAAATTATGTTAGAACAAGATCGGGAACATAAACAGATAAATCAAACCGACTTGGAATGCATCAACAAAAATGGAAAATCTTTAATAGAATTAGATGGACAGCATAATTCTATAGCCACAAGTAACCAGAAGAAAAAAGCATGTTGCCTGGATTTAGATTGCTGCAGTAACTGTAGTTTTGTCTCTGATTCAGCGTCTTCGGAAACCATCGCCTTCGCACCAGAGGTAATAAGTAAACATATGTATCATATGAAATTAGTTGATCATATTATCATGAAAAATAATCCAAAATGGGAACGATTAGATACCAAGTGTGAGTTCAGGTTTTGTTTATGCACTCATAAGAATTTGGAGATTTTCTTTTGTGTTTAGAGGTAACTTAAAAAAATATAAAAAATGAGGCTTTACCTAATCATTTATTTTCCAAATATTTGTGTGACTTCACTAAAGTTTTTTATAGCCCACATTATCTTGCTTTATAGAACAATTGCAAATAACTCTAACTGTTTTAATAAGTTTTGTTGAGTTGCGTTGCGCTGCGAAAACAACTTTTTGTGCAAGGTAACTGAATTCTTGAATTAGGTATCCTTTTGTCAAGGAGTTTAGAAAAAAATGACCATAAAAAAAGAAAGTACATACTTTCTTGTGAAAATGTTTTGCGTGTGTTTGAGAGAACCGAAAAAAATAATTTTGTTTCTTTTAGTCCCACCCTGAACCCGATTTTGATATAGATTTGGATGGAGGAATATGGTACCCTCTTTCTAATTTAGAACAAACTGTAAGGTCAAATGGAACATCAAAAACTAACGATAAAATAGATCAAACCAAGAATTTGGGAATTTATGGCCAAATCTCTGAAATATCTAATGAAATAGAAATACAACCAATTATTTGTTGTGCTACTGACAGCTTTTATGTCACTGAATCTAACAGATATAAAGAAAAATGTCCTTTACCAGAGCAATTAGATAATTGTGGTGGAAAATACACCCACTCGAAGGCTTCATTGAATGATAACGAAGACTTAAAGCAAAATAAACCAAAAAGGCATTTTGCTTCAATAAAATCAGATGATAACGATGAATTTGGTAATCTCAACAACGTTCTGAACTTAGAAACATCAGATATTAACTGCGTTGATGATGGCGGGAATGAAAATTTCAGCAGTGATTACAGTAGGGATAAGGATTTTAACACTAATAATTGGTCCGAAAGTGAAAACAGTCAATGTACTAGAAACAGCAAAGACAGCAATGATGAAGATTTTGACATTGATGATATTGTGCAATCAATCGATACTGATAGTTATGAAAGCTCTGAGGAAAATGAGCTACAAGAAGAAGTAAGACAATTAAATAACATAGATATTACACAAAAAAACTTAGTTACAACAGTTGCCGAGAAATTAAAAGAACAGGTAAACCATTTTTGATTTTCCAAGTATATTTATTTATACAGTGTCGGCAATATTGTTCAGTGTCTTTAATAACAATACATAGATAATAGTTAGGTGGATAGTTGGGATCAAAATAAAGTGATTTTGTCAATCTAAATGTTGCTTGTCTTTTATTATAATATGTAAAAATATAGTCTCAACTTGAATTGATCCTTATTAATTTTCAGAAAAGTGAAAACTATAGAAACAAAAAGGTCAGTTGCAAATTTTGTGACGAAGATGTTACCTCAAGAAATTTTGTGAGGCATTTGATAAGACATCATAAGCACGAAACAGATGTAAAAAAAGCATTGGAGTTTCCAGCAAAATGCAAAGACAGAAAGCAGGCACTAAGTGTGTTAAGAAATGAACAGAATTTTGAGCTTTACCTGAAAGGAATCATTCGTCCGAAGAAACAACTTTCTGAAGGCACAAATATTACTTATTATCCTTGTGTCTACTGTAAAGCTGTATATGCGAGAAGTTTCTTAATTCGTCATGCTAAAACCTGTTCCGCAAAAATTAGATCAGCTGAGAAAACAAAATTCAAAGTTAATCATGTAGCTCTTTCACAAACAACGGTTGCATGTACTCTAGATTCGACTGATGTAATTTCCAAGCTGAACTTGAAAGAACAGGTATTGATATTTTATATGCCTTCTTGTAATAGAACCAAATTTGCCAGCTAACAATAAACAAAAAATCTAAATTATAACTAGGATTGCTCTCTCTTAATTATTAATGTATGGTATTCAATTTTTTAGAGCTAACTAGACTTTTTTTACTAGTCAATTGCCATTACATATTCAAATTATCTATTATTATCTGTTTTCAGGTTTTTAATATGATGAGGGGCGATGAGATTTCATTTGTTGCGAAAAAAGACCTACTGATAGCACATTATGGAGAATCTTATTTGAAATCTCAAAAACGGGAACGGAAGGAGTATAGATGTAGTAATAAGATAAGAGAACTTGCTCGATTATTGATTATATATAGAGCTCGTGTAAATGACAATAACGTCGCATTCAAAGATCTTCTCGATCCAGAAAACTTTGATCAAGTTCTTTCTGCTACGAGAGAACTTACAGGCTTTGATCCGATCAGAAAAAGTTATGAAGCTCCCAGCCTTGCAATGCATCTAGGTACTGCTCTAAAGATTATATCTGATGAATTAATTCATTTAATTTTGAAAGGCAGTAAGGGATTTCAATGCAAATCAGTAAATGACTCAATAGAATGGCGTCGGAAAGTCAAATATTTTAAAAAATTAGTTGAAGACAGATGGAACACTGAAATTTCTTCAGTGGCCAATAAAGACCTGAATGAAAAACGTTGGCAAAAACCACTTTTAATACCACTGATTAAAGACGTAAAAGTCTTTAGGGAAGAAACACTGAAATATGCGAAAGACTGTGAGAAAAAGTTTCTTGATAAAATAGACTCCAATGAGACATACAAGTTATTGGCTCAATGTGCTCTGGCTCTGTTAATCCTTTTCAATAGACGCAGAATTGGTGATGTTCAGTATCTTAAAGTGAATGACTATTGTTCCGAAAGAAAAACAGATTTTCAAGACTTCGAGAATGCATTATCGGAACATGAAAAAATCTTAACAAAACACTACAGAAGAGTCGTAAATGGTGGAAAAGGATAACGTGCCGTTGTCATATTAGTTCAGAGGATTATGAAGTTAGTGTTCATGGAACTAAGGTACTAAAAAAGGTGGCAGTTCCATCTGTGTTTGATTTTCCAGCCCATCTTAAGAAAGAACCTGGCCATCGAAGGGTTTTGAAAAGAAAACATGAATACATAATTTCTAGAATGAACTATGGTATAACCTATATTGTATTATAATGAAAAACTGTGCATCTACAGTATTGTTAATGCCATTGTGCACAAATATTTTGTATATATATAAAGAGAATATGATCATGCGGAGAAAGGTATATAACAACAAGTAGGAAAATAATGGGCAAAATCCGCAAAAAGGAGGAAAGTGGATTCGAGCCCATTATTTTCCTACTTGTTGTTATATACTTTTCTCCGCATGATCATATTCTCTTTGTAGATCCTTTGGGCTTGAAGTACCACAGCAAGTGGCTATAACCGGCCGCGTGGTTGTGGTTAGACGTCTCCTTGAATATTCGAGGTCGTATAGCCATTTTATACTACAATGTGTAGGTTGGCTCTTGTTGTGGACTTCGTGTGTCGTTTTTTCCCCCTCCAACTTCGTTTCCTCAGGTTACACCCGTATCCGGATGTGTGGGCATGTGTATCTACTTTTGTAGTTTCATATGTAGCATTCATTTCGGGCCTGATGAAGCCAACCAGCAGAAATACGTATCGCTCGGGTTACCTATCCTATTTTCTGCTCGAATCCACTTTCCTCCTTTTTGCGGATTTTGCCCATTATTTTCCTACTTGTTGTATATATATAACTTGAGACGTGGTCATTGTCGTCTAGACCAGTTAGGTGAAAAATTAAAGCTTCCGCCTTTTGTTGGGTACTTCGACAAAAATTTAAGCAAGGAGGACTCTTTATACTTTTTTAATTCTCTCTAGCTTTCAATGGACTTTGCCATCATCATCAGGAGAATAGTATGTGAGGATGTTGCTAATTGTTGTTTACGTTCAGGATGAGGGAAACACCCAGTAACACGGTGAAATGGTACAATGGTCAAAATTATATAAAATACACACAACTGTGTGACAAGAACAAGTTAAAAACAGATTAAACATTTTTAGAACATGAAAGCATCTTCAAGCGGCTTCACGATGTAATGCTTTCATGTTCTAAAAATTTTTAATCTGTTTTTAACTTGTTCTTGTCACAGTTGTGTGTATTTTATATAATTTTGACCATTGTACCATTTATCCAGCTTTCACCATGTTACTGGGTGTTTCCCTCATCCTGAACGTAAACAACAATTAGCAACATCCTCACATACTACTCTCCTGATGATGATGGCAAAGTCCACTGAAAGCTAGAGAGAATAAAAAATGTATAAAGAGTCCTCTGCTTAAATTTTTGTCGAATTACCCAACAAAAGGCGAAAATATATATATGTATATATATATACAGGGTGACTTTGAAGTTGAGTAATTAATTTTCTGATAATGATTGTAGAAGGAAGATAAACCAAAATATGTGTGTAAAAATAAGAAAAAAAATTAAAAAAAATGTTTACCTTGTTTTATAAAGTATCCTCCCGACAAGTATTTCAGTGCGGACCTGTATTTGATCGTGCGGTCTTGGAGCACCGGCATGCTCTCCCCTGTGAGGTCTTAAGTCACCTGATTCACGAGCCCTTTGTACTACATTAACAAAGGCACGAGGGGTTGATTGTACTCGATTGGGAAACCGATTCGCATAAATCCGTGATGCCGTGGCAGCATTTTGTAAAGACTCCCCCCCCCGTAAATAAGAATCATGTCCACAAGTTCAGCATTTTCGTAAACATGTGCCATTTTTTATTTCGTTTGAGCCACGCAGCAAACACCACTATTCACTCACGCGTTACCGACTGACACATCGACTGAACACAACTGAATAAGATTGTACATTGTAGTAAAAACATCGTTTCAAATTCTTTCGCTTTTTTGTTTCCGATGCGATGAACAGATAAGGCGGATTATATCCGTTGTTGCCAAACACGAGCACATAATATTATTATTGAGACAGGACGGTACTCAAACTTCTAAAGGGCTATAGCTTTGTTACTTTAATTTTACCAGAAACATGTTAAAGGAAAAAAACATTTCTTTTGATCAGATCTACTCACTGTTAAAATAAATCACTCAACTTCGAAGTCACCCTTTATATATAAGGGTTTTTTCTTTGTACACTTTAATCTCTACAAAACTGGACGTGTTCCCACTACATTTAGTGTTGACAGCTACAGTACTATAAAAATAAATTTAAATGTGCATAAATACTATTTGGGACATTATAAAGATATATAGAAAATAACATGTATTTATTGTGATATTTCTTAGATCTCTAATTTTTTTATATGTAAGATATAGCATATTAGAGCAGTTAAGTTAATTATAAGCAGACATGTAATCTCTTTGCTACCTGAATTATTACTTACTTATGTTAAGTACTAATTTTTATATCTTCAAATGTGTAAAGGAGAATTTATTGTCAAGTCTCATACATATGTATATATAAATAAATAAACTTGGATTTTAATTATAATTACGTTTCCAGGATTTTTCTCGTTCCAGTTGCATGAATAACTTTTAAATCTTCTCTAGGAATCCTCGGTTTCCTATGCAATTCATTCAAGTCCGCGCGCTTTTTGCCCTGACTAGCTCCATCTCTCTCTCGGACCTCTTTGCCGTATATTGGTCGCATTATCGTTTCATTGAAAAATGGGACGGGGCGATTTCATCAGTGTTGACAGTTTATTGACCACCTTACGTTACAACATAACCTCAATGTGGATATGTGAAATCATGTGAAATGTCATTTTCAGCACAAAACATCTACTATTTTCAGGCAGGGCAGACAACAGCATCATAACATGACAAAATCACTAGCTTCCTGTGGAGCCGCAAAGTTTAAGAAAAGCTTAGTTAAGGAAATATCAGGAATCCCCAGAATGTGTTGGTGCAACCGAGAAAATTTTAGGCGATCCTCAAATTTTAATGTCTCCTTTGTAATTCTATCCTTAAGAAAATATTGGTGCAATCGGCCATAAGATGATTTAGTTTAGAAGTCTGTTCCAGCTCATCTATCTTCGCACTCATATCTTCCTGGTCTTCCCGTAAATTCACAACCTTTTTATCAATATCGTTAATCTTCCTTGATAATTCCTCAATTTGTTCACTCATTTTTTCGTAAGCTTTAAGGCCGATTGCACCAATATTTTCTTAAGGATAGGATTACAAAGGAGACATTAAAATTTGAAGATCGCCTAAAATTTTCTGGGTTGCACCAACACATTCTGGGGTTTCCTCATATTTCCTTAACTAAGCTTTCCTTAAACTTGACAGCTCCACAGGAAGCTAGTGATTTTGTCATGTTATGATGCAGTTGTCTGCCCTGCCTGAAAATAGTAGATGTTTTGTGCTGAAAATGACATTTCACATGAATCAAACCAAAATTTCTGTGTTATGTGCCGCGGTTATAATATGGTTCAAGATGACACACGAGTTGATGACGTCAGTTACACGAATCGCTTGAACGCGTTGGTTGTAACCGCGGTTTTGTTGCAAGTTGTTTATTTTAGAAAAGCGCGTATATAATCTCAGATTATTTTTATTATCACTTAATAATAGGTGCTTTTTCATCTAAAACTGTCCGCTTGAATTTGATTATTATCAAATTCAAGCGGATAACCAAATGGAAATGGTATTTACCATTTTGGCTTGGTATTTACCAATCCGTTCAAGCAATTGTAGTTATCAGTTTGGTTATAAGATCCGTGACGTCACGAATCAGCTGTTATATGTCATAGTTATCACCGCAAAATTGTGGTATTTACCCAACTCAAGAGTAGTTTTATATTTCTGGTTATTATTTGAAATGTGACAAGTTAGAATTTTGCCGGGTATTGGATATTGTTATTGTACTTCAGCTTCATTTTTGAGAAAATTGATACAGGCTGACTTCAGTTTTACCATAATGTGGAGCACCTTATTAGTTATACTCATTACGGTTGTTGGGGACACTTTAAATGTAGTTCCTATGCTTAACAAAGTATCCTGTGTAGCCATAAACCACAAGAATATTAAAATATGGCCATATAAACTCACTAGATGATATCCACCTGTATACGGTTTTGCTAATTTCTTTTATCATCATTTCTGCTGAATCAATAAATGTTTTCTTTGACATGCGGAAAAATTTAGAGAATTGAAAGTTATCATAGTTACAAAGCCATGGTTCCATCATTAAAAAAAAAATCTGAAAAAAAACATGTCTCCCATGAATATTATGAAAGGTTTCTTATTTAAACTTTCCATATACAGTTGTAGACGAAAAAGCACCGATTATTAAGTGATAATAAAAATAATCAGAGATTATATACGCGCTTTTCTAAAATAAACAACTTGCAACAAAACCGCGGTTAAAACGATTCAAGCGATTCGAGTAACTGACGTCACCATCCCGTGTGTCATCTTGAACCATATTATAACCGCGGTACATAATACGGAAATTTTGGTTATCCGCTTGGATTTGATTTATGATTTCACATATCCACATTGAGGTTATGTTGTAACGTAAGGCGGTGCTGCAATTTTTGGAAGAATTTTTTATTTTTGCAAAGTTTTATATTGTGGATCATGAGTGCTGCCGAAAAAAGGAAAAGGGGTGCCAATTTTACAACAAGTGAAACTACCTACTTCTATCTATAATTACGGAATTTAAAGGGATCATGGAAAATAAAAAAACTGATGGTGTTTCTGTACAAGAAAAAAACCAGGCGTGGAGTAAAATTACTGCGAAATTTAATGCAGCTTGCCTTGAAGGGAGGCATCGAACAATGGACTCCTTGAAAGAGCTATTTGACAATAAAAAAAGGGAGCTGCGGAAACCAAAGGCAGAAATACTTAAACTGGTGGTGGGCCTTCACAGAGAACTGGTAATACATCCCAAGATTTACTCTTTTCCATAGTGGATCCACTCACTGTTGTTGGTGGAACAACTTCACATGGGTCAGGCAGCAGCTTTCTGCTTTATGAGAAAAATCAAGACCCTTTGGAATATGAAGTAAAGGCCATTGAACATGTAGGTCCCAATGAACATCAAAAGGAAAATGAAATGAATATGTTTGATGATCACGTAAATGCAACCATTAAGTTATTAATCGATCATATTTATATATTTATCATGTTGAGTCACATTTTACAGTTAGCAAATTTCTGATCATGTTCAGATATAGCTTAAAAAATATTATAATATGATCAATGATCCCAAATTCTGATCAAATGACTGCTTAGTTTTTTGATTTGGTTAGGGCATAGTAACAGGTCTTTTGAAAGGGATCCAAAGTCTTGAAATGTGCAGTTAGTTCTTTCTTAATGTTTTTCATTCTGTATAGTCTTTATTTTTAAAATATGAGGAAAGACATTCTACTTTATCTAATTTTGAATGTTGAAGTTGATGGAAATATTGTGTGATATTCATAATTGTGACTGAATCATTGTAGAGTTACATTCAATAAGCAGGAACCAACAGATCACTGTAGAGATATTCATTTTTGCTTACAACTGTTTTCCATAATAAATTACAAATTCTTATATATTAAGGTCATCACTGAATCATCACAATTGATGGAAGATGGGAATCAAGAAAACAATTCCAGGAGTATGGAGCAACTAGCAGATATATCAAGGGGATGGAAGAAAGGGTCAGATTTGAAAAAACCTGTTTCAGCACAATTGAGGTGATCTATCAGTAAAGTGAGTAACTGTATGATAAAGTATTCTTTGTTTACTACATATATCTTGTACAATAACATACATTCACAGTTTTGAATAGTTCCACTATATGTTTCAACCTTTTTAGCCAGCACAAAGTGATAAGGTTGAAAGCCAAGCAAGCAAACGTGCTAATACCTGCAAGCCATCAAATCGTAGAAGACCTACTGAGACAGTCATAAGGTCACTATCATCAAACCAGCTCGCTGAAAAATACAACTTGTTGGTTGATAAAAAGAATGTTATTGCAGACCATGCTTAGAAGAAGCTCGAACAAGTATTGAACATGAATTAAGGGTACAAGCGTTAAAATATGACATAGAAATTAAAAAGAGGCAATTAGACTCACTAAGGCCCGAGGCAGAATGACACATGATTTCCAAGACTATTTTATTAATGGTTTGTTGTTGTTTTTTGTATTCTATACCTGTTTTTTTTGAAAAATGAGATTTAACTACAGATTTAACTACAGATGTGACTAGGCTAGACCACAACAATTTTACAAATCAAGAACATTTGTTTCTTCGTATTCTACTTAAACAAATGTTGCAATGTCTTAATGTATTGTTATTTTGAAAATAAAACAATTTACATTTACTACTAATTATAAACATTAATATTGGTCATAATATAAAAATGTCTATCAGACCATACATCACTACTATACTGTGATATTTTCAAAATACAGGGTGGTCCATAAGTCCTTTGAAATTTCAAATTTGAATAAAATTTAACGGGTGAGCGTGAGCGGCGCGGGCGAGGTGGGGGCAGTATCTTCAGTTTCTGGGAATTCAGTCGCCATGGAGTGTTTCACTGGAGCGGATCGTGCTTTTTGTGTGCGCGCGTTTTATCAAAATAATGATTCGGCAACCATTGCGCGGCGTAAATATCGAGAATACCACAATTTACACAATTTTACAAAGTGTCCAACAGCTCAAACGATTAAGAACTGGGTTGCTAAGTTCGAAGAGACTGGTTCGACGTTAGATAAACAGCGGTGGGGTCGACCAAGGACAACTCGTATTGAAGAAAACATCAACATTGTGGCACAGTCTGTTCGTCAAAATCCTACCCAGTCTACTCGTAAGCGTTCCAGTGCACTAAACGTACCCAGAACATCTTTACAGCGGATTTTAAGGAAAGATTTACGTCTGCACGCTTACAAAATTTAGTTAGTGCAGGAATGAAAAGATAATGACGCTATTCAGATACTAAACTTTGCGAATGAAATGTTGAATCGATTTTCTTTGCTCAATAATGTGTTGTTCTCGGACGAGGCTCACTTCCATTTAAACGGGCATGTAAATAAACAAAATTGCCATTATTGGAGCCCCGAAAATCCAAGGCGTAAGCATCAGAAGCCCTAAAGTTACAGTTTGGGCTGCTATGTCAGCGCATGGCATCGTAGGCCCTTATTTTTTTTGAGGACGACAGAGGTCGCGCACTAACTGTTACTTCGGAGCGGTATGTAGCAATGATAGAAGAGTTTTTGACACCAGCGTTGCAGAATTTTCCAGGCTATAATACGCAGACCTGGTTTCAACAGGACGGAGCAACTGCCCACACCTCCAACACTTCTATGCCCGTCGTCTGTCAACTTTTTCCCAGCAAAGTAATTTCTCGAAGAGGAGACATTTCCTGGCCACCACGTAGTCCAGATTTGACCCCAATGGACTTCTTTTTATGGGGCTACCTCAAGAGTAAAGTGTACGACACCACTCCGCGATCAGTTGATGTCCTGAAAGAAAATATCCGAAGAGAAATGGCAAGCATTACAGTGTTGACTTGCCGCGCAGTCATCGACAATTTTAGACGTCGTTTATATGAGTGCCGTGATCGTAATGGATTGCATTTAGACGATGTGATTTTTAAAACATAATTCCCATTCAATAAAGATGATAACAAAATATAATAATTCTTCATAATGTAACTAGTTTGGTTTTATTCCTTTTTTCCAGCTCAAAGGACTTATGGTCCACCCTGTATATTATAGTTTTGTTTTTTGATTAAAGTTTTTATACTTTAGTTTTGTTTGAAGACTGTAGTTTGTGATAGTTTTGTTTGAAGGCGATAGTTGTGATGTAAAAACAATAAAAGGGAAAATATAACAAAAATATTTTATTCCTCGCATTATAACTCGAGAAAAAGAAACATTCAAAGATTTCCAAAATAATTAATCATTTATTCTTGAGCAGTATTGACATTGTGATTCTGTATTGTAGGCATTTCAATATCCTGTGTTACAATTAAATAATTGAATTTTGACATAACATGGGAATAAGCTGGCTATAGTTCTTAATACCCTCCCAACAATTCTGCAGGCTGTGCTTGCATGCATTCCCATAAAATAAGCAGTTTGCCTAATATGACCTGCACTGGCATAGTACCTTAAGCAGCATAGACGCCGATTCATTGGTGAAATGCTGTGATTCCTAAAATGAATGCATTCATATAGATATTTGTCATTGAGATCATCTATTTGCGATAATACATGCAACACTGTTTCCTTGTATAACCGGAACCTGAAAAAACCCAGTGGATCCATTTCTTCAGAGTAATTTGGCCGACTATAAGTGCGCCTGTGTAGTCCCATCACAATAATGTCTACCAGCTCTAAATCATCATCCAGAATATCTGGTAAGTCGCCCAAGTAATCCAAATATGAGTACTCCATTGTAACTCGCACAATACAACCTTACTAGGGTGATATCTACACTTTACAGCTCAAGGTCCTGTTTGAGGTATCACATCAAATATAAAATGGAGTCGATCAAGACGAAAAAAAAAACAAGTCAATAACACCAAAGGCCTTCCTCAGAAAGCACTTCTACACCACACAGAGGAAAATATAGAATAGAATTGTTTTGGTATTTGACAAAACTAAGTATTTGGTTATGTTTTCCCACGCACGATTGCCACGTTGCAGGTCCAACGACAGTCATTTCGCCGGTTGGTAGGAGAAATGTCGACAAAATCACCAAGTATATCTTTTCTATCACAGTACTTGGCATCAGTGTAGTCAAAAATAGTCCCAGTTTGGTTTAGTTGCCAGAAAAATAACTAGTTGTATAGTCAAAAAACAGTTGCTAAGTATAAAGAAAATCACCAATATGGTGACAAATCTTCAAGCCTGGCAACTATGTACCACACTGTGCGCTAAGTACCGTTTAAGTGATCGTTAGCTGCCACTTAACTAAGGACAGTTTAATCGGAGAATAATCCTCACTTTTCATTGGTGCAACCGAAAATGTACCTTTAAGGATTGCTTAAAGTTAAGAAGCGAATAAGTTATCCGTAAAGTCGTTGGTGCAATCGGCCATTAGTAACGAGTTTAACAACCAGCTTATCTAAAAATTCTTTATCGTGTATGATTTCTTCTACAATGTCATTGGCCAAATCCTGGGTAATGTTTTCCAACTCGGTTTTTTGTCACTCAGTGAATACCATGTTTTTGTATATTCAGATTCGGTCGACCAAATAATACAATCAAATTGCACTTGTACAACAGTTAATGCAATTTTAAAACTCACTACTCTGCTGTGTGCAAGTTACACAACACACTGTGTAAAAACCAGCTGGAACAATAACGTTTATAAGCGGACTGAAAGTATGAAAATATCTGGAACTACGTAGACACGTCATCACTTGCTGAATGTAGACATAATATATACGTATGTCCCCATGTTTCCACACCTAAAATATGCAGTTGGTTTTCTTCCAAAACGTAAACTCACTCCACTCTCGGAATGCCCGGGTGGAGGGTGGGCTTGAGGGAACAATATCGAAGATAAAATTTGTTTTACGAACATCTGCGGGATTAACAGCAACATTGATGCTGTTCATCACTACCTGCAACCAAGTCGTCCCGCCATGCTTTTCTTGGCGGAGACAAAAATCTCAGAGTCTGCAGTGTCTGCACCTATTAATCGTAGCTTCCCAAATTACGAGGTGCACTCCAATAATCTGGGAGTTGTGGCTTTTGTCCGCAGCAGTATTTCCTGCTCCATACATGTTTCTGTGGAATCAGACCGGAAGGGCATTCTGCGGCTTCGCCTCAACGCCAAAACGTCACAAAAATTTATTTGCCGCCTTTATCTAACTCCCTCGGAACATAACTGGGATGACCTACTTGAATACCTCGCCGTCAAGATCGACTTCCTGAACATCAATCACCCCGCTTCAGGGGTAGTTCTTCTCGGTGATTTCAATGCCTATAATGAGCTTTGGTTGGGCTCAAACAAGACCGATGGAGCAAGTCATGCAGTCGAAGCGTTCGCTCTTACTCAAGTGCCGACCCAGTGGTGACGAGGTCTACTTTTTGCCCCCGCGTCTTGTCACATGGCAGTAGCCTGCTGGATCTCTTTCTGACCACGCATCCTGTCCCTTACAGCACTGCTGTTCTTTTCCCCCTGCGTAACTCAGACCACGGTGTTGTGGAGGTTCTTCGATTACCGAAAGTATCCACGTCGGAATGGAGGAATACATCCCTCACACAGTGGAAGTGCCTAAACCAGGGTCCAACGGCTGGTTTAACAAATCGACACTGCTCGCCAGTAAAAGATCAAGGCACACAGGACCTTCTGACAAAACCCCACTGTAGAGAACGACGTCGATTCCAGGAACAAATACAACGAAGCTGTTCGCAATGCTAAAAACCACACGGTAATGTCGCAGCGCAATGTCAGTGGGTCTTTCTGGTCGCAGGCCAAGGAGATTGAAAAGAACTTCTCACACAGTAGCCTTCTAAGACTTACGTTTCAGGATGGAACGATTGTATCCGACTTAAAGGCCAAGGCAGAAGTGCTTGCCAAGATCTTTGCTACCAACTCCACCACGGACGTCCCCCCCAAAGCCCAAGTGCAGTCAATTCAAAGGTTTCCCTACACTATGCGGGAGGTAACATTCAGGCATAAGACCGTAAGACGAGTGCTCTTTGTCGCTCGACATCAACAAAGCTTCTGGTTCGGACTTGATTCCTGCCATTGTACTGAAGAGGTGAGCAGCGGAGCTTGCTCCAGTTCTTTCGCGTCTCTTCCAGATATCTTATGAATCCGGCACCTTCCCAGAAAACTGGAAATTTGCTCATGTCCAACCCATCCCAAAAAAAAAACGATCTAAGACCGACCCTTACAACTGCAGGCCTATAGTTCTACTTTCTGTTATAAGGTGATGGAGAGGTGCATAAATCGCGAGCTTCTGCACTACCTCGAACGTCACAGCAGCTTGATTAGCGACAGGCAGTATGGTTTCCTGCACCAGCGATCAACAGGGGACCTCCTAGCTTACGTCACGCAGTTGTGGAGTAAACTCATCCAGTCTTATGGTGAGGCTCATGTCGTTGCTCGTGACATCACGAAAGCGTTCGATCAGCTGTGACACGCTGCCTTCTTAAGCAAACTTCCATTCTATGGCCTCCCAGAAAAGCTTTGGTGATGGGTGGCTGACTTTATCTCTGGCCGCAAGATACCCTTCGAAATTAACGGGTTCTGCTCTTCGTCCCACAACGTCAACGCAGGTGTTCCCGATGGATCGGTCTTGGCTCCGATACTGTTCCTTTTACATATCAACGACCTCCTTTCGTGCACGATCAACCCAATCCACAGCTTCGCTGATGATAGCACTCTCTACATGCAAGAATTCAGAGTGACAAGCCGATCTCTGCCGCTGAGCTGGAAAAAAGAAGACTAGCGACGACTTCATCTCTGACGCGAAGTCATCACTGCTTGAGGACGCAACAATCTTGTACAGTTTAATGCTTCCAAAACACAGTAGCAGCCGCGGTGTCCCGGCATTTAGGCTTCTGTCTGCGCGGCTGCTTCGGTACAAAAAAATAATTTGAAAAGACCCCAAGGCCACGTCTTCAAATACCTCATTAATAAGATATGAAGTTGGGTAGATATTCTTACACTACTGATGAAACAAACTCAAATAATAGTGGTAGACCCGATTATACAGGGTCCGGCAAAATGATCTGTCACATTTTAGGCTTTAATAAAAACTCTATTCTAAAGGCTATTTAGATTTTATTTTTATTAAGTGAAAATACATGCTGTCATTTCTTTTTATTAAAAGTATAGCATAGGAGAGGCGGGTGACCATTGCATTCCATACACATTCGAAGCTGATTTCTGAAAGTTTCCATCATTCGAGCAGTAATTTAAGGCGATATTCCTGTAATTTCTTGGCATATCGCTGCTTTCATTAAGTCAATGGTTCGGCGATGGTGTTGAAAAACCTTCGTTTTTAGGTAGCTCCAAAGAGAAAAGTCGCATGAGGCAAAATCGGAAGAACGCATAGACCACCCAACCTCTCCACGTAACGAGGCTATGCATCCAGCCTGTTGAAACCACACATCCGGCTGTCCAAGTTCTTTAAAAAAATTGAGCAGCATGTCTACATATCGATCGGCAGTTACGGTGACCGCCACTCATCCCTCTTCATAAAAATAGGAACCCCAAAGGCCAAAAGGTCCCACAGCACACTAAACAGTAACATGTGGGCTGTGAAGCGGCCCTTCATGGAGCTGCTGCGGATTTTCTTGTTCACATACCCAGACAAATGGAAATAAGTCCCGTTTCCTAAGTTCTTGCACGATCATCATTTTGTATGGGTGGAACTTCAGAGCGGTGGGTAGTAAATTTTTTATCACAGAACGATCTGAAAAACGCAAAGCAGAAGCATGTTTAACAGATGAACGGCTA
The DNA here is from genome assembly GCA_963669975.1 of Acanthoscelides obtectus. NCBI lineage: Eukaryota > Metazoa > Arthropoda > Insecta > Coleoptera > Chrysomelidae > Acanthoscelides > Acanthoscelides obtectus. The sequence continues at coordinate 72,220,389 of CAVLJG010000003.1, forward strand.
GGAGATCGTTCAACTGCTTCTCTTACAGCTTCAACATTTTTAGTTGTCCGAGCACTTCTGGGTCTACCTATTGATTTTCTTTTTACGGCTGAACCTGTAGCTTGAACATTTGAAACCCTCAACATTATCCGGAACTGGAGCATGTCTACCAAGCGCGAAGTGAGTTCTATGAGTGGGAATCACAGAATCGTTACTTTTTATGAATGTTTCGATATCGAAGGCGTGCTGCTCGGCCGTCCAATTCATGATGTCAACTGAAATGACAGTGGCGGTGCAAAATGTGGGAGGTCATTTCGACGGACCCTGTATATTCTGCTGATATTATGTACAATTTTCAAGGTTAAGCTTCACTAACATCATTGTATTCTTAAAATAGAACGGAAACAAGTTTGCTTATATGGGTTATGCGTTAAATAAGGAAATCATTTTCCTTCAAAACTGGTTTTCTTAAGTTTCTTAAGAGAGACAATTCATGTAGAATTGAATTTCTGGCTCAAATATGCAATGATTGTTTAAAAAAGTTGCTTTCTCTCTCTGTGGGAGTCAATATCTTCCATTTTCTAAGTCGAGGGCGTATAGTTTAGTCAATAACTATTTTTGAATTAATTATGTAGGTATATACAATTATTAATTGATATCTTTATTACTTATTCTGATGTAATTTGTTTCTCAGTTTTGACCCAGTGAGGGCCCATGTTTAAATTAACTTCAATTTTTGAATCCATAATAGTTTCTGTCATACGAATATTGCCACCGTTCTTCACTCGTATAATTTTGAAATGTAATCTGATAAAATCTCATAAGCTTTATATTCAAAGCATATACATTGTGTCATGTCATTTCCATGGATCTCTGCTTGTATGTTGAAGTTTTTCTAGAAAGGTAATCTCATATACGGTTACGCTGAGCTTTAAGAAACTTAAATAAAAATGTTCTTTGTTATAAAGAAACAAAATGGATGCTTTCGTAATGAGGTCCTGAAGAAAAATGCTGTATTCCACAGACGACTCACAAGACGGAGGCATCAATTATTGATGAACTATGAATTGAACCAATATTATTTAGCACATGCGTTGCATATAGAAAACAAAACGATAATTTGAAGAGGTTAATCTTATTCGAAGATGTTCAACGAAAAAGTCGTGGAAGGTTGCCAATGAGATGGCTAGAGCAAATTCAGCAGGCATCCATGATCCAAAAGACGCCAGTAATTTCTGATATATAAGATTGCGTATAAATCCACTCACACTGATACGTAAATACTGGTGATACTCACAGAAGTAAATAGAGCCGATTTTGTTTTTCTTAGTTTCGTATCACCTTTGTGTCGTAGTCAAAAAATGTTATAGAGATACAGAATCTCTGGTTTGATTTGGAAAGACTCATCTTTGACAAATAAAAATAATGTAATATTGAAATTTGAAATTAGGCGCAAATGCATGCGAGGGAAGTACGGACTCAATCCAGTTGATACCATTTGTTTCAGCACTAACGTATCTTAGGGGGCTAATTATGAAAGATCAAAATTAATGTTACCGCACTATAAAATTGTTGAAAACTTCCAGTGCTATGCTTGGCAACGTCGAAATGCATTCGAGGGACAGAGAAAGATAATCATGTTATGTCGTTATGTGTCATTATACTCACAACACAATTATTTGTGTATTCTGTATTCTCTATTCTCCGTCTATGTAATTGAAATTTGAAAAAATACATTTATGTGCCAAGGATTAGTATATGTTTTCCATAAGTAATGACATGATAACAACTGTAAATGTTCGAAATATCAGTGACTTGCACCAGGGTTGTCAGTGATGTTTTTGGTGTTTCTTGCTGTTGGTAAGTGCTTTTAGAACAAAGACGAAGCTGTCTACATTTTTTGTTCACAAACAAAATTGATAACTACTTGTGTGATTATATGTTAGGCTTCCGTTTGGTATAGGAAGCTTTGGCATGAAACCAGAAATGTTTGTTGGCTATTTTTAGGAATCATTACAAAACTGGGTGATTGTTTTATTAGTACCTGCTGTCATGTAAATTGAATACCTACAATATGCAATATATTTGAATTATCAGCTGAATTAGCATATATATATATATATATATATTTTCAAGCACATTGAACATTTTAATGTGGTCAGTGTGAGCACTTTTCAACAACAATACCAAATGAATTTTTTTTAATCAATTGTAAGGGTAGGTGTAAAATATTTTTATCTACAACCAGACTTCTTTATTATGCACTTGGGCGATAATGTAACTTTAGCGTCCGCTCTATTTAGATTGATTTACTTATTTGTTGAAGCATCAACAGCCAGCACCTTGTGATATAGATGGAAAATGTATTTATTTTTATTCCATTTAAATACTAAACTATAAATCTTTCACATAACCTATAAGAAAGCTTTTTGGATACAATTGCTTATGGGCTATTATAGATAATATCTTTGGGGGCACATTTCTAGAATACTCTCAATCATACAGGGTGTCCGATTTTGACCCACATATCAAAGTTGTGAATTTTCTATGTCTAGAAAAACCCTTAACTTTGGCATCTCGCTAGCCCATCATTTCAGTTGGAGATTCTATTGAACATGCAAGAGAATTCCCATTTAAGTGCACATCAAATTGAAGCAAAAACTAACATAAGCCAAAGTTCGGCTCAAAGAATGATTCACAAACATAGATACCATTATCCTTATCACCTATGCTCACATCAAGGGCTTTGTGCTCAGGATTTTGCAACTTGAATGGACTTTAGCGACACAATGCTGAATAAAATGAGTGAAGGCACTACTTTTCTGGATAAAGATCTTTTTAGTAATGAGGTCACTTCCTGCAGCATAGGTGTTGTAAATAAGTATAACATGCACTATTGCTTTTGGAGGATATCAACCTGCAAACTTTATTAGTTAACTATTTGAACGGCTGGCATGAAGGATCATTCATCAGTCTTGGTGGGCCTATATCTTGACCTTCTAGGTCACCAGATCTGACCTCTATAGATTACATTTTATGGGACTATGTGAAACAAGAAAAGGATACACCATCTACTCTGGAATTTATAAAGGAGAGGATAAAGAAAGCACTTGAGAACACAAGCGAACATATGCTGGAGGATTTGTGTTACTTATCCCCAAACTTCAGCTATGCATCCAACATGTTGAAGATGTTTCTGAGCAGTCTCTATAGCCTAGTTCTGGGGTAGTAATAGTATTTGTTGATTGCTTATGATTGTGTTATCTTTGTTCTTTATCAGATTTTATGTTTAAGACGAGTAATCTCAAATGGTGAACACAAATATTGTTAAATCTGTAACCTTGGTAGCAATATGTAACTAGTCCACTAATTCTATTTTATTTTCATTGATGATGTGATTTTTTCGTTAATTTTCATGATTTGTTTTATTAATAGCCTCATAACTCAATAGTATAATATAATATTAATTATATTATAGGGACTTAATGTTGATCCACCTTTATACAGAAAAGTTTGTTATAAAAAAGGTGAATTAAAAAAATGCAAAATTATACATTGCATTCGAAATTTTTGAGAATAAGTACATTTTGCGTTCTTGACCACTGTAATACCTACACCTCAATTCATTTATTGTTAAAACGTTATTTGCTTGATATTTTCATTAATAAGTGGGAGATCTATATGAAAAATGTCTTATGGTATGCTTTTAGTAGATAGGAGTTACAAGGAGTTAATGATTCGTTAGTCGAACTGAATTGAATTGCTTGCCTAGCTTAATAATTTTTTCCTTTCCTTCACTGTTCATATAAGACATACAAATTAAATTTTCAACATGTATATTGCATTTTCAACTAGAAAATGATAGAAAGGTTCAGATGACAATGGACTGGAAATATCAAGAAGACTTATGTCGATCGCATATTGAATAATATTATTTTCCACGTTGCAGATACATGCAGGAAAATATTTGTCAGCATTTTTTCTATAGGTGGAACAAGAACAGAACCATTATCTAAATTTTATATAATTAATGATTTTGCCATAATGGACTGATTGTTTCTCGAATTGACTTAAAAGAAGTGTTGTAAGTAATTTTATATTTATCAGTAATACTCTGATGTTTAGTCAAATCAATAGAGCAATTAAGGTTTTTTAAATGCTGGAATCCTAAACAAGCAACCATAACGTGAATGCCAAGGAAGAATTACAAATTCAATTTCAGTTTTATCGTTCCACTCAGAAAATATGGGAATGTTACAAGCATATTGATGTACAATACATTGATTTCAAAAGGATGATCATAAATACGATCTGGAAAATATTTAAAAGCAATTTCTGGATTGATCAGGGATGATGATTCACCAGCATTGATTAACATCATAAGATTAAATTGAGAACATTTTTTCGCACTAGGACAAAGGTCCCATTAGCCAGATCCAATCTTGTATATACAGGGTGGCCAAACGGATGATGTCATAAAACATTAACTTCCTCAGGTTGAGAGGTATCCGAATTATCCCCTTGTATATGCTAGGATTCTTTTTAGTTTAGGAGTTATGATTTTTTTTCGGATTTTTAAAAAAAATCGAGTTTCGTGCTTATTTTGGTAACTTCGCAAACAATTGTGATAAATGCCTGTTTTTTTCGATATTGTTTAGGTGAAGCTCAAGGCTTAACTATCATGAGATCAATCTAGTCAGGTAACTAATACTACCTTGTAAATTTTATTAAAAACGTCGCACCTAACAAAAAAGTGCAACAACCTATGTTTTTTAAAAATAGAACAAAATTTCCTTCCTATACATAGGTATTTCAAAAACTTTATCAGCTATTCACCACAAAAATTTCATCGACCTAGCTTTACTAAGCGCTTCCTTAGTTGTGTCTCAAATAGAACCGAACCAAAAATTGGATTACCCTCTATTCAATAGAAATTGTTAGTTACGGACAAGGCAATCGTAAAAGCAGGAAAAAAAACTTTTGGCCTTGGTTGAACGGCTGACTATTATTTATATTTTTTTACAAAAGGTTTTCAACATGTCTGCCTCCAACAGAAATGCACAATCTACACCTACGTTTGAAATTTTGCTTTAACGCTCTAAATGCTTGAGTGTTGTTTGTTTATAACATGCGTCGCTTCTTCAATGCGTTTTCATTTGCACATTCTTGGGCAAAAGTCATATCTTTAAAATAACCCCGATGGGGTTGAGGTCAGGGGAGCGTGGGGGCCACCTTATCGGTCCGTTCCGTACGATCCATCTGTTGGGGAACTTCACGTCAAAGTAGTGTCGCACTATCGTTGCGTTGTGACATGGTGCACCATCATTCTGGCTGCCAGGCTTGAATCTTCCAGCAACAGTGGTAGGTTATTTTCCAGAAAGCTTTTGTAGGCTACCGAATCCAATCTTGACGGCAGTTCATATGGACCGAAAAATTCCCCATTAAATATCCCTGACCACGTGTTCACGATAAAGCGGTGTTGAAATGTCGATGGTCTTGACTCGTCTGGATTCTCCACATCCTACGTTTGCAAATTATGGATATTAAATATCCCCGTTCGTTCAAAGCGTGGCTCGTCAGTCCATAAAATTTTATCAAAAAAATCGGCAACTTCTCGTTGCCGTCGCAAGCATAGTCTCACGGAAATCCACTCGCAACTGGTAATCTGTGGGCATCAATGCTTATACCCTTTGAACATGGTCGGCGTGGTAACCTTCTTCATAAAGAATATTTTGTATGGTTGTCCTTGGTATGCTTAGGTTTCGTGCCATAGCCCTCGTACTCGTTGACGGCAAGTTCTATTTCTCTGCGATCCGGATCAGTTCTAGGAACTGCTTCCTCGTCCTGTGCCGTAGATGATGTGGCTGGTCGATAGTGATGATGTGTCCTGTCTCGATTGATCTAACTTTCACTTGTTGATTCCAATGCCACACGATTTTTGGCACTTTTTTCGGTCTCGATTGAGTGATACTCGTGAATCAATACCGGCGGTTATCGATTCGGTAAGTCGATCCTGTTCATATTGATCGGAATGTTCATTTTCTACCAAAAACAAGTTCAAATGGGGTATATTTAGTTTCTGTATGTATTATAAGAATTATGAATATGCAAACAACGAACGACTTTTCAATAAAGCAACTTTATTTAAAAGAAGACGAGAAGTACCTCCTATTTATAACCTAGGCTAGAACAAGGGAACTGAAAAGTGCAAACCTAAGCATCTCTACATATGTAGTATTTTAGTATCCTGGCCACGATTTTGCCTTGTGTTAGAGTATATAAACATCTAGAAATTAGAATGATTCTGTCTATAGTCCATCCAATTCTAATTGAAAATAACAAATCTACCAGGATCGCGTAAAGAATTCTAAAATCACATGTAAATTGTACCAGGCATAGAGCCCACAAAATTTCATCCAGTATATCACTGGTATATTTGCTACAGTATCTTAAATGCAGCGCTGATCGGAACGGCTGAGAATATTGAAGAAATAAAAAGATTATTTTGAAGAGCAGCTATTCTGACTGGTGTGTCAGTCGTCCGGGCCAATCGACGTGTCCGAACCGGCAGTAGTAAAGTACTGGGATAGTGCGTTGCGTTAATTTATGATTCAGATAGCTTTGCTAAACATTTGTGGATTATTTTGCCCTCATTTATTTTGTATTATATCTCCGCTATTCATGCTGGAATTTGTTCAAAATCCGATGTTTTACATTTGTTTTCATGGGTAACAATTTACAACCATCCAATTCTAATTACAAGCAACGAAACTACAAGAATTGCTCAAAAAAATGAAATTTACAATTGTACAATAGCTCAGCAGCAGTGATGTCCGAGACCACTTCCAACATCAAACGAAAAATGACTATTTTAGAGAGGTACTGTATTCGTCGTCCACAAGCCTGAACAGACAAGTCTATGTCTGTTAACCGAAACCACCCACAGTCAGTTTAGTGTTAGTAGAGCCGTGCGCTGCGTCACGTGGAGCGTTGGCGGAAACGTGGCTTTTTGAAGACCATTCGAGACGGACGGTGCTGAAAATATTATAGAACCGACTTCTGTCGGTGAGGATTCGGAATTTAAAAATAAAGACTTACATGTACAGTGCCAAAGAGTCATTTTAAATATATATGAATGTTTGTAGAAAGAAAATGTGGGAAATTCGAAATATAAAATAGTTAACCGGATACATCAGCTTACTAAAATATCGGAATCATCAATTCGTCGAATTATAAAAAAGAGGATGTCACAGATCACAACATGAAACGAAAACAAAGGAAAGAAAAATTCAAGAATATTGATGAGGGCGATAAAATATTTATTTGTAATATTATTTATACTTTCTATAAGGAAAATGCCAACCCTTGAAATCATAAAAAAAATTAGAAGATTATCCTGATTACAAACACCATTCCTTGGAAACATTAATGGCTATCTTATTGAGTTGTGGATTCAAGCATAAAAAAATTGACAATCTAATGGTAATCATAGAATCAAGTGCAACTACGACAATTAGAAAATATCGTGAGCAGAACAGACAATGTATCTGGATGAAACTTGGTTCGACACTCATGATGTTGTTCGATATGGTTGGGTAGACGGTTCCCAGAATTGCACCTTGAATGCTCCTTGTTCAAGGAGGAAACGTATTATTATTCTCCATGCTGGAAGCAAACATGGCTTTGAACCCAATGTCCTATTATTATCAGCAAAATATATATCACAATCTTCTGCTGATTATCATCAGGACATGTCCGCAGACTTGTTTGAAAAATGGTTTATCGAACAGCTTATACCAAATGATGTAGTGGTCATGGTCAATGCGTCATACCATTCAAGAGTCCTTTATAAAATACCTTCAGAAAGTACTAAAAAGGAAGATATTTTAGCTTTCATGAGAAGGAAAGGTATAACTATTCCTGAAAAAATTCCATTGAAAATTGCTATTGGAAACGATAAAATCATAAAAAAGAGTATGTAATTGATGAAATATGTGAGAGACATGGGCATACTCTTGTAAGATTAACCTGCCCCCCCCCCCCCTATTATTGTACACCTATATTCAATCCAATCGAAATAATTTGGGGAATCATAAAGATACGGCTCAGGAAAACCAACCAAGCAACAAAATTAAGTGTCGAGGTGCTCAATAAAATAAGACAAGTTGGGAAAATTGTATTGCCCACACTATAGAGAAGGAAAATGAATATCCTACTTCAGCCCCTATACCTCCAGTCATAATTCAATTAGGCAATGATTCAAGTTCTGACTCGGATGATTAAATTAGACTAGTTGTGCTCAAGATTTGTTTATGCTGCCATTTGAATTTCATTTTATGTTCGCCACAGATACTGGAACTTGATCTTGAACTTGCAAATAGTCATGTATACTGATACTATTTCTTGCATATAATATGTTCTAAATTTTATGATTTGATGGAAGAGGTGAATTTTTAAAATGACATTGTATCGGCATAAGAACAAACAGAAAAATTGGCAACCAGATCGAAAATAATGATTTACTTGTAGTACTTGTACTTTGACAATGCAGATGTATCCGAAATGCAGGACACAATGGCAGAAGACCGAGAAGCCTTCGCTATGGTGATCGCCAACGCCGGATGATTCTATTAAGACACATGAAGAATAATGTAGAACTCCTATTTGACTGATTATGTTTACATTATGCTATCGCTATAGCAGTCTGAAGAACCACAAGCTATTTATCACCCAACAGTCACCCACAGAAATATATTCATATTGCGTTTTTTAAATACAAAACCAGTCGTTTACAAATAAACCTACTTTGGTATTGATCCTTATTTTTTTGTATAAAATGTGACGCCTATATATGGCAGAGATCCCTTTGAGGTGTCGGCCGCTCTGGTTTTTATGAGTTTTCAACTAGAATTGGAAATACTATACTTGATCTAGGGCTTCAGATTACATCGCGACCGCGTGTGAATGAACTCGGAAGTCGCTGTGTAACACGACGTTTATCCAAATATTGATATAGTTTTTAAATCTGTATCCAGTGGTCGGACAGCTTAGATAAAAGTGGAAAACAAAATGTAATTACGAATGTTGTGTTCAAGATAACATAACTAATGCGTTTGGAGGTGATCATACCGGGTGATTCTCCAAGGTGGCTCACCCCTATAACATTTTTATTATTGAAGATAGAAAAATGAAATTTGAGGGTTCCGTATCATAGATAAGTTTATATTTTTTAATATATTCACTTGCTTTGACGTACTTCTGATTTGATCGGTAACGACTTCAACTATCGATTTTTAAATGGGACACCCTATACAATATACAGTCTTTTTTTTCAATATTTATTTTTCGATCTAGAATACCATGTATCCTGCCGCTTCATTTTTGATCAAGTAACACGGAAAAAATACGATTTTGAGGCGAACGACCTTACAGTCGTTTTAAAGATTTTCTAAAGGTTACAAACACTGTTTTTTTCAGATCACTTGATTTTTTCTATTACTATTGTCGTGTAGAGCCAGTGAACCACTTTGGGTTTAGGCACCCACCTAACACCAACAACGCGTCTACAATGAATTGCGAGTCTTGTTAACCTTAAATTCAACGTGCTCTGTCCAGTTCAGTTTACAGTCCAGGATGATTACTAGATATTTTACTGATTGGGATAGAACTAATCTAGTCCCAAAGAAGGTCGGCAAGACAAGCCCGTCAAGCCTTCTTCTCCTAGTGAATATGGTCAGCTCGGTCTTTGCAGCGTTGTCAGAAAGATCAACTTCCCTACACCATGATTCCACAGCGCGCAAAGCACCCTGCATAATCTCAGAGACTGTTCTACAAAAACGACCTCTAACTACTATGCTTACGCCATCAGCATAGGCTTGTACGTAGACACCCGCACTGCTGAGCCTAACGGGGCAGCACAGTAAGGGTGATAGAACTCCGCCATGTGGGCAGCCTCGAGCTACGCTGACGCTGCAGCCTTACCTCATTCAGCATAACTGTTTGCTACGCAACCCTCCAGAGTGGATATGACCCAATCTACTAGGATTGATCCAACCCCGTGCCTAACCAAGGCATGTCTGATGGAGTCGGTTATATTGCAATTAAATGCACCTTCAATATTCAAAAAGACCACAAGTGCCACTTCTCGCTGATCTAGAGTATTCTCCAACCTGCCGACCAGATTGTGTAAGGCCAGAGCAGTCGATTTCCCAGCGTGGTATGCAAACTGATTGGAATGAATGTGACACCTCTCCAGCGGGCCATCCCTCAAAAATCCGTGCTGTAGCACGGCCGGAAATACACCGTCCATACCCCGGCTTTTGTATGGAGTAAACGAATCGATCGTGCATACCATCCTTTCGAATGTAACAATCTCCCTTTCAGTGCGCCAGTCCTCCCTTGAGGGCCTGCGCAACTGCATGCACTCTATGATTGACCGCGCCACTGTGGAACCGGGAAAGTCCGTATCCATCAGAAGCCTCAGAGTACCTTCCTCGGAAGTAGTACTACCTCCCAAGGGATCAGATCGAAATCCTAATCTTGCTCTAGTATCTTTGCATAGGATTCTGTGTATTCTAGCTGTAGCAGAAATGTACTTTCTGGACTGACAGAAGTTCCTCCAGGATTCCCTGAAAGCTCTTCTAATCTCCTTTTTGTATTCCTGCAACGTCTTCTGCTGTGCTTAACTCTACCAAGAAGTTTGTGCATAGCTCGTTTCCTGTCCTCTAACTCCTTGGTCCAGAAGATTGCCTTGCCCCTACCTTGAACTTTCCATAACGGGCAGTTTTCCTCATACGAAGCCGTCAAGTCCATGCTCAGAGACTCTACTTCTGTTTCTATGTCAGGGCCCCTACAAAGGTTGTATGGGCCCCCTCTAAGCTTACTATTGTCTGTCTTAAAGGACGCCCAGTTAGTATGACTAGGATTCCGAGCATATTTATCTGGAACCTCTCCATCAGTCTTAAACAGTATACATATATCCGTGATCCGATAGAGAGGATGACACTTTCCAGTCCCTAATCTTCTGAGCTAAATTAAGCGTACTCTGAGATTGTTACTGAAAGTAGGCGTGTTAACGACACTCAGAACCTCAAGGTTAGATGACCCTCGGAACTCCATGAGGTCTTCGCCCCGTCTGTTGGTGTCCGAGCTGCCCCACATGACGTGACTCCTCCTACATCCTGGATACCAGTGTAGATGCCCTAGTCGGGCGTACGGCTGTCGCCGCTGCAGTCTTCCCTGTCGGAGGCGACCTCGTCTCCGCTTCCACGGAGGAGTTCTCGGACTCTATTGAAGATTCCTTCCCCGTCCGAATCGCTGTCATCGCCCTCTGGGGCACGTTCAGTCGCCGGGCCCGCCACGATGTTTCCTGCGGATACTCCGCTAGGACCCGCCGTGGCCTCCAGAGGAACCAGCGAGTGCTGCCCCAGCTGACCCGTCCCCTGTGGAGGAGCCTGTTTTACCGCCACATCTCCCGTTGGTCCGGGTTGGTTCGACCCCTGATTAGGAGCCAGGCCTGTTCCGGCAGGTATCGCCTCGGTGACAGGCTTTTTCTTTTTGCTCAGGAGTGTGGACATTCCCGAGCTTCCTCCGCAGACCAGTCTATTGCCGTTACCCTCAATAACCTTCCAGCTTATGGAATCCACTGAGATAACAAGACGAACTCCTTCGGGGTCCTCTTTCCATTCCAGTAGCCTCCACGTGCTGGGAGAGGTTCCAGGATTTTGCTTCTTGAGTCTTCTCGTGATGACGTCATTACCCACGTTGGGACCCGGGTACCAGGCCATCTCGCGGTGCTAAATTGGAAGGTCGCTAAAGCTCATCATAATGAGCTTTGCCTCAGTGAATTGAGTACCATGATAACCATCGGACACGATAGCCACCCTGAGACCCGCTTGGGACGCACGCGCGTAGCTAATGTGCGCATGCGTCACCGTACGGGGTGGGGTCTCTTTCGCGAAGATGCGCCCTCCAGTGTCCCACCGGCAGACTACTGCCGCTTCCGGTCGCCAGGCCGCTTTAGAGCCTCCGCTGATACACCGGATTGCGCACCGTCTTGCCCAGATGGCAGTGGGGTCCATCCGGCCGGAGCCCCAGATGTGGTGCCCTGACCTTTCGAGCCCTCCGTCATCCGCGCCTCTCTCCGCTTCCGAGCCCTTTTCCTTTCGGAACCTGGCCGAGACTTCTTTTTGATTTTGAGGTCGACCGGTGTCGCAGAGGCTCCGTTTAAGACGGTACATCCCCACCGCCACGCACCTGTCGGCACGGAATCGCTTAACACCTTGGCTTGGGTAAACTACCATTGCCCACGATGAGCGTTGAGCTGCAGGCGTCCCAGATATACATCCGAGACACCTGTGGTCCAACGAATCATTCGATTAGCCAGGCTACCGGCTTTACGGCGGTCCACCGCAAAACCGGCACTCCGTTGCCCCCCTACATGTATGTGTAATTGGTACTTGAATGTTCGATAATTATATTTGTGAAGGATTCTCCAACCGGATGAATAACTTATGTCACATTCTAAATTTTCCGAATTGTCGCTCTAACATTTACTTCAACATAGGCCAACACATCTATTCCCTTTTCTTCACTGATTAAGTTATTGGCATTTTCTTCTGGTTCATTTCGCATTTTATATTCCAGAGTTTTGGAAAATAATGTCGAGTGGGATGGCGACGATTGGAGAGTCTATGAGAATAAATTCGAGCTGCCTCAGTTGCAATTTTTCTTGCTTCCCCGGAAATAAACAGCATGTGATTTTCCTCGCTTCTAGTATAGTTTTCCATTGTAAATTAACTACGTAACAAATGAATTTTTGAAACTACTATTCGCTATTGTCTGTCAGAGCGGTCCGTAGGACCTTTGCTCTTGGTTGAAGTCTTGTAAGTCAGTAGGTCTGTCAGGTCTGGTTGCCCAGATACCAAACAAAGTCAGGGAGAAAGAAGGGAAGAAGAAAGGAAGGAAGGAAGGAGGGAGAGCAAAGAAAAAAGAAGTGCATCAATTTGAGGGGTGCCTTGGCATTGCTAGTTAGTATTCGGCAATTTTAAATTGATCCTAAAATTAATTTTGGGATTGGTTGTTGAGGAAAAATTATAATTTTGGTTGGACCTAAAGTCGCACGATTTAATTTTGTTCACAGTGCGAGTCGCGGCCTTGTGTGCTTGCGAACTTGCTCGACTGTGTAGTCTACTGACTCGCGCAACAAAGGGTTGTTATGCGATTCTGCTTGACTGTAACGTAGCTGCGCTTGTTGTTTGATGTAGTCCCTTATGTAAGGGATGTCAAGGTCTCTGTGAAGGGTCTCGTTGGAAACATACCATGGGGCGTTAGTGATTGTACGCAAGGATCTGTTCTGCAAAACCTGCAGGCTACGCAAATGCGTTTTGGCGAGAAAACACCAAGCCGCACTTGCGTAAGTGATCGCTGGTCTAATAACCATCTTGTATAGTCGAACTTTGTTGATCAAACTTAATTTTGATGTTCTACATAGCATAGGGTAGAGTTGCCGAAACGAGATTTGGAATTTAGTTTTTAACGCTTCAGTGTGCTTCTGCCAGGTTATCCCCTTGTCAAGAGTGATACCGAGATACTTAGCAGAGCTTTCCCATGGTACCCGAGCGCCATTCACTGAAACCTCAGACGGGGTGCCGCTACGTTTTTTAGTACAACAGATTGCCTGCGTTTTCGAATGATTAATTTTGATCAGCCACCGATTTGCCCATTCCAATACCTCGTCCACTGCACTTTGCAGCCTGTCGTGAACTAGATCCCCAGAGCACGACTGGGCCACCAGGGCAGTGTCATCAGCATAGAGATAGGTTTCACAGCTGCTGGGGCAAGGGACGTCATGAATAAAAAGTGAATAAAGGACTGGTCCAAGAAACGAACCCTGAGGGACACCGGCTTTGATGGGCCGTGTTGTCGACAGAACGTTATTAATTTTGATCCGAAATTTCCTACCCTCGAGAAAGGATTTCAAAAGTTTTAGGAGCCAGAAGGGGAAGCCCTTATGGATCAATTTGTAGAGAAGGCCCTTGTGCCACACCTTGTCAAATGCCTTTGAGACATCCAGTAGCAAGATGCCAGTACTTTCATTATGGGTGAACCCGTTGGTTACTCGTTCAACAAGCCTTATGGCCTGTAGTTCCGTACTATGCTCAGACCGAAAACCAAATCGTCAGGAATCACATTGTGGTCTGCCGAGAAATTTTCAAGGTGACGTAGAATCACCTTTTCAGCGAGCTTAGAAGGAGCTGACAGTAGACTAATGGGGCGGTAATCCTGAGGGAATATCGAACCCACCTTCTTTGGAATCATTATGACATCAGCGGTCTTCCACGCCGTTGGGAAGTGCTGGGTCCTTAGCATGGCGTTGATTATTGCCACGAGATAAGTTAAGGACTTCCGCGAAAGTAGCTTCAGCGCCTTATTAGTAATTCGATCCTCTCCAGGTGCTTTACGCACCTTGAGGTCTTTAATATGACCTTGGAGCTCTGCTGGTGTGCAATGCGGAGTCTCAGGAGATCTCGCTGATGTGCCGTGCAGCTCTTCAATTGAGGAATCATCTGAAGATTCCTCTGAGGAAAAATCACTAAGGGAGGAACTATTGCCACTGACGCCGTTGGCCCTAAAATATAGCCTGACGGATCTTACAATATGTTTCTCCTCGTCGAGGTCATAGTTGGGAGAGAACTGACTTTCCATTGCATCAGCGAAAACCTCGACCTTTTCCTCTGTCCTACAGACTATGCCCCTAGGACCGTGGATGTGCGGGAGTTGTTCTCGCTTTCCGTTTCTGAGCGACTTTGCAACTTTCCAGAGAGGAATACTTGAGTCAAGCATCCCCGACAGAAAGTCTCTCCATTGCTCATTACGGAATTCATGAAGAGCATTTCTCACTTCATGAACAAGATTAGTTGCTCTGTGGATGTCATCTGGGTGACAAGACCTCTTCGCTTGCTTAATTGCAGCTCTTTCGTCAGAAATTTTCTGACGAATGTCTGCAGGGAGAAACGGTCTGCCGTGTCGTCGTACTGGTAGTACAGCTGCACGTTGCAGAGCTTGCTGAACGGATACTTGTCCACTCCGCTTGAGCATCATCTATATCGTTCTCATCATCTATGATCGGGATATTGGGGAACTCTCTAAGGAGCGACTTGTATAGCTCCCAATCAACCCTTTTCATTGGAAGAGTTTCCCCTTCCAAGGTTTGCTCATTACCCACTTCCAGTACGATAGGAAGATGATCGCTCGAAATGTCATACATGATTCGAGAAGTGACACTGAATCTACAGTTTCTAGATATCGCGAAGTCAATGACATCTGGTGCATGAAGGTGATTAAATGGGTGGTGAGTCGGCTCCTCAGTGCTTTGTATGAGGTAGCCGTTTCGTATCACATGGTTGTAAAGTCGAATCCCACTGGTGGAATTTAACCTAGAGTGCCATGGTCGATGTTTACAGTTAAAGTCCCCTGCTACAATAAGCGGACCCGAGCAGTCAAACAGGACTTCCAGATCCGTCTCTTGCAGCCTGGCACCACATCTGACATATACCGATGTGATTTTCAACGAGATACCTCCCGTCATATTCACTACCACCGAAGTTGCCTCGATGCTCTGCATCTCAGCGTTTGTGCTTCTGTAATAGTCAATACCACGTTTTACTAGCACTGCCAAACCGCCACCCCGTCCATTTAATCTATCAGCGCGGATAGCATCATAATTCGGGAAAGCTAGACGATCTCCCGGATTAAGCAATCTTTCCTGCAGCAGAGCTACATCGACGTTCTCATCCAAAAGAGCTTGATGAAATTCCCGTTTTTGGGGGACATCCCTAAGACCCAAACAATTCCAGAAAAGAATTTTGATGAATTCAGGCTGTCTGCTATTTAGCGGAAAGATCGCCTGCAATGCCTTAGTGGCGCTTATCAGGGGACTAATAATCTGCTGTAGGGACCTGAGCGCTGTAGCTAAATCCACATTTTGAGTAGTCGTAGATGAGCTCGAAACAGCAGGAGTAGTTGAGGTGTCATCTCTTGCTGCGTCCGGGTAGGACTTTGATCGCCTTTGTGCGATGACTTGTAGATTTCTCCTAGGAGTAAATCTACAGGTCGGACTATTTGCTGGATGGTCCCCCCCACAGTTCGCACATCTGCGAACCTCTTGTCCTGTTTGAGGGCACATATGTGTCATGTGGTCTTGGGCACATTTTAGACACTTTGGCGGCGCAGTGCAATACGACTGTGCGTGTCCGTACTTCTGGCAGCGGTGACACTGCCCAATGAGTCGAGAGTTCTTCTGAACTTCGACTCTGATAGAGAGCCCCAGCAATTCGTGCTCGTTGAACACTTGCTGTGACTTCTCCGTCTTAGGCAGGATCACCACCATCAAGGGCATGGGCACGCCGCCGTTGCGCTTTAGGCGAATGATGTGAAAGGGAGCGTAACCCTTCTGTTCTAGCTCACCTTTGACCTCCTGTTCGGTGGTTGATGCTGGGATACCTCTGATAACCGCATGGGGCAAAGGGAAAGTGTGATGAGGAATGTTTTCCTCTTTGAAAAGACGGATTATCCTGCGATAATAGTCTTCGGTTTTGGGGATGATACGTATCCCAGCGTCAACGGCGACTGCTCGTTCAAAACGAATACAAAGGCTTACAAAGGAATAGTTTAAGGTGCGCCATTTTGTCGCATCTCTCAACACGATTGGAGTAATACGCACCTGGCGAGGCGAGAGGCGATTGGGCCTGTGTGTTTAGAGATCCGCTGGATGGCAAGGAAGATGAGTTGCAGCCAGCCAATGGATCAGACTGCACTTGGGGTATAACAGGAGAAGCACTCTGTGTGGATGCTGATAAAGGTCTTTCCCTTGGCTGACTAGTAGAAGCGGTAGAGGGTACAGACACAGACGGTTTTAGTTTGCCTGAATGTTTGTTATTTGGGAATTTCGTCGGTAGCGGAGGAAATTCTGTTTTGCGCAGTCTCACTTTGCGACGTCGCACAGGTGTGAAAAGATCACCCTGTGTGTCCTCATCGGTCTCAGTATGTAGGTCATTCGAATGGCTGTTATGTCTACGTTTTGCTGTTTTGGAAGAATCAACATTGGGAACTGTTTTATGAATGATACTTGTAAGCTTAAAAACCTGGGCATTAATTGACTCCACACACAGTCAGTCAGTCTCTGAATCTGGGCTGCTTGGTCTGCAATTATCTTCAAAAGTCTCTGGTTCTCGTTTTCCTTCTCCAGTATCGGTGTCATCCCCGATGTTATCATTGGCGTCATCTCGTTTTGGTTTTCTGGAATATATTCCAAAGTAGCGCTGCACTCCGCGCCAACTCCACTCAAAGCAGTAGAGGGGTCGCCTGGGGACCCCTCGGGTTCAGCTTCCATAATACTATTGCCTTCTTTCTTGCCAAAATATAAAAATTTCTCCGGATGCAAAAATTTGGCAATTAATGTCAGATGATGCATATCTGTAGTTTTTTTTTGAAACTGATAGTATTTATAATAACCTAGATTAGGTATTTGTTGAAGTAACCCTAGCAACACCTTCAATTGCTTGTCACGCATAACTAGAATAATAGCACTTAGTGCATAGGTATACCAGATACAGATACGTGTTATTTGTTTTAGACATGATCGTTTCTTACAATTATTCAGAAAAACAGTAAAAATAAAATAAGAGTGTGTAGTGTCAAAGTATTCGTAAGAAAATGGTCTCTTAGAAAAAGCCGACGAGTCACCCCCTTTCTATTTCTTTCTATTTGAAAAAATCAAGTAAACTGAAAAAATTAGTGTTTGTTAGAGAATCCTTAATACGACTGTATGGTCGTTTGCCTCCAAATCGTATTTTTCCCGTGTTACTTGATCAAAAATGCAGCGATTTACAGGATCCATGGCATTCTAGATAGAAAAATAAAAATTGAAATAAAAACGACTTTATTCGTCAAATATTGACCAGTGAGGCATTGTTGAGTTCAGAATGTCATTGCCAAAGTTGTGTCCCCCTCGAAAACAAAATCGACGGGTCTGAGCGTTTTTCAAAAAAAAACTGAGCTGCCAGTAAATGCGTCTGTTTCGTTTTCGATGCGCCACCCTGGATAAATACACATGTTATGTTCAAAGTTATAAATTATGAAAAACTTTGAGGAGAATTACGGGAAATCATGACCGCGCCGGCGTTGTGTGTAATTACTGTTAGCGTGTATATGACTTCTAATTCGACAGTGTACAGTGAATATAATTATTTCCTATCTCTCTCATTTTTGAAAATCGTCAAATTTGCCTATGTAATTTCCAGAATGAATAAGAAAAAGTGGATGCGCAACTAATTTCTATCTTTGAATCTCAAGTAAGTGTATTTGAGACAAGAATCCAATGGAATTATCATCAACATATTATAGAGTAATGCTATCACTGAAAGCAGATTTTACATCACATCAGAGCCAAACATTCGAAAACGAATTCACAACGTGTCTATCAGCTAGTGCTAAGTTAACATCTTGTAGGCCGGTGTCGCAGTGGTTTTTGATCAAAGTTTATTTAAAAATACGTACATTTTGACTTGAACTATACGTTTTGCGGTACATAACCTTTGACGTAACCATGCATGCGAAAAAATTAAGTCCCCATTGTTTGTATAAAGGTGACTAAGATGTCAAATTGAAGTTTATTATTTTGCTTGCTTGCGATTAAATCTTCAAATTATTGGTACAACGATTAATAAAAATAATGGTATTCTAAAGGAAACGTTTCAAAAATTCGCTAAATGATTGGTAAAATTGAAATGCATATGCAGTTTCAACCCAGGTATTTATTGTATGTTACAATGTTTTCTTGCATACCGAACTTTCAAATGGCCATTTGATAACACATTGTGCTTTTACTTATTTTTTGAACGGGTCAAGTGAGTAAGCTGAAATTCGGGTCAATGAAATTGATCATATATTTTAGAATAAAAGTGACAGTTGAAATTTCAAGACGGTGGATTGGCGTTATCTTGGTACGTTTTTTAGTGGAACCTACTCTTGAGTATTTTATGACCTTAGAAAATAAAATCATTGCCTTTAAAAATTGCGGACTGGCAAATTTACTATTAATGCATTAATTCCATTATCCCCATTATCAGCTTGCTACTTGACCCGTTCAAAAAATAAGGACGTTTCTGAAAAATAATGTATAAAAATATCAGAAGGTTATAAATCCCAAAATAGTCCTTATTTGATCATGGTTCCTTAATATCTTTTAACTACATTGCGTATATAATAAAGCAACTATCTAGAAGTATTTTATAGAAAAAATGAACAAAGTATCACCTATTCAATATCTCAAAAACGGTGACACTTTTATATAGGTAAGTTTTTGTTATTTGGGAGGTCAGTCCCAGTGAGGAATTAGGTACAAACGTTACGATATTTATTTTTGTGTAAAATTCACCTTGAACATATTAACTTGCAACGATGAGACAATTAAAACACTATTTGTTTTGTAAAGGTTTCCAGCCAAGTAATTTGAAATAAGTATGTCAATAATTATATCAGTATTCGTTACATAACTTAAGCCTTCCCGTCTGTTTAAACAAGAAAACATATTATTTTTGGCATGCAGTAATTTTACTATATCACGCATCAGTTTTTCATGGAGATAAGTGGTGTATTCATATTTTTTACAGGTACGTAAGCCGTTAGACCTTTATATAGTAATTAATAAAATTAATAACAATAAAACAAGTCCGCTTTTAAAAAATACAAACAACATGACTGTAATAACTGACAAGAATGAAGAGTCAATTGAGTTATCAAGAGGAATCTAAGGACGTCAAAATCCATCAAGTCGTTTGGGCAGAAGCCCGTCGAAAATTGAAGTTTGAAAGTTGCTCTCAAATCCAGCTATTTTGATTTTTTCAAAGTTTGCTATACCCAGTGTCATTCGTACTGTTAAGACAAATCTAGAAACACCTTGTATGTCAAAATCGATCAAGCCATTTAAGCTGTAGCCAGTGGCATATAAATTTCAAAGCTGAACTTTTGTATTAAAATCCGTTATGTTGGTTTTATAACATCTTAATAAACCCATCGTTACTCTCACTGTCAATACAAATCTAGAGACATCTCATATGTCAAAATCCATCAAGCTGTTTAACCTTTAGCCCGTGAAATAAGGATTTCAAGGTTGACATTTCTTATCAACATCCGCCATTTTGGTTTTACAGAATTCTAGTATGCCTAGTATCATTTGAACTGCTAAGGCGAATCGAACAACACGTCATATTTTTATACTCATCAAGCCGTTTAGGCTGTGGGCCGTGAAATATAATTTTTTGTCTACACAGCTACCCACGCGCGAAATACATAACCCTCTTTCTGAGGCTCCGGCATTGAATTTGACTTCAGCCAGATTCTGCGATACACCTTCAGCTTCACTTCGGTCTTCGTTCAAAATACACCGACGATTTGGTTGAAGGCCTCTACTCACGAAGTTTGGTGAAAATATTACGTGATGAGGGAGTCAAATGAACATGATATTGGTCAGCGAATTTAAAAAAAAAATCGAAACACTTTTCAAGGGGGGAGCTAAGGACCATTAGCATATAGGAAAATGGCTTTCAATTCATTCTTTCCTCTTGAAACTGATTATGCACCCTGAAATATCAGTTATCTACCAATTAGTACTACCTCATCGCACCAAATCGTATAGGACAAAATATTCGAAAAAAGTAGAAAAGACCTTGCGATGTTGGTTTGCATTTAGTTTTTGGATTTAGACTTTATGTACGCCTATTAGTTTTCGTCCAAAAATTATAATAATATTTCAGATTCTCTGTATTTAACTTGTTCTATCTTTAAAGTAAAATGATTCAAGTGGTCAATTCATTTTAAAAATGTTCATGTTATAATTTTGAAAATGTTTTTGGAAGCTGTTTTCAATTCCTTATTTTAATAAGTCGTTTTTTAATGTATCTTCTTTAACACGCTCAAAGGATCTACAAATCATGTTCTCCTTGTAGATCCTTTGGTCTTCTGACCATTAGACTACAATGTATAGGTTGGCGACTTCATGTGTATCCGGACATATGGGCATGTGTATCTACTTTTGTAGTTTCATAATTTGTGAATTCAATTCGGGCCTGATGAAGCCAACACGCAGAAATACGTATCACTCGGGTTACGTATCATACGTTCTGCTGGAATCCATTTTCGTTCTTTTTGTGGATTTTGCCCATAATTCTTTCTATTACATACCTTTCTCCGCCTGATCCTGTTGTATATACAGGGTGACTTTGAAGTTGAGTCATTAATTTTCAGATAATGATTGTAGAAGGAAGATAAACCAAAATATGTGTGTAAAAATAAAAAAAAAATAAAAAAAATGTTACCTTGTTTTATAAAGTATCCTCCCGACAAGTATTTCAGTGCGGACCTGTATTTCATCGTGCGGTCTTGGAGCACCGGCATGCCCTCCCCTGTGAGGTCTTAAGCCACCTGATTCACGAGCCATTTGTACTACATTAACAAAGGCACGAGGGGTTGGTTGCACTCGATTAAGAATAAGAAATGTCCACAGGTTCAGCATTTTCGTAAACATGTGCCATTTTTTATTTCGTTTGAGCCACGCAACTAACACCACTATTGACTCACGCGTTACCGACTGACACATTGACTGAATACAACTGAATAATAATTGTAGTAAAAACATCGTTTCAAATTCTTTCGCTTTTTTGTTTCCGATGCGATGAACCGATAAGGCGGATTATATCCGTTGTTGCCAAACACGAGCACATAATATTATTGAGACAGGGCGGTACTCAAACTTCTAAAGGGCTATAACTTTGTTATAGTGAGTAGATCTGATCAAAATAAATGTTTTTTTCCTTTACCATTTTTCTGGTAAAATTAAATTAACAAAGTTATAGCCCTTTGGAAGTTTGAGTACCGCCCTGCCTATTATATGCTCGTGTTTGGCGACAACGGATATAATCCGCCTGACCGGTTCATCGCATCGGAAACAAAAAAGCGAAAGAATTTGAAACGTTTATCACGATGTTTTTCGTCAGTCGATAACGCGTTAGTGAATAGTAGTGTGTTGCGTGGCTCAAACGAAATCAAAAATGGCACATGTTTACGAAAATGCTGAACTTGTGGACATGATTCTTATTTACGGGGGGGCAGTCTTTACAAAATGCTCCCGGATGCATCACGGATTTATGCGAATCGGTTTCCCAATCGAGTGCAACCAACCCCTCGTGCCTTTGTTAATGTAGTACAAAGGGCTCGTGAATCAGGTGACTTAAGACCTCACAGGTGAGGGCATGCTGCTCCAAGACCGCACGATCAAATACAGGTCCGCACTGAAATACTTGTCGGGAGGATACTTTATTAAACAAGGTAACATTTTTTTTTTATTTTTTTTTTATTTTTACACACATATTTTGGTTTATCTTCCTTCTACAATCATTATCTGAAAATTAATGACTCAACTTCAAAGTCACCCTGTATATACAGGGTGGCGCATCGAAAACGAAACAGACGCATTTACTGGCAGCTCAGTTTTTTTGGAAAAAACGCTTAGACCCGTCGATTTTGTTTTCGCGGGGGACACAAGTTTGGCAAAAAATCACGTTAGCCCCCCTAAGCGGGGGTGACACTACCCCCAAAATCTTAAATGGAAAGGGGGGTCGAGTGATACCTTATTTTAAAGGTCTTTCAATTCCCTTTATAATGATATAAAATTAATGTACTTCAGTTCAGTAGTTTTGAAGATTTATTGATTTAAAGCTTAAGTAAAACTAATACATCATCATTAGTGGAGATCAGTACATTTGGCAGCAAAGTAATTTAAAAATGAAGAATGAACTGACCCGTTAGGCAAGTAAATGTTGAAAATGACCACTATGACTCTCCATGCAATAATAAAGATTTTGCTCAAAACGTTGCCGCACATTTTGCAATAGTTGAGGAGTAATTTGAAGGCACTCATTCACAATTGTTTGTCGCAGGTCTTCTAATGATGTTGGCTGAGTAGCATAGATAGTAGTGAAGAAAAGCATTTACTTATTAAGTAAATTCTTTTAGTCAAATTTCTTCTGAAAGTAGTACAAACTAATCTGATGTACCTATTACAGTCTACTTTAAGCTTTAACTCAATAAATCTTCAAAACTACTGAACTGAAGCTCATGTATTTTACATCATTATAAAGGGAATTGAAAGACCTTTAAAATAAGGTATCACTCGACCCCCATTTCTATTTAAGATTTTAGGGTTGGTGTCACCCCCGCCAAGGGGCTGCACGTTTTAACGTGATTTTTTGGCAAACTTGTGAGCCCCTCGAAAAAAAATCGACGGGTCTGAGCGTTTTCCAAAAAAAACTAAGCTGCCAGTAAATGCGTCTGTTTCGTTTTCGATGCGCCACCCTGTATATCGCAAAATGGTACACTTTTCCGTTGTATACATTGCACTCTATATACATTTTTTAAAAACAGGAGAAACAAATACTTGGTTGCATTCATGGGAAATTGTTCGCGATGATATATATGATACTTTGAAAAAATAGTGTATGATTTCGGCCTTGCTGGTGTTTGTGTATCAATTGGCATGTTAGGAAATATTGATGGTCGCTAAATCAATATTATTGTATTACTGTTCTCTGTGTGACTTAACATATTGATCAGCATATGAATTTCAATGAATAGATATTCCATTCACTAATTTCAGTTTGATTATACAGCTGATAGATATTCAAACTTCGTTTTTTTCTAGTCACAAATGTGTCGACACACTCAAATTCTTTTCACTTTCCCCAAATACTTGCTGGGAAAGTTGTAATCAGTTACTATTATGGCCTAGTGTATCGATAAAATTATTGTATTTGTATCGATATGAAGAATTATGTCTGTGTCTGTGTGACTTTAATTTTTAGAAAAGCATAATGAGTAATTTTCCGTTATTGCCGTTATTAGTTCATCATTACAGACAATGTTTCCTTCATTAGGGTCTTCAAAAGCATTTAAAATAATCTGCATAAAGTGTTGCGTGATTTTTGTAGTACATTATTGTGTATCTTTCACAACATTAAAAGTTTGCCATGCTAGCCATTTTTTTGTAGTCGCCTGCAAAATGATAAGATCTCTTTATATTATATTCTTTGACAATCCCCAGTTTTGCAATTCGCCTGTCCGTATGTTAACTATTGTATAAACTATAACAATCATTATGTTACTTCAAGCAGTGAAGACTTGAGTTTATCGTGTGAATTCTCAACATTTTTCTACTTCCTGTAACGGACAGAAATAATCACAAATACTAATAACTTAATGTGCTGTAAGAAAAAATTGAATTATCCTCTTTGTAAAGTTCATGTTCTGAATCACATGAACGTTTTAATGAAACTAATGGGTGTTGTGTTATTAGCAATAATTTAATTTTGTAATTAAGTTGTTTAGACTCGATCAGTTAATTCAATGAGGCATTGAATACGATAGGAAAAGTGATTTTGCTCATACCTTATATTAGATAAGGTGGTTGTAGTCATCCTTCTTTCTAGAATTTCCTAACGCCTGAAAAGTAAATACATTTTTAAAAGCCAGAAGTAAAGATTTTCTTGTTCGATTGGCACGTTAGCAGTATATGCTTTAACCAAAGCACGTAACACGTCGCTGTCGGTGCCGATGGTTGATGTCTATGTCATCCACACGGAGACCTTATACCCTTCGGTTACCGATTTTGCCGCAGCTCTGTGCATTGAAAGATACTTGCTGACGTCCTATATTCCTAAAGCCTTAACAACTCGAAAATAAGGGAGAAATTTCTCGCAAGTCTGAGTCTCACCATTTTTCAAAGTTTCAAAAATGCTAAACGTTTGAGCAAGCACAAGGTTTTTCCAATTTATCAAAGGCGAAACATACTTCATTCACATGTTGAAAAAATCTCTTTGGTCAGAAAGATTCTATGCAAACCATGCGTATTCAATTATTTTCTGAAAAATTGGTGCTGCTAACTGATGATGGGTTAATGAGTATGGAGTCTTCACCAGATGAGATTTCGCGGTTTTGTGCAACTAAATATGAACAGTTCTGTATCTCTTTAATACATTTTTTTGATTAGCTGATGAATGTAAAAATCACATGGTTGACACATTACTGTGGATTTCGGATGACTAATTTTTACAGTACACATTGTCAATTCTTCCATTTTTGGAACTTGAACAAATGGTGAGACTGACCCATTCGAGAGAAATATCTTCCTCATTTTCAAGCTGTGTACGGATACGGAAACAGAGTAATCGAAGTGACCTTTTTGTGCTCGGACTGATACTCGTAACTTCGGGTATCTGTCAGTAACGATTACTCGAGTAACGAATAGTTACTTTTTCAACACCTCTACCTACTGTTTAGGAATGCATGATGGGCGGCCATAAGTCAGAAAGCGTCGCGGACGTAAAGTGTTTAGTTGAATTTCACGTGACACATACAGTAGGGGTTATTGTTTGTTGAACCATTACATATGGTGCTGAGTCGCCTCTAATTTTTATTAGATAGTCGCCTCTAATTTTTATTAGATGAGGTATGAGGCACAATGGTATATATAAAAAATGTTAAAACATCATCTTTCTACATTTCTCTAAACGCTTGGTTGCTAGAGCTATAATGAACTGTCTCACTAACGCTTTGATCAGCGTCCTTTCTTAACCCTGTAGATCTATAGACTTTTTGCCCACCGAATAGTTGTGTGATATGATGGGGGAATACAGCTTGCACGAAATAAGTTACCTCAAGAAGACGCAATCTGCGTCCTCAGAAGCATGCTACGGTCGCTGAACGAATGTATACGGTGTTAAGGTTGATTTATGCATTCTGAATTCTGACGTGGCTCCACCGACGGCGTACCATTACCGTAACGCTATCGCTGGTAGTTAAAATCATTTTTTTAACTTTGTCAAACATAACCCAAAACTGTATTCGTTTTCACATATTTGAAAACCAAACTTGCCTGCAGATCAGACGTAGTGATGGACTGTCTTAAATAAAATAGATATAGCAAACAATCTCAAAGAAAGCCACGCCGAACAAAACAAATCTCATGTCAGAGATAAAAACACGCGACAAAACCAGTTGATCTGTTCCAGGCTCCTTTTCATTGGTTGTATTGGACACGGAAATGGCAAAAAGTTAAAAATTCGTCAGCTATAGCATCACCGTTGCGAAATTTTTGTTTATATACAGTTTAACGTCAAGCTCATGATTCAAGTTCTGCATTGCGGTACCGCTACAGCAGTGGTGCGGAACGTCAGAGTTTATAAATCGGTGTTTAAAGCGGCCCAACACGTTATTAAGGAAATCAAGCGATACAACCAATGTGTTCACTCCAAAATTTAACTGCGACTTCTCCTTATGTCCAGCTATACAGGAAAACCAAATTGGTCTAACGGTTTGATTTCAATATGTACGAGAGAGAAGCGCGAGAAGTGCGTAATAACACATTGAAGTCAGGCCGACAGAGAAATCTGGCTTTCAGTGTACATGAAATTTCAATCAAATCAAATCATTTTTGCTGGATGCTTTTGTGTGCGGTTGCCACTGAATACATTATAATAGAAATCGGTGGCACATATTTTGTCATTGTGATTGAATAGACGTCCCATTCCAAAGATTGTGCAGACATTGCGAAATATTTTTGTTGTGGGGAAAAATCCAAGAGAAGATGGCATCAGATCAGTATTGTACATGGAGATAGGCATGAGATATAAAACAAGATGTGAAATCTTGAGATTCGGTTTTGCAACGTGAGGGTATGAATGAATGAATCTTAAAATTTAGAGGCATCCCGGCCACCATAAGGAGCCAGTGCATAGGCCGCTTAAGCGGGCCCTTATGCACCTCTACAATACTTAAATCACAAGCCTCGCCCTTTTAGCGAAGTTGAGAATCGCCTTGAGTCCAAGCTCCTTTACGTCCTGAGGGTCCAAAGTAATGGACCCCAGTATAGTCTGCATATAGTAGCTCAGAGCTTCACAGCGACACAAAACGTCCGCCGAGGTCTCTTCCTCTACTCCGCAGCGTTCGCACAAGGAATCCTCAGCCACCCCCATCACGTGCAGGTGCCGCCTTAACGTGTTATGGCCAGACAACAGTCCCACCAGCAACCTTAGGTTGGCTCTACCCAGAGATAGGCAGAAACGTCCATCCTTAGCACTGGGCCCTTCAATGAGCTCTCGTGCCTGGCGGAGATGTCTAGAGATACTTCGCCACATCTGAGAGTGTTGTCTTGCAACCCACGTCTCCATTTTCCTCCTAGCTTTATGCGCGGTTACTCCTAGAGCTGGCTCAGGACCAACCAGCTTGCTGGCTGATCCTCTTTTCGCCAGAGTGTCCGCCGTCTCATTGCCCCTTATCCCAGCGTGCCCCGGTACCCATATTAACGATACCGGATGCCTCGCTGCGAGGCAATCCAGAGCCTCCCTGCATTGCAATACAAGACTCGAAGTAATCTTACAGGCACTTAGTGCTTTCATTGCAACCTGGCTGTCGGATAAGATTGTTATTCTTCTCCTAGGCCCACCCTCCTCCAGAATGTGAGATACACAAGCCAGAATCGCAAAGATTTCCACCTGGAAAATGGTGGTGTATTCACCGAGAGGCAGAGATAGCCTAGTTCTAGGCCCAGAGACCCCAGCACCTGAGCCCTCTTCGGTGACCGAGCCGTCCGTGTACCAGACCTGCCCGCTCACTTCGGAGAGTCCCCGGCTACCGGCGTCCCACTCCTCCCTCGTTGGGTACTCCACAATAAACTTGCGGTTGAAGCGATATTTAGGGGTAATACGATCACCCCTGCTTAGAAGGACGGGGTCCTCCCTTTCTAATTCGACTAAGATGGCAGTATGCCCCTTGACCGGATTCAAGAAAGCCCAGCTGCCCTGACTCCACAGTCGATGAGCGACTACTCTCGCTTCACCGCGGATCACCAGATCCAACGGTTGGAGATCCAACAGAACTTCCATTGCACTCAATGGCGTTGTTCGCACTGCGCTTGTAATGCTAATACAGGCCAAACGCTGAATTTTATTGAGTTTGGCCTTAGTTGACTCAGTTCTAATGCAAGGCCACCAGACCAGGGAGCCGTAGAAGAGAGATGGACGTACTATCGTCGTGTAGAGCCAGTATACCACTTTGGGTTTAAGCCCCCACCTTACACCGACAACACGTCTACAAGCCCACATCGAATTGCGAGACTTGCTAACCTTGTGTTCCACATGCTCTCTCCAGTTCAGTTTGCAGTCCAGGATAATTCCCAGATATTTCACTGACTGGGACAAAACTAATCTAGTCCCAAAGAAGGTCGGCATGACCAGTCCGTCAAGCCTTCTTCTCCTAGTGAATAGGATCAGCTCGGTCTTTTCAGCATTAACAGAAAGATCGACTTCCCTATACCACGATTCCACGGAGCGCATTGCGCCCTGCATAATTTCCGAGACTGTTCTACAGGAACGCCCCCTAACCAGTATGCTTACGTCATCAGCATAGGCTTGCGCATAGACACCCATACTGCTGAGCCTAACGAGGAGTTCGTTCACCACGATACACCACAGTAGGGGTGACAGAACTCCGCCCTGAGGGCAGCCTCTAGCTACGTTCACGCTGCAGCTTGCGTTATTCAGCATAGCTGTTGTTACCCGACCCTCCAGAGTAGAGAGGACCCAATCTATTAGGATTGATCCAACCCCGTGTCTAACCAAGGCCTGTCTGATAGAGTCGGTTGTGGTGCAATTAAATGCACCTTCAATGTCCAAGAAGGCCAGGAGTGCCACTTCTCGCTGATCTAGAGTCTTCTCCAGCCTCCCGACCAGATTGTGTAAGGCCAGATCAGTCGATTTTCCAGCTTGGTATGCAAACTGATTTGCATGAATGACACACCTTTCCAGCGGGCCATCCCTTAGGTATCTATCAACTATCCTTTCCAGGGTCTTAAGCACAAAAGATGAAAGAGTAATCGGTCGAAAATCCTTCGGGCCAGTATATCTATCTCTGCCCGGTTTAGGAATGAATACCACTTTAGCCTGCCGCCAGCTTCTAGGTGTGAAGCCCGTGGCCATACATGCTCGAAACACATTCAACAGGTAAGGAACAACCGAAATCCGTCCCTGCTGCTTATGGCCGGAAATACGCCGTCCAGACCTGGACTTTTGTATGGGGCAAACGAATCTACTGCCCATACCGTCCTTTCGAAGGTGACAATCTCCCTAGCCGTGCGCCAGTCCTCCCTTGAGGGCCTGCGCAACTGCATGCACTCTGTGATTGATCGCGCTACTGTGGAACCGGGAAAGTGCGTATCCATCAGAAGCCTCAGAGTATCTTCCTCAGAAGTAGTATTCCCCCCCGAGGGATCAAGCAGAGATCCCAATCTTGCTTTAATGTCTTTGCATAGGACCTCTGTGTATTCTTGCAGTAGCAGGAATGTCATTTATGGACTGACAGAAGTGCCTCCAGGATTCTCTGGAGGCCCTTCTAATCTCCTTTTTGTACTCCTGCAATGCCTTTTTGTATTCTTCCCATAGAGGAGAACCTCTCCTGTGCTTAACTCTGCTAAGAAGTTTGTGCACCGCTCGTTTTCTATCCTCTAAATCTTTGGTCCAGAAGGTTGCCTTGCCCTTACCTTGGACTTTGCGTAACGGGCAGTTTTCCTCATATGCAGCCGTCAAGTCCCTGCTCAGAGACTCGACAGCTGCTTCTATGTCAGAGCCCCTGCCAAGCCTGTATGGGACCGCTCCAAGCTTACTGTCAATGTCTGCCCTAAAGGACCCCCATCTAGTATGCCTGGGATTCCGAGCATATTTATCCGGAATCTCTCCATCAGTCTTGAACAGTATACGTATACCTGTGATCCGATAGAGAGGGTGTTAGAGACACTTTCCAGTCCCTGATGTCCTGAGCTAAGTTAAGCGTGCTCAGTGTTACGTCGATAACCTCTTCTCTTACACTATTGCTGAAAGTGGGCATGTTACCGACATTCAGAACCTCAAGGTTCGATGCCCCTAGAAACTCCATCAGGTCTTCGCCCCGTCTGTTGGTGTTCGAGCTGCTCCACGTAACGTGATGGGCATTACTGTCGCATCCAATCACAAGGTCGAGTCCAGAATCCCTACAGAACGCGACAAGGTCCCCCATTTCCTTAGACGGAGGAGGGTCTCTTGAATCATAAGGAAGGTAAGCCGAACATACAACCAAGTCCCTGTCACTGCCTTCCTTCTTATATCTAATTCTGACTGCAACTAAGTCTCTGAATGTAAATTCTTTAAGTTGCCATGAGTTGACGGAAGTCATTACGCAAGCTCTGGGCTTAGTGTCCGGAGTATCGCTAAAAAGCGTATAGCCCGGTATACTAAGTCCGTTTACTGAACCGTTTCTCAGCCAGGGTTCCTGGATGAGAGCCACGTCATGTCGGCCTCGAGTGATCTCCTGAGTAAGGGCCCTCGAAGCCGCTATGCAGTGTTGTAAGTTAATTTGGATGAAATTAAGACTTACCATGGGTGTTGAGAGGCCCTTCCTACACCTTCCCGAATGACGGTATGTAACCCCTATTCGGGTGTACCGCCGTCGCCGCCGCAGTCTTCGCTGTCACAGCCGCCTTCATCTCCGCTTCCACGGAGGAGTTCTCGGACTCGGTTCAGGATTCCATCCTCGTCCGAGTCGCTATCATTTCCCTCTGGGACCAGATCCATCGCAGGGTCCGCCACGATGTTTTCTGCGGATATCCCGCTTGGACCCGCCGCCTCCACGTCCGTAACCTCCGGTGGTTCCAGCGAGAGCTGACCCGGCCGACCCATCCCCTGTGAAGGAGCCTGGTCTACCGCCACAGCTCCCGTCGGTCTGGGCTGGTCCGACTCCTGGTTTGGAGCCAGGCCAGTTCCAGCAGGTGTCGCCCCACTGCTCTTCTTCTTGCTCAGGAGTGTAAACACCCCCGAACTTCCACCGCAACACAGCCTGTTGCCGTTACCTACAATGACCTTCCAGCTTATGGAATCAACTGAGAGGACAAGTCGGACACCTTTCTGCTCTTCCTTCCTCTCAAGTAGCCTCCACGCGCTGGGAAAAGTCCCAGGATTGTGCCTCCTGAGTCTCCTCGTGATGACCTCGTTGTCCAGGTTGGGACCTGGAAACCAGGCCATCACGCGGTTGTATATGGGAAGGTCTCCAAAGCTCATCGTAATGAGCCTTGCGCCTTCCCACGGCCGCAGATCCCCCACGTGGGCCTCCAACCATGCCCTAGAGGATTCGTCCTCGCAGACAAAGATGGCTGCCCCTCGAGAGAGGTAGCAGTCAATGTACCTGGGAAGGGCCACCTCATCTGGGATCCCATCTATCAGCACACTGACCGCCTCCTGGACCTGCTGCACCTGTACGTTAGTAAGTTGAGTCCCAGGATAACCGTCGGACACGACAGCCACCCTGAGACCCGCTTGGGAGGCTCGCTCATAGCTAATTTGCGCATGCGTCGCAGTGCGAGGCTTCTTCCGCGAGAATGCGCCCTCCGGTGTCCCACCGGCAGACCTCTGCCGCTTCCCGTCACCAGGCCGCTTTAGGGCCTCCGCTGACACACCGGATTGCGCACCGTCTAGCCCAGATGGCGGTTGGGTCCGTCCAGCCGGGGTCCCAGAAGTGGTGCCCCGACCTTCCGAGCCCTCCGTCATCTGCGCCTCTCTCCGCTTCCGAGCCCTTTTCCTTTCGGAACCTGGCCGAGACTTCTTCTTAATTTTTAGAGAGCCCACCCTTTCCGCTAGCTCTCTCGCTAAGCTTCTGACAGATTCCTCTGTCAGAGTTCGATCAGGGTCCCCTGGTGAGGGGCCGCCTGGATGTTCGGGGTCCCCTGTAGGGGGGGCCTCGGGTTTTTTATTATTTTCATTTTCGTTTGGTTCCATATTGTTCCCACGAGTATAGGGGAAGTGGTGATCGACGTCCGCGGTGCCCCTACACGGACGCAAGGCTGGATACTCTGGGAGGTCGCCCGGTGTCCCAGAGGCTCCGTTTAAGACGGTGCATCCCCACCGCCACGCACCCCTCGGCACGGAATCGCTTAACACCTTGGGTTGGGTAACGTACCATTGCCCATGATGACCGTTGAGCTGCAGGCGTCCCGGATATACATCCGAGACACCTGTGGCTCAACGAATCATTCGATTGGCCGGGCTACCGTCTTTCCGGCGGGTCTCCTCAAAAACTAATCGAGGCGGTCCACCGCAAGACCGGCACCCCGTTGCCCCCCCTACACGGTCGCACACGGTTCAGCGCCCAAGGCCGCCCCGCAGAACGAACTCGAGGACGTACGGGTTGGATTTTGTAGGGGAACGTGAGGGTAACCGTCCGTTATATATAAACGTTCAGGTTCTGGAATTAGCTCTTCCTCTGTTTGATGGTACATATCTTTTTTTTTTTATATTAAGCTGCATCAGCCGTCTGGCTATTAGCAGCGTATTGGTCTCATATTACAGTTGATTAAGCATGTTACAGTTATGTAAGAAATCGATTAGATTTTGGATGTTACAGTTTGTTCCAAGGATATGTTTTAGATTTCTCTCACTTAAATTAGATTGTTGTCTTTGATGCTCGTAGACTTGGCACTCCACTAGTATATGTTTCACTGTTAACCTAGTTTCACACAAAGCACACACTGGTTCAGGTTGCTGGGTGATGAGGTAACTATGGGTTATCCTGGTGTGGCCTAAGCGAAGTCGTGTTACGGCTGTTTGTATGCTTCTGTCTTCTGTGACTGTCTGCCATTCTCCGAATTTTGATTTCAGCTCACGCAGCTTAGAAGGCTTTGTTCCCCATACACTATTCCATTGGTCTGTCATGCCTTGTTTTATATATTGTTTTAGGTCTGATGCTGGTATTTGTAGATTACTTGTACGGTTACTCATTGCTGTTGCCTTTGCACTTGTATCTGCTGTCTCGTTTCCTGCTATGCCTATGTGTGATGGAGCCCATATAAATATTATACGTTGATTATTGCTGATAAGATTGGATATGGTTTCTTGTATTATTATGGCTAAAGGGTTTTTGGTATATAATTGGCTGATAGCAGATAGTGAGCTGAGCGAATCTGTTACTATTATCCATTTCTGGGCAGGATTACTTTTGATGTGTTTCAGGGCTCCTAGGATTGCATGCAGTTCTCCTGTTCAAATTGTAGCAGCACCTGGAATCTTCAGGGTATTGGTACTGGTTGGTGTGACAATGGCTGCTCCACAGTTTGATCCTTGTTTTGAGGCATCTGTGTATATTTGATTGTGGTCAGGATATTTTCCGAGAATCTCGTGGAAATGTTATTTGATTACTTCATTTGGTACTTTGTTTTTGTCTAGTTTCGTTAGCCAGGTATTTACCATTGGAAACTGAATGGTCCATGGCGGAGTGTTTGATACGTTGGTCAAGTATGATTGTGATAGTTGGCGTATATTCAGGCTTCTTAAATGTGCTTGAACTCTCCTGTTTATTGTTGTATGCCTTCTGTTTCTGTCTAGCTGCATTTGTATACGCATATATTTGTAAGCAGGAGCGCCTGGGTTTGATGAAGCTTTGATCACGTAGAATGTACTTAGAATATCACGCCTCAGTTGCAGCCTGCCTCAAAATATAGGCTGTCTACTGGAGTCGTTCTATAGGCACCTAGTACGATACGCAGCGCTGTGTTATGCAAAACATCCAGATGTTTTAATATTGATTTCTTGGCAGATGCCTAAGCTATGCAGCCATAATCAATTTTAGATCTTATCAACAGTCTGTAGATGGATAGAAGTGTTTTCCCCTCTGCGCCCCAGTGTTTGTTTGCAAGACATTTCAGTAAGTTTATTCCTCTCTGGCATGTCTGGATAAGTTGGGTGATGTGATTCTTCCATCTCAGATTCTTGTCAAATGTTATTCACAGGAATTTGATCTCATCTACGTACTCCAATGTTGTGCCATGTAGTTGTAATATTGGGTTGATGATATCTGTGTTCTTTCTGCTGAATATGATGCATTTAGTCTTGCTGGGCGAAAAGGTGAATCCTGTATTGTTTGACCATTGTTCAAATTTGGATAGCTGGGTTTTCAAGAGTGTGGCACTGGTTTGAATATTTCTGCCTCTCACATATAATATCATGTCGTCCGCATAGAGGCGAGCTTGGATGGGTTTCTCCATATTTCTCAAGATGTCATTTATTGCTATGAGAAAGAGAGTTGGACTGATTATTGATCCTTGTGGTACACCGTTCTCTTGTGTTTTGGGTTTGGATAATGACCCATTCACGCGAACTTGGAAGTTTCTGTTTTTGAGAAAGTTGGTGAGAAATGCTAATATGTGTTCATTATAACCATATTCTTTGAGTTTTTTAAGTATTTTATATCTCCAAGCGGTATCAAATGCTTTATTGATGTCAAAGTATATTGCTAGGCAGTGCTGTTGGTTTTCAAATGCTTCATGGATACAGTTAGATAAGTCGACTATGTTGTCCATTGTCGATCTGTTCGGTCTAAACCCTGCTTGTTCCTGAATGAGTATATTTTGTTGCTCCAAGCTCCAGATCAGTCTTTTGTTGATAATTTTTTCCAGAAGTTTGCATGGGACACAGGTCAAAAAGATAGGTCTGTATGATTCTGGATCTAGCTGCTGTTTATTTGATTTGAGAATTGGAATGGTTATTGCTTGATGCCAACTGCTTGGAAATATGTTTTAAATCCAGATTATGTTATAGATGTCTAATAGGTATTTCTTTGCAATTGGTGGTAGTTTCTTGAGGAAAATGGGTGGAATGTCGTCGGGTCCTGGTGATGTGTTTTTTAGATCTTCAATAGCATCATTTAGTTCGTTCATGGTCAATATGGTATTAATGGGATCTGCATCGTTTTCGATTGAGATTGGCGTTGCCTCTTGCTGGATTTTATAGATGATGAAATCTTGAGGATAATTTTCATTACTGGAGTATTTGTGATATGTTTTAGCCAATGTTTCCGCAATCTCTTCTTTATTTGTGTGGATCGTTGTATCTTCTCGAATAGCCTTAATTTTTTGGAAACTCCTAACACCTGTGATGCTTTTTACCTTCTTCCAGACTTTTGACATCGGAGTAGATGTGTTTATTCCTTTAACAAAGTGCTGACTTGCTTTCTTTAAATGCTGCCTCGCAATCTTGGTTCCACCAAGGGACCGGAGCTTTCTTTCTGATAGTTTTTGTTTTTCCAATATGCAATCTTGCAGCTTCAGTGATCACAGTATTCAGCATATCAGTTATAATCTCAATATCTTTGCCTAGATCAATCCTGTGAATGTTGTCTTCAATATGTCGTGCGTAATTAGTCCAGTCAGCATCTTTCAGCTTCCATTTGTTCGGTGGTGTTGTGTCACTCGTTTTATTCTTTGTATCTGAGATGATGATGGGAAAGTGATCGCTACTATGTAAGTCCTCAGCAGTGATCCAGTTTAAGCGAGGGAGTAGGTTTGGAGAGCATGCAGTTAGGTCGATGGTGGAGAATCTTCCTGAAGCAGCATGAAATCTTGTGTTGCTCCCATCATTAAGTACAGTCAGATTGTAAGTGTCAAATATTTCTTTAACTAGTTGCCCTCGAGTGTCGTTTTTGAACGAGCCCCATGAAAAGCTGTGAGCATTGAAGTCTCCTAAGATCACTCTAGGGTTAGGTATTTGATCTAACAATGTTTGAAGCTCGTTGGGTTCCAAACGATAGTCTGGAGGAATGTATATATTACAAATATTAACAGCTTCTTTGAGATCTAGTGTTACAGCGATGGCTTCTAGGTTTGTGTTTAATGGAATTTGTCGTGCCGGTATATCACATTTAATAAAAGTTGCAACTCCTCCGCTGGCTGTTGATCTGTGACGATTTTTTATAAACCCAGTGTAGTTCTTGGGTGTATGTGTTTTCAAGTCGATAAAATGTGTTTCTTGGAGACAAATGACGCGTGGTCGCGTATTAGTTTTTTCAGCATATTTAAATGGATAAAGTATCCATTCAAATTCCATTGTAATATCGGCATGAATTGTCCAGTTAATATGTAGATGAATCTATTGACGAGGTATCGCTGAATGAGTCATTAAGGTTAGTATCGAGGTATCGTTCTAACTTCTTTCGTAGCCTGGTGCATCTATTTTTCAATGTTCTGTCGCTAATATGTGGATATATTAGCAGTAACATCTCTATCAGTCCCTTTACATCTTGGGTGTAACCGTTTATCACATTAGTTATATCTTGTAGTCCATGTGTATTTTCTAACAAGCTTTTTAGTTGGTCGCAATTTAATACTAGGGGTGAGGTGTGGTTCTCTATAAACGTTTTTATTGGTATCATGGCATCTTCATGAATGACTGCTGAACCATGTTCTGACTTTTGTTTTTTAGTGGTGCTTGTAGATTTGGGAATAACGAAGCTAGGATTATTTACTGTATTTTGGCGTACTTTTCTGCTGGAGGTGATAGAATGTCTGAGACGGGTCTTTTGTTAGATGTTTTTTCTATTGTGGGTGTCTGATTATTGGTGAATGCTGCGCTAGATGCTTCTTGTGTTGCTTGTGAGACGTTGAGAGTTTCTTGTGATTTTGCTTCATCGTTAGGTCGAGATATTGTGAGGGAAGTTGTTTGGGCGCATGTTCGTTGTCTTGGTGGGATTGTCTGGCTAGCGTTTTTTGTTGCTTATCCTGTCTGTTACTGTTACTTGTAGTTGTGTTGGATGCAGATGGGCAATGTGAAGCGATATGACCAGCTAGTTTGCATTTAAAGCACATCTGGCTGTCCAGTGACAGAAAAATGCGGTATGACAGACCATCGTAATTAATTTCGATTGACTCAGGTACTTCGTTCGATTCTAGCGGCGCAATATACACTTGCCTCCTGAAGCTCAGTATGTGACTGTATTCTGGTATGGGTGCTCCAATTCTCAAAAATCATATAGGAGATAGTAGTGTGAAACCTAGCTGTTGGATTTGATCTTTTAAAACTGTATGTGGGATTGTTGGACACACGTTCGATAACCCCAACCTCTGATGGTGTCACCAGTTTTCGAGCCTTAATTGTTTCTCCTAGTACAACAATTTCGCCTGGGTTCTCCAGGAAGCGATTGACGAGGTCTTTTGTTGATAAGTATATGCAAATCCTATTGTTTCATATCCTAGAGCAGAACAAAATGTTCTTCGAATCTACGATAGGACCTAACTGTAGTAAGTAATCCTGTATTTTTGCTCCATCTATGGAGTTAAAAATTATAGCTTGTTCTTTGTCTGGGTGTTTATATGTTGATAATATAGTGGAGTAGCGTGTGGGTCGGTTAAGTTGAGTTGATGCCATTGCTGTTACGGTTTTATTTCTGCTCGGCGAAATCTCATTGCTGAGTACGGACCTGTCTTGTTTGGCCTGCCGATTTTGGTGACTTTTTCTTTGGATGATCGGAATGTATCTTCGCTGCTGATGTTAATTCGTCTAATTTATATGCTATATCTGTGATATATGGAAAGTACTTCTACTCACTATGCGTTCTGGATCGTGGTCGATACTTTGTAGTAGGAGCCACAAATTAATTATGCTTCGGAACACTTTAATTGATTAATTTCGCGAGCTCGCTATCTATTCAGCTAACTGATAGGGTAGCAGGACCGGATTCATGGTACATATCTGTCTCACATCAACAGTTGGGAAGTTTTTTTGCTGATGAACTTTTTCTACGACGAGAACACCTTCATCTAAAAAAGCGAGGAAAACCAAAAGGCCACAAACCCCATCGGTTTTTTTGGACGGGCTAATAACATGATTTTACATTGGTATTTTTACTGGCACTTTTTTTTCAAAAGGTCACTTCATATGTGCCTAATTCCACTATATAAATCTGTACTTCTGGGGGACATTTTTAGACGTTTTTTTATGCCCTACTGAAATAAGTAATGATACCCATGCTATGTTGTAGCTTGTTTCTCAATGTGATGATGGTTTGGAAAAATGTTTAGTGTCCAAATAGATGGGAAAGAAAATTGGAACATGATCGATTATTTATTTACTGTTTTATAAGTTACTTTGTGTTCAAATAAGGGTACCACAAGATTCCATGGTTCATCCACGTGCGTATTTTCAGCCATATAATTCAACCATACGCAATCCGATGTAATAAATAAACTGATGTCTACACGTTTAATTCTCTGTATTTATAATTGAGATGTTGTATTTTGGACTTGGCCGTTACTTTCTGCTATTTATTGAACATATACGTTGATCAAATAATTGGTATAGGAGAAACAGTACCGATGTTGGAATAAATACGATACCAGGTATTTATAACAATGAAAACGCGCATACAGAATCTAGTCTAAGGTGTGTAACAGAAAAACTATGTTCGTTGAGATGTCTATTCTATAGTGTTTTTGGATATGACATTATGGCATAACAATATATACTCGGTGATATTAGATGTTTTACACCCCGAAAAAAAATTATCTTTATTTTTTGGCAATAAGGTAGTCTTGCTTGGCAACCCCGTAGCTGAATACACTCCTCTATACGTATAGGCATCGACAAAATGAGATGATCGATGTCTGGTTGTGGCACCTCATTCCAAGCAACTCGAAGTTCTTGGATTAGCTGTGTCAGACTCTGTGGCGGATGGTGCAAAGTGGATAGTCTCCTCCCCATCATATCTCACACATGTTCGATGGGATTTAAATCCAGTG
Source organism: Acanthoscelides obtectus (assembly GCA_963669975.1). Classification (NCBI taxonomy): domain Eukaryota; kingdom Metazoa; phylum Arthropoda; class Insecta; order Coleoptera; family Chrysomelidae; genus Acanthoscelides; species Acanthoscelides obtectus. Next base: position 72,259,063 of record CAVLJG010000003.1, read on the forward strand.
AATAGAGTTGCCACGGCAAAACATTACCGCCTGCTTCTTGAAGAAAGTCCGTAGTACGACGAGCAATATCGAGACGGGCATTGTTTTGCTGAAAAAACTCGTGTGGACGACCCTCTAGATGCTGCAGTAAAGTGGTTTGTATTACATCATATTGCCTTGAACAAAGAGAATGGGTGATCGGCTACCATAGGCAATAACTAAAAATATCTGTACTACTCAGCACTCAAAAACTGTTTTCTTCACAAAAACTAAGAGATAATATATCAACAAAGGTAAACAAAAACAAAGATAAAACGTTGACATTGTTGCCACAGCATGCTTTAAATATTCGTATAGTCATTATGTTGCCAAAAAAAGGGGAAATTACTTTTTCTGGGTGTAACACTTCTAATGTCACTGATTATATGTATAATTTTCTTCATATTATTAAAACCATATTTTTTATTTTCGTTTATTCAAACTGATATATAAAAACAGTGTTTTGTCGGCAACTGAACAAAATCAGTACCTATGGGGTCAGAATAGTTATCGAACGTAGCGTGATTGCGGTAATAGCGCATGTTAATTTTTTGGTTAGATAGCAGTTGTAATTGGTTTTATTTATCGGTTCATTCTCTGAAACCATACTTGATACTGGGTGTATCATTTTTGCGATGAAATAAGTACGAGTATACTGTAACACAGTTTCAATGAAACATAAATGTATAGTGTATTTACACCCAAGATAGAATGGATGCGTGATTGCCAAAAGCAAGGACGGCGTACAATGCCGCATTCAGGGCTACCTCTGAATGATGGACTACCACCAACGTGTTGTAAAACAAAGATGATAGTATTTAACAGAAACTTAACAAATTACTCAAATACACTTAACAATAACAACAGCAACAACCAAGCAAGGTGAATACGAAAACACGAGCACGCAGTGATACACGCGACGGACGGTGGCCTGAGTGCAACTCTGCCTGCCCTGCCCCTGCCCCGCGCATTATTCCGCCAGGCGGCCGCTTGAAATTTAATGGCGAATTAACCAATAAGAGGCGTTGTCCCCACCTGTTACCGAGAGATCACGCGCTAACTGTTATTATTTACATCTCATCTTGAATTTGGATTCAGTTTAGTAATTACGTTATATCATTATATATCGGGCTTGAAGGAGAAAAGCTACATTCGAAACTGTGCATCTTGGACATTCTCTACCGCGACAGTTTTGTGTCGAGTATATTTTATCGCAAATAATATCCGATTCCGAAAGCTGAAAAAAGTGATAATACATTTTTTGGCTCAGGCTTAGATTTTTCAGCTGGAGCATATAAGCATTCCCTTATCTAGCAGATTTAGGGCCAATTTCACCATCATTAATATTTGACCATCAGTTTGGACCAATTGGAAAAGACCTTATCGAAATGCAGTTTGACGGAAGCTGTCAAAGGTCTCTGAATATCAGTGATCTCTTTTAAAGTATTGAACAAAATCATGAAAAGGCGACTGTATTATAAACAAGAGCACCTTTGGATTCCAACATGATGCTTTTGTACAGAGAAAACAGGACAACTTTCATGTATTTTGATTTTTCTTATAGATATACATATAACAGCTCGGTTATTTGTTTAGCCAATGGGAATGCGGCAAATAATTGGTCGATTTTCTAGCTCTTAAATTTAATAGCAGGTTTGGACGTTTTTTAATGCATGGCAATCTCGAACTTGTTAAGTTGAATATATTGAGTGTTTATATGTTATCATTATAGCTACATACCTGTTGAAATATGCGGATTTGTTTGTATTTTGCATAAAAATAGATTATAAAATGTATTCCGACGAATTCCTCATCTTTCGTTAGTAATAGTAATAATGATTTATTATCAATTTATGGGTTAATGAATTTCTTCAAAGCAATCAAAACAGTATGTACTCTCCATCCCAAAACACCAGTATGTGTAAAACGTGTCAATCCCTACATCTCCGTAGTGCAGAATGGAATTACTATAGACAATGACCTAAAATTATTAGTAATTACTGAAAAATAAGAGCTAAAAAAAATATAATAGTAATAAAATATTGGTGCTTAGGTTTTTGTGACTGGTAGGGCCACAAAGCATATATACTGAAGAAGTTTTATTCCACGGTCCACGCTATTGATGAATCCATGAATGATATCCCGTAACGTGTCCAGCTCAACATCTAATCTGAGATTGCTGAAGTTTTATATATGTATATAGAAATTTGGTGGGATATGAGAGATATAATAGCATGTGTTATTAAACATTTACGCTATCGATCGTGACGAATAAGTGCTTTTTTGAATGTTAAAGTAGCAATGTCAATAACACAAGTGGTTATAAGATCACTCATATCTACTTGAGTAAGGTTCAAAAGAAAATAATCTATTTCAAATATTCTAATATATATTTATTATATAAATTTCATACATTTTTCTACAAAGTTTGCGCAAAAGAAGAAGTTCTGATTTATTTAGGCACAGCGGATTGTTCATGAAAATTTACTAGGTGTGATGATTAATACCAGCTTTGGTAGGTTGTTGGATCTGGAATGGAAAAGATCCTCTTCTATTTCTGAAAATATTTTTGGTTTCATCTAACCATTGCATTCAGTCCATAACAACTGTGAGATATGATTTGTAGCATAATCCGCTGTCTCATCAACACAAATTTATTACACAGGTCGCTCAGCCGTGGGGATGCAGTGCCCAGGATGATAAGTCACGGCAGCAACTGACGAGTGGGGCACATCGGGTAACATATGAAATGAAACTCGCTACAAACTTCTCAAATATGAAGATATTGTATAATTTCTCTGAAAACGATGAAATATATGTTTGATTTGGCAATATTTTATTTAATTTAAGTCTGGCAACCGTATCGTTTTGCTGTACTGTGCTATCACGACCACAGAACATAACACTGAGTCACGACTAGGATAGGGCATTTTATGCATAGTGATCGGTGGACGAAAATAACTGAATCACTTACCGCACTGCAAGTGGGGAAAGTGGTTTTTCTCAGGCACCAAAAGGAAAGATCAAATAAGAATTCCATCTGACACGCATAGAACATTTTTAGAAGTCAGATTTAGGTATTCACGATCTGAAGCAACTCCTGCTGGTGTTTTCTACTGTATTCTGCTTTGATTTCTATCATTGAATGCTGTTTCCTCGTGATTTACAATTATTTTTTTCGATAATTCATCATCGCCAGAGTGCGTGATGCGTCCCCCCCTTCCCCTGTATCCCCCTATAGCCTCACGGTACCCAATGGGTGTTTAGGCCTTAGGCCTTCGTGGTAGTTGGAGTATAAAAAAAATACAGAAAGGGACAAAGAAACGAAAAATGTGTTTCATTGACAGATTACTGCACGAGACACGACATGAGAGTTGCTTAATGTTGTTTTGTGAGCAGATTTAGAATCAACTGTATTAGGTAAGGTATAGTATTTTAAACACTATAACTGCGCTAGTTTTATCAGAAGAAATCACTATATCTCTGAGTCACAGAAGTAATGCGAAAATCAGGCTTTCGATTCTAGTCTTTCAGTCGAGATTAAGTGAAAACGATTCATTCATATTTTTGAACCGTTCCAATGCATTCCTCTAATCACAAATGCATTCTCCCAGCACTCACATTATGAGACATTAATTTCAACTGTCAATTCCTCAATATTAAAACAAAAATATTTATATGGAAATTGGTTGAAAAATCTAGCATGTTGTGAAAATAGTAGTTATTGTAAATCGTAGTTTGGTGATGGTACACTTTAACATAACCACGTATTTAGGGACTGCAGGCTTAACTTGTACACGACAGTGTAATATGTTATTCTGCAGTCAAAAAATCTTGGATGGGGACTTTTTAAATGGAAATTCATTTTTCCAAAATACCATTTTCGAGCAATACCTCGACGTCAAATATCAACACAGAACAAGTAACGTTGGAGAATAGACCACATGAAATTAATTATCGATCACAGGACAGAATTGATTCGAATTTTGACACCTTGGCACATCGTGGTTGACTGTGATTTGAAATATATTAACATGTGAATTATAGTAGTATAGTGGATACCAAATAAAACCCGATGCACGTCATCGATCTGGAGCTGTGCGCTGTTGCCAGAATTTGCACATTTTCTTTTAAGCAAATAAATTTAATAAAATAAATTGTTTATATATACCTACCATTTACTATAATACCATTATATTAAAAATAAATAAACTTGTTGTAAAATTAAATTCCTTTCTGAATAAAAACACCTGATTTTGGTAGATATTCAATGATATGAGCTCTTTACACCGACTGTTAAGTTGTTTTGGCATTTTGGATACTTTACACCACTTCACAGTAACTGTTGTTCTGAAAAGAACAATTTTTAATTGGCAAGGCAACGATTCAAAGCTCAAATAGCGCAAAACTCACAAACTAAACAATAAAGAACTAATAGTACGACAAAAGGACAATGGCAACTGATGTCAACAAATGAGAAGTGGCAACCTCACTTTTCTCTGCACGGCACTACCAACTGAATCGAGACGGGGAAATTTAAACTTCAAGTAGAAATGTCACATTGAATGTAGTCAACTGTTGGTAACCATGATTTTTATGAATGACATCACCTATGACGTGCATCGGATTTTATTTGGTATCCACTATAGAAAGACTGTCGACAAGACGGCACGCCTATATTTCTTACAGTGTTTGTAGTATTTTTCGAGAGTTTTTGTGGCTGAAATTGCTAGTTCTTTCTGAGGATTGTGCCATTGGGTCATATTGGAAGAGGTTGGTAAGGAAACTACGGCATAATCATTAGCTAATTGATTATGTCCTGATTAATTCGGCTGTGATATGCCATAACCTCGATTACATATACAGAGGCGTACCAATTAATATTTGAACATGTCGCAAACGTGTAGCTGCTGCTCGAAGGTAGTTGATACTCATCTACTGTTATCCTGTTGTGTCTGCAGAAAAAGCTTTTACCATGTTTGCGTCAATCTGTCAACTTCAGAAACGCGACTCATAAACTCAAAAAAATCAGTCTCATGGACCTGTGGGAAATGTGAGCAGATGGGGGGAGACATAAATGCCTTGAAAGCAGCTATTGTAGCTCTACAAAATGAGGTAAAAGCGTTGTCAACAAAAAATAACGATACAAAGATGTCTGATAGCCAGTTTGAAGATATTGTTCAAGAAGTGTCAGAAAGACAAAATAGAAGATGCAATGTAATCATTTTTGGGTTGAAGGAGCAGAATGGAGCGACTAAAGATGATAAAGCAGTTTTAGAAAAGTCTGAAGTCGTTAAAGTCTTGACCCACGTCACACCTTCAATTACGGTTACAAACATTAGACGACTTGGCAAATTTGATGAAAATAGGACAAATGGAAGGCCCATAAAAGTTACGCTTGCTAATGTCGAACAGGTGAGTGAACTCATAAAAAAATGTCCGTCGTTGAGAAACTCTACTGAATTCAAACATATTTCCATCTCTACTGACAAAACGCCACGTCAAATCAATTTCTATAAGACTCTCAAATCTGAACTGGAGGAAAGGAAGAATAAAGGAGAAACCAATTTGAAGATTAAATATGTTGGCGGCGTTCCGAAGATAGTGAATTTTTAGATTCTACACCCAATTATGTTAGTGAAATGAACTACTATTACCAAAACGTTAACGGACTTAACTCTAAAACTTCCATTTTTTATAATAATTTAAGCCTGAATTGTAATTTTGATATAATTTTTCTTTCTGAGACATGGTTGAATGAAGGAGTTTTTATTGCCGAAGTTTTTCCTTCTGAATACACTATATTTAGGAAGGACAGAAATTTTGCAGATACCCGTTTATCCAAAGGAGGCGGGGTACTCATTGCTGTCAAAAATTGTTATTTTTTTGAGCCTCTTGATTTGGATGGTATTCAGTTAGGTAGTCCTAAGATTGATTTAGTCGGTGGTAAACTTCATTTAGGGTTTCATACTATATATATATGCTGTTTACATCCCCCCGGATATTTCGCTTGAGGACTTTGAAATATTCTTTGACAATTTTTCTCTTTTCAATTCCAGTCATAACAGCTCGACCATAATTGCTGGTGATTTCAACATCCCTATGTATGGCTATGATGATAACGACTCTAAATGTATAATAGTAAAGAGCTTCGCAGAAATGCTTGAGTTCCAACAATATAACATTATACCAAATTATAACAATAGATACTTAGACCTCGTTTTCAGTAATAGTGAATGTCGAATTGAAAGAAGTGATACACCACTTGTATATGAAGACAGACATCATCCTGCATTACAATTCACTATTAGCACTAGAATTACCAGAACCATTAACTTTAGTCCCAACAAAGCTGAAACTGTTTTCAATTTCCGCAAAGCAAACTTTGTCCTTATGTACGAAATAATGTCGACTATTGATTGGAGTGATATTTATCAGTGCACGGATCCTAATGCAGCGACTGAAATGTTGCAACAAACTTTGTATAGAATATTCGACCGAACTGTACCCAAAAAGATTATTCCGACCCGTAGGTTCCCACCATGGTATTCCGTAGACACAATAAATAAAATAAAAGAAAAAGAACGAGTACATAAAAACTACAAAAGATATGGAGATGAAGCATCTCGTACAAGATTTGATTCTTTACGAAGGATGATAAAAACTCAAGCTGACAACGAATATCGTAATTTTATTTTGGCAGCAGAAAACAATATTTTATCCAGATCCTTCTCAGTTTTGGAATTTTATCCACAGTAAAAAAGGAATATCCCGTTTACCTGGTATGATGAAATATAATGAAACTACCTTAACAAAACCCCAAGATATTGTTGACTCATTTAAACAGTATTTTTCGACAGTTTATACACCTCCTGATCAAAACCTTAGTGAAAATGTAATCCTGGATTATGGTAACTCCTTGTTTATAGATTTACCTCAAATATGTGAAGCTGATGTTCTTAAAGCGGCGAAAAAGTTAAAAAATAAGTTGATTATAGGCCCGGATCAAATACCCAGCTTCTTAGTGAAGGATTGCATACATGCGCTACTCAGACCATTAGTACATCTGTTCAACATTATTTTGAAGACGGGCATCTTTCCAGACAACTGGAAGATATCCAGAGTTACCCCGGTGCTGAAGAAGGGTGATAGAGCTTTAATTAAAAATTACCGCCCAATCGTTGCAGTATCCAACTTTTCAAAGCTATTTGAAATTATTGTCTATGAAGTGATTTATATTCACACTAAAAACCTAATTGTAGCAGAACAGCATGGCTTCCAAGAGAAAAAATCTTGCACGTCAAATCTGGTATGTATTACTCAATCCATCAGTGAAAACCTTGATAGCAGAGGACAGACGGATGTATTACGGACGGACGGATGGATTTACAGAAGGCATTTGACCGAGTAGACTTATACATTTTAATGAAAAAATTACAAGGATTTGGGTTTTCGGCACGTCTTCTAAGCTTGCTTAAATCGTATTTATTTAATCGAGTGCAATTTGTGGAATATGAAGGGCACCGCTCTGATATTTTCTCGCCAACATCTGGGATTCCCCAAGGATCGAATTTAGGACCTCTATTGTTCTTGTTATATATAAACGACCTAGCTATGATGATTACATGCCAAAAGTTGCTCTATGCGGATGACCTCAAAATTTTTCATAACATAAGCTCAAATTCGGACTGCCAAATTTTACAAGGCAACATTGACCTTGTCTTGGATTGGTGTAATGCTAATCATTTTGAAGTTAATATAGATAAATGCTTCATATTAACGTACACCAGAAAGAAAGAACCAATAACATGGTCCTACAAAATAAGCGAGAATGAGTTGAATAGGTGCTATCAAATTAAAGATATCGGTGTTCTCTTTGATAGCAATTTGTCATTTTGTGATCATATAAATAATATCACAACATCAGCCAACCGAATGTTGGGCTTCATCATCCGAAACAGTAGACAATTTTCCAATTTACATGTTTTGAAACTTCTTTATTCTTCGTACGTTCGATCTAAATTGGAAAGTTGTTCTTTAATTTGGTATCCCATCTATTCGGTTCATATAAGCCGTACTAGGATTATGTGTTGCTCTTGTTTTCTTTTTGAACTATTTCCTGTAATTGGGTGATTGTACCTGTTGGAAATAAAGATCCATCTATCTATATACACGTTAGAGCTAAAAAGTTTTAGGACGTTGAAAATAAAAAAAAATAAAAAGGTATATTTGCTTAAAATGAGTGAATAAATAATAACATAAACAATAAATAATCAAAAACAACAAATGAACTAAAACAGTATTTTCTAAAACAACATATACATGAAATATGTACACGCATATATATATATATATATATATATATATATATACAGGGTGGCGCAGAGGAAACGCATGATTTTCACGTAAGCATAACATTTTTAATGTTTAAGATAATTTTATTTTAACTACAGCTAAATAAAGTAATAATAGTGCACTTTTAATTTAATTATGGTAAATTATGTCGCTCAAGTGACGAAGAGATGGTGCTTGTCGCCTAGTGGACCGTTGAGAACTATCAAAGACCGCTCTTCTCACTATTTCGATATTGCCTGATGTTCGAACGGTACCGTGAAGGCCAGGTGGCTTCCTCTTCATTACAGATCCAGTACTTCGAAATGCCTCAACCCATCGGAGTATCGTATTTCGATCTGGAATTGACCCTTGGAGTTCAACATTGAAGTGGCGTCGGAATAAACGGTAACTAGAGAATCATTGTTTCGGGAAAATTGCTCGACGGCAAACACACGATGCTCAGTTGTCCATGGTGCCATGGCTAAAATTGCATTGCCTGTGTTCTCTGGTGGCGGTGAGGCAAGGCCAACCCACTTCTCTTTGCGAAATACTATCCACTCAGAAAACATGCGTTTCCTCTGCGCCACCCTGTATATATATACAGGGTGACTTTGAAGTTGAGTCATTAATTTTCAGATAATGATTGTAGAAGGAAGATAAACCAAAATATGTATGTAAAAATAAAAAAAAAATAAAAAAAAAATGTTACCTTGTTTAATAAAGTATCCTCCCGACAAGTATTTCAGTGCGGACCTGTATTTGATCGTGCGGTCTTGGAGCAGCATGCCCTCACCTGTGAGGTCTTAAGTCACCTGATTCACGAGCCCTTTGTACTACATTAACAAAGGCACGAGGGGTTGGTTGCACTCGATTGGGAAACCGATTCGCATAAATCCGTGATGCATCCGGGAGCATTTTGTAAAGACTGCCCCCCCGTAAATAAGAATCATGTCCACAAGTTCAGCATTTTCGTAAACATGTGCCATTTTTGATTTCGTTTGAGCCACGCAACACACTACTATTCACTAACGCGTTATCGACTGACGAAAAACATCGTGATAAACGTTTAAAATTCTTTCGCTTTTTTGTTTCCGATGCGATGAACCGGTCAGGCGGATTATATCCGTTGTCGCCAAACACGAGCATATAATAGGCAGGGCGGTACTCAAACTTCCAAAGGGCTATAACTTTGTTACTTTAATTTTACCAGAAAAATGGTAAAGGAAAAAAACATTTATTTTGATGTATATATATATACATATATATAAAACAGAACTTTTATACCTTTTTAATTTTTCTTTCATTGTATAAAATTTTTGAGCTCTAACGTGTATGATTTACAAGTTAATATACTTCAATGACGATTTGACTATACTATACACCTCTCAGGTGGCGAAATATATCAACGCAGCGCATCCATTCCATCTTGTGATCGATAATCGATCTTCTGTGGTCTATTCTCCTACGTCACTGTAGCCTATATTTTGTGGTCACTTGTTGTGTTATTTGACGTCGAGGTCGTCGAGGTATCCGTGGAAAATGGAATTTTGGAAGAACAAATTTCCTTATAAAAAGTGCCCCATCCAAGATTTTTTTGTGCAGAATCCCATATTACCCTGTCGTGTACATGTTAAATCTGTGGTGTGGTTATGTTGAGTGTACCATCACCGATGGTGCGACTGATTATACACTGAAGTCAAAACAACAAACTGCAACTGCAATTGTATGTATGAATGTTGAAACCGTTTTGGATCAGTGGTGTCAAAATGTCGTTGAGGAACTGGAAAGAAGTGTATGAATGTGTTGAAATGCAACATCTAACAGAAATTTGAGTGAAAAGGCTTGGAAGTGCAAATGTAGGATAAACTATAACAACACGGTAGGTGATGCTACGTTAGTATAATCACATATGGCTTACAAAAGTTGCCATAAACATGGAGAAACCTTCAGCTAAACTGAAAAAATGGATTTTACCCATAAGCATTTTTTGAAAATTTTCGCTTAATTTTATATAATTTCATAATATTTAATAAACTGATTTAACATTTCAGTGACAGTTTTTTTATTTTAATTTCAGTGTATCAGTCGCACCGTCGGTGATGGTACATGGTACACTCATAACATAACCACGTATTTCGGGGTTAGTGCAGATTTAACTGTACACGACAGTGTAATATGTAATTCTGCACAAGAAAGATCTTGTTTTTATTTCGAGAATCCATTTTTTATAAATAACACAACAGGCTCAAAACAACAAGTGACAAGTGACCACAAAACATAGACTACATTAACGTTGGAAAATAGACCAAAGAATAATTGACATTTGACATTAGTGTCTCACAATGTTAGTGATGGGAGGATACATTTGCAATCAGTGGAATGCATTGGAACGGTTAAAAGATATGAATTGAATCGATTTTACGTTATCTCGACTGACAGACTGGATATCTGCTCTGTTTCGTTAGATATATTTTTTGTGGTATTGTTGCATAAAGTAGTTTGTTCACGAACCAGTTCCTAGAACTGAATGCAAAGAACTAGAAAGCACATCACTACTTCAAGCAGTCCAAGGAGGGACAAATTGTCGTTTCATCGCACTAGTGATGAGAGAATCGAAAGCCTGAGATTCGCTTTGCTTCTGTGGCTCAGAGATATATTAGCGCAGTTATTGTGTTTAAAATACTCTTACCTTATTGAATACCTTTGATCCTGAAGTTGTTCCCAAAACAACATTAAACAACCCTCATGTCGTGTCGCGAGCAGTAATCTGTAAATGAGGCATATTTTTCGTTTCTTTGTCCTTTTCCGTGTTACTATGATGAATCATCGAAAAGAATAATAGTAAACCACGAGCAAATAGCACGGCTGCATTCAAAGATAGACAAGTAGTACACAACACCAGCCCGAGTTGCTTCAAGTTCTGTATGTTTCTACACTGAGTGAAATACTAGTTCAAAATGCGCACAAAAAAAACATGAATATATAAATTGGTTCTGTTATAAGAATTTGGAATATGAACCAGTCCAACACTGGCTTCACTGAAAGAAAACGCGATTGAATAGCTTGGTAATATGTAACAGTTTAGACCACACAAGGCTGATTTCAGTAGCTTCTATTTTGGCCAGTTATAATCTCATCTCACTTCAAGTTGCCTCACATGTCAGAGAATTTCCACTTTCCCCCGCGCCCCTGGAGCCTGTGGTTCCCGATACTTGCTTCCGAAAGATTTTTGACTCGCTTGACTGTTGGCTACGCTTATATATTTTCTGGAGACTTTCAAATATTTCAAAGATTTTTCAGACTTTTGGATGTTCTAGAAATTCATCGATGTCAATAAAACATTTTCATACAACACTTAAACCTGATTTCGACAGACGTTTCATGCGTGTCAGATGGAATTCTGATTTGACTGTTCCTTAGTTCCTTCTGGTACCTAAGAAAAATTACTTTCCCCACTTGCAGTGTGCTGAGTCATTCAGTTATTTTCGTGCACCGATCAGTATAAATAAAATGTCCCATCACTATCCTAGTCGCGACTGAGTCTCGTGACATCTGGACAAAACAACACTGTTGCCAGACTTAGCGATTTTCTGCATTTTTTTTCCACTTGTCCCCAGGCTATTTCCACCATTTTTGGCTACATTGGTAATTCCATTAAAGTTAGCCTTTTTACACTACTAGAAGAGAACTTGATTGCCGACGGCCGCCGGTGTGAAAGAGTCTCGAGACTGTTTGTTAGAGAAGAGTCATCGATCAGTCGGACAGCCCTTCTCTGTGAGCAATACTCGAGGCTAGGCCTTTTCTGGGCCTTGTATAGAGTTTGAAGGTCATGCGGAAGTACTTCTTAGCCCCAAACAAATAGCCTAGCTTTTTCCCCAGCAGCTGCCGCTATTGACAAGATGTGTTCGTGCCAGATCAAGTCCTCGGTGATCTGGACTACGACCAGCCTAAATGAACGGCTCTTTGGCAGAACCCGGCCATCCAACGGTACCGTATTAGCGCTAGGACGTTTTTTGTTCGTCAACAGATTGTTGCGTCCCCAAGCAGTGATAACCTCCTGGTCTCTCGTCAGAGAGGTAGTCGTCGCTAATCTTCTTTTTTTCAGCTCAGCTGCAGAGATCGCCTTGTCACTATGAATTCCTGCATGTAGAGTGCTGTCATCAGCGAAGCTGTGGATTGGGTTGATCGTACAGGAAAGGAGGTCGTTGATATGCAAGAAGAACCGTGTCGGAGCCAAGGCCAATCCCTTGGGACACCCGCGTTGACCTTGCGGGATGAAGAGGAGATCCCGTCAATCACGACGGATACCTTGCGGCCAGAGAGAAAGTCAGCCACCCATCTGCAAAGCCTTTCTGAGAAGTCATGAGATGGAAGTTTGCATAAAAGGACAGCGTGCCACAGCTGATTGAACGCTTTCGTGATATCAAGACGACATAAGCCTCACCGTAATACTCGATTAGCTTCTCCACAATTGCGTGACGTAAGCTAGGAGGTCCCCTGTGGATCGTTGGTGTCGGAAACCATACTGCCTGTCGCTAATCAAGCCGAGACGTTCGAGGTAGTCCACCAGAAGCTCACGATTTATGTACCTCTCATCACCTTACTTATAACAGAAAGCAGAGCTATGTGCCTGCAGTTGTAAGGGTCGGTTTCAGACCTTTTTTTGGGATGGGTTGGACATGAGCATATTTACAGTTTTCTGGATTGATCAGATATCTGGAAGAGACGCGAAAGAACTGGAGCAAGCTCCGCTGCACACCTCTTCAGTACAATCAAGTCCTGACCAGAAGCTTTGTTGGGGGGTCCATGGTGGAGTTGGCAGCAAAGATCTTGGCAAGCACTTCAGCCTTGGCCTTCGAGTCAGTTACAATCGTTCTATCCTGACACGTAAGTGTGGAAGGCTACTGTGTGACAAGTTCTTTTCAATCTGGTTGACCAGCGTCCAGAAAGACCGACTGCCATTTGGCTGCGACATTACCTTGCCAGATCACACATATCTTTCATCATTTTCAAAGAAATTATACAAAATCTTTAAATTTGTGAAGTTAGCGAGTTTCACTTCATACGTTGTTACCAGATATGCCCAAACCATCAGTTGCTGCCGTGATATTCAACCCAACCACTGCATCCCCACGGCTAGGCGACCTGTATGTTAAATTTGTGTTGATAAGGCAGCGGGTTATGCTATAAATCATATGTCATAGTTTTTGTGCACTGATTGCAACGGTTAGAGGATACCAAAATATTTTCATAAATAGGAGATTTTTTCCGGATCGAACAATCTACCAAATATGCTTATAATCATGATACCTAGTAAATCTTCATGATAAATCCGCTGTATGTAGGTATATAAGAGCTTTCTTATATTGGTTCATCAATTTGATGATACAACTCATTTGCCAAAGATGATCATAATCAGGATAGTATACTATAACGAAGGTCCACTGTATGTAAGAATTTTCTGACACATTTCAAATATTCTTCAAGAAGTGTTACCAGTCTAGCTCCAACTATCATAAGTACTATGCTTGTGTTCCTACTTTAAAATCAAAACCAGCAAATGTAAAAGATTCATGTCCCACCCTCCATCACGGGACGTGATCGTCGTTAGACTTGGCAACCCTGCGAATGACGGATAGATATCCCCGCCAGTCAAAAAGACAATCACACAATAAACATTAGTAGTTTTTATGATTTTTGGACTTACAAGATATTATTTGTGAGACATTTTTCATAATTTTTTGTCTATGTCCATAGTAATTGTATTACGCATCAAGGGACATGTAGGGATTGATACGTCTTACACATATTATCTGTGTTTTAGGATGGAGAGGACATAATGTTTTTATTGCTTTGAAGAAATTCATTAACCCATAAATGAATGAATGATTACTATTATGATGTAAAGGAAGATGAGGAATTGGATTGAATGTATTTTATATTCTATTTTCTTGAAAAATACAGACAAATCCACACTATTCAACAGGTATGTATGATAAGACTCAGTATATTGAGCTTGACAAATTCGAGATTGCCATGAACTAACAAACGGCCAAACCTGCTGCCAAATTTAACAGCTAGAAAATTGACCCATTATTTTCAAAATCCAATTTATAAAAATATAGCTTTCCATCAGATAATTTATTATTCCATTTCTGTGAGGCTTTAATTTTTGAAAATGAAGAATGTAATTCTTGAAAGTCTTTGATCTTATCCATATCATCGAAATTCTGGATAGCTTTTTCATGTTTCTCAATTAATTTTTGTTTTCTTTGCATTGGGTCAGTTCTTTTGGGTGCTTCAGTTTTTGAAAGATATGATGGTAAGTTTGGGAAAATGGAGGGAACAGCATTTTCTTTCAATTTTGGATATTTCAAAGGTATATTATTTTGGACTGTTCCATCCGCCAAAACTATATTTTCTGTCCTGATGATATCCGATTCTCTAAAATGACGACTGCACACAGCTGAATATTTTGAAGGTGTCCAATTTTTTCTGGGAATTGCCATAAGCCATTTGTTTTTCAGACTTTCGGTACTTGGGAAGCGAAAAGTTGAAACATAGCTTTCTGTTTTCAAAGCAGAATTATAGTTTGCATTGCATAAAGGAACACAGCAACAACGAGGCATATTGTCTGCGTCAAATACTTGATAAATGAAAAAAGAAAAATACAACCTGAATTTGCACGTTTTCAATAAAATGAAATCCTTTGCGTCCTGAGGCGGGAACAGCCACAGTCACACTTCTTAGTTTATTTTTAAAGCACAGAAGCACTACAACTGGAGTCTATTTCTCATATATTATAGTCACCGATCACTTTGAACACATACACACACTTTGAAGCTTAGAAAACAAGCTTATCTCTTAATTACAGCCTCTCGGATTCCCAAATCACAAATTGAAAAGGTTATGTTTTCTCAGCGTTTTGAGCACGAGTTGCGTCGATGCAGCAAGCAGCGGCGGGAGTAACACTACCACCTACGTTGCCAGATTTCTTTGTTCACGGCTCGTAGTTGACGTCGGCTGTGATTTCACATATCCACATTGAGGTTATGTTGTAACGTAAGGCGGTCCTGCAATTTAAGGAAGAATTTTTTATTTTTGCAAATTTTTATATTGTGGATCATGAGTGCTGCCGAAAAAAGGAATAGGGGTGCCAATTTTACAACAAGTGAAACTAGAGTAGGTACTTCTTATCTATAATTACGGAATTTAAAGGGATCATGGAAAATAAAAAAACTGATGGTGTTTCTGTACAAGAAAAAAACCAGGCGTGGAGTAAAATTACTGCGAAATTTAATGCAGCTTGCCTTGAAGGGAGGCATCGAACAATGGACTCCTTGAAAAAGCTATTTGACAATAAAAAAAGGGAGCTGCGGAAACCGAAGGCAGAAATACTTAAAACTGGTGGTGGGCCTTCACAGAGAACTGGTAATACATCCCAAGATTTACTCTTCTCCATAGTGGATCCACTCACTGTTGTTGGTGGAACAACTTCATATGGGTCAGGCAGCAGATTTCTGCTTTATGAGAAAAATCAAGACCCCTTGGAATATGAAGTAAAGGCCATTGAACATGTAGGTCCCAATGAACATCAAAAGGAAAACGAAATGAATATGTTTGATGATCAGGTAAATGCAACCATTAAGTTATTAATCGATCATATTTATATATTTGTCATGTTGAGTCACATTTTACAGTTAGCAAATTTCTGATCATGTTCAGATATAGCTTAAAAAATTTTATAATAGGATCAACAATCCCAAATTCTGATCAAATGATTGCTCAGTTTTTTGATTTGGTTAGGGCATAGTAACAGGTCTTTTGAAAGGGATCCAAAGTTTTGAAATGTGCAGTTCTTTCTTAATGTTTTTCATTCTGTATAGTCTTTATTTTTAAAATATGAGGAAAGACATTCTACTTTATTTAATTTTGAATGTTGAAGTTGGTGGAAATATTGTGTGATATTCATAATTGTGACTGAATCGTTGTAGAGTTACATTCAATAAGCAGGAACCAACAGATCACTGTAGAGATATTCATTTTTGCTTACAACTGTTTTCCATAATAAATTACTAATTCTTATATTTTTAAGGTCATCACTGAATCATCGCAACTGATGGAAGATGGGAATCAAGGAAACAATTTCAGGAGTATGGAGCAACTAGCAGATATATCAAGGGGATGGAAGAAAGGGTCAGATTTGGAAAAACCTGTTTCAGCACGATTGAGGCGATCTATCAGTAAAGTGAGTAACTGTATAATAAACTATTCTTTGTTTACTACATATATCTTGTACAATAACATACATTCACAGTTTTGAATAGTTCCACTATATGTTTCAACCTTTTTAGCCAGCACAAAGTGATAAGGCTGAAAGCCAAGCAAGCAAACGTGCTAATACCTGCAAGCCATCAAATCGTAGAAGACCTACTGAGACAGTCATAAGGTAACTGTCATCAGTCCAGCTCGCTGAAAAATACAACTTGTTGGTTGATAAAAAGAATGTTATTGCAGACCATGCTCAGAAGAAGCTCGAACAAGAATTGAACATGAATTAAGGGTACCAGCGTTAAAATATGACATAGAAATTGAAAAGATTCAATTAGACTCACTAAGGCCCGAGGCAGAGTGACACATGATTTCCAAGACTATTTTATTAATGGTTTGCTGTTTTTTTTTGTATTCTATACCTGTTTTTTTGAAAAATGAGATTTAACTCTTAAGTACCAAAGTGTTATGTTTGTTACATAAGTACAGATGTGACTAGGCTAGACCACAACAATTTTACTAATCAAGAACAGTTGTTTCTTCATATTCTACTTAAACAAATGTTGCAATGTCTTAATATTTTGTTATTTTGAAAATAAAACAAAATTTACATTTACTACTAATTATAAATATTAATATTGGTCATACTTTTTGGAAATATAAAACTGTCTATCAGACCATACATTGGTACTTAAGAGGCTAATCACTAATGTACTTATTTCCTTGGAAGTGTTTAAGTTGTAGCATTTGGCTATTCAAATCACTACTATACTGTGATATTTTCAAAATATATTATTGTTTTGTTTTTTGATTAAAGTTTTTATACTTTAGTTTTGTTTGAAGACTGTAGTTTGTGATAGTTTTGTTTGAAGGCGATAGTTGTGATGTAAAAACAATAAAAGGGAAAATATAACAAAAATATTTTATTCCTCGAAAAAGAAACATTCAAAGATTTCCAAAATAATTAATCATTTATTCTTGAGCAGTATTGATATTGTGATTCTGTATTGTAGGCATTTCAATATACTGTGTTACAATTAAATAATTGAATTTTGACATAACTTGGGAATAAGCTGGCTATAGTTCTTAATACCCTTCCAACAATTCTGCAGGCTGTGCTTGCATGCATTCCCATAAAATAAGCAGTTTGCCTAATATGACCGGCACTGGCATAGTACCTTAAGCAGCATAGAAGCTGATTCATTGGTGAAATGCTGTGATTCCTAAAATGAATGCATTCATATAGATATTTGTCTTAGAAGTGGGTCAACTTATATAACTGTCATGATGATACTCTAATTGAGATCATCTATTTGCGATAATACATGCAACACTGTTTCCTTGTATAACCGGAACCTTCTGAAAAAACCCAGTGGATCCATTTCTTCAGAGTAATTTGGCCGACTATAAGTGCGCCTGGGTAGTCCCATCACAATAATATCTACCAGCTCTAAATCATCATCCAGAATATCTGGTAAGTCGCCCAAATAATCCAAATATGAGTACTCCATTGTAACTCACACGAACACAATACAACCTTAATAGGGTGATATCTACACTTTACAGCTCAAGGTCCTGTTTGAAGTATCACATCAAATATAAAATGGAGTCGATCAAGACCAAAAAAAAAAACAAGTCAAGAGACAAAATCACCAAGTATATCTCTTCTATCACAGTACTTGGCATCAGTGTAGTCAAAAATAGTCCCAGTTTGGTTTAGTTCCAGAAAAATAACTAGTTGTATAGTCAAAAAACAGTTGCTAAGTATAAAAAAATCACCAATATGGTGACAAATCTTCAAGCCTGGCAACCATGTACCACACTGTGCGCTAAGTACCGTTTAAGTGATCGTTAGCTGCCACTTAACTAAGGACAGTTTAATCGGAGAATAATCCTCACTTTTCGTTGGTGCAACCGAAAATGTACCTTTAAGGATTGCTTAAAGTTAAGAAACGAATAAGTTATCCGTAAAGTCGTTGGTGCAATCGGCCATTACTCTATCAAACACATCTGAGGTAATTTATCGATGACCGAGCGGTAAATGAATAGATGAATGCCCTTGGACTCTTTATGCTCTATAGCAGTAAAATGACTTGAGTGCATGCTATCTTTGAAATATCCTTACCGTTAATAATAATTGTCCGTATTTGTTGATAGCCAACAGCTCACAACAAACCCCTACTGGCAGGGGTATTATATAGAAAACGTAAAAAAACCGACATAATGGCATGTTGAAGACTTGATAGCTCTTAGTGTGCAAATAGATCATTCCACGTTTCCACGACATAACATACTTTGCTGGTTGCAGAAAGCCGAGTAATCTGTAGTGTTTATCTCTTTGAGAAGATGTAAAAGAAAGAAAGTTGGTTGAGTAGCAAAAACGCATCTGGATGATTATGTGAATTGGTCTGTATGTGAATAAAATCAGTGATATTTGTTATGTGAGAAAGCTATTACTGAATATGCTACCAATGAAGTACAAATATGTCTATTAGCTGTGCCCGACGGGTTATTTATATGTTGCTCTTTCTGGAGAGTAGAGATAACATGGTCACGCAAGACAACTGTTGAATTATACTCTACCAGGCTGTACAAGACTATCCCTAGCAAAATTTTTCCCGAAATAGTTGCACAAAACTTAAAAAAATGCAAATGAAAATTCGAAAACTGTCGGCTTGACGTCGAAATGACTCCGTTGGTACCTCAGGCTAGACATAAGTTTTGGCAGCTGACCTTGTTATTCTTGTCACCTGGATTGCGGTGTTGGCAGCTCATCGGACGTTTTTGCTACCTTTGCTATTTTGTTAGAATGTTATAAAAAAATAAGCTTAACTTTTTTACGTTTCAAAAATATTCCTGCCTGTAGAATATTTTCTCATCGGTCACTTGTAATATACTTCATCAACCAGATATTTCCTTCTCTTATCTCCTCATTTTTGAAATTCAGCAAACTTACAAATGTAATTTTCAGAATGAATAAGAAAAAAAAATAATTGCTAGCTTTGAATACATCTCAAGTAAGTGTATTTGAGACAAGAACTCAATTGAATTATCATAACACAGATTATTAACACACAAATCCTCACTACAGCTTAGACCTCCAATAATGCCATCTCTGAAGCAGGTGTTACATCACATCTGTGCCAAACATTGCTAGCTGAAGCATCATGATGTTTAGGCAACACGTACAGCTACAAAACGAATTCACAACAACTAGAGCTAAGTTGACCTTGTAGAAAAACCTACGTTATGTCACAGAAAACTTACAGAATGTCAAAAAAGACCGACCAAATATCACTTTACGTAATACCCGTGCCGATGATATTGCGGTCACATTATTTGTTTTTTCTACCAGCGTGCGGAAAGTACTCACTTTAAACACGCATCTCCAAAAAGTATCTCGTTCCGCACTCGTTAGGTAAATAACTGTTTCTGTACACTTGAAGGCTGAGCTAAATCTTTAGTTACACTGTAGCCTATAGATACATTTTTGTATGTGTCTCGAACGTGATAAGCGTTTATGTCCCTGCTAGAGCCCGCGGCGTCGCATCTTGGGCTCTAATTTCAGGCTGCGGGCCTTAAACGCTCATTCAGTTTCTAAGATACATAAATAACTATTTTATTTTACAGGATGCGGGTGAGCAAGATGACAGACCACCTTAAAGCCGTCTTTCAGTCTAATGCTAAGTTCACGTTGAATGACGACCTTGAAACACCTCAACAATACAGAGAACGATGGCGCTCCATATACATCATTTACTTCACCATGTTCCTTATTTCGCTGGGCTTCAGTATCATTGTTACTGGTGTCTGGCCCTATTTGGACAAGGTAAATAATAAAATTCTTCAAAACTAAGTTGCAAAAAGTAAGTTCTTGAAGATCTTCGTTAAAAGGGAAAAATCAGAAGAGGATCTATCCAACAGTAGCCATATTGATTGGACGGAAAGTGAATAGAAAAATAAGACGAAAAGTATTAGCATTCATTAACGTATTCTACCTGAAGATAGCCACTATATTCCCGCGACAAAAAAATTAACTGAGATGAAATGAGATACCGTAGCGTCATCTATGAGAATTTGTTACAGCTATGTTTATGTATTCGGCACACTACATGCCACTAGTCACCTTCTTGTATACGAAAAGTTCCTACAGGAATAAATACTATTCGTATCATGCTTACAGGGCAGATAAACTAATCCCTTTTATTAACAGAAAAGTATTATGAAAGTTATGTATGTGAAAAAACGCGTCAGAATGACCGCTTCCAGATGAAACGCTTCAGGGCAAGGAGTTTGTTGTCTTATTTTATAGCTGGAGGTTCGTAGTCTTTTTGAACCGTAATTAAAGATAGGCCAGCTTCACACATACACTTTACTAATAGAAAAATCCTCGTTAACTTTGTTCGCCTTGACTTTGAAACTGATATATAAACAGTTGGAATCATCACATATCACTTTCTTAACATCCTGTCTCTAAAGTAAATTTCTCCCCAATTTCGTGATTCATAGTTATTTCTGTAAAAAACATATTTATTGGCTTTGGCATTTCTTTATGATAACTATTTTTTAACTGCTAATCATCTTTGCGGGTAGCGTCCAGTCTGGTCTATTTTGGCAGTGTAATTTTGGGTAACGTGTCGGTGCATTTGTAACGGCATTTGACGAATTATTCAAGCAATGCTGATTTTATAATTCGTTAACCATACTGTGCTATCTATGTAGCCATAGCTCGAAAGGAAAACGTCTAAGTGTGTCAAATTACCTGGCTAATTTATCGGCCCAAAAACTAAAAATGTTCTACTTATAAAAATACTACTCAATTATTCAGTTATGAGTAATTATACTAAATATGATAATACTTTTATTATATTATGAGTCTTATTGTTTTTTGTATGGGTTAAGTGGAGGAATAGCTTAAGCTAAACTTCGCCCAAATAAAAATACGTTTATTATTATTATTATTTTTTATAGCCGTAGGGCTTTGTTTACTCCCGTTAATCGGGGTGTTCTGGCTTAATCCGGACGTTTCAAGCATCAAAGGGATAAGCCTCAATAGTGACCTCACTAGGTACTTGCGGTTCCCATAAATTTTCTTACTATGCGGGCAGTTGTCAGCAAAACTCCTTTCTGTATGATTTTGTAAATGTTTTCACTCAGTTCCAGCGCTTTGATGTTTTCTGGCAGGCTTCTTGGTATCACCCCTGTAGATGACATTATTATTGGTATTGTCTCCACGTACTTCATTTTCCACTGGCGTTTAATTTGAAATTCTCATTATGTTTGTATGTTAAATTATTACTATTAGGTATGGCCACATCAATCAGTGTTACTTCCTGGGCGCCCTTGTCGACAATGATTATGTCAGGTCTGTTTTGTTTTATGTATTGGTCCGTAAGCACAGTGCGACCCCAGTATAGTTTATACTTGTCGTTCTCGAGGACACATTGCGGTGTATATTTATAGTACTGTAGCTTGCATTCGATCAGTTTGAATTTGTATGCCGACTCCTGGTGAATGATTTTGGCAGCTATGTCGTGGCGCTCTTTATAGTCCGTTGGAGCGAATGCTTGGCATCCACCAGTTACATGCTGTATTGTTTCGGAGTCCTGACAGCCGTACCTGCATTTATCAGACTGTTGCAAGTTCTTAAGTATGAACCTCTTGTAATTGTTGGTAGGGATGACCTGGTCCTGTATAGCTACAAGGAATCCCTCAGTCTCAGGGAACATTTGGCCTGAGGTAAGCCAATAGTTTGACGCTTTCTTGTCAACGTTTTCTTGGCTAATCTCGTTTGCACGTCTCCCATGTAGAGGACAGCACTTATTTGGATACAAAGGCCTATCCAAGATTGAATACACTCACTGTGTAAATACGTTTCACAGATGTATTTTGACAAGCTAACTAGGTGGCCATAGAAATCTACAACTCAGCAAATATTGTGGTGGTACAATATAATATGTACATGCATGTACATAATTCATGACGTGGACCGAGTTAGTCGGTGTGTACCACGCTCTCGTTGCTTTCTGTTTTAACTTTCATTTATTAGTGGTT
The DNA here is from genome assembly GCA_963669975.1 of Acanthoscelides obtectus. Taxonomy (NCBI): domain Eukaryota; kingdom Metazoa; phylum Arthropoda; class Insecta; order Coleoptera; family Chrysomelidae; genus Acanthoscelides; species Acanthoscelides obtectus. The sequence continues at coordinate 72,281,740 of CAVLJG010000003.1, forward strand.
TTTGCCAATGGAAAATTATATTCTCTTGTTAGGTGAAGCATCGCATGCTCCCTTTGATGTTGGTGAGTTTGTAACACCGGCATCTGTACCATTTTTTGTAGAAATCATGGCAAAAAATAGTTGTCCTGATTGCAATACAGCGATAGGACGAACCAAACAAGCTATTTCTTGCAATGGTTTTTGTGGGAAAAATTACCATATTTGTTGTGCTAAAAACGCCTGGTCTTTTTTGGTACTGTCCCAATTGTAGCCAAAATAAAAAAGATTTCATGAAAAATATACTACAAGCCAAAGTGGAGAAACTTATAAATGGGATTCATGACCATGGCACGATCTACACTCATAAGCAAGGTTCAAGAAGACTTGAAACAAACCACTCGTCAAGCAACTCCTTCTTATGCATCAGTTGTTAAAAAAGTGTTAATAATAATAATATATAATAATAATAAAGCATATATTGCCCAACAGTATACACCATTTACATAGCAATGGGTAATAAAAAACAATTAATGTACTAAATTTACCTAAAACTAACTTTAGCGAAACTACAAATTGACATGATCTTATTTCTGAAAAAGTGCAGCAGAAAGTGTCACAGACGTTAGAAGGTTTGTTCGCGCTTGCACACATTTTATTAATAGGTGCTTTCATTAATACATATATTTGTTTTTGCTCTTTTACATAAAAACGTGTAATGATCTCTAGCATTAAGTCTCGGTACAAAGATATTTAGCTGTGATAACAGGTCAACAGACTCAATTTTGCCATTTAGTAGTTTATGCAAGAACAAAACAGATGCCTGACCTCTACGGCTCTCTAAAGTTTGAAAGTTGAATCTGTTCACAAGCATGACATAATCACTACCTCTTTTGTTCCATATTAGTGAACAGTATTCTAATCTCGACCTGAATAGACTAGAATACAACAAAGTTAGTGCCGACAGATCTGTAAAAAGCTGAGTGTTTCTTATGATAAAGCCATATGATCGAAACGCATTCATAATAATTTGATTAATATGTGAGTTGAATGTTAACTGACTGTCAAAGCAAACGCCTAGATCTCTGATTGAGTCAGTTCTCGAAAAGCCTGTACCATTAATTGTATAAGGATATAGTATGGTGGAACGACGGCTAAAGGTTACTATTCTGTATTTGGATATATTTAAATGCAGATGATTTCTAAGACACCAGTCATGTAAAACATCGATCTGCGATTGCAGGGCAGCACAGTCTTCTAGACATGCAATAGACGCATACATTTTTAGATCGTCCGTAAACATTAATCCGTTGCATTCCAGTGAAGTGATGTTAATGCTATCATCAAACCTCAGAATACTAATCAATCGAATATTGAAACGAGAAATATTGTTCATAAAAATGTTAAGCTATTTGAAAACGATATAAAATTTCCTCGATTGAAAAATGTGAGGAACGGTGGTGGCGATCGTGGTCATGCAAGCAAACTGAAGGAGTTGGCTTCTCAGCATTTATCAGAAGACGAATATGAGTTCAAGGAAATGAAGAAACAACCCGCGCGTGAGGATCGTAGGGTTGTCCGATAATATCGATAATGACAGATTAGTTACAATGTTGAAATCACAAAATCCCAATTTAGCGTGTTTTAAATTTTTCTCATCTCTCGTCTTACAAACAGATTTTTTTATATTCCAACTGCCACGAAAGCCCAAGGCCTAAACACCCATGGGGTACCGTGGGGCTATAGGAGGATACAGGGGAATGGGGGAACGCCACACGTACTCTGGCGAGGGAACACGTGTGCATGCAACATGCACACATTCTGGCCCCGCCTACGAGATCCGCCGTGTGGTACATACCTCTGCGTTCGACAGTCAGAGACAGTCTACCATCTACGGACAATCACAACATCCGTATCCAATAGAAAAATTTCTCTTTTGACGGGATTCGAACCCGCACAGCGCACGGCGACTGATCAGGAGACCGAAGTGTCTACTACTGCGGCCACCGCTGCTTGATGCTTGATGCTTGAAAGTTGAATATAAGGGCTTCACTTCCAATCAGTATATACCCTTTTACGGCTTACCTCAAGGGTCTGCTCTTGACCCTTTGCTTTTCCAAATTTTCATTGATTACGTCGTTGTGGAGCTATACAGTAGCTGTCTTCTCTATGCAGATGACTTGGAAATTTTTTGTAAAATTGATACCATGGACGACTGTAATACATTGCAAACCGACTTGAGCAACCTAAATAAATGGTATGGTGTCACCTTAACAAGCTGTATCTTAAAATGCTGATAAATGTTACACTATGTCTATTACACGTAAACTTGTTCCAATCAGATTCATATATAACACTGATAATTCGCAACTTAACATTACTTAACTTACATTTGGCGACTGTATGGGGAAAGTTGTATAAGTCAAAAATGGCAAAAATGGGATAAATACACCAAATACTTCATAGCTAATCAACACAGTTACGTGAAAAGGGATATAACTGTATGGGCTTCCTAAATACCTTGTTTCGACATGTGCGAATGGGTATAAGTGATATTTTGCCTTCATTCCTTTGTGAAAGCAGACATATATTGATTTAAATCCAAACTTTTACTTGACACATTCGTGCAGAGAGAGTTAAGTTCACTTATGCGGAGCAATTAAAATTTGTTTCCTTTGGAAGTTCGTGAAAAGCGACATATCTATACTTATGTCACATATCGTTGTCCCGCCTTACTTGTGGAAAGAGAAATAAGTACCATTATTTTCATTTCCCCTTAAAGTATGATATCCTTGTACTTGTACCTCTTTCCACAAATCACAATAGTTTGGCGCCAAGAAGTAATTCTACATATACCCCTTTTCACATAATTCGCGGCCACGTGTTGGCCACATTCTAGCAGAGTATCAAGGGAGACGTGTGCGTATTTGAGGTTATGTGTTCCCAACGGAGTAAGCGTATTTTTGACCTACTGGAGCAAAATAAAGGTCCAGCTACCGATGAGGAGATACAGTACGGTAAGTAGAGTAAAATAAGTTTTGCTTGTCATGATTTACATCCTATGTGATTCTTAATAGTTGTTTGGGTGCTTTATGTAAAAATTCGAGGCAACTTATGTACGAGGAAAGGCGTATAAGTATAAAAATCAGTTGGGTATACCAAAATTAACTATATTATTATACAAAATCCTGGTGAATTATATATGTTTGTTGTTTTATTAGGTAGAAGTTATTTGAGACACGCATATAATTTAATCCATTTTTCGACTTATACCCCATCGACCGCTTTGTAAACAAGCGATTATGTATATAGGGTGGGCCAATCATAGTGGTCCAAATTTTGGGTAAAATAAGTCATAACAGCTCATGTCGCTTAAACACCGTGCCTTTAAAATCAATAGTGCGGGAGCTAGAATTTTCTGTATGGTTTCGATTTTCCGTGATTCCGGTCACATAAATTTAAAAACTACGGCTAAATGGTATGAAATTTGGTATGGATGTTGAGTACTAATGTAGGTATCACGCCAATGTGTGGTATTTGCCGTTTGTACGTATCTTGTGTTTTTATTTTAAATTTTCGGATGCATAATTTATCATTCCTTAAGGATAGAAGAGCTAGTTCCGAGTCGTAATGTACTATAACTGGTATCGAAAAATCGATAATATGCAAAAAATCCTAGCTCCCGAACTTTAGAAGTATAGTTGTTCAAGCAAAATTAGTCGTTGTGACCTCTTTACAAAAAAAAAAAAAAAAATAAACAAAAATTGAACCGCTCTATCTGGCCCACCATGTATGATATTAATGCATCGGAGGTGCAAGAAAATTTGGTTTAATCCATCTTCTTTCTCTGATTTAACGTGTACATTATTTTTCAATTCAAAATACTGTTCACATCTTACAGACGCAAACATGGCTGCTGCAGGGCTTGATAATATGTTTAAGAATTCAATGAGGATTCCTACAAATAACATAAATACCAGTAATCATGCACAGGCAGTGACCAGTAGCCAAGTACAAACAAATGAAGCAGATCTTGCTACGGAGCTGGGAGAAAATGATGGTTTCAGCAAAGTTTTTTCCTGGTTAACCAATGTTGGTTAGTATTAAATAAAGATAGTTTTACTCCCGGAAAGTTGCAGAATGATACTTGTTATTTTATAATCGATAATTCAATTTTGCTTTTGTTGTAGAAATTAATGCTGCCCCAGAAGAAAACATTGCTCTGCTTGCTAGTACAGCGGACCTAGTATCTGATGACGGTCACGTAGCCATGACTCAAAATGAGTGTCAGATGCAACTATCGAACAAAAACAACTAAACCTAGGTAAGTGTAATCTGAGCTTACAGTTTCGAGACAGTAATAATTATAATTTTTTAGCAGTGGGATATACTTCAGAAGAAAACCGCACTATGTTGACCGAAAATAGAGACCCAGCTTTAAATGAAACTCATGGTGAGAGTACATCCGTCGTCAGCTTTGAAGGCGAAGAATTCCAAGATGATAGCGATCTCGATAAGGAGTATGTTCCTGAAGATGAGGATTTATATTCAGAAGGCTCCTCAGTGTGTTCAACCGTAAAAGAGAAAGAAAATTATGGTCCAAAACGTAAACGTAAGAAAAGGGGTGCAAACTTGAAGAAAAAGAAAAGCAGTACAAGCAGTAAGAAAAATGACACATCAGAAGAAAGAAATCCCGATGCAAATTTTTTAAAAGTGAGAAAGCAAAAAAGCCTATCAAGAATGAAACCAGATTAATAAGCAAGGAAAGGAAAGAGAATCGAAACTTAGGTTTAGAGTACACAACTAAAACTGGAAAAACAGTACAGGCAAGAAGATTTAGGGACTTAGGAAATTGTAAGCTTGAATGTGGAAAAAGGATAGACAAAGAAAGAAGGCACTCTCTTTTTCGAGATTATTGGAATATGAGTAATTTCAATAAACGAGTGTCATTCATTGCTGGCCTAACAACAACAGCACCTAAAAAATGCACAAAACGAAAGCTAGAGAATACAAACAGAAAAATAGGCTTGTCACGCATACTTTTCATCTGCCTATAGCTGGCGACCGTGTGAAAGTATGTAAGGCATGTTTTCTGATGACTTTCGACGAAACTAACAGATTCGTAAGCAATGTTTTGAAAAACAAAGGCGGCTCTGAGTCAGGAATATGATATGATGATAAACGCGGTCTATCTGCTCCAGCAAATAAGACTCCTGATGGCAGTTTAGATCTCGTCAAGCAGCATATCCAGGTAGTTCCATCCTACGAAAGTCATTATAGCAGAAAAAAGTCATCTGTAAGATATTTGCCACATCATTATACACTAGCTCGGCTATACGAGGAATACCTTAAATGGCTGCCCGCCAGCAAAAAACCAGTATCCCAGTTTATTTATCAAAGAGTATTTCACTCTATGAATGTCAAAATAAAGATGCCTAAAAAAGACACATGTGCAAAATGTGACAAGTTGAAGATGCGCATGAACATTGCTTCCGATAGTGATAAGCAGAAAGATCTAGAAGCTCAATTAGCGAAACATCATGAAGAATCAGAAGCCGTTTTTGCAGCGAAACGTAATGACAAGGAGATTGCATCTCGCGATCCATCAAAAGAAGTTTACGCCTTTGGCTTGCAACAGTGCCTACCTACTCCTGATATTCAGACATCGATCGCCTTTTACAAAAGGCAATTGTGGACATATAATCTTACCCTCCACAGGTGCAATGATCAGCAAGCCTTTTGTTTTATGTGGCACGAGGGTTTAGCAGCAAGAGGAGGGAATCAGATCGCCTCTTGCGTGTTTAAACACATTAAAGAGATCGCTGACACAGTAAAAAGTCTGACATTTTACTCAGACACATGTGCCGGCCAAAACAAAAACTGTTATCTATCCGTCATGTTTATGCTGGCTCTGAAAGAAAAACATAACATTGAAGAAATTGATCACAAATTCCTGATTCCTGGATACACGCATATGGAATGTGACACTGATCATTCTATTAGTGAACAGAAAGAAGAAGCATATCCTTGTCCGATAGAACATCCAAGAGACTGGATGAACCTTGTCAGGCTGTGTGGCACTAAAAAACCATTCAAAGTCTCAGAAATGAGCATGAGTGATTTTTTGGAGTTTTCGGCTCTCTTAAAAGGTTTATTACAGCAAAGAAAAGCGAACACAAATGGAGAAAAAGTAGTCTGGAGTGAAATAAAATGGCTCAGGTATACAAAGACACCTGGACAAGTCATATAAGAAAAGCTTGAGCAAGGAAGAACCATTCCAGATAATAAATTTTATGTGAAAGGGTAAGGTTTGGCCAAATAAGATAAATGTACCTGCCTCTTATACAGGACCCAATCCCATAAGGGTGTTGAAAAAACAAAATTTGATGGAGCTGCTTCCGTACGTCAATATAACCTTCCACAAGTTTTATGAAAACTTAGCAACCACCGAGGACGCAAGAAATACTTTGCCGGATACATCCGAATCATCTTCTGATAATGAGAAACACTGCTACTGCATTATCAATGAAAATCTTTTGTGACTAGTGGTATAAGTACATTTTTTATTTTATATGTTTTGTAGTACAATATTTTTTCACAAGAAATGTAGTATTTGGTTATAATAAACATATAAACATACCCTTTATCGTTTAGATTACTGTACATTTTAAGTTTCGCAAACTTCAAAAATAAAATGTTTTCATCCTCTTATCTCGGCTTCAACATTTGTAACATATACCCCTTTCCTCATACAGTCGCCATTTGTTTCGCATATTGATGCTGTTGGAATTGTAGAAATTTCAATAATGTGAAACCATGATCTTCTTATATAACATTTGTTCGATCCAAAATTGAATACTGCTCTATAATATGGTAACCTGTTTATGCAGTTCACTCGAATGAAATTGAAGGTTTGTGAAATATTTGTGGCACAAGGAAGATGGTACGTATTCAGAAGTTGGTTTCAGGCATGATGTATTACTTAGCAGATATAACCTTTGTAACTTGGAGAAGCGCAGAAACTACGCTGCTTGTGTATGTTTATATAAACTGTTTAATAATGCGATAGATTTTGAATATTGGCTAAGCAAGATTCTTATTAATGTACCTAATGCTAAAACACGATCCAATTCCAAATACTTTTACTTAAACGTAGCTAGAACCAATGCATTGCATTCCACTCCGGTATCTGTAGTATGTAACAACTATGAACGTGCAAGAAATGCTGTAGATTGGTTCTGTTGTAATTTGCGCAGCTCAAAAAGATTTTACATAACAGTAGGTTAAGTCATTTGGCAAGTTCAAGTTATTTTAGAACATTTTTATGTCTTAAAATTGATTCCTGTGTCCCTATCTGTTAAATGGTGTAATAAACCGTTCGGATAGTGCATATATTAGTAAATTAATAAATAAATACATATAAACCGGTATAAATGCCCGCCTATCCTCTATTTTAGTGTTATTTGCACGATTTTTGATATTGCTTGTGAGCTGCAAATTTTTGCATTTTCTTCAGCTGGATCCAACTGCAGGCAAGGAATTCATGGGTCTGATAGTAGCTGCAAACCCGTTTGCTCAAATGGTCTTTTCGCCAATCGTCGGCTGGTGGAGTAACCGGCTTGGCTCGATAAGAATTCCTTTGATCATGTCATTGGTTGTGTTTGCACTAGCTAGCAGTACCTATTCTTCATTGGAAGTATTTCCTAGCTACAGGAAGTATTGGATGCTGGCGTCCAGATTTTTAGTTGGCGTAAGTTCAGGTAAAATAGCGGGAATTATGCTTCACTATTTTTAAGAACTATCGATTACTGAACATCCTTGAATAATATTGCTATCCCCCATGCTTGTCTGGCTAATAAAACCACATATATAGGCATAATCTTGTTTATTGTAAAGGTTTCAGTTACAAATGGTGATCTCCAGACAAACATGGCGGTTATCAACATGTAAACCACAGGATAAGTTTCAGATGTTACACTAATGTTGCTTTTAGTTGTAAATCTCATCAAAATTGTGAGACATGAATGTTCAATTAAAAAATTTGTTCGTCTTGATTTGTAGAGTTTATGTGATGTGCAAAAATGTTTCTAATATTTATTCAAGGTGTCCTAGAATAACATATCAATTTCTCTTATACATATAGAACACAAACCAATAATGCCACAATCTTCTATAAAATAATCCTACGGGTCTCGCCTTCAGAGGTACAGGACATGTCTGGAAATAAGTTTTTCTTAAATAACTTTTGAAAGAATCCATGGAATTGAACCAAATTTTGAGGGCTTTGTAACCAATTGATGGTGTTAATTGAAAATAACTAACAAACTTGGGTTAGTTCACAACGGCTATTTTTAGGCTACAAATATTATATTTTTTTTTGTAAGTTTCACATATGGCCGCTAGAGGATTTTTTCGACATTCCGACAGAAGTGCGTAATTTTCTCCAAAAATTGAGTGCATAGGTGTGATTTTTTTTTTGTGAAAAAGTAGCTAAATGTTTAAACAAGTTCGTGAAAACCGCATCTCGATATCTTTTCCTAACCTAAAATTTAGGCCTAAGAAAAATTTTATTCGGAAATCCCCCAAATTTTTATTTTTTTAACCTAATTTTTCTGGAATTTCTTTTTATTATCAAGTTGCGACCGATTTAAAAAAGATGCTCCCGTACATTCCTTCTCGGTCCGTCAACTAGTACGTATCGGAGCAAGAATTTTCTTTTTTACCGGTAGTGCGCAAAAAGTGGACGGTCAATTTTTGTGTACGTAGAAACATTAACACTGGTTTTAATTAGTGGTGTCTAATTATGTCCTCAAACTCTCCCCCCGATGGCGGGGGGGGGGGGGGGGTCATAAGAATGGACCTAGGAAACTCCCAGAACCCTGTCCAGGATAATACATCTATATCCCATAATAATGGAATAGGAAAAGAACAACCAAAAAAAGTGTTCAACGTACAAAAACCACATTTGTACTCAGATAAGGTATACGTGTTTATCCAAAACAGAGATGAAGATGGAAATTTAGGTAAGATCCACCCAATGAAAATAGGTCATATTTTTCATAAGACCCTATCAATTCCTAATATTGTAAGTATCTCAAGCGTGGGTAGAAATAGAGTGAAGATTGAATTAAAGTCTATTAGTGATGCGAACAAACTAATTAATGATGATCAGCTTATCAAAGAAGACTTAGTAGCATTCATACCAAACTTGCTACAAAGAAAAGGCATAATCAGAAATGTTGACACCTCATTTGATGAAAAGTACATTTTAGAAAACGTAAATTCTTCGGTCACAATAACCGAGGTTAGCAGATTCAAAAAGAAATTAAATATCGATGGAGGCACGACATTTGTTCCTAGACAAACGGTTCTCCTAACTTTTGAGGGCAACACCCTTCCGATACATATTTTTATTAACAGTGTTGCATATCCGGTTGAACCTTACGTACATAAGGTCATACAATGTTTCAACTGCCTAAAACATGGCCACGTAGCAAATCATTGTAGGAGCACTAAAACAATGTGTATTAATTGTTCTCGGGAAAAAACTGAAGGGCACTCATGTAGAGACCCGCAAGATAGTTTTTGTTTACATTGTAACAGTGATCTTCACAAATCTATCTCGAGAAAGTGTCCTAAGTATTCCGAACAAAATAAAATAAAAAAAGTCATGTCTGAAAAAAATGTAACATTCCTTGAAGCCAAGACCATTGTATCTCAGTCGTATGCGACGACTGCTAGTACTAGCAACAGGTATGCGGTCCTGGATACGCAGAACACGGACAATTTCCCACCATTGCCACAAGTTTCAGAAAGGGGTAACAACCCTAAGAGGCACTCTCCACAAACACCACACATTTCTTCCCATCCTTCAGCCTTAAGAAACTCACCAACCTACCACTCACTAGGTAATCAGTCGGCTTCGCCGGCCACAAGTAACCCTAACAAAAGGAAAAAAGCGTCATCCTCTCCGGAGGAACCTAGTATGTTTTCTTTCATTTTTGGCCCCAGTAGAGCCTTACCACCCCTAGACAAATCTACTTTAGACGAGAACGCTAAAGAATTAGTCGATGTATTTTTCAATATTTTCCAGAGTGTTTTAGAATATATAAATTCCTTTGAAGAACTGAAAAACATAGACACTGGAGTAGTATTTGATAAATTAAGCAGATTATATTTCAATGGATAATTCAAACACAAACATTAAAAATTTTGCAGTGGAATGCTAAATCAGCCGTATCGAATAAACATAGTTTGGTAAAGTGTCTATGTGAATATGATGTAGATATAGCGCTCATTTCAGAAACATGGTTTGAGCCTGGCAGTCTGATTTTATTCAAGGGTTACAATGTTGTTAGGAATGATAGGTTTGATGGTTATGCCGGAGTAGCAATTCTAATAAAGAATGGCTACGTGTATAATGAATTAGTATTACAAAATAACTTTTCTTCTGACATTCAGACATGCGGTATCGAACTTATCATCAGTAATGATCGACTATCATTTTTCTCCTTATACTGGCCGCCAAATAGCACGACTAGCGCTAGTGACTGGGAAAACATTTTCAGTCAACTCAATAATACAGGAATCATAGGTGGCGATTTCAACGCTCACCATAATATCTGGGGTCCATATAAAACGAACCAGAAAGGTCATAAAATAGCCGACATCCTTTCTGACATAGATATAATTTTACTGAATACTGGTCAGCCAACTAGATTCTCTCTAAACAACAACTCTGCTATCGATCTAACTTTCTCTTCGCCAAATTTGGCAATCCAATGTACATTATCGATTATCATCGAAATTGAAAGAAACATATCTCGTTCAGACGCTGATTTTTACGGTCCGAAATCAAAGTGGAACCTAAAAAAGGCAAACTGGAATTGGAATGGAATGGAATTGGCGTAAATGGTGCGCTAATCGTAATAGAAATACACCACTTACAGAAATATGGAACCAAGCCAAATGAATGCAAGGACGAGCTAGAAATAAATCCAGAAATTTTGAATGGCAAGATGATTTCTTTGATAATATCGCTCCACCCACTGTTGATAATGACTTCTCCTCCATATTAAAAAATAGCAAACAGAGTGAAAATAATCACCCAATTTTTCTAGAACCTATACATCTGAAGGAAGTAGAGTTTGCAGTCAATAACAGAAAAAATACGTCCCCGGGTTATGATGAGATTCGTTACCCTATGATTGAGAACCTCCCTAATAATGCTAAAGAACTATTGATTGAAATTCTGAATGATATGTGAATTCTAGGCGAAGATATCAACGAATGGAAAAAAGTCATCCTTATCCCGTGTCTAAAACCAGGAAAAGACCCCAATAATATCGAGTCATACCGTTTTATCTCTCTTCTCTCCTGTCTATTGAAGCTTTTCGAAAAGGTGATAAAATATAGAATAGAATGGTGGCTCAATCATCTCAACATTCTACCCATAGCTCAGTATGGTTTCAAGAAGAATTATGGAACTGGCGACGCACTCTCCCATTTGGTCACAGACATTCAAATTTGTCACTCGAAAAATGAATATATGGGCGCACTCTTCTTGGATATTAAAGGCGTGTATGATAGCGTCGATTGGCTTACCCTCTACGAAAAAATAGTGAACCTACAAATTCCAGAAGATATCGCAAGCCCTATTTGCAAACTATATATAAATAGAACAATTTCCATTAGACAATATAATGGGAGTATCAAAGAACGTAGACTACTTTCCAAAGGTTTACCACAAGGCTCTGTATTATCCCCGCTTCTGTTTAATATTTATACAATATCGATGCTTACCACTTCTTCTAACCTGAATGTCATTCAATACGTTGACGACTTTGTATTTTAAATTTTTTCCAAAAAGTTGGATATATGCTTAAGGTCTCTAAATTCTTCCATTTGTCCTCCTTAAAATGTATCGACGATCTAGGCTTCTGCATTTCACCATAAAAGTCCAAGGTACTTATATTTTCTCGCCATAGAACTTCAGGTAGACCGACAGTAATCCTCGGACAAGCTAACTTCCCTGTTGTAGAGGAAATCAAATACTTAGGTATGATTCTCGATAAAAAGCTCTCCTTCAAATCGCATATCGAGGAAATTATAGTAAAATGCAACAAAGGCCTAAATTTCTTGAAATCAGAGACAAAAACTTGGTGGGGAGCAGATCCTGTTACGGCTCTTTCCTTCTACAGGTCCCACTTGAGATCTATCATTGATTATGGATGCTATTTATATGGTGGTGCAAACAAACAAGCACTCAGAAAATTGGATACTCTCCAAAATAACGCCTTGAGAGTATGCATAGGAGCAATGAAATCTACCCCTATTGAACCCCTTAGAGCTGAAGCTAGAGAGCGACCACTCGACATAAGAAGACAAATGCTTGCTGAAAAAATGATTTTAAAATGTAGAACTAAGAAAGCTCCCTTTTTGAATAAAGTAGCCTCCCTGAATGCTCATGATCTTAGTTCACCTAATTGGTCTGAAAGAGGCTCGCCTCTCCTCTGTGAAGCCTTTAGAAACTCTACAGACTTTTCACCTACATTTCTGGATGTAAACTTCGCATTGTTTCTATTGAATACTGAAGTCATTATCCCTAGCTACACTGAAGTAGCTAGCTTTAATAACGGCGTAATATCACGAATCATGGGAAGTTACGTTGATTATACTTCGATCTTCACCGATGCATCTAAAACTGCTGAGGGCACTGGAGCTGCCTGGGTAATACCTCATCGGGCCGAGAAGAAGTTCAAGTTCAGTGGACAAACATCTATATTTACAGCGGAAGCATTCGCTATATTAAAATCCATAGAATTTGTGAGAGAATCCGGTATTTGCAAATGTATTATATTTTCTGACTCTCTATCCGTCTTGTCTTGCTTAAAGTGTCCAACAGATGTTAATTCTAACTATTACCACTCATATATAATAAGGATTAAGCAAGAAATATCCAAGTTCCAACAATATAATTCAGACAAAAAGATAGTGTTGGTGTGGGTTAAGGCCCATACGGGCATAACTTTTAACGAACGAGCAGATCAACTAGCTAAAGAAAGTGTTTCACAAGGAGAACAAATTATCTCTCAACAACTTTGCATGATAGATTGTACACCGCAAGGAATTTTTTCATGCAAAAATGGAAGACTCAGTATCATGATTTCTGCACACGGATGCCAACAAGATACAGTCTACTGGAACCTGAAATCAGAAGTAATTTTTGGCATGAGTCATTTAAATATTCACGTAGATACATAACCACAATAACTAGAATGAAATTCGGACATGCCTGCTACCCGGCTCACCTATATAAAATCAAAGTGGTCAATAGTAATATGTGCGACACCTGCAATGAGATCGCAGATCTCGACCATATGTTGTTTAATTGCTCCAAATTCAGACAACAATCTGCTAAACTTAAAAGCAATCTATTCCAACTAAATGTCTCGCAGCCTTATAATATTATGCACCTGCTAGCTACAAATGATAAACATATATTTGATCAATTAATTAGCTTCATTTGTGAGACCGGCATACAATTGTAAAACAAGACAAACCTTCTTACCATCACAATAACGGCATAACCTAAAGCGTTTGTGTTCTCATTTTTAGGTCTATCTTAGCTGCCGATCCTTTGTTGAACACCTTATTATTACCTTTACCGTGGTCCTCCTCTGGGTAAGTCGCCTTGATAGACCCCTTGGCGTGAAACATGTCCTTACCCTTTGTCTTCTTTTCGTCTTCTGTTTTTCTATGGAGATTTTAGGTTAACAACAACAATTAAGAATTCTTAGGATTCATTTATGATAATTTATTCAAAATAAATCGTTTTTAACATTCATTGACACCTTTTGATGAGGTAGTGCCAGTCTTAATTATATATAGTATTACTTGTACATCTGAACACTGGACATTTTACCAACCCAGTTTCTGGCTGCATGGCTTGGTCCTAAAGCAAAAAAAAAATGCTCCCGTAGATGCTCGAAATGCTGTTCACTACGCTCTATGCATTCCTGAAGCCTCTCATGGGTAGACAAAACTGCAGCTTCAACTTCGGCTCGCTGTATGTTATGAATTAGGTTTTTCATATCTTCTCTGGTTGTAGGTTGAGCCCAAGCCCAAGTTTGTTAAAATCGGCTCAGCCGTTTCGAAGATACAACCAGTTTTTTTACGGAAACGTTACCCCCACCACTTTATTTTTAGAGCTACAGCAAAAAATGTCACATCTTTTTAGATTCAAGACTGCAACTACTCCCCCTAGCGGCCAGTTCCGAATCTTGCAATTGTTTTCCAGGTTTTTCTCTTGGCCGTATTAGTTTTTGCCGCAAGTCTCTACGATGGTTAGGTTCCCAGATATAGTACCTCGCATTCTTAGTTGGCAACCCTGTAACGGAGCGTTTTTCAAAACGGCCCATTTTATCGATGTCATACAAGGACATTTTTTGTTTCAGCTTTAAAATCCAAACTTCCTGAAAATGTTATTATTGAGCCATTGTGATACACGGTGTACAAGATTTTATACAGAGTGTACAACATTTTAACATTATTGCATTATTGGGGTTAGTCCATTCCTGGCGATCTAGATCAATTGATTATTTTCCATAGCACTATCAAATAAGGCTCCAATTGGATACTAAGCTGTCAAATTTTCGTTAAATGTAATAGTGTCGTTTAAAAGTTATTCCAGAAAAAACGATTTCCAGTGTAGCGTCCTTTGTGAGGGCTGTCTCACTTTTTATAAGTACTTGTAGCATTATTTTGTCAGTTACATATGCATATGAGGTATTTACCTGTTATTTTGGAACATTCGGTAAAGAAAGTTGTGTGCGAGGTACTCTTTTTTTATTTGAAAGGGTGATATATGGGAGTTTGTATGAGATATGAAAGGTCAACTGCGGCCACGGACAGTAATAGAGTTGAGATATTTTGACATTGAGCGACATCGAAGAAATGCTGCTTTATTGAGATAGGCGAATGTCACACACCATTTACTGTGGTCCGTATCATCAGTATTTACTTATCATTATGTCAGTGTAAGTGGATTTTTACATGACCCTATATATCAATAATTAATTGCTGGCATCGTGGCTAAATGGTCAATAAACATCACATTCCATAATAAATACCTACTGACGCACATATTAAATACTGATCGTTTGACATTCGCCATAGATATGTGACTTCAGGTGGTAATGCATCCACTAAAAGTTGTATAATGTATATTTTAGGCTGGCGGCGTCACTGGTCCATACTTTTTCGAAATAACATTGGCGTGACTGTAAGCGCCAACAGCGAGCGCTATAGATTAATAATAATCATTTTTTGCCCGAATTGAACGATAAGGATGTGGATGACAAGTGGTTCAACAGCATGCCGTTACTATTATAATACAGCAAACGCCAATATGAATATTCTGCACAAACGTAGTGAGGTTAAGATTAGAATTTGGAGAGGTGATAAAAATTGGTTAACAAGTTCGTCCGATTTGATCCTATTAGACCTTTTTTGTGAAGCTCTCTGATGTATTTATCAATAAGCCTAAGTCTCTTCATCGCTTACAGTCGGGCGGATCTATTAAGTAAAATTACTAAAAATTGGTTCTCTTCAATCGTGCGACTATGTAACCGAGGCAGGACGCGATGTATGACATTCCATACAAATTGCGATTCATGGGGGTCTTTCGACTAAAAAATGATTTCGTTGAAATTTAACACTAAGATTGTCTTATTCCATTCCAGCATCGAACTGTCTTTACTAGAAAACACTTTACATGCAAAAATGGTGTTTGAGCATGTCTTCATATGATTATCCTTTCAGCCAACATCGCTGCCTGCAGGTCCTACCTATCAGCCGCAACACGTTACTCAGAGAGGACGAAAGCTGTATCCATGATCTCACTAGCCCAAGTACTAGGCTTCGTGATAGGACCTGCTGTGCAAGCAGCTGTGGTTCCTCTGGGTAGCGAGGGATATCCATTATTAATGGAACTTAGGTTCAGCATGTACACCGCTTCAGGTTGGATTAACGTACTACTTTCTTTGCTCAACATCTACTTCTTCTTTCCCAGTATGTTTAAGGAACACAAAATTGCTGCGAAGGAAGCAATGTTAAGGATGGGCAAGGACAATGTCAAGGATACTTGGAAAGAAGTGAGTATACATCTTTAAGCTGCAATACTGGTTGCTTAAGTATGAGCGTCATATATTTTATAAAATTAATCGCGGCGAAATTGGCAAAAAGGAGAGAATAATATTTCCATTTCTAATTGAAACTGCATAAAAATCCAAGTGGCGTTACATGAAAAAGAACTTTACCTTAGGCGTCACATATTGTCATGATAGGGTTCAATATTTCATATTTATTTAGTCGAAATATACGAATTATCGTTAAAAGGTAGCTCCAGATGTCCTCCAATTTCATCTAGCCCAAATGTTCTCATACATGCCATTTGAATAGACGGTTTTCAGTAATAGGCACATCGACAAAATTTGCAATACTAGGCGGGATATACCTTCATCACACTACTGCTACTAAAACCGTCGACGGCCGGATCAAAGAGCGTGTAGCCGCAATAACGATATACTTGGTAGATTGTAGCGTTTTTATATAAAACCTACAGGAAACAATTCAGCGATTTTTATGCGTTGTCGTGTTATCCATTTGAATATGTTTCCAGAATTCTGTGGCGACCTACATTTTTTGACATTTTCAATTAGGATTAATAATTCAGCTGAACTTCAAAGCATAAGTTTATTTGTTTCCAGGAGAAAATCAACTACCTCGCCGCGTGGACCTTAATAGTATCCTTCTTCATCTACGTCTTTAACTTCATGCTTCTTGAAACTCTCGCTACACCTCTGACCATGGACCAATTCGCTTGGACCAAAAGTGAATCGTTATGGTACATGGGCCTTCTCATGTCCGTTGGCGCTGTCATAGCCATCAGTACTTTTGCTTCCATAGCGCCACTCTCCCGGATTGTTTCTGAAGTGAAGATCATGATTTATGGAGGGTTTCTGATCATGGTTATTGGATGTGCTTGTTATATCCCCATGGGGAGTGACCCCCCTCAGATGTACGATGCTGAATTCAAGCTGAATTTGACACATTATTGTGATAGGTGAGTGGTTTCTGGGAAAGTTTGTAAACGATTGGATAAAAAAGACTCATTAGAAAAATATATCAGTGATTGTATCGTTGGATTTTCATGTGCTGAGAACAATACTTGCCAGACGCTATCAAGTCGGAAAGTTCCTCAAGAAAATTACAAAGGATATTTAGAATCTTATGGCTTCCGGTATTTTTTGGAATATTTAAACCAAAGGTAACCACAACCCGTAAGCTTGCCCACGGGTAGCTTACAAGAATGAACTCGGAGTTGGCACTTCATCTACAAATTGAAGTTTAGAGCACAGTAACTCATAGACACTGGATTTAGTTACTCATCTATTTAAAAGGCGAATTTGCCAAAACGATTATCAACTCAGTAAATTTAGTTATTAATTGATCCGGTTAAGGTTTTTGTCTATTATATTATTTGCACGTACTCATATGAGGCAATGCCCATTACAACGTAATGTCTTAATAAACCAGTATATTTTGCTGTGGTGTTATGATATGAGCTGGGCGGGCGACGTTGACACTATTCGGTTCTATCGGTTAAACTTCGTAGGGTCGCTGATAGATCATTCTTTAAAATCATTTTGAGGCAGGACGATCAATCCATTTGACTCTATCTAAAACTTCTGTGGATACATAATAATGAAAAGAATGACAGAACTGCCAGTGTTAATAGTTGAAACTAAAACGTAACGATTACCGTACGTGATGCGCTGGATACGATCCTATTACGCTACAACGGGAAAAAACGTATTTTGAAAATTTCATTTTTGCATTAGCCCCCCAACCCAATAGCATTTCGCAAATATACATAAAAATACGGCTATAAGTTTATTTCTATAGATAATGTTCATACTGCATGTTTTTCATTATTGTTTTGTCTTATAATCCCAATTATACAAAAACCTTAAGTTATTGAACATTTCAGATTTTTCAAGAACAAAACAACCAATGTAGACCTTTCCAATTTGAATACCACACTATGGAAATATGGCAGATGGCTGGATCCTTCAGAAACTAATATGGCAGCAGTCAAGTACATGACCTTGAATTGTGGTGAAGATCTACTTGGTTGCCCTTCTAGTCAAGAGTGGTGCGCGTACATACCCAGAATGTTATTGGCTCAATTTATTTTTGCATATTTGTTCATTACTTTTGGGTATCCGGTGGGAGTCACCATTATCCAAACACTGTTCTCGAAGGTGTTAGGTTCAAAACCTCAGGTTAGTAGAATATACTGATACTATCAAGAAATCTTCATTTTTATGCGTCACCATTAACTTACTTCACTTTTCAAGTTCTTAACTTGACTTTGTGTCGAGAGGTGGTATTGTGAGTCCTTTCACCATTCTTCACTTCCAAGAACAATGATATTAGATTTGTTCAGACAACAGTTCGCTGATAATGAGCAAACCGATATTCGGAAAGAAATCATCACCTAGTTTTGGCCAGTTAGCTATCACAGACACCTCAATGATTATGTTGATTACGTACAGGAAAAGGTCGAGTTGGCTCTAGGAGCTTATTCGGATTGCTTACCGACAACTAATCCGCTGTTCACATAGAAACTACCTACAAGTTTGTACCGGTGTGAAGTTGGCAGACAAAATTTAGCGGACAATTTGCCGAAGATACCCGAATGACCAGTGGCGTCGACATCCTCGACCACACTGTGATTGTGAAGGATACAGCTAACAGCTTGCAACAGTAAATATATATGCACTAAAATAAGCACCCCTATAGGAAGAATCATTTTCCACCCTAATTAAATAATTCGCAGGAACAAGAGTTAACCCAAAACCTTTCTTCGAATGTTCACTTACCGATTACTGTATTGAAAATAATTAATGAGCTAAATAGCATATACTGAGAAAATCTCTAAAGGGGTGCTAGATGAAAAAATATAAATAAAACTTTATTTTCAACCCCAAAAAAATGATTCCCCAAAATGTTTTATATCTCAAAAAAATACTCTATTACAGAGACAATTCATGGGCTAGGTGGTATGGTGTGAGAAAGCTTCTGAAAGGCTGGCAGATAAAAAAATATGCAAAAAAATTCATTTTCTCCCCCAAGGAAATGATTCCACAAAATCACTTGTACCTCAAAAAATACTCTATTATAGAGACAATTTATAGGCTAGGTGGCATGGTGTGAGAAAGCTTCTGAAAGACTGGCAGATAAAAAAATATGCTAAAAAATTCATTTTCACCCACAAGGAAATGATTCCCCAAAATCAGTTGTACCTCAAAAAAATACTCTATCATAGACTATTTATAGGCTGGGTGGCATGGTGTGAGAAAGCTTCTGAAAGGCTGGCAGATAAAAAATATGCTAAAAAAATTCATTTGCACCCCCAAGGAAATGATTCCCCAAAATCAGTTATACCTCAAAAAAAATGCTCTATTATAGAGACTATACAGGGTGACTTCGAAGTTGAGTCATTTATTTTAACAGTGAGTAGATCTGATCAAAAGAAATGTTTTTTTCCTTTACCATTTTTCTGGTAAAATTAAAGTAACAAAGTTATAGCCCTTTGGAAGTTTGAGTACCGCCCTGTCTCAATAATGATATTATGTTCTCGTGTTTGGCAACAACAGATATAATCCGCCTTATCCGTTCATCGCATCGGAAACAAAAAAGCGAAAGAATTTGGAACGATATTTTTACAATTAGTTTCTTCAGTTGTATACAGTCAGTATCAGTCGGTAGTCGGTAACGCGTAAGTGAATTGTCGTGTCTGTTGCGAGGCTCAAATCAAAAATGGCACATGTTTACGAAAATGCTGAACTTGTGGACATGGTTCTTATTTACGGGGAGTCTTTACAAAATGCTGCCGAGGCATCACGGATCTATGCGGATCGGTTTCCCAATCGAGTGCAACCAACCCCTCGTGCCTTTGTTAATGTAGTGCAAAGAGCTCGTGAATCAGGTGACTTAAGACCTCACAGAGGAGATCATGCCGGTGCTCCAAGACCACACGATCAAATAGAACTAGAAGAACAAATTTTAGAATTAGTAAGTGATGATCCAACAGTAAGCACCCGACAAATTTCAACTCAATTGGCGATTAGTCAATATAAAACTTGGAAAACTCTACGTGAAAATCAGTTCTATCCGTTTCACATACAAAAAGTGCAGGCCTTACAACAGGAAGATCATGAACAAAGGGTTGACTTTTGCAATTGGCTTTTAAATAAACATCAAAATGATGACAATTTTTTAAATCAAATTTTAGTGAGTGATGAAGCCCTCTTTACTAGAAACGGAATTATTAATTCACGTAATTCTCACGTTTGGGCTATTGAAAATCCCCATGAAATAAGGGAAACCAATTTTCAACAGCGATTTGAACCAATCAACCTGTGGGCGGGAATTGTTAATGGAATTTTAGTGGGGCCTTTTGAATTACCAAATCGCTTAACTGGTGAAAATTATTTTGATTTCTTGCAACACAATTTGCCTGGTTTACTGGAAGATGTGCCTTTAAATATTAGACAAAACATGTGGTTTTTACAAGATGGGGCACCACCCCATTATGCAAGAAATGTGCGTGAATTTTTAAATAGACAATTTAATAATCGTTGGATCGGCCGTGGCGGTTTTGTACCTTGGCCGCCAAGGTCTCCGGACTTAAATCCTTTAGACTTTTGTTTGTGGGGTTGGCTAAAAACTCTAGTGTATAAAACACCGGTTAATACACGCGAAGAATTACGTGCTCGAATTGAGGAAATGAGTACAGTGTTCAGAAATCAACCAGTGATTTTATTGCGTGCTTGTAAAGAGACATGGCTAAGACGCGCCCAGCTGTGCGTCGAGCAAAACGGAAATCATTTCGAACAGTTTTTGTGACATGCTTTTGGGCGCACAGGTCCGCACTGAAATACTTGTCGGGAGGATACTTTATAAAACAAGGTAACATTTTTTTTTATTTTTTTTTTATTTTTACACACATATTTTGGTTTATCTTCCTTCTACAATCATTATCTGAAAATTAATGACTCAACTTCAAAGTCACCCTGTATATAGGCCAGGTGGTATGGTGTGAGAAAGCTTCTGAAAGGCTGGCAGATATAAAGTATGCTAAAAAAATTCATTTTCACCCCCAAGGAAATGATTTCCCAAAATCAGTTGTACCTCAAAAAAATACTCTATTATAGAGAAAATTTATAGGCTGGGTGGCATGGTGTGAGAAAGCTTCTGAAAGGCTGGCAGATAAAAAAATATGCTAAAAAATTCATTTTCACCCCCCAAGGAAATGATTCCCCAAAATCAGTTGTACCTCAAAAAATACTCTATTATAGAGACGATTTATAGGCTGGGTGGCATGGTGTGAGAAAGCTTCTGAAAGGCTGGCAGTTAAAAAACATGCTAAAAAAATTCATTTTCATCCTCAAAGAAATGATTTCCCAAAATCAGTTGTACCTCAAAAAAATACTCTATTATCGAGACTTTTTATAATCTAGGTGGCATGGTGTGAGAGAGCTTCTGAAAGGCTGGCAAATAAAAAAATATGCTAAAAAATTCATTTTTACCCCCAAGGAAGTGATTCCCCAAAATCAGTTGTAACCTCAAAAAAATACTCTATTATAGAGACTATTTATAGGCTAGGTGGCATGGTGTGAGAAAGGTTCTGAAAGGCTGGCAGATAAAAAATATGCTAAAAAAATTCATTTTCACCCCCAAGGAAATGATTCCCCAAAATCAGTTGTACCCAAAAAATACTCTATTATAGAGATAATTTATAGGCTGGGTGGCATGGTGTGAGAAAGCTTCTAAAAGGCTGGCAGATAAAAAATATGCAAAAAAATTCATTTTCACCCCCAAGGAAATAAATTTATCAAAATCAGTTGTACCTCAAAAAAATACTCTATTATAGAGACTATTTATAGGCTAGGTGGCATGGTGTGAGAAAGGTTCTGAAAGGCTGGCAGATAAAAAATATGCTAAAAAAATTCATTTTCACCCTCAAGGAAATGATTCCCCAAAATCAGTTGTACCCAAAAAAATACTCTATTATAGAGACTATATATAGGCTAGGTGGCATGGTGTGAGAAAGCTTCTGAAAGCCTGGCAGATAAAAAAATAGGCTAAAAAATTCATCTTCACCCCCAAGGAAATGATTCCCCAAAATCAGTTGTACCTCAAAAAAATACTCTATTATAGAGACAATTTATAGGCTAGGTGGCATGGTGTGAGAAATCTTCTGAAAGGCTGGCAGATATAAAGTATGCTAAAAAAATTCATTTTCACCCTCAAGGAAATCATTCCCCAAAATCACTTGTACCTCAAAAAAATACTCTATTATAGAGACAATTTATAGGCTGGGTAGCATGGTGTGAGAAAGCTTCTGAAAGGCTGGCAGATAAAAAAATATGCTAAAAAATTCATTTTCACCCCCAAGGAAATGATTCCCCAAAATCATTTGTACCTCAAAAAAATACTCTATTATAGAGACTATTTATAGGCTAGGTGGCATGGTGTGAGAAAGCTTCTGAAAGGCTGGCAGATAAAAAATATGCTAAAAAAATTCATTTTCACCCTCAAGGAAATCATTCCCCAAAATCACTTGTACCTCAAAAAAATACTCTATTATAGAGACGATTTATAGGCTGGGTGGCATGGTGTGAGAAAGCTTCTGAAAGGCTGGCAGATAAAAAAATATGCTAAAAAATTCATTTTCACCCCCAAGGAAGTGATTCCCCAAAATCAGTTGTAGCTCAAAAAAATTCTCTATTATAGAGACTATTTATAGGCTAGGTGGCATGGTGTGAGAAAGCTTCTGAAAGGCTGGCAGATAAAAAAATATGCTAAAAAATTCATTTTCACCCCCAAGGAAATGATTCCCCAAAATCAGTTGTAACCTCAAAAAAATAGTCTATTATAGAGACAATTTATAGGCTGGGTGGCATGGTGTGAGAAAGCTTCTGAAAGGCTGGCAGATAAAAAAATATGCTAAAAAATTCATTTTCACCCCCAAGGAAGTGATTCCCCAAAATCAGTTGTAGCTCAAAAAAATTCTCTATTATAGAGACTATTTATAGGCTAGGTGGCATGGTGTGAGAAAGCTTCTGAAAGGCTGGCAGATAAAAAAATATGCTAAAAAATTCATTTTCACCCCCAAGGAAATGATTCCCCAAAATCAGTTGTAACCTCAAAAAAATAGTCTATTATAGAGACAATTTATAGGCTGGGTGGCATGGTGTGAGAAAGCTTCTGAAAGGCTGGCAGATAAAAAATATGCTAAAAAAATTCATTTTCACCCCCAAGGAAATGATTCCCCAAAAATCAGTTGTACCTCAAAAAAATACTCTATTATAGAGACTATTTATAGGCTGGGTGGCATGGTGTGAGAAAGCTTCTGAACCGCTGGCAGATAAAAAATATGCTAAATAAAATCATTTTCACCCCCAAAGAAATGATTCCCCAAAATCAGTTGTACATCAAAAAAATACTCTATTATAGAGACTATATATAGGCTAGGTGGCATGGTGTGAGAAAGCTTCTGAAAGGCTGGCAGATAAAAAAATATGCTAAAAAATCATTTTCACCCCCAAGGAAATGATTCCCCAAAATCAGTTGTAGCTCAAAAAAATACTCTATTATAGAGACTATTTATAGGCTAGGTGGCATGGTGTGAGAAAGGTTCTGAAAGGCTGGCAGATAAAAAATATGCTAAAAAAATTCATTTTCACCCAGAAGGAAATGATTCCTCAAAATCAGTTGTACCCAAAAAAATACTCTATTATAGAGACTATATATAGGCTAGGTGGCATGGTGTGAGAAAGCTTCTGAAAGGCTGGCAGTTAAAAAACATGCTAAAAAAATTCATTTTCATCCTCAAAGAAATGATTTCCCAAAATCAGTTGTACCTCAAAAAAATACTCTATTATCGAGACTTTTTATAATCTAGGTGGCATGGTGTGAGAGAGCTTCTGAAAGGCTGGCAAATAAAAAAATATGCTAAAAAATTCATTTTTACCCCCAAGGAAGTGATTCCCCAAAATCAGTTGTAACCTCAAAAAAATACTCTATTATAGAGACTATTTATAGGCTAGGTGGCATGGTGTGAGAAAGGTTCTGAAAGGCTGGCAGATAAAAAATATGCTAAAAAAATTCATTTTCACCCCCAAGGAAATGATTCCCCAAAATCAGTTGTACCCAAAAAATACTCTATTATAGAGATAATTTATAGGCTGGGTGGCATGGTGTGAGAAAGCTTCTAAAAGGCTGGCAGATAAAAAATATGCAAAAAAATTCATTTTCACCCCCAAGGAAATAAATTTATCAAAATCAGTTGTACCTCAAAAAAATACTCTATTATAGAGACTATTTATAGGCTAGGTGGCATGGTGTGAGAAAGGTTCTGAAAGGCTGGCAGATAAAAAATATGCTAAAAAAATTCATTTTCACCCTCAAGGAAATGATTCCCCAAAATCAGTTGTACCCAAAAAAATACTCTATTATAGAGACTATATATAGGCTAGGTGGCATGGTGTGAGAAAGCTTCTGAAAGCCTGGCAGATAAAAAAATAGGCTAAAAAATTCATCTTCACCCCCAAGGAAATGATTCCCCAAAATCAGTTGTACCTCAAAAAAATACTCTATTATAGAGACAATTTATAGGCTAGGTGGCATGGTGTGAGAAATCTTCTGAAAGGCTGGCAGATATAAAGTATGCTAAAAAAATTCATTTTCACCCTCAAGGAAATCATTCCCCAAAATCACTTGTACCTCAAAAAAATACTCTATTATAGAGACAATTTATAGGCTGGGTAGCATGGTGTGAGAAAGCTTCTGAAAGGCTGGCAGATAAAAAAATATGCTAAAAAATTCATTTTCACCCCCAAGGAAATGATTCCCCAAAATCATTTGTACCTCAAAAAAATACTCTATTATAGAGACTATTTATAGGCTAGGTGGCATGGTGTGAGAAAGCTTCTGAAAGGCTGGCAGATAAAAAATATGCTAAAAAAATTCATTTTCACCCTCAAGGAAATCATTCCCCAAAATCACTTGTACCTCAAAAAAATACTCTATTATAGAGACGATTTATAGGCTGGGTGGCATGGTGTGAGAAAGCTTCTGAAAGGCTGGCAGATAAAAAAATATGCTAAAAAATTCATTTTCACCCCCAAGGAAGTGATTCCCCAAAATCAGTTGTAGCTCAAAAAAATTCTCTATTATAGAGACTATTTATAGGCTAGGTGGCATGGTGTGAGAAAGCTTCTGAAAGGCTGGCAGATAAAAAAATATGCTAAAAAATTCATTTTCACCCCCAAGGAAATGATTCCCCAAAATCAGTTGTAACCTCAAAAAAATAGTCTATTATAGAGACAATTTATAGGCTGGGTGGCATGGTGTGAGAAAGCTTCTGAAAGGCTGGCAGATAAAAAAATATGCTAAAAAATTCATTTTCACCCCCAAGGAAGTGATTCCCCAAAATCAGTTGTAGCTCAAAAAAATTCTCTATTATAGAGACTATTTATAGGCTAGATGGCATGGTGTGAGAAAGCTTCTGAAAGGCTGGCAGATAAAAAAATATGCTAAAAAATTCATTTTCACCCCCAAGGAAATGATTCCCCAAAATCAGTTGTAACCTCAAAAAAATAGTCTATTATAGAGACAATTTATAGGCTGGGTGGCATGGTGTGAGAAAGCTTCTGAAAGGCTGGCAGATAAAAAATATGCTAAAAAAATTCATTTTCACCCCCAAGGAAATGATTCCCCAAAAATCAGTTGTACCTCAAAAAAATACTCTATTATAGAGACTATTTATAGGCTGGGTGGCATGGTGTGAGAAAGCTTCTGAAACGCTGGCAGATAAAAAATATGCTAAATAAAATCATTTTCACCCCCAAAGAAATGATTCCCCAAAATCAGTTGTACATCAAAAAAATACTCTATTATAGAGACTATATATAGGCTAGGTGGCATGGTGTGAGAAAGCTTCTGAAAGGCTGGCAGATAAAAAAATATGCTAAAAAATCATTTTCACCCCCAAGGAAATGATTCCCCAAAATCAGTTGTAGCTCAAAAAAATACTCTATTATAGAGACTATTTATAGGCTAGGTGGCATGGTGTGAGAAAGGTTCTGAAAGGCTGGCAGATAAAAAATATGCTAAAAAAATTCATTTTCACCCAGAAGGAAATGATTCCTCAAAATCAGTTGTACCCAAAAAAATACTCTATTATAGAGACTATATATAGGCTAGGTGGCATGGTGTGAGAAAGCTTCTGAAAGGCTGGCAGATAAAAAAATATGCTAAAAAATCATTTTCACCCCCAAGGAAATGATTCCCCAAAATCAGTTGTAGCTCAAAAAAATACTCTATTATAGAGACTATTTATAGGCTAGGTGGCATGGTGTGAGAAAGCTTCTGAAAGGCTGGCAGATAAAAAAATATGCTAAAAAATTCATTTTCACCCCCAAGGAAATGATTCCCCAAAATCAGTTGTAGGAAGTGGACAACTGCCGAACCAATAAAAGTTATGGATAACGGTTTGGTAGAAAACATTTATTTCTACCGACAGTTGCCGGATAAAAGGGGTTACGTAGTATTAGTAAACAGGGATATGTACTTTTGAATTAAAGAACTGCTTCAGGACGATTTTGCTACACTGGATAATAGGCAGTATCTAAGTAATTTCGTCGTAGATCACTGCCTGCACACAATCAATAGATCCAGCGGCAACAAATTCCAAATCGTTTCAGTTTCGAAATCATCGATAATATTTTCTGACAACAATTATCCCATTTCCTTCGTTGAAAGCGTTACGTTCACCAAAGATTTGATAGTTACGCCAGTTCTCCAAAATAATCATTACACATTACTGATTTTCTCTATCACGGAAAATTTAGTGACGTTTCTTGATCCCATGGGTAATGAGTAAGCATCCCACAAACCGGCGCGAAATATTCGCTTTCGCTGCGAAAATTTCGCGGCGATGAATTCGCGATCAGATTAAAACGCGGCGGTTTACGGACAGGCTCAGACTTGTGCGAAGCGAATGCGATTGTTCCAGCGTTTTTATCGCGGCGTATTTCAGTTCGCCTTTGACCGCGTTTTTGACGCCGTTCCTCAAAAATTCGCAATGGCAAAAACGGAATTATTGATAGAAATAGTGAAAAAGTATCCTTGTTTGTATGATTTGTCGAACGATGAATACAGGAATGTGAGAAAGAAAGACAAGATTTGGATGGAAATAGGAAAAGAATTAAATACAAATGGTATGTACCTAATATTTTTTATTAACTTGTTAAATAATTTACAGTCTACACAAATGTGAAAACGAACATTCTATATATTGTGCATAGGCATATCAGAATTAAAATAATTTACGAATTTGTCACGAGTAGAACATGCTAGCCTTGCTGCCCGCCGAGGATCATTTGCTATATCAGTAAAAGCTCCAAGCACGGGTTCTGGGGGATCTAAGAATTGAAAATATTTGTCATCGCCACTTTTACTTCGTAAAAAATTGTGTAAAACACAATTAGAATAGTAGTATCTAGTAGTATCTACTTTAGTTTCTAAGGGCCTCTAAAATATTCGCCATTTTTGAGGCAAAATACCAAACGCATTTTCCACGACCCTTCTAGCTCGACAAAGTCTTACATTGTATTTCTCTTTTCTGACGTCTGTTAAAGTCTGCTTATAAGGAAATGGTCTCATAAGGTATGGTTTTAAAGCAAATGCTTCATCACCAATTAAGACGTACGAGCAGATTTCATTTTGCCCATGGAGAAATCTAGGTGCAGGGACACTCATTAAATTTTGTTCAAATCGTTATCCCATGTTTGAGGTTTCGCAAAAACCCCCATCACTATTTTTTCCGAAACCACCAATATCAACACATATAAATTTATAGTCCGGGCCAACAATGGCCATAAGTACTATTGAATATTTATGTAAATATTACCAGTAATTGGAGCCACTGTTGTTAGGTCTCTTGATTGTTACATGTTTACCGTCCACGCTGCCAATGCAATTGGGAAATCCCCATCTATTTTCAAATTCTTCAGCACATTTTTTCCGTATATTCTCTGTTGGTTCTGGTAAATATATATGCTCCATGCATATCGCTTCACAGACTTCGGTTACGATTGCACTCACTGTTGTAAAGCCAACTCGAAAGCTATGCCCAATGGTATAGAAGGTGTCACCAGTGGCAAGGAATCTATAAAAAAATCGTTTTTAGGTGATGAAGTAAAAAAAAGGTGGAAGAATATCAGAGGCACATTTGCAAAATATATAAAATCTACCAAACCAAAGACCGTCCAAGCAGTGGGCAACATAAAAAAATGCCAGTGGGCTGACTACATGGAATTTTTCCGTCCTTTTTTGGCATTTGCCAAAACGTCATCTAATGTGAAAGATATTGACGTCATACATTATGAGACTGCCGAATTTAACTCAAATATATATCAGGAAAGGGCTGGAAATGTAGAAACCGAAACTTTGGAAGACCGCGGCCATGGAGAAGATGAAAATGCTGATGTAGATGCAGAAGATGCTCAGAACGCCTCGGCAACACAGACAGCACCACCTTCTTCATTGAACACTACAGCAGTGACTACTCCAGGGCACACCTTTCCGCAGACTGCAACTACACCAAAATATAAAACGAGCAGAAAACGCTATGAACCACCATCTTCGTCTGTACAACAGCTCATTAATTATTTTGAAGGTAAAAAACCTAAAAAAGAGAACGAGGCCATTGATTCACTTTTCTTGGCACATGCACAGACTGTGAAAACACTTCCCTTAAAGCGTCAAGCCCGAATAAAACTAAAAATAGCCGAATTAATAGCGCACGAAGAATTTGAACATATTGAAGAAATGTCTTCAGCGTCTACTCAGAATTCTGTAAGTATGTATGATAGTAGTATGTCGTCCTTCCCAAGCGGCACTGGGTTTACTCCAATAATATACCCAACAGAGGAGGCAAATTCTGCCTCGAATTAATTAGCAACATTTAATCCTAGTGGCGACATGTAGTCCAATTATTACAATAAAATATTTATTTCACGATCCCTGAAGTTTTCGTATTCGATAAGCCTACTAATTTTAACACATATAATTTTTTTACCTGAGTGTAATAGCAAGTCGTTCTTCTGGCGAAATAGCTTCACGATAATTTGTGTCAGATTTTCGTATTTCATCTTTCACCAAGTTCAATATTTCATCGAAACACTCTGGAGTCATTCTAAAATATACGTAAAAGCGCTGTTCATCCAGCCGAAGTTGTGGCATCAAGGTATGGTATTCCCTAAATTCATTTCGTTCCAAGTTAATATCATGTACCCACTTCCTTCGTTTCCTAAACAAAATTGAAAATATTTGTTTTATGTACTTCGTTAAACTTAATACATACCCAACTATCAAATGGCGTTAAATAAACATAACTTACCGTGCAATTTGTTCCTCTTCTAAAGCAAGAGATAGAAGTGCCTCCTCTTCTTCTGAAGACGAGCTCATTGCAAAAGGCAAAAATAAAATGTACGCAACCTGTCGAAACCTTCACGTTCGCGGAGCGAATAAGACGCTTTGGTATGAATAAACAGGCGAAACAAATTGCGAATTTCGCTCTGAATTTCGTTGCGAATACTTCGCCGCGATTATTTCGCGCCGGTTTGTGGGATGCTTAACTCTTCAAAAATACTTATTGTGAAAGACTGTCAACATTTTTGAGGTATAAAAACATAAGCATAACCAAGTTGTAGGAAGTGGACAACTGCCGAACCAATAAAAGTTATGGATAACGGTTTGGTAGAAAACATTTATTTCTACCGACAGTTGCCGGATAAAAGGGGTTACGTAGTATTAGTAAACAGGGATATGTACTTTTGAATTAAAGAACTGCTTCAGGACGATTTTGCTACACTGGATAATAGGCAGTATCTAAGTAATTTCGTCGTAGATCACTGCCTGCACACAATCAATAGATCCAGCGGCAACAAATTCCAAATCGTTTCAGTTTCGAAATCATCGATAATATTTTCTGACAACAATTATCCCATTTCCTTCGTTGAAAGCGTTACGTTCACCAAAGATTTGATAGTTACGCCAGTTCTCCAAAATAATCATTACACATTACTGATTTTCTCTATCACGGAAAATTTAGTGACGTTTCTTGATCCCATGGGTAATGAGTAAGCATCCCACAAACCGGCGCGAAATATTCGCTTTCGCTGCGAAAATTTCGCGGCGATGAATTCGCGATCAGATTAAAACGCGGCGGTTTACGGACAGGCTCAGACTTGTGCGAAGCGAATGCGATTGTTCCAGCGTTTTTATCGCGGCGTATTTCAGTTCGCCTTTGACCGCGTTTTTGACGCCGTTCCTCAAAAATTCGCAATGGCAAAAACGGAATTATTGATAGAAATAGTGAAAAAGTATCCTTGTTTGTATGATTTGTCGAACGATGAATACAGGAATGTGAGAAAGAAAGACAAGATTTGGATGGAAATAGGAAAAGAATTAAATACAAATGGTATGTACCTAATATTTTTTATTAACTTGTTAAATAATTTACAGTCTACACAAATGTGAAAACGAACATTCTATATATTGTGCATAGGCATATCAGAATTAAAATAATTTACGAATTTGTCACGAGTAGAACATGCTAGCCTTGCTGCCCGCCGAGGATCATTTGCTATATCAGTAAAAGCTCCAAGCACGGGTTCTGGGGGATCTAAGAATTGAAAATATTTGTCATCGCCACTTTTACTTCGTAAAAAATTGTGTAAAACACAATTAGAATAGTAGTATCTAGTAGTATCTACTTTAGTTTCTAAGGGCCTCTAAAATATTCGCCATTTTTGAGGCAAAATACCAAACGCATTTTCCACGACCCTTCTAGCTCGACAAAGTCTTACATTGTATTTCTCTTTTCTGACGTCTGTTAAAGTCTGCTTATAAGGAAATGGTCTCATAAGGTATGGTTTTAAAGCAAATGCTTCATCACCAATTAAGACGTACGAGCAGATTTCATTTTGCCCATGGAGAAATCTAGGTGCAGGGACACTCATTAAATTTTGTTCAAATCGTTATCCCATGTTTGAGGTTTCGCAAAAACCCCCATCACTATTTTTTCCGAAACCACCAATATCAACACATATAAATTTATAGTCCGGGCCAACAATGGCCATAAGTACTATTGAATATTTATGTAAATATTACCAGTAATTGGAGCCACTGTTGTTAGGTCTCTTGATTGTTACATGTTTACCGTCCACGCTGCCAATGCAATTGGGAAATCCCCATCTATTTTCAAATTCTTCAGCACATTTTTTCCGTATATTCTCTGTTGGTTCTGGTAAATATATATGCTCCATGCATATCGCTTCACAGACTTCGGTTACGATTGCACTCACTGTTGTAAAGCCAACTCGAAAGCTATGCCCAATGGTATAGAAGGTGTCACCAGTGGCAAGGAATCTATAAAAAAATCGTTTTTAGGTGATGAAGTAAAAAAAAGGTGGAAGAATATCAGAGGCACATTTGCAAAATATATAAAATCTACCAAACCAAAGACCGTCCAAGCAGTGGGCAACATAAAAAAATGCCAGTGGGCTGACTACATGGAATTTTTCCGTCCTTTTTTGGCATTTGCCAAAACGTCATCTAATGTGAAAGATATTGACGTCATACATTATGAGACTGCCGAATTTAACTCAAATATATATCAGGAAAGGGCTGGAAATGTAGAAACCGAAACTTTGGAAGACCGCGGCCATGGAGAAGATGAAAATGCTGATGTAGATGCAGAAGATGCTCAGAACGCCTCGGCAACACAGACAGCACCACCTTCTTCATTGAACACTACAGCAGTGACTACTCCAGGGCACACCTTTCCGCAGACTGCAACTACACCAAAATATAAAACGAGCAGAAAACGCTATGAACCACCATCTTCGTCTGTACAACAGCTCATTAATTATTTTGAAGGTAAAAAACCTAAAAAAGAGAACGAGGCCATTGATTCACTTTTCTTGGCACATGCACAGACTGTGAAAACACTTCCCTTAAAGCGTCAAGCCCGAATAAAACTAAAAATAGCCGAATTAATAGCGCACGAAGAATTTGAACATATTGAAGAAATGTCTTCAGCGTCTACTCAGAATTCTGTAAGTATGTATGATAGTAGTATGTCGTCCTTCCCAAGCGGCACTGGGTTTACTCCAATAATATACCCAACAGAGGAGGCAAATTCTGCCTCGAATTAATTAGCAACATTTAATCCTAGTGGCGACATGTAGTCCAATTATTACAATAAAATATTTATTTCACGATCCCTGAAGTTTTCGTATTCGATAAGCCTACTAATTTTAACACATATAATTTTTTTACCTGAGTGTAATAGCAAGTCGTTCTTCTGGCGAAATAGCTTCACGATAATTTGTGTCAGATTTTCGTATTTCATCTTTCACCAAGTTCAATATTTCATCGAAACACTCTGGAGTCATTCTAAAATATACGTAAAAGCGCTGTTCATCCAGCCGAAGTTGTGGCATCAAGGTATGGTATTCCCTAAATTCATTTCGTTCCAAGTTAATATCATGTACCCACTTCCTTCGTTTCCTAAACAAAATTGAAAATATTTGTTTTATGTACTTCGTTAAACTTAATACATACCCAACTATCAAATGGCGTTAAATAAACATAACTTACCGTGCAATTTGTTCCTCTTCTAAAGCAAGAGATAGAAGTGCCTCCTCTTCTTCTGAAGACGAGCTCATTGCAAAAGGCAAAAATAAAATGTACGCAACCTGTCGAAACCTTCACGTTCGCGGAGCGAATAAGACGCTTTGGTATGAATAAACAGGCGAAACAAATTGCGAATTTCGCTCTGAATTTCGTTGCGAATACTTCGCCGCGATTATTTCGCGCCGGTTTGTGGGATGCTTAACTCTTCAAAAATACTTATTGTGAAAGACTGTCAACATTTTTGAGGTATAAAAACATAAGCATAACCAAGTTCAATTTTAAAATACCAGACCACGATATACAAAAAGACGGTTATAACTGCTGTGTCTATATAATACATTTTTCCAAAATCTTGCCAAGAACATGAGGCTGGACTGTCAAGTAGATATAGATGAATAAAGGATAAATTTCAAGTGGATGTTACTTCGCAACAGCTCAGTTATGACGGATATTTGCCTTTTTTGTGCCTGTTCCACAGCTCGAGACAAGGCAGATTGTATTTTCGCTTGTAGGCTGTGTAGAAGAAACATGCATTTGAAATGTCTCCTTACAGCAGCAGAATTGGAGAAAAATATAGACGTAAACGAGAAAAAATAAAATATGTGACCTCTGCAGAGCCAACTAACTAAATGCTTCACCTAGATATAATACGTTTCCATTAATATATACATTTGGCTGCCCCTTCTTTAGTAGATACCATATAGCGTGATCTGGTCCACTAATTTCAGAAATTTTGCGCTATGTCGCATTCTGGGGAATTATTTCCTTGGAGGTGAACATGAATTCTTGCTTATTTTATTTTTATAATGGAGTATTTTTTTGAGGTACAACTGATTTTGGGGAATCATTTCCTTGGGGGTGAAAATGAATTTTTTAGCATATTTTTTTATCTGCCAGCCTTTCAGAAGCTTTCTCACACCATGCCTCCTAGCCAATGAATTGTCTCTGTAATAGAGTATTGTTTTGAGGTACAAGTGATTTTGGGGAATCTTTTCCTTGGGGGTGAAAATGAATTTTTTTAGCATATTTTTTATCTGCCAGCCTTTCAGAAACTTTCTCACACCATGCCACCCGGCCTATAAATAGTATCTATAATAGTGTATTTTTTGAGGTACAACTGATTTTGGGGAGTCATTTCCTTGGGGGTGAAAATGAATTTTTTAGCATATTTTTTTATCTGCCAGCCTTTCAGAAGCTTTCTCACATCATGCCACCTAGCCTATAAATTGTCTCTATAATGGAGTATTTTTTTGAGGTACAACTGATTTTGGGGAATCATTTCCTTGGGGGTGAAAATGAATTTGTTAGCATATTTTTTTATCTGCCAGCTTTTCAGAAGCTTTCTCACACCATGCCACCCAGCCTATAAATTGTCTCTATAATAGAGTATTTTTTTGAGGTACAACTGATTTTGGGGAATTATTTCCTTGGGGGTGAAAATGAATTTTTTTAGCATGTTTTTTATCTGCCAGCCTTTCAGAAGCTTTCTCACACCATGCCACCCAGCCTATAAATTGTCTCTATAATAGAGTATTTTTTTGAGGTACAACTGATTTTGGGAAATCATTTCCTTGGGGGTAAAAATGAATTTTTTTAGAATATTTTTTATCTGCTAGCCTTTCAGAAGCTTCCTCACACCATGCCACCCGGCCTATAAACAGTATCTATAATAGTGTATTTTTTTGAGGTACAACTGATTTTGGGGAGTCATTTCCTTGGGGGTGAAAATGAATTTTTTAGCATATTTTTTTATCTGCTAGCCTTTCAGAAGCTTTCTCACATCATGCCACCTAGCTTATAAATTGTCTCTATAATGGAGTATTTTTTTGAGGTACAACTGATTTTGGGGAATCATTTCCTTGGGGGTGAAAATTAATTTTTTAGCATATTTTTTTTATCTGCCAGCCTTTCAGAAGCTTTCTCACGCCATGCCACCCAGCCTATAAATAGTCTCTATGAACTATTAAAAAACAATGAAAACAATCACCTTCATAATCAAATATTTATAGGCGACATCAATATAAACATTTTAGAGGAAAATTCTATGGTGAAAGAATATTTAAACATTTTATCAAGTAATGGTTTTTTATCATACATAAATAAAGTAACACGACCCACCAGTAAAACCTGCATTGATCACTGCTTTATAAAGGATATTTCCAATATTTTTTCTTACATGCCTATTATCTATGAAACCGATATTACAGATCATTATTCCACTGTATTATTGATATCTTCACAAAATAAAAACCAGAACTGCCCAAGGGCAAAAAATGAAAGAAACCTTGAATACAAATATTTCACTGACAACTCAAAATTAATATTTAACGCACAAACGGAATCGTGGGACGAAATTTTTTTAACAAATTCTTTAGACGAAGCTACAAATTTATTAATACACAAAATTCAAAAAGTAATTGAAGTTAGTACTAATAAGGTTAAAATAAGTCACAAGGAAAAAAGCAGAAATGATTGGATGACCAAAGGACTAATAAAATCTGCAAACGAAAAAGAAAGACAGTATAAAATCATGAAATATTTACCCACGAAAGAAAATATAGATCATTATAATCAGTATAAAAACAAATTTATAGAACTTTTGAGAAAAGCAAAAAAATTACTATATAAAACAATTGAATAATAATTCACATGACTCTAGACACCTATGGTCCACTGTCAATGATATATTCAATAAGTCATCCTATTCAAAAAACAATATTAATGAAATAAAAACAAAAACAGGACAGAAAACAGACAATATTCAGCAAATATGTGATGAGTTCATAGAATTTTTCACGAATATAGGAGGAAACTTAGCAAATAATATCAAACAAAATGCTGATATTCATCTGCATGAAACAAGACTGAGTAATTCATTTGTATTAACTGAAGTAGACTATCAGGATGTTTTCAATGCCATTATGACTCTAAAAAATAAAAAAAGCCCTGGAGTTGACAAAATTAGAGCTGAACATCTAAAGATACTGGCCAAACAAATAACAGAACCACTTGCTTATATCATTAACAAATCCTTCCAATCTGGAGTATTTCCATCAGCTTTCAAGACAGCAATCATCATACCTATCTATAAATCTAATGATAATACATGCGTCACTCACTATCGACCTATTTCACTTATATCAAGTTTAGCTAAAGTTTTTGAGAAATTACTCCTTAATAAAATGATTAATTTTCTTAATAAATTCAAAATTCTAAATTCAAATAAATATGGTTTTATAGCGGGCAAATCTACAACAGATGGGGTATTAAGTATAGTAGATGAAATAACCCAAAATATAGATGGAAAAGTACCATCGATATGCGTATTTGTGGACTTACAAAAAGCGTTTGACACAGTTAACCACAATATACTTTTGGAAATGTTAGAAAGAATAGGTTTTCGTGGAAAGATGTGTACTTTAATAGAAAATTATTTATCAAATAGACCGCAATCAGTAAAATTATTAAGCTCGTATAGTAAAGAAATGTTTGTTAAATGTACCACAAGGTACAATTTTGGGTCCTCTGTTATTCAATATTTATTTAAACGATATATTCAAAATTAACAGTACTGGTAAAATAGTCAGTTTTGCAGACGATACTGCTATACTCTATAAAGGTAAGGATTTTAACGACTTAAAAGATATTATCCAAAATGACTTTTGCAAAATTATTCAGTGGTTTAATAACCGAAAATTAACAATTAACTTTACTCAAACTCATTTTTTACCATTTTCATCACTATCTCATCATCTACCAAAATATAACCACCTTCGGTTTAAGGTAAATGATAAAAATATAAAAATCAATAGAGTTAATGATACAAAATATTTAGGAATTTATCTAGATCCCCACTTGAGATGGGATGTACATATTTCTCACATACTAAAGAAAATTAGATTCATGGCATATAAAATAAAATTTCTAACCGGTATATTAACTGAATATTATCTACGAATAATATATCAAGCTTTAGTCGAGCCACACATAACATATGGTATAGTAGTGTGGGGTGCTGCATGCACGACATACTTTAACGATTTAGATGTACTTCAAAGAAGAATTTTAAAATCAATGTTAGGCAAATCAAAATTATACCCAACTAATGACTTATATAATGATGCACAAATATATGATACTAAACAACTTTACTTCTTACATACCATCACTCATTATCACAAAACTATTAGTGAACACGACATAATTAAACATAATCATAAAACCAGATATAAATTACGCGCAAAAAATGTTCCTAAACCAAACAAATCCCTAATGAAACGATGTCACCTGTATATAGCTCCAAAATTGTACGAACATTTACCAAATAATTTAAAACAATTACGCAATACATTAGGCTTCAAAAAAAAATTAAAAAAATTTATTAACACGATTGGGAGAAATCAAATTAATAAAATAATCTCAAATATTACACAATAAATACTCTTCCATTCTTGCCAATAATTTCTTTTTTCTCTCTATTTTATTATATTTTGCAATTCAACATACATATGATCCATGCACAGGCGTTGTCCTCCTATGGATATATTATATTTATTTACTCGTTTCATGTTCCCTGTATTTTAGAGTAAATAAATATTATTATTATTATTATTAATAGAGTATTTTTTTGAGGTAGTAAGTGATTTTGGGGAATCATTTCCTTGGGGGTGAAAATGAATTTTTCAGCATATTTTTTTATCTGCCAGCCTTTCAGAAGCTTTCTCACACCATGCCACTCAGCCTATAAATAGTCTCTATAATAGAGTATTTTTTTGAGGTACAACTGATTTTGGGGAATCATTTCCTGAGGGGTGAAAATAAATTTTTTTAGCATATTTTTTATCTGCGAGCCTTTCAGAAGCTTTCTCACACCATACCACCCAGCCTATAAATTGTCTCTATAATAGAGTATTTTTTTGAGGTACAACTAATTTTGGGGAATCATTTCTTTGGGGGTGAAAATGAATTTTTTAGCATATTTTTTTATCTGCCAGCCTTTCAGAAGCTTTCTCACACCATGCCACCTAGCCCATGAATTGTCTCTGTAATAGAGTATTTTTTTGAGATATAAATCATTTTGGGGAATCATTTTTTTGGGGCTGAAAATGAAGTTTTATTTATATTTTTTCATCTAACACCCCTTTAGAGATTTTCTCAGTATATGCCATTTAGCTCATTAATTACTTTCAATACAGTAATCGGTAAGTGAAAATTCGAAGAAAGGTTTTGGGTTAACTCTTGTTCCTGCGAATTATTTAATTAGGGTGGAAAATGATTCTTCCTATAGGGGTGCTTATTCTCGTGCATATATATTTATTGTTGCGAGCTGTTAGCTGTATCCTTCACAATCACAGTCTGGTCGAGGATGTCGACGCCACTGGTCATTCGGGTATCTTCGGCAAATTGTCCGCTAAATTTTGTCTGCCAACTTCACACCGGTCAAGTTGGTGACCCAACTAACAATTATCACTCCTATTAGAGTTGCAAGAATGATTATACAGTATTCCTTACACAACATTGTATACTGTAAGGACATTGGCAAAACCCTCTTAGAACAGCTATACAAGCGGAATGGGCACACCTAATAGGACACTTCAGTCATTTAATAGGTTGTATAAGGGCTGCAAGTAACAGTTATACAACAAAAGTGTAAGCCTCTTGCAGCCGCTATAGGACATTTGCGTCAGTGCAAGATTCAGTTTTTGTCAACTATACAACTATTCTGTTACGTGATTCTATTTTATTGCAACCAAACTATTTCTTATGTATTGTATAGACGAAGTGAATAATATATATATAACTAACACAATACAGTCATCTTGTTTACTTACATATCGGCCATTGTGACTTTCATACACAAGTATATGATTAACTTCTACACTGTGATGTAGGGCTATTGAATTACTTGCGCAGCAAATTTCATTGTGATTATCCTGCAAATTAGTTACGCAATTTCTACGGGCTTTGTACTTGATTCATATTTTGACAATGATCAAAAGTATGTCTAGATTTTTAGGATGGAAAACTGAACTTATCTGCGTTAAATCTTCCACAAATCCTATATTTAGACACAATTACACTAATGTTTATCACTTTATATCTGTAATTTCGAACTGAAACATAATTATTTAATATCAGATAGAGGAATAAATGTCTGCCCAATATGGCGGGTGGTTGTGTATAATCATGGCATCGTCCATGTTGTCTTTAGTTTATTAGAATATTTTGGTGTTACCTGCAGGTGTTATACAACAATTTGACAAATGTCAGAAATGAAATACCGACAGAGTCGAACGATTTACCTAGAATTTGTTTACCAGATCTATATCTTCTGTTTGAACAGTTGATAAAACCTTTTTAACCAATATGCATGCGTTGTTTGTCTTAAAACATTGGTTATGGCATTTTAATAAAAATATGACAGCAGAAAGTTAGGTTATGGTGAAGTTGTATACCAACATATTTAGCATATGTACAGCCTACAGTTACTAAACAACAGTTGTATAAGTGCTTTCATTGGGAGCAATTTGTTGGCTAAAGTAGTAAATTTGCACAGCAAAACAACAAGCCTCGGGTTTGTTTTATAAACGTTACCATGGATGCCACAACTCAACCATTTTGACTAACCTGCAAATATGCCGTGTAAAATAGTTGTATACACGTTTATGCAACAGTTGAAATTTTGTCCTATAAGGTGTTGTGTAAGTATGCTATAAGAATATTTTAAACACCTCATTTTAGAGCAAATATGTATGTTGCAGAAAGCAGATTTGCATTCCACACAACATTAAGCCAGCATTTTGGTGTTCAGGCAACAACAATAGAGAGCTTTTATGGCTGAACGGTTCTTTTACCAAAAGCTTATAGCACTACTTTGCTAGTTGGGGACTGTCGAGTGGAAGCAGATTAACGACCGGTATATTATCAGAACATGCGTATTAAAAACAATCATTTTATACAAATATAAGGTTTTTATTTGCCCTGAACCAGAGTTCGGTTGCTTAGAAATTTCTGAATGTTCCTCTAAAGAAGAAAGTTTTGTAACAATTTCTATAAAATGTAATACGATCCAAAAATGTCAAGTAGATTAACTTTGTAGTTCTCATCCTCAAATGCAGTTCCCGTTTACCAATCGCCCACAAAAATTCTGAAGGATGTGATTTTTATACAGTTATTTTGATTTTAGCTAATGACTCCATTATATATATTCTTGAAAGAAATTATGAAAATTTGGTTTTATCTAGATTTTCAGAAATTAGGATTTCAATTAATGACAAATGAATTTCAAGGGTCGGCAGGATTTTTTGGAAACGAAAACTACCTATTTTTATAATTTAGTCAAATTATCAAAATGCTATCAAATAAGCTGTCTTACTTGCTGCGCTCTCACGGATTCATAAACGTATATTTTTCCCCATATGTGCAAGTGAAAATTATGCCACAGGGGACCCGACGCGAAAACACTCCATCAGTAAGGTAATGTCCTTAATTGCACCCAAGCTCCTATTATATAATTTAACCAAAAAAATACAAGAAAAGCATTAATCCTAATAACCTATACTTAAATACATTCGTTACCTGGATTAATGTGTATATTTAAGAAAAATCAATTTCAGGAACTGAAAGCTTATAGTACATTACCTCAAATTGCAAAAATAGATATTAAAAAGTGTTCTAATTAAAGATAATAAATACATCGTATGTGAAGGTTGACCATACTTATTCCTATTTCTTGAAGTGTATTTTTTTTATTTAACCATGGAATACTAACCATCGTAAATTTTACGACGCTACTGTTTTTTTGCTCGTGCTCTTATCGTCGCAGTACAACTATTTACGCTAGACTCTCGTCTAGTTTTCTGTTGAGCCAGTGTGATCACAGTACTGTGGTAGTTCCGTGTAAGAAAGAATTCGATATCCATTGGATGTGTGTTAGTTTAAAATCAAATCCAAGCGAATAACCAAAATTTCTGTGTTATGTACCGCGGTTATAGTATGGTTTAACATGACACACGGTTTGATGACGTCAGTTACTCGAATCGCTTGAACGCGTTGGTTTGAACCGCGGTTTTGTTGCAAGTTGTTTTTTTTTAGAAAAGTGCGCATATAATTTCTGATTATTTTTATTATCACTTAATAATCGGTCCTTTTTGTCTACAACAGTGTATGGAAAGTTTAAAAAAGAAACCTTTCATAACAGAAATGTTTTTTTTCCGAAAACAATTTTTAATGATGGAACCATGGCTTTGTAGCTATGATAATTTTCAATTCTCTAAACTTTTCCGCATCTTAAAGAAAACATTAATTTATTGATTTAGCAAAAATGGTAGGAAAAAGCCATGAAAAAAAGATATTAGCAAAACCGTATACAGGTGGACATTATCCAGTAAGTTTATATGACCATATTTTAATATTCTTGTGGGATATGGCTACACAGGATACTTTTTTAAGCATAGGAACTAGATTTAAGGTATTCCCAGCAACAGTAATGAGTATAACTAATAAGGTACTCTACTTTATGCTACAACTGAAGTCAGCATGTATCAAGTTTCCAAAAAATGAAGCTGAAGCACAACAAAATTATCCAGTACCCGCCAAACCTTGTCACATTTCAAATAATAACCAGAAATATAAAACTACTCAGGAGTTGGGTAAATACCACAGTTTTACAGTGATAACTATGACATATAACAGCTGATTCATGACGTCACGGATCTTATAACCAAACTAGTAACCACACTTGCTTGAACGGGTCGGTAAATACCAAACCAAAATGGTAAATACCATTTTCATTTTGCTATTCGCTTGAATTTGATTTAAGAGTGGCATCGTAATTTTTACGAATGTTAGTATTAACGGATTTAAAATTAAGGTTAGTATTCCCGTTTATAAAATTACTCTTTTCGGAATATGCACAGTTATCGTGAATGTGCTTATATGACGTCTGAAACGTATCCTTTAGTTTTTATGCTGAATGAAACCATGTCTATTATTATAATCCCTTTTTGGTTTGACACTTTCCACAATTATTTCGTTAAACTGCCGTCCAGATGACACATCGTTTGCTTTTTTTTTCGTTTGCACATTTCGATACAGTGTGTTACTGCAATAGTCCTGTAACAAGTTGAGATTGTACCATCATTGCAATTTTAAATTGGCACCGCGCAAAATCAGTAAAGCCCAAAATCGTCTGATGCGAGCATATATGTCGTTTTTTGAATGTACCAAACACGTCATTCTAATCCATCGCTCCGAAAATGCAAAAAGTCTTCTGAAAACGATGAACCCACCCAGAACTATTTTCACAACACACCGGTTCATTGTTCTATAATCTTCGATTACAGATGCTGGATGTGCATTATTTATGAATCCGCATTTTAAAAGGGCTCTTCGAAAAAATTATATGGAGCCCTTCTGGGTCTTGAAATCTTGAAGAAAATATTTAAGGCTTTGTGACGAGGAAAGTGGGTCACGAAGAACATTCATTCCAAGTACTGGGATTATGATATTGACGCTCAATGAACTTTTATTTTTTCGTGAATGGTTAATTGACTGTTACTAGTGTGGTGTTATGTAAAAGTATTGAAATAGTGGTGTATTTTGTTATTTCAGGGTGTATGGATGGGTTTGATCACAGGTTCTGGCTGCCTCTCACGTGTTATGGGCCCCATATTTGTAACATATATTTACGAAGAGTATGGTACTTATTGGACTTTTGGTGCAACAACCTCCATCATGTCATTATGTACGATTTGGTTACTAGTTTTCCAAAAGACGTTGCAACCAGCTCAGGTAAGTTTTCCTAAACTTTATGAGTAGTATGCTGTATTCTTGATTGTTTATTAATTTGCCTTGCGCGAGTCATAGAGTATTGTAAGTCCAAGAAAACTCGAATCCCTGATATTGTTTCATTGTTTTGCTGTAGTCGCTTCATAAAACGTGCAAAACATTCAAAAGGAAATTTAAAGAAACATATAACCTGTAAACCTTTTTTGGCATTAGATTAATAATAACCATACCAACACTTAACACATACCTATTTCTATCATAACAGGTCATAGGACTGGTTGTGGTACATAACGGTATGTATATACAGGGTGTAAACGTTATGACAGTCATTATTTAAATGGGTGATAGAGGGGGTTAAAAGAAGCAAAAAGTTTCATATAACATGGGGGTCAAAACGGCATTTTTTTAAAGTAAAATAAAATCTGACAACGCCGTAATGCCAGACGCAAATTAGGATGGAACGCAGTGTAAGTAAAGATGGAGTTTGTTATTTCTGGCTCTTAGGTATTATTTCATTATTTGATAATGTACTCGTAAAATGCGAACAATTAAAAAAAACAGACTTACCACTCAGCGCTTCACCTGGTGTGTGAAAGTTTATTGAACGTATTGAAAAAATCCACTTATACATAGGGAACACAATTTTGATACATACATTGTTTCTCTTTTTAAAACCCTCACTGCACTTTTTTGTATGTAAAGAAGGTGTTCAAAATGTCGTCCTCCACTTTCCACACAAGCTTCATTACGACGAACCCAGTTTCTTCTTACTCTAGGTCTTCGAAGTTGTCCATTTATTATTTCAGCCGCATTAAATTTTTTTTCGCGAAGTTGTGCTTCAGTTGTTATTGGACCAGCCCCATAAACCTTCCCTTTAAGTTCTCCCCAATACCAGAAATCCATCGGATTGAGGTCAGGAGATCTTGCTGGCCATTTTCGAGGATCAGGAGCATTTCGACCGATCCAGCGATTTGGATAATGTTCACTCAAATACTGAATGACGCCTCTAAAAATGTGTGCTGGTGCCCCGTCATGAAGAAACCACAAATTCTGTCTCCGTTGTAATGGCATGTTGCCTAAGGTCTGTTCCAAAAGTTCTGGTAGGTTATTGACTAGAAAGCTAAGGTATCCTTCTACTGACAACTTTGGGGGTAACTCGAAAGGGCCAATTACCCGATCGTCAAGAATACCCGCCCAAATATTTATTTTAAAACGTTGTTGGAAATGACCTTCACGAATGGTATGAGGATGTTCTTGGGCCCACGTGTGAGTATTACGGAAATTTAATATCCCGTCCCGCGTAAAAGTACATTCGTCCGTCGCTAGAATGTTTTTAAAAAAATCCGGATTTTCATTGTTTTTGTGCAAAAACCACTGATAGAATGTTAGTCTGCGAGGATAGTCTTCTGGTAACAAGGCCTGCACTCGTTGTACATGGTAGGGATAAAGCAAATTTTCCGGTAGGATTCTATGGACTATGGTATGCGATAGTCCTACGCGGCGGCCTAATTCCCGAGTGATGATATCTGCATTGATTTCCACGATATTTAAAAGTTGTTCCTCCTGCTCTACAGTAACCTGTCTTTCACGAGTGCGAATATTAGTGGGCTGAACACTTCCTGTATCTCGAAGTCTTTGGTACACTTGCACAAATATTCTTCTGTCTTGGTGTACCCGTTGGCGAAAACTGTCGCGATAAATGTGAGCTGCAAGATTTTAATTCTGACGAGCTTCACCGTAAACTAACAGCATGTCGGCGAACTCTTGATTCGAGAACATTGTAAAAAAACACGACGACGTACGCGAACAAAAACAAAACTGCACGCCCGATGCCTGATAACTAACCACTGTTACCGTTTGCGATCGGTTGGCGGTTCGATAAGAGTGATGACGACGCGCTGTTGTCATGTGTGTTTTAAATATTTAATTTAATGAAACTTACTTACTGACGAATTTTGGCTTAACTTAGAAAAACTTAATGCCATTTATTTGTTAATTACCCAACTCAAAAACGTTTTAGATTGGATTATAAAAATTAGTAAGATTGTGGTGATTGTGGTAGATATAAAGCACTTAAAGTTGTAAACTATAAAGCCATTTAGACAAAAATCTATTGACTTTTGGACCATGGGTCATATGAACTTTTTGACTTGTTTTGACCCCCCCTATTATCCATTTCAATAATGACTACCCTAACGTTTACACCCTGTATACTTGTAACAAGTATTACT
The DNA here is from genome assembly GCA_963669975.1 of Acanthoscelides obtectus. Classification (NCBI taxonomy): domain Eukaryota; kingdom Metazoa; phylum Arthropoda; class Insecta; order Coleoptera; family Chrysomelidae; genus Acanthoscelides; species Acanthoscelides obtectus. The sequence continues at coordinate 72,326,577 of CAVLJG010000003.1, forward strand.
GAAAATGAACCGAATACAAATGGAATATAAACTTTATATAATTAATATAACAAATCATGAGATAAAATGTGCAGAAGTGATATGCTCATTTTCAATGCAAAAGATCATAACCAGTCTTCTAACTGGTGAATGGTATGTTTAGTGTTGATATTTCTACAAAAATGAGTCTCAAGATTCAAACTAACATAAGATAATAAAAAATAATCCGATTTATCTTTTTGGTGCCCTTCTCTTGTATATGTTCAAAAGTTTGATTTAACGCTTCGACCTTTCTAATGCGAAAATCATTCACGGACACTGAAATCACTTCCTGCTGATGCATTTTCTCAATTACGGTAAATTTTTTGCAATAAAATCAATAAAAACCACGTTCTCGAAAAAATCGTTGGTATATCAGGTATGAAGATTGCGACGAAACCGCTAAAAACAATTGACTGCAAAACGTGATTCCCCTCCAATGGGTTTCAGGGATCCAATTTGCAAGTTTCAAATTATGGGCTAGTCATCCAGAATGATGAGAAGGTCGCATTCCCATTCGTGACTCTCCTGGTATATTTTGAGAAAAACGTCAATTTTGATAATCGCCCTGTAGACAGGGAAAAGACAAGCTGTCAGATTTTTGCTCCTTAAACAATTTTGAGAATTTTCTGAGAGAAGAAGCGAATATAAGATGGAACGCACGTCTGAGGGGTCACCAGACGACCCCTCCATCACAGCGAGTAGAGAAGAAGTAAAAAGCGGCGTACCTGAGAGGCTGGAGAATACGAAGCCTAGTGAGGCTTTGACAGCTGCAGATACTGAAAGAGACACCGAGAAGAAGAGGCTATACCAGATCATCGCTGACCAGGCAGCTCAAATCAAGGGACTGACGGACTGCGTGGACAATCTCAATGCCCAGGTTTTTAGCCTTAGTACTTCTTTAAATAAATTCATGTCGCCTGATGATAGTTCTATTAAAATTCCCAAGAGAAAACACAACAGCCCTACCTCACCTACAGAGACAGAAGACGACACACAGGGTAGTGAAAAAACTAAAAAAATCGTAAAATTAACGAATACCCTTCCCTTCCGACTGAGAAATCCCCAATCAATACCAATTCAATGGACATAACACCGCCTGGGTCTGTTTCTTCTGCTGATTCTGCAAGCCAGCTAAAGCATTCTCAAATGCAAGCACCTAGCTTAAATGTCGCAACTCTATTTCAGTCTCACAAGCTGCTTCCTTGGCTGGCAGCAACACTACATCTCCGTCATCTAACGCTACCCTCGGCACACAGGCACAGTCAGGGGCGTGTTACACCTGTTGTACTGCGGGATGCGACAAAGTGGCGCACTGTCAACTATTCTTTTACCAGTCTTGGTATTAAGATTGATCGAGCAGTTGCTGTTGATGCTGGGTTACGCATCGTACCTAACAGCGAAGACGATTATCGGAAGATAATTCGTCTTTTCAAAGAGGAAAATGTTCCTCACCATACATTTCCCCTGCCTTCTGAGCGTAACATTCACGCTGTTATTAGAGGAATCCCAGCGTCAACTGCTGAGCAGGAAATCAAAGAGGAGCTCGAACAGAAGTGATATACTCCCCTCCACGTAATTCGCTTGAAGCGCAACGGCGGCGTGCCCATACCTTTTGTGGTGGTGATCCTGCCTAAGACAGAGAAGTCACAGCAAGGGTTCAACGAACATGAACTGCTGAGGCTCTCTATCAGATTTGAGGTTCGAAAGAACTCTCGACTCATCGTATTGCACTGCACCTCCAAAGTGTCTCAAATGTGCTCAAGCCCACATGACACATCTGTGCCCTCTAACAGGACAAGAGGCGCGCAAATGTGCGAACTGTGGAGGGGACCATCCGGCCAACAGTTCTACCTGTAGAGTCACCCCTAGGAGAAATCTACAGGTCATCGCACAAAGGCGAGTAAAATCACACGCAGACGCAGCAAAGGTTGATATTCTAGCTGCCCCTGCTGTCCCGAGCTCACCTTCGACTGCTCAACACGTGGACCTGGCAACAGAGCTAAGGTCCTTGCAGCAGATAATTAGTCCCCTGATAAGCGCTACACAGGCCTTGCAGGCGATCTTTCTGATAAATGGCTAGGTACAATAGTAGACAGCCTGCATTCATCAAAATTATTTTCTGGAATTGTTTGGGTTTTAGGGATATTCCCAAAAAACGGGAATTTCATCAAGTACTTTTGGATGAGAGTATAGATGTGGCTCTGTTGCAGGAAACATTGCTTAATCCGGGAGATCGTCTAGCTTTCCAGAATTATGATATTATCCGAGCCGATAGATTAACTGGACGTGGTGGCAGTCCTAGTGAAACGTGGTATTGACTACCATAGAAGCACAAATGCCGGCATGCAGAACATTGAGGCGGCTTCCGTGGAGGTTAATATTGGTGTCCCGTTGAAGGTGTATGTCAGGTGTGGTGCCAGGCTGTTGGAGGCGGACCTGGAAGTCCTTATGGACTACTCCGGTCCGCTTATTGTAGCGCGGGACTTCAACTGCAAACAGAGAGCATGGCATTCTAGGTTGAATTCCACCAGTGGTATTCGACTGTACAACCATGTGATACGAAACGGCTACCTCATACACAGTACTGAAGAGCCCCCGCACCACCCATTTAATCACCTTCAGGCACCAGATGTCATCGACTTTGCAATATCTAGAAACTGCAGATACAGTATCACTTCTCGAGTCATGTATGACATTTCTAGCGATCATCTTCCTGTCGTACTGGAAGTGGGTAGTGAGCAAACCTTGAAAGAGGGAGCTTCTCCAAGGAAACGGGTTAATTGGGAACTATACAAGTTGTTTCTCAGAGAGTTCCCCAATATCCCGTTCGTAGATGATCAGAACGGTATAGACGCGGCTCAAGCGGAGTGGACAAGCTTCGTTCAGCAAGCTCTGCAGCATGCAGCTGTACTTCCTGTACAACAACACGGCAGACCTTTTCTCCCTGCAGACAATTTCTGACAAAAGGGCTGCAATTAAGCAAGCGAAAAGGTCTTGTCATCCTGATGACATTCGCAGAGCGACGAATCTTGTTCATGAAGTAAGAAATGCTCTCCATGAATTCCGCAATGAGCAATGGAACGATTTTCTGGTGGGGATGCTTGACTCAAGTACTCCTCTCTGGAAAGTCCTGGGGGCATAGTCCTCATGACAGAGGACAAGGTCGAGGTTTTCGCTGATGCTATGGAACGACAGTTCTCTCCCAACTATGATCTTGATAATGATCTCGACGAGGAGCAACAAATTGTGAGATCCGTGAGGAGATATTTTAGGGCCAACGGCGTCAGTGATCCCGGCGTCGCCATTAGTGATTCTGCCACAGAAGATTCTTTTTCGGAAGATTCTTCAGCTGAAGAGTTGCACAGCTCGCTGAAAAGGTGATTCTACGTCACCTTGCGAATTTCTCGTCAGATCACCATGTGATTCCTGACGTGCAATTTGGATTTCGGTCTGAGCATAGTACGAAGTTACAGGCGGTTAGGCTTGTGGAGCGAGTAACCAGGGGTTTCACCCTTAACGAAAGTACTGGCATCTTGCTTCTGGATGTCTCGAAGGCATTTGACAAGGTGTGGCACAAGGGCATTCTCTATAAACTAATTCAAAAGGGCTTTCCATTTTGGCTTCTAAAACTTTTGAAATCCTTCCTTGAAGGTAGGAAATTTCGGATCAAAATTAATAATTTCTTGTCGACAGTATGGCCCATCAGGGCCGGCGTCCCTCAGGGTTCGGTTCTAGGGCCAATCCTTTACTCACTTTTCACGCATGATGTCCCTTGCCCTAGCGACTGTGAAGTCTATCTATATGCTGATGACACTACACTGGTGGCCCAGTCGCGTACCGGGAATCTGGTTCACGACAGGTTACAAAGTGCGGTGGATGAGGTATTGGAATGGGCAGATCGATGGCTAATCAAAATTAATTACTCGAAAACGCAGGCTATCTAGTGTACTAAAAAACGTAGCGGTGCCCCGCCTAAGGTTTCAGTGAATGGAGCTCGCATACCATGGGGAAATTCTGCTAAGATTCTCGGTGACACTCTTGACAGGGGAATGACCTGGCAGAATCACAATGAAGCGTTAAAAACTAAATTCCAAATTACGTTTCTGCAACTCTACCCTTAACTATGTAGAACCTCAAAATTAAGTTTGGTTAACAAAGTTCGGCTATACAAGATGGTTATCAGACCAGCAATCACTTACGCATGTGCAGCATGGTGTTTTCTTGCCAAAACGGATATGCGTAATCTGCAGTTTTTGCAGAACAGAACCTTGCGAACAATCAATAACGCAAAATGGTATGTCTCCAACGAGACCCTTCACAGAGACCTCGACATCCCTTACCTAAGGGACTACATTAAACATCAGGCGCGTTACGTTATAGTCAAGCGGAATCGCTCAGCAACCCTCTGTTGCGTGAATCAGTAGACTACACAGTCGAGCAAGTTCGCAAGCACACAAGACCGCAGCTCGCACTGTGATCAAAATCAAATCATGCAATTCTAGGTCCAACCAAAATTACGATTTTTGCTACACACAAATTCCTAAATTAATTTTTGGATTAATTTAAATTAACCGAATACCAGTTAACAATAGGAAGGCATCCTTTTAACCGGCGCACTTCACCCTCTTTGCTCTTTCCCCTTCCTTCCTTTCTTCTTTCTTTCTTTCTTTCTCCCTGACTTCGTCTGGTATCTGGGCAACCAGACCTGACAGACCTACTGACCTACAATACTTTCACAAAGAGCAAAGGACCCACGGACAATGACGAATAGAAGAAGTCAATTTTGATTTATAGAGGGACGTCTTTTCATTTGTAGCCGTACAAGACAGGGTAATCCAAAAATAAGATATTGCGTTACACTTTAGATTTTTAAATGAAAACCCCTATTTTTTTATTTTTAGATTTTCCATGAGTTTGTACCAACCTTTGTGTAAAAAAAATAATCAATATGGTTTCCATAGTAGCAAGACTTTAAAATTAAAAACCAGTCTCGGAGTATTAAGAAAACAAAAAATTTACTTACAATTTACACGCACATTAAAGTTACAGTAAAAATTAATTTGCTTTAAAGAGGTAGGTCAATGTGGTAATAAGTGTCGAAAGTAATGATGATGATGATGATGATGATGATGATGATGATGATGATGATAATGATGATGATGATGATGATGATGATGATGATGACGATGACGATGACGATGACGATGACGATGACGATGACGATGACGATGATGACGATGATGACGATGACGATGATGACGATGAATAATAATAATAATAAAAATAATTTTATTGGAATGTCTATACATAAAAAATATAAAAACGACAACATTCCAAAGGAAAGAGAATTGGCACTGCCATTTTTCACCCCCCCTAAAAAGTTAATTTCATGAGCGTTTATTTAACATCAACAGAATGATTAGTATGATTCACAACAAATATTATGCACAGCACAGAATATATTACGATATAGTCTGAGTGTTAATGGAAGATAGTGTAGCAAGCGCCATAAATTTAATTTGTGGATTCAGATCTTTGTAGCTGTAGTAGCACAAATATTTTGTTCGAATCTATTCCTCACATTTTCAAGCATGTCTTGGGTTATTTGTCTACATTCAGCCACAATCTAAAAATTTTACTTTTCAAATGCCCACAAAGAAAGTAATATAAAAGACTTAGGTCTGAAAATCTCGGTGGCCACTCGATGGGGTCTTGTCCGCCGATCCACTGATTCGGAAAATGGGTGTCCAAAAACTGTCATACTGGAACCACATAGTGCGGCGGTGCACCATCTTGTAGGAAACGAATGTAATTTTCATTATAATTTACGTCATTTTCTATTCTTTCGGTAATTCGTGGCTCTATTGTATTTTCTAACAAGTCCCAAGTACGCCTCGCCCGACAAGTTTCCAGGAATAAAAAAAGGTTCTACAATATGATTTCCGAAAATGCCGGCCCAGGAATTTATTTTTTCAGGATGGTGTAGTGTACCTCTTGAAAGTAATGTGGATTCGAGTCACTCCAATATCGACAATTATGTCTATTTACAGCATTCGAGAAACAATTAAATAACAGATTTGCATTCTTGATTAAACGTTGGGATATTGATTCGCAAAACTCCAGCCTGCTAGCAAAATCGTCTTCATTAAGCTCATGTGCAAGTTTTATCTTGTACGAGTGAAATTTATTGTCTTTCAAAATTCTTTCTTCTGTTGAGCGTGTAAATCCTGAAGAACTTGTCGATTTTCTCTCGATGGCGATTATGGCTAATATTAGACACAGGTGTAGTTTCTTAAAATTTTCTTATCAACTTAGCCAAATACTTATCGTTAATATTTTTGTCTGGATGTAAATCATTATACAACCGGGCAGTAGTTGGTATCCATGATTATTACTTTTTGCCATGCATTCCGTTACTATCACTATTAAGTTAGTCAATTTTATTATAAACTCAAAAATCTTCACAACGATTGAAGATAGGTATAAACTTTATTATACAAAACTTACTAAAAACTTCATGGAAAATCTAAAAAACAAAAAAATGGGGGTTTCCATTTAAAAATCTGAAATGTAACCCAATATCGTATTTTTGGACCACCCTGTAGTGTACGGCTATAGATGATAAGACGCCCCCTAGAAATCAAAATTGGCGTGTCCGACCGTTTTTCCCAAAATATACCAGGAGAGTCACAAACGAGGGTGCGAGCTTTTCGTTGGCCCACCCTATATAAGAATAAAATATTGTCATAAATATTTGTATAAGCATAAAGCAATAGGATGTTAGGTTTATATTGTGTTTTCGAAAAATTATGTCAAGCAGTTTGACTATGTGTTGTCATGTAACAATAGGTAAATGTTGTATCTTTCCGTAGATCAGAGCTGCAAACGAAGAGGATAAGGAGCTGAAAGATGTCAAACATTTCGTATCTGTTATAACAGGTGAAAAAGAGAAGTCAGCTGGTGAGCAGCATGATAGTAGTAGTAATGGCATTGCTCAAAATACTTGTGATAAAACGTAGTTACCTAGTTGGCATATGAAGAGTATTAGGAATGTTCTTAGGTGGGGAAGGCTCAGTATTCTCGTAGTATGTAAAAATAAGGATTTGTCGGATTACACAAATATCAATTCTACAAAATATAAATACGGCATAATATTACAAATAAAGCATTAGGCGATATGTAGTCTGTTTATGTACATATTAAACAGACAATGTACTTTTTAAACCGATCGTAAATTTTTATAATCAGTTGCCTTATAAAGGCTATTACCTCCCTATCTAAGCACATTTTTAGGTTTATTTTTATACTTATTTGACCTGGCAATATATAGCACAAATGTCTTTTATATTTTAACTGTAACATTGAATTTCTTAATATTGAGGCTTGTACCTTTTAAATTGATAACATTCTCAAATTAGTGATTTAACTGCATCTATGAAGTACCTTATAATAAGTATATTGATACTTTTATTTTTGTGATAAACTATCCTAAATGAGCACTTTGTCACCACAGCTGTACTACCCTCAGACAATTCCTATATTTTCGTTTAAAATGATCCGATTCTAGAAATACTGGAAAGATCTTAATATTTCAGACGTTCTTGATCCAAAAGAGCCGTTGAAGGGTAGGATGGTCCAAGTAAAAAAAAAAGAAACGTTTCCGAGATATAAGGTACTAAAGTTTAGATGCTGCTGATAAATCTAGAATAACAAAACTGCAGCGATAAATCAAAATACCATTAAAGGAAGTATCAATTTGAGTATCTAACCGTAAAATACAGGAAAATGTTATGCTCATGCATCTTTTTTTTCTTGTGTTTAAGTTTTAGCTCACTTTGCCTTAAAACAGTTTTTATGTTTGGTTTCATGTATTACTTAAAAAACGAGTTGCACAATAGTATGTTCATTGACGATATTATAAAACGACAAAATAAATCATTATACAATAAAGTAATAATAAACGTACCTGTTTCACACAAAAAAAAACTAAAGGTCTATCAACTGACATGACGCCTTAATGGAATTTCTCAAAATTCACTAGGCTTTTTCTTCTTCTTCATTAGCAGAGTGTGGTCCAATATCTTCAAAACTTGCATCGGTACTTAGCTCTTTGAAAAAACAGCGATCTAGTGGAGGTATAAATGGGAGAAATTCCTCCATGTTTCTTTCTTATCTTGTCATTTACAGGGCGGGGGAAGTCATATGAGAGAGGTAAGTTTATATTTTTGAAGTTTTTGGTGCACCTTTTCGATATTGATGCAATTTGATAACGTCAAATGGGAAATCTTCATTCAAGGATTTGTATAAAATTTTGTAAGGTTCTTTCTTCTCAACGTGAAGCCATTGGTTACGGACTGATGGTACAGAGACGTTATTATAATTTTTTTTCGTCTTCTTACAGATTCCTCTAAGGTTCTTGATAAGGAGAAATCAGTCCTTTGCATTTCGTAGACGTAAAAGGGTTTCCTGGATCTGCTTTTTTTATTGTTGAGTACCAGTCTTATGGCACATACTTGATGCTTTTTTGCATGCTGTTCTATGAGACCAAAATTGCGGTCATCAGGAACGAAAGAATGGTCAGAAACCATGAATTTGTGACCAATAGTCTTCCAAACCTCCTGTATCGGCTAAGAGAGTTTGAGCTAAAAAAGGCATTACTTCAAATTACGTTTTTGACCACCGCAGGCATGTAAGCAACTATTTGAATAGCTCCTTCAGCATGGACAGAAATGTGCCTCCGTATACATGACCATATTTCCTGTGCGCCCCGTGATGTTGTCATCTTATTTCAGACATACGTGAAAGCTTCATCTTCTCCAAGTTAATCTATTCCAAGGTTATACCCGAACATATTCCTTTTGTAATTTGCCAAGCAGCATCCTAGTGTTGGAAATGGTAAAGCTTCCTCCAAATCAAAGGTAATTCCATAGACCTTTATCTAGGATACACGCCAATCTATCGTTAGCCAGACGTTGCTTTGCCTTCTCAGCTTTGCGTAAGTGCAACGTATATGCTCTTGGTTTAACGTAATCTTTTCATGATCATGGTGAAATACATCCCTGTAGGTTGCCTTAGATACTATATTATCACCATTATACAGTTCTTTGTATAGGTTGTACAAAAATCTGCAATCGAAGCTGCACATACCTCCTTCATCTTCTGGCCTCCCAAAATACTGAACTGCAACGTCGCATTAGCGCCTAAGGTGGTTAAGCAAGTAGTGGCGAAATGATATGGATTATAGAAGAGTAGCGTCACTCCGCAGTTAAAACAGTTTTTGGCGAGGTGTCTGAAATTACTTTGTGGTATACCAAATCCTACATGCAGTTAAACTGTGATGTCTGTGATATAGCAGCTAGTCAGGAGGAAGATAAACATCCAGGAATGAAGGTCACCTGAAGGTAGTTGACCGCAGAACACTGGATTGTTTTATGTGTTGCGAAACTAGCAGGAAGTGGGGTGCTAATATTTCGATGCTCCGCTAATGATGTAAAGGCGACTATTGTTATTCTAACATATTTGGAATTTGAGACATCGTCGCTTAAGTTGTAACACCACTAAACGCAAAGAATAACTTATGTATTTGCTTAAAAAAGCCACCGTGATTGCCGGAATGTCATCAGTAGGCACTATTAGCTTATGAGGTTTCATTTGCGACTAGACAAACATGGAGGATTATAAGATCATTCGATAGCGACTCCAAAGGCCCACCGTTTTTTTATGCTCTCCTAAAAAGTTGTTAGTTTTAACTTACATCGTGCTGGAACTCTTTTTATCGAACAACTAGACTTTTGTGATTCATGACTGGGTAGTACCAAAAAGAAGAAAATACGATACAAATTTGTTATTTAGTTTTGCATTCTACGTCAATGATTATTGCCAAACATTTCCAAAGTAGATCGTTCAAGTATATTGCGAGAAAATAGATGTGATGTTCCATTTCCTTATTTAATTTTATACTCTTCAGTCTACATTATTCATGTTCGCTGAAAAATAAATACGAACATTCAAAAAACAAAGTGATTGTTTTCATCTACACTGAAAAAGCTTTTAGGATGTAAGCACACAGTTTAGAAAATCTGCTTTCTTTTCTGGTTACTAAGTTTAGCGCTCTTACACTCATTTTCAAATTTGTGACCGAACAATAATCCATTCCAACCTCTGTTAGAATCAGTATAGTAGTTACTGATATTGCACAATGCCAAGGAAACCAGAACGACATGTGGGTTATCGCCAATGGGTGGAACGCTATAGCACTCTATTTTTTATTTCGTCTAGACAGAAAAAATAATAATATGTATTACCCTGTATAAACTCAATTACTCTATAACATGCCAAACTACGCAGTACTCTGTTGAAATCAATAAAATTAAAAGTAGGGAACCCATTCAGGTGAACCATCCGCCTGTAACCTTTCTTCCCTTTATTTGGATATCTTGGTCGACTCCAGACAGTAAATCATAAACAAAAAAACCTATTGTATACCTACATGTGTGTGGGTGTATCTATCCAGTTGAAGGGTGGATATAAAGCTGGACATACACGCTAATAATCTGCATGATTCCGCCAGAATATGATCTGTAGGAATATTTTGGTGAACAGTCTCTACCCACACTCCGCCGATACACGACGCGAATCCGTACCTAAAATCTCCCAGCGTTTGAGAATCTTCATTACAGCCAGTGCCTTTGATTTCTTACCTTTCGTCTTTCACTCATACGCAATTGGTCTATAAAATGCTCAAGTTGATGATTCCTTTATTACCAACGGCAGATTTGAGTGGAAGGATTTGCCGCGATTTTTAAGATATGTAATGATATATCAATTTTCCTATTTTTAAATCTTCAGAATACAACACTTGAAAATATGAAATATACACACTCCTTAAAGTGTTTTGAAGGGTACTCCATGTAAAATTTCTCTAAGAATTCTAGTTGCTAGGCTCAAAATTCTTATTTTTATTGTAACCTGTTTATCGCATGTCCTTTCGGAAAACATTACCGTGTATGTTTAGCTTTTGCTCAGACGGCGGTAAAGGAGATGAAAGAAATAAGCTGGCAATAAATTATACAGGAAAAAAGAGGGACGCTCTACATATAAAGACAGGTCGCAGAACGAAGTGTTTCTGCTCCCCTGATTACTCATTACCGAAGGTCTGTTTAATAACTGGTCCCCAAACAGAGATTGTCAGATGAATTTACTTTTCTATGATAGGTCAAATATTTGGCATTCAAGCCAAAAACGTATGTTGCGCAAACAATAAATTATAATCCATCAGCTCATTGTTATAATAACGCAGTGAGTGGTTCAATAAAAATTCAAATGATTATGGAGTATATGAGGCCATTATTCGCAAAACTTGCTAATCGACAAAATCTTAGAAATTTCTTTTTTTTGCTAAGTGCATTCCAATTTTAAAGAGGAATCGAATGATGAAATCAGAATTTCCCAAAACGCTCTCTTTAGCATGTAAATGCTGTCGAGAAAAATACAGTTATATGCAGAACTTGCTCTTTGCTTTGACGTTTTACTTGCAAAACTCGCTGCTTGCTCTGCCACCAATAAAATTTGCCCGTTGACTCACGTGACGAACACGCTATTACAACAGCTGTTCACAAGTAACGGATTTTCAGTAGTTTGTATTCAAGCGACTAAACATTTCACGAATTAGGAACAATTGTTTATTTTTATGGAGTTAGTAGGTGAAAATGTTTTTCCTGTTAAACCTAGTCCACAGGGAAAAGGTCGCAAAAAACTTCTTCAACCAGAAACACATAAAAGGAATGTTGATAAACTTGCTAGGTAAGTGCTTCATCTTAAACTTATGATTTTAGACTTATGCGACAATTCAAGCTTTTTATGCAGTTTCACTTGTTTTTCGCGATGTCTTTACGTTGAGTAGGCCTACAGACAAAGTTTACTAGTCCTGTGTTGTATTGTTACAGATATATACCAAAAGCGCTGCCGACCATTCCAACTTGTGGTCATAATGGACGACCTGGATTGCCCTATTATTGTACCACACTCACAATGAAGCAGATTAAAGATTTCCATGCCTACCTTTATCAGTCAAAAGATAAAATTAAACAAGACCTTCTAATATTGGCTTGTTGTAAGGGACAACGTCCGAAAAGAGGAAAATCTAATCATGCTGCAGCGTCGATAAAATACCATGTACGTTTGAGTGAGGGCGAGTTGATTAGAGTATGTGCCAAATCATTTCTCGGAATCACAAATTTAAGCAAGGACCGCATACAAAGAATTGTAAGAAATTTTGTTGTCACAGGGGAGCTACCCAGGGAACGTAGAGGTGGCAATAGAGTGGGTCCAAAAAATGACGAAACAAGAAACTGCATCAAAAGATTTATAGAATCCATTACATGTACCGAGTCTCATTACTGTAGAAGCAAGACAAGCGTGAGGGTCTACCTGCCATGTGACTTGAATTTCAAGAAACTTTTCGACCATTATCTTCGGAGAGTGCCTCAGCCTATGCATGTGAAGCTTAGTTATTTTCGAAAGTTTGTGAATGCTAACTACAACATCGCTTTTGGAACTCCGTTGACTGACTGTTGCTCCACTTGCTTGAGAACAAAGGAGCAGTTGAAAGTAGCAACTTTAGATGTTCGTCAAAAGTTAGTCACTGAGCATCGTGTTCATATCGCAAAAGCAAAGGCTTTTTCAAACTCCTTAAAAATCAAAAACCAAACACAACTTACTTTTCATTCGACTGCCAGAAAAACTTAGCACTGCCTAGACTGCCTGATCAAGCAGCATATTTCAGCCATCAAATCAACTATAATAATTTTACAGTTGTCGCTGGAACTTCTACAGATAAATTAAGACCAAAAAATATGTTTTCTTACTTGTGGACAGAAATTGACGCCCGCAAAGATTCTAATACAATAGCATCAGCTTTGCAACATGCTCTAAAGAATTTTGATTTTGATCCCAGCAAAGAAACAGTACGTTTGTTCGCTGATGGTTGCGGCGGACAAAACAAAAATACGAATATGATGGCAATGTTGGCTTACTGGCTCCTAGAAGAATCGCCGAAACATATTACACAAATTGAATTGATTTTTCCGATCGTCGGTCATTCCTTTATTCCGCCTGATCGCATTTTCGGCCTTATAGAAAAAGACATTAAAAAAATGCCTGTTATCGTGGAAATTAGTGACTACGATGATTTAATTAGAAAGCATTCTACTATACGGAAAATCGGTATCGATTGGGATGTGTTTGATTGGAGAACACAAGCAAAACGAGTTATTAAGCTGCCTAGTTCATGGCACTTTGAATTCAATAAGGCAAAGTGGTTTATTTTCTACAGAAAAGACAAAAATGTTCTAGTTGAAGGTGAGCCCAATTACTGCAGTGACGTTGGACAAGCTAAAAGCATTTGTAAAAAAAAATGTTCCATTCCTTCAATGGCTCCTGAGAAATTACCACTGGGAAAAGGAATAAAGGGGGATAAATCAACTATCAATGTTCTCCTTTCCAACCACTACGGAGCAAATTGGAGAAGCCTTCCTGAACTGAATTTTTACAAAGAATACTTGAAGACAGCTTCTGCCTCACCAGAAGAAACCGTTGATAGTTTGGAAAATTGCCAAAATGCCGAGAATGACTGTTTTTTCATTTGAGCATGAGGCTTTTTTTTGACGCTTACACATTTTATTCATATTATTAAAATGTTGCAGTTTCATTTTCATGAATAAAATTCCTTACGTTTGTTATTGAACTAATTTATTTAGATATTTATTTGCAAAACTGGTTATTTGCAGTAAACATTATTTTTTTTCTAAAAATCTGTAAATATTTTAGGCTAGAAACCCCTAATTTCCATTCCTAAAAACTCTAAGCAATATTCATAAAATTCTCCACATTGCCAGTAAACACGACTCGACCTTTGATCGTTTTTTTCGATTTCTCAAAAATTCTCTTTCGAGCAAATAGCAAGTTTTGCAAATAAGGGCCTCATATATAATATATAATAAAATAATAAAATAAAACAGTCAATTCCATGCAATTAAAATAAAAATAATATCCTTTAAAATACAAACAAGTAATAAATCAATGAGGGAAACTGAGAACGAAACCTCAAGAATTTTTCATATATGTTTTTACAGTTTCGGGTGATGCTAAAGAAACCACAAAAGTAGACTACTTATTCATTTCTTATTTACTTCATCGCCGCCGCTGGCTGGGTGCAATCCCAATGATATTAGAAAGAAGCGCGGAACTCTTTGAGCTAGGCCCACATACCCCTCGCCTCTGTTCCTATTCTGGTGTGGGCACATCGGCGTATTCATGGGAGGGCTTTGGGGCTCCTCGAAGTCTACCCTCCCGAAGCGCAACAGCTCATTACGCTTCTTCTACATATTACAGCATGTTATTCCTTCTGTGAAGTGTAGCTACCTGGAGTAAGCGAGTCCCCCCCCTCTGCTATGCAATTTTATATCTCCAAGACACCCCTCCCCGCCCCGAGACGGAATTTTCGTGTCACCCTGGATCTTGAGCCTCCCCCCAGATCTTTTCCTGGATAACACCACTGGTTGAGCAATATCTCAATCTACAGGAAACAATTACTATCTCGAAATCAAACACAACAGTGGCTCCTACAAATCATTTTTATGGGCTCATTTCAAATTTCCGTCATCGGACTAAACTAAGAAGTCACAGATGAATGAAATTAACAAATCATAACTAATCATAATTGGTTGTATTAGCATTGGGAGGATTTCTAGAAAAGCAAAAATTCTATATATTTGCTTTCTGTCTAAAGTGGCTGAACCTACCAGTATGTCTGCAAAGTAAGAAGCATGTAGACCAGAATGCAGTTTTGTATAGACACAGAAAGTGGTTAAAGTAAATACTGGTGAAATACTTTTCAGAGCTAATGAAATTAGTTGCAAGAAGGATAAATAGCCAGCGCTAATTTCGTAAACTAAACTTTTTTCATATTTATGTTTTAGATGAGAATGTTCAGTTTCTAAAAGTAACTATGTTCGGTAGCCTAGCACTTACGGCTTGTCTATTCAATACCAAACATCCAACCTATCATATCGGAATTAAGCAACAACATGCTTCATATTGAAATTTGAAAGAAATATTTTGCTATTCAAAAGCCTGGAGATATATTACAAATAAAGACGTAATCTGCTTTGAAAATCACACCATATTAGGAATTTAATTAAGCCTACTCCTGATCAACAGCAATAGCCCACCGCCACTGGAGACAACCAAGCCACGCGCCTCTATAGAATGCGGTACCTTTCATCTATAATTTATTGCTCGGACATTACCTTCCAGTATCAATCATGCTTTTTAGACCGTCTTCCGTGCTAATACAACGGTGCAATTCGGTATTTTTGGAGGCCAGAAGATGCAAGAGGTATGTGCAAGTTGGATGGCTCATCTTTGTAAATAAGCCCCAAGTTCAATTTTGAATCCAATTATTCTAGTTGGGTCGTGGCTTCTCGTCTAGTGAGACTAATATGCGGGAAAGCAGTTGATGTGGTCGTGAACTGATTGTATATTTTCTCCTGGAGTTTTATTTGCGGGTATATGCCTTTTAAAGATACACTTCGTCCGTTCTTCATTCATTCGGTTAGAGTACTGCCTCTTGCATCTTCGGATAGACTTGAGATGTCTACCTGGCTCTGTAAAGCGCTTTCGTCACAGTCGCGTAGATTTGCGGGATTCCCGCTGGCAAGAACTATATAAAAGTGCGGTTATGTTACGTTCTCAATTTTCAACGAAAGCACCTAAATCCTTACCTGATGATGATGATCCAAACAGCTCAGAATTTTCTGGTTCGTACCCGCTTTCGCTGGCACTGAATGGTTCCTTTTCAGAGTCGCTTAAACTCATCTTAAACCAAGAAACTTCTAACGGTTGAATCGCCTTCGGAATACAAACAATATGCCTTATAACGGTTACAGATTTTCATTAACATATACAAACAAACTGGTGCCATATGTGTGCAAAACTTTAAAGATACATTCTTAAAAACTCTCCCAGACAACGATTGCTTCATCCAGAACAGTATTCACCAGCAACCCTTAAATTTTGGACTTGGACCATTCCGGCGTTTAACGGCTCACATAATCTGATGGTAACAGGAGTGACAAACGCATGGTTATTAGTTATTATATCAAGGAAGTTTGTTCTCAGATGGTGGTATACCATATTTATAGTTTGTTAGTTTTATTCCAAAGTAACTTAACTTTTATACATAATATTTGTACATACGATGGATTGTTAAGTTTTTACATTAATTACCTTTATCATATTAGTTGAGACTCAAATACGTTTCTATAATCAAAAAATATTTTCACAAATTATGGCAACATAGTTGCTTGTCGAATATGCTGTTAATTTTTTTGCTGTCGAGAAAAATACAGTTATATGCAGAACTTGCTCTTTGCTTTGACGTTTTACTTGCAAAACTCGCTGCTTGCTCTGCCACCAATAAAATTTGCCCGTTGACTCACGTGACGAACACGCTATTACAACAGCTGTTCACAAGTAACGGATTTTCAGTAGTTTGTATTCAAGCGACTAAACATTTCACGAATTAGGAACAATTGTTTATTTTTATGGAGTTAGTAGGTGAAAATGTTTTTCCTGTTAAACCTAGTCCACAGGGAAAAGGTCGCAAAAAACTTCTTCAACCAGAAACACATAAAAGGAATGTTGATAAACTTGCTAGGTAAGTGCTTCATCTTAAACTTATGATTTTAGACTTATGCGACAATTCAAGCTTTTTATGCAGTTTCACTTGTTTTTCGCGATGTCTTTACGTTGAGTAGGCCTACAGACAAAGTTTACTAGTCCTGTGTTGTATTGTTACAGATATATACCAAAAGCGCTGCCGACCATTCCAACTTGTGGTCATAATGGACGACCTGGATTGCCCTATTATTGTACCACACTCACAATGAAGCAGATTAAAGATTTCCATGCCTACCTTTATCAGTCAAAAGATAAAATTAAACAAGACCTTCTAATATTGGCTTGTTGTAAGGGACAACGTCCGAAAAGAGGAAAATCTAATCATGCTGCAGCGTCGATAAAATACCATGTACGTTTGAGTGAGGGCGAGTTGATTAGAGTATGTGCCAAATCATTTCTCGGAATCACAAATTTAAGCAAGGACCGCATACAAAGAATTGTAAGAAATTTTGTTGTCACAGGGGAGCTACCCAGGGAACGTAGAGGTGGCAATAGAGTGGGTCCAAAAAATGACGAAACAAGAAACTGCATCAAAAGATTTATAGAATCCATTACATGTACCGAGTCTCATTACTGTAGAAGCAAGACAAGCGTGAGGGTCTACCTGCCATGTGACTTGAATTTCAAGAAACTTTTCGACCATTATCTTCGGAGAGTGCCTCAGCCTATGCATGTGAAGCTTAGTTATTTTCGAAAGTTTGTGAATGCTAACTACAACATCGCTTTTGGAACTCCGTTGACTGACTGTTGCTCCACTTGCTTGAGAACAAAGGAGCAGTTGAAAGTAGCAACTTTAGATGTTCGTCAAAAGTTAGTCACTGAGCATCGTGTTCATATCGCAAAAGCAAAGGCTTTTTCAAACTCCTTAAAAATCAAAAACCAAACACAACTTACTTTTCATTCGACTGCCAGAAAAACTTAGCACTGCCTAGACTGCCTGATCAAGCAGCATATTTCAGCCATCAAATCAACTATAATAATTTTACAGTTGTCGCTGGAACTTCTACAGATAAATTAAGACCAAAAAATATGTTTTCTTACTTGTGGACAGAAATTGACGCCCGCAAAGATTCTAATACAATAGCATCAGCTTTGCAACATGCTCTAAAGAATTTTGATTTTGATCCCAGCAAAGAAACAGTACGTTTGTTCGCTGATGGTTGCGGCGGACAAAACAAAAATACGAATATGATGGCAATGTTGGCTTACTGGCTCCTAGAAGAATCGCCGAAACATATTACACAAATTGAATTGATTTTTCCGATCGTCGGTCATTCCTTTATTCCGCCTGATCGCATTTTCGGCCTTATAGAAAAAGACATTAAAAAAATGCCTGTTATCGTGGAAATTAGTGACTACGATGATTTAATTAGAAAGCATTCTACTATACGGAAAATCGGTATCGATTGGGATGTGTTTGATTGGAGAACACAAGCAAAACGAGTTATTAAGCTGCCTAGTTCATGGCACTTTGAATTCAATAAGGCAAAGTGGTTTATTTTCTACAGAAAAGACAAAAATGTTCTAGTTGAAGGTGAGCCCAATTACTGCAGTGACGTTGGACAAGCTAAAAGCATTTGTAAAAAAAAATGTTCCATTCCTTCAATGGCTCCTGAGAAATTACCACTGGGAAAAGGAATAAAGGGGGATAAATCAACTATCAATGTTCTCCTTTCCAACCACTACGGAGCAAATTGGAGAAGCCTTCCTGAACTGAATTTTTACAAAGAATACTTGAAGACAGCTTCTGCCTCACCAGAAGAAACCGTTGATAGTTTGGAAAATTGCCAAAATGCCGAGAATGACTGTTTTTTCATTTGAGCATGAGGCTTTTTTTTGACGCTTACACATTTTATTCATATTATTAAAATGTTGCAGTTTCATTTTCATGAATAAAATTCCTTACGTTTGTTATTGAACTAATTTATTTAGATATTTATTTGCAAAACTGGTTATTTGCAGTAAACATTATTTTTTTTCTAAAAATCTGTAAATATTTTAGGCTAGAAACCCCTAATTTCCATTCCTAAAAACTCTAAGCAATATTCATAAAATTCTCCACATTGCCAGTAAACACGACTCGACCTTTGATCGTTTTTTTCGATTTCTCAAAAATTCTCTTTCGAGCAAATAGCAAGTTTTGCAAATAAGGGCCTCATATATAATATATAATAAAATAATAAAATAAAACAGTCAATTCCATGCAATTAAAATAAAAATAATATCCTTTAAAATACAAACAAGTAATAAATCAATGAGGGAAACTGAGAACGAAACCTCAAGAATTTTTCATATATGTTTTTACAGTTTCGGGTGATGCTAAAGAAACCACAAAAGTAGACTACTTATTCATTTCTTATTTACTTCATCGCCGCCGCTGGCTGGGTGCAATCCCAATGATATTAGAAAGAAGCGCGGAACTCTTTGAGCTAGGCCCACATACCCCTCGCCTCTGTTCCTATTCTGGTGTGGGCACATCGGCGTATTCATGGGAGGGCTTTGGGGCTCCTCGAAGTCTACCCTCCCGAAGCGCAACAGCTCATTACGCTTCTTCTACATATTACAGCATGTTATTCCTTCTGTGAAGTGTAGCTACCTGGAGTAAGCGAGTCCCCCCCTCTGCTATGCAATTTTATATCTCCAAGACACCCCTCCCCGCCCCGAGACGGAATTTTCGTGTCACCCTGGATCTTGAGCCTCCCCCCAGATCTTTTCCTGGATAACACCACTGGTTGAGCAATATCTCAATCTACAGGAAACAATTACTATCTCGAAATCAAACACAACAGTGGCTCCTACAAATCATTTTTATGGGCACATTTCAAATTTCCGTCATCGGACTAAACTAAGAAGTCACAGATGAATGAAATTAACAAATCATAACTAATCATAATTGGTTGTATTAGCATTGGGAGGATTTCTAGAAAAGCAAAAATTCTATATATTTGCTTTCTGTCTAAAGTGGCTGAACCTACCAGTATGTCTGCAAAGTAAGAAGCATGTAGACCAGAATGCAGTTTTGTATAGACACAGAAAGTGGTTAAAGTAAATACTGGTGAAATACTTTTCAGAGCTAATGAAATTAGTTGCAAGAAGGATAAATAGCCAGCGCTAATTTCGTAAACTAAACTTTTTTCATATTTATGTTTTAGATGAGAATGTTCAGTTTCTAAAAGTAACTATGTTCGGTAGCCTAGCACTTACGGCTTGTCTATTCAATACCAAACATCCAACCTATCATATCGGAATTAAGCAACAACATGCTTCATATTGAAATTTGAAAGAAATATTTTGCTATTCAAAAGCCTGGAGATATATTACAAATAAAGACGTAATCTGCTTTGAAAATCACACCATATTAGGAATTTAATTAAGCCTACTCCTGATCAACAGCAATAGCCCACCGCCACTGGAGACAACCAAGCCACGCGCCTCTATAGAATGCGGTACCTTTCATCTATAATTTATTGCTCGGACATTACCTTCCAGTATCAATCATGCTTTTTAGACCGTCTTCCGTGCTAATACAACGGTGCAATTCGGTATTTTTGGAGGCCAGAAGATGCAAGAGGTATGTGCAAGTTGGATGGCTCATCTTTGTAAATAAGCCCCAAGTTCAATTTTGAATCCAATTATTCTAGTTGGGTCGTGGCTTCTCGTCTAGTGAGACTAATATGCGGGAAAGCAGTTGATGTGGTCGTGAACTGATTGTATATTTTCTCCTGGAGTTTTATTTGCGGGTATATGCCTTTTAAAGATACACTTCGTCCGTTCTTCATTCATTCGGTTAGAGTACTGCCTCTTGCATCTTCGGATAGACTTGAGATGTCTACCTGGCTCTGTAAAGCGCTTTCGTCACAGTCGCGTAGATTTGCGGGATTCCCGCTGGCAAGAACTATATAAAAGTGCGGTTATGTTACGTTCTCAATTTTCAACGAAAGCACCTAAATCCTTACCTGATGATGATGATCCAAACAGCTCAGAATTTTCTGGTTCGTACCCGCTTTCGCTGGCACTGAATGGTTCCTTTTCAGAGTCGCTTAAACTCATCTTAAACCAAGAAACTTCTAACGGTTGAATCGCCTTCGGAATACAAACAATATGCCTTATAACGGTTACAGATTTTCATTAACATATACAAACAAACTGGTGCCATATGTGTGCAAAACTTTAAAGATACATTCTTAAAAACTCTCCCAGACAACGATTGCTTCATCCAGAACAGTATTCACCAGCAACCCTTAAATTTTGGACTTGGACCATTCCGGCGTTTAACGGCTCACATAATCTGATGGTAACAGGAGTGACAAACACATGGTTATTAGTTATTATATCAAGGAAGTTTGTTCTCAGATGGTGGTATACCATATTTATAGTTTGTTAGTTTTATTCCAAAGTAACTTAACTTTTATACATAATATTTGTACATACGATGGATTGTTAAGTTTTTACATTAATTACCTTTATCATATTAGTTGAGACTCAAATACGTTTCTATAATCAAAAAATATTTTCACAAATTATGGCAACATAGTTGCTTGTCGAATATGCTGTTAATTTTTTTAATTAACTTCTTCAAACCTGTTTCCACGTGAGTACTTTGTATATTATTTATTTAAATCAGAGTTCCCCAAACTTTTTTTGTGTCGTAGACCCCTTGCCATGTTTTTCCGTGTTGGGTAGACCCCCACTTACCTGATATTGATTTCCTGTAAATTTCTAACTGTAGTGAAGTTTAGTGTTAAAAACTTAAAGTAAAAACACATGTTAATTTATACATTTATTAATTGAATTTAAATTAAAACTACTCAAAATAAAATTTTGTATCTGTTATTAAAATATACGTAACATTAAATAAACAGGTGTCTGACCAATAAGTGCCCGTATTGGGAATAAGTGCCCGCATTGAAAAAAAATAAGAGGGACAAAATAAAAAAAAGTGAAAAATAATGAAAAAAAAAGTGTTTTACTTAAAATAGTACAATAAGCGAGTTCGTTTATTAATTATAACATAAACGTATGTTCTACAATAATTTCACTGTTAGTTTGATTAAATTCCGCTTCTTATACGTTTAAGTTATCTAAAAATAGGCAAAAAATTAACGAATGTTAGTGTGTACCTATCCTTGAATTCCCAGAATAATTAAAAAAAAATATTTTCTATAAAGGGGGGTTCTTTAAAAAATCAATGCGGGCACTTATTCGCAATGCGGTCATTTATTGGTCAGACACCAATAAACATAAAATAGCCTATAAATAAAATAACATAAGCAATAAGTCAATATTTTTAGTGAGAAGGATGAACCTGATGCTTTAATAATAAATTATCAACATTTGGCGTCAATTTTGTAAGGGTTAATCTTAAATCTCCTCGGCTAAAAATGTAAAGTCTGTTTCTTTTTTTCGCACAGCGCTGAACCCCCTTTCCACTAGGTATGACGATGGAAAGGAAATTAAAAATTTCTTCGCTATATTCCATGATACGGGATAAGTAACGGGTATGTTGTTTTGCAGCCAGGATTGCTGATATCCGTTTTTAAACTGAACCTTAAGTTCTTCGTTTGTACTTAGTTCAGACAGTTCCTCTTGTATTATGACATTCGTTTCTTCTATGTCACCATATGGATTAATTATCCACGGTGGTATTACCATAGTCAAAATATCCTCAAACCTAGATTCAAAATCTGAATAGAGGGCATTTAAATGTTGAACGTAAGTTGAAACGTCGTCTTCCTGGCAGCTTGTCTGTGACAAATTGGGGAACTGAGAAAATTCGCCCCGTCCAATATTTTGCTTCATTAGTTTAACTCTGGCAAGAAACGCTGATAAGATGGACTTTGTTTTAATCAAATTTAAACTGTCGCCTTGTAATTGCAAATTAACCATATTAAATTTTGTAAACAAATCTGTTAAATAGGCGATGTCTGTTTTCCTCTTCATTAAATTTTCTTTTAAAATTTTATCTGTAGTATCCAGAAATTCTAAAATAGTCTCAAAAAGTGCAAAAAATCTTGTCAAACATAAGCCTTTCAACAGCCAGCGTACTTCAGTGTGAAGGAGTAATTGATGAAAGTGTTCATTTTCTTCACACAACTGCGCAAATAACCGCATATTCAACGCGTTGCTTCGGATTTGGTTTACTGCATCAATGACTAAATGAAGTGATTCATGCAATCTAACACTCAAATTCTTAGCAACTAAATGTTGTCGATGGATGACGCAATGTATTGCTAACACCCCTGACACATTTTGTGTTAAATAGCTTATAAATCCACGATAACGTCCAACCATGGCAGGTGCTCCATCTGTAGCTACTGATGTTACATTTGATAAAGGAATTGTTTTTTCAATGAAGTAATCCTTCAAAACATGAAATATTGATTCACCTTTAGTATCGGTTATCAAAGTTCTTGCGAAGAGCAGTTCTTCGTAAATTTCTTTATTCATAATAAAACGAACATATGCCAATAATAATGCTGCATTATCAGGTAAAGTTGACTCGTCCAGTTGTATAGAGAAATATATATAGTAGTAGTATAGAGAATTCTTTTAATGATATCAGATGCAGGTTTGTGTAAAACAGTTTTTAAAATCTCTTCAACGGCTGGAAAAATTAACTTTTCTCCGATAGTATGCGGTTTTCCGGATTTTGCTATAAGTAACGAGATATTGTAAGACGCCCGCAAACCATCATTGCTTTGTGACGTCGAAGCGAACATTCTGTCCAGTGTAGGTCTCTTCTGAAATTTATCTTTGAGTGTTTGAAAGTATTTCAAATCTTTCTCTGTTTTATCAGGGTGGCATCTTCTCAGATGATCTTGCAGTTTAGATGGTTTCATAGCGTCATTGCCCAAAACTTTGTTGCATAAAAGGCACATAGGCGATTGTTTGTCCGGCAATGATGGAATGAAGCCAAATTTCAAATAATCAACACTGTACTGTCTACATTTCTTTTTAGATTCGGACATGGCATCAGTCATCTGTGGGCAAAATTAAATTATTTAAATAAGACAGAAAATCCAGCAGCTGTATATTAAAAATATTTGTTGATTTTTCCGAAAACATTCCATAATTCGAACATCTTCTTGCAACAATTAGCTCGAATTACGGAGATTGCACTGTAATTATATCACCGATTGCTAAAACTTTCAAAAAGAAACTATTGAGGAGTACTCGTGTAATTTTGCATGATTGAATATTTAACTACTAATAACTAAAGTCATGATTGGCGTAATTTATCTATCTTTGCTAACTACGAGTACAAAACTAAAATTTAATACAAAATAATGTACTTACTTTTCTCCAGCACTCTCAAACAAAATAACACTGACTCACTATAATTTGTGTGATATACTATCTGTTTATATTTTTTAAAATATTTTCTTAGCACTTTCCTTTTCAAGATTCAGGAAACGAATAAACGTATTTGTCCCACATTCGTATTTATAGAGTGACGAATTGGACAAGTCAGTGCAAGGTAGCGAAGCTCTGAGGCTGCGACTCTCAGGTTTTTACAAGTTCAAAATGTATTGCGACCACAAAGCGAATACCAACATCCTACAACTTACACAATTTTATAAACATATATAATAAATTTTTTACTTCATAGGTACTTTTATAAATAATGTATATGTTTTGATATTATAAGATAGTATGATGTAAGTAAATAGGTACTATCAGTGTATGTGTTGAGATCCACTATCGTGGACCCCTATATTCATTTCATGGACCCCCAAATTTTTTTTCGCTCTCGTAGACCCCTTGCAGGTTGTCATAGACCCCTAGGGGTCGATATAGACCACTTTGGGAATCAATGATTTAAATGATATATATATACAGGGTGACTTCGAAGTTGAGTCATTTATTTTAACAGTGAGTAGATCTGATCAAAAGAAATGTTTTTTTCCTTTACCATTTTTCTGGTAAAATTAAAGTAACAAAGTTATAGCCCTTTGGAAGTTTGAGTACCGCCCTGTCTCAATAATAATATCATGTGCTCGTGTTTGGCAACAACGGATATAGTCCACCTTATCGGTTCATCGCATCGGAAACAAAAAAGCGAAAGAATTTGGAACGATTTTTTTACAATTATTTTATTCAGTTCAGTTATACATACAGTCAGTGTCAGTCGCGTGTGAATAGTGTCTGTTGCGTGGCTCAAACGAAATAAAAAATGGCACATGTTTATGCGGATCGGTTTCCCAATCGAGTGCAACCAACCCCTCGTGCCTTTGTTAATGTAGTACAACGGGCTCGTGAATCAGGTGACTTAAGACCTCACAGGGGACCTCACGATCAAATACAGGTCCGCACTGAAATACTTGTCGGGAGGATACTTTATAAAACAAGGTAAACATTTTTTTTATTTTTTTTTTGTCGTTTGTTTGTCCTTATGATAGGGTGGATGATATTGTTGAGGTTTTTAACAGTTATGATCCTTACATCCAGTTCACCATCGAAAAATAAGATGACAATCAAGGTGGGTTCATGCACGATTTAACGTAACTTAACTTAAGAAAATGAGCATTTAAAGCGCATGCGCGGCCAGGATCGCCAATGTAGCAATGGCGACAATATCAACATTAAACACACTAACAAAATCATATGTTTAACGTCAAGGTAGCAGATGAAAGAGTGTTTTGTGGCTTATGTGTCACGTGGACTGGCGGACCAGCCTTAACATTGACAAGTGGCCCCTCCCCACACGCTTGCGCCAATGCACGTCACAGAACTCGGATAATAGTCCAGATAATATCGGAACATCTGCTCGGAAAACTCTTCCGATTCCTATTTTTGCATAATCTGATTCAAGGACCTCTTAAAGAATCTGCTTGTGACTAGGCCCAAAATTGCTCCAAAAATTGTAATTAAACCGATTCCAAAAATTGATTTGTTTGCTTTGTTTAAAGTATTTTGCGGTTTTTAGGACATTCTGAATAAAAAATGAGCTTTAGAACTTTTCTCTAGACTTGATATATACAGGTATAAGCAATGTAAAAACTCAAAATATGTCATTTGCTACCCTAAAAACAATATGAAAAATGAATATTTTGATGTTGCCAAATCTCACACATGCTTCAACCAACCAATAACAAAACCCCCAGAGCATTTGAATGCGCGCTCAATGTATAGTCTATGTCTATGTGAACGCGAGAGAGATGAAATATCTCTCGTGCACGCTGAATATGCATTGAGCGTCCGCTTGCATATCAATTAAATACAAAGATTTATAATAACAGTATCTCCTAAAAGGTATCGTTAATGGTTATTTATGAAGCATGGCGACATTAACATTTTCGTTTTTTCAGATCGTTTTTCGGTATCGCAAAATCAATTTTTTGTACTTTCCCATCTCGTACAAAATCAACTTTTGACAAACATTGTCAAACATCATTTTGTTTCGGAGTATCAAAAAAACGAATGCTAGCTTTGATGAAGCGAAAACATTAATTTTTGTAATTTATTTGAAAAAGTTGTTCAAACAATTAGAGACGCAATTTGGAGCCTGACAACATGTAGATTTGTTACTAGGAGGTTTTTTCGAATAACATGCAAAAAGTCCGAATCCGAATATTTTCCTGAGCAGATGTGAAGATATTTCTTGGACTATAACCTCGACGGCAGCGCCACTTTTCTTGGCTGGAAATCTGGTGGAACTATAAATATTGAAAGTATGCCGACAACGCATATCAGGAATGTCAGGAATGTGTCGGCGATTTCATTTGTTTACATTACGAAATCTGACTGACGACCGATATTGAGGCAGTTCGATGATCATAGATGCATAACACATCCTCAATAAAGGGAGCATTTCTTTCATCAGTTTGACTAGTAATGAATTTCAGGATAATAAAAAAATGTATAATTAAAAAAATATTTACTGAACAGTCACAGCAATAATAGAACAAATTCTTCATTACAATAAATTGTACATACATAGAGGTATTCTACTCATCTGGATTTTTCTCTATATTATGAACCTGATCAGTGCAATATCATGCAAGCACTATCTCTTGTTAATTGATCACGTATATTTATTGCGAAAACATAAATACTAAAATAACAAAAAATACATCTGTAGGTAGAGGACTGACTGGAATACAAATATAATCACTCTGATATGTGAATCAAAAATAGTTTTGCGCACACTGTTTAATGGGTAAAGGCAAACAAAATTGTCCTCAACAAAAAAAAAAAAACACATAAAACAGTAATTGTTTCTTCAAACTAGGAAACAAACTCTCATTGACAATTAATTTGGTATCCATAAAATAAATGACGATCTTCATTCCAACTGTCTCCTCGAAGGATTTTGACACTGTGAAACAAAAAAAAATTATTAGCATAATATCACTGTCATATTTGGTCAGCAAACACTAAACAGAAACATAGTCATCTCACCACACCCCTTCAGATGATACTGCTCTGTACATATGTATAAATTCTCAATCTAGCAGTATACATTTGATTGCCAAAATTCTGTGTTTAAAAAAAAAATTTCATTGGTGATACCAAACGCCAGTCCTTAATTTGGCCCTTTACCAGGTTTGTTATTACCAACAGTACAGATGTCACAAAAAAAGTTACGTGCTACTCAATCTGTTTACCTCAATAAACGTCAAAAGAGATTACATATTTGGTGGGCTGCGAATACACAGCATTCGTCAGGTGTACACCAGGTTTGTAGTTAATGACAAAGTACCTTCACAGTATGCTGTGAGGTTTTGGAAAAACATGTCATGGGGGGCATGGTATAGATTTAAATTCTCTTTTTTCTTCTGTAGGGGCTATAATTTGCCAACATCACCACTGGTACAGTCTCCGACATGAAAGTGTTTGCATCTATCAGCTATGAAGCACAACATTTTAAGATCATTTCCATTTTTTTTTTTCGTTCTCTAGAATATAATTTCAAAATCCTCTATCTTGGTAAGGGGCAATTTAGGACCCATGTTTATTTTTTTCATGTTGTTTTTTGATCTAATTTATGAAGTAAACATGGCCACTGTCTTTAATTATTATAATTTTTAACATACATCTGATTTTTTTTATCAGTCCGCCCCGATGTTCAGCTCTAAACTGTCATGCGTAAGCAAGTGCAAATAATTTTTCATACAACTATCACCGAACCATCTGCCCATACAGCGATATAAAATCGATCAAGCATCACGATATAAATATCGACTATCGACTTTTGTACAGTATCGATGGCTCGTAGCCATCTTCTAATTCCAGCTGTAGCGATCAGCTGACCAACGCTAGTAATCCGATTGGTTGGTTCTTAAGATAAAGTTCAACATATTGAACTTTATTTTAAGAAGTGACCTTGAAATTAAGAAAACGACCATAACCTCAATATATTTTGTCATATGATAAATGAACTGATTTGGATACTTAGTGCAACGTCATCATTAGGCGCTCCTCTGGCGATGTCCGATTGCGTTCAGGTGCCTTCTGCAGGTACCTCTTCAACAAGGTCAGGAGCTGATACCAGCGCGGCTTTTCGTTTTTTTTGCTCTAGGCATGGCCATCCTCAATTAATCGCACAAAAAACAAGTCCAAGGCAGAAAAACACACCCGAAGACGAACACCAAAACAAATCTCTACCGCAAATTCGTCAAGAACTCAAACAAAAACAACAGATGAGTCACCGCCTGGCTTTCTCGGTAAATCGTCGTGGAACACGAGACACCACAGAATTATAATAATTACGTCAATATGAGCATAGAACAGTATGGAAAGGGCTATCCAAGGGTAAGACGAGTTCCGAAACCACCCGAATCATGTCAAAAAATGGGTGTGACGTCACCAAAACGTTTGACCACCACTGGAAATCACTAGCTAGGTACCAACTAGTTACCTTCTGGCGGCGTAACATGTGGAGGACACTGGTGTAGAAACAGCTGATCCTTAAATTCGGTTACGTTAAGTTGTGCATGAACCCGACATCAATCTTTTCCCTTTTTGGATTCAAGATTGATTCGTACCAATGACAATTTATTACTGGTAGACTGGTACAGGAAACCAATCTCTTCCGGAAGGTTCCTGAACTTCAGGTCTTACCATGAACTTAAAATAAAAATAAACCTGGTGAAACAAATGAAGAACAGGGTTATAAAAATCTCTGACAGTACTTTCCATCTTTCCAATCTAAGGAAGCTTTCAGTCTTATTTATCAACAATGGCTATCCTAAGTATTTGGTTAATCTTGTTCAGCTCTCCTCCGAATATTTTGCCAATCACTAATAACAATAGTTAGAATGACAACACGGGTCAATCAAACCATATACCCATTAATTCTTCAAGTAATGAGAACAACAGCACTACAGTGGTTGCTCCTATTTCCAGAGTTAACTATGTTGTCTTGCCATACATCAAAGAACTAACACCAAAATTGATCAGGCTGTATAATCCCTTTAATTGTCGTTTTGCTTGTAAATCAGTTCTCACAGTCAACAGTTTGTTGTCCAACATGAAGATAAGGTTCAGTTGCTTGATTCAACCAATACTGTCTATCGTATTAATTGCAACAACTGCAATTTAGTTTATATAGGCCAAACTTCTAGGTCGCTGAAAGGCAGGATAACGTCACACAAAAGTGATGCCAGATTACATCCAAAAAGATGTGCTTTGGCGTCGCATATTAACAACACAGGTCACTCTATGAATTATGGCAGTATTGAGGTTCTTGATAAAGAAAAAAGACTCTCAAAACGTTTATTTTTAGAAATGTCCCACATTTTCATGACAGATCATTGCATGAATAAAAAGCAGCTCAGCGTCATTTATTCCTACCTGTTGAATTGCGAAAAGCTAGAACGGCTACATGTCCAAATTGATCCAACATCTTCACAAAATTAGAATACATTTTCTCACTCACATTTTTAATATAAGCTCACATAACCCATCTTTTCAAGGTTGTATCAATATCACACATTCTTGCACTCATATGAACCACACACTCTTTTCCAAAACAAGTTATTCCAGCATTTTAGTAATTTTGGGTGGAGATTTACCGAGCGTCCCTCGTATACTTCATACCCAAAGTTGGACAGGGAGGTGTACATTTCCACGTTCCGTCGCGTCAATCACTTGTCTTCTGTCGACGCTTTACCGTCCGTGCCTTCCCCCTCTCCACGTGTAGCGGTTTTTTTTTTTTTGTTTGGCATTGGAAGTTATCCATTTGCCACAGATGTGTGTGAAGCCTGCTTTACATTGGTATAATTAGTAGTAGAGTTCACTAGCATACTTTTTTCCTGAAATACTCTACTATGCTCATTTTGGTAGAGTAACTGTATTTACTTTTGCTAGTAATTTGAAAAGATAGTTCGATTTAACATGTGTAATAATGAAGCAGGTTAGGCAAAAATATCGAGCCGTTTTAAAAAAATGTTTAGTGCAAGCTGCAGATATTTTATTAAATGAAATTGAGGAAGTTATAGAGGAAGAAACTAGTAAACAAAAAATAATTTGGGTAAGGGATTGGATTAAAAGACGTGATAAATTGGGAGCATCTGCCAATCTTTTAAGAGAACTGGCTTTGGAAGACCCAGAAGAATATAGAATGTGCTTGAGAATGACACCTGATAGTTTTGAAACACTGCTGAATTTAATTAAGCCGCATATTCAGAAAATGGACACATTCATGAGGGATGCAATACCAGCACGTGTTAAATTAGAAATTACCTTAAATTTTCTGGTCACAGGCAATAGTTATCGTAGTTTACAACACCTCTTTCGAGTCTCAAAACCAGCAATAAGTAATTTTATTCCTGCAGTATGTGAAGCAATGAACGAAGCCTTACACGAATACTTTAAGGTAAGTTTTAATAAATAAATACAATAATATGAGTTTAGTTTATTATTCAAAATGTATTCCAACTTTTTTATTATTTCAAACAAATTATGCTGATTGCCAAGCTTTAGAAAGTATGTTACTTAATGTTTCCTGTCCACTGCTTTCCTTAGAAAATTGTAATTATTGCTCGAAATGTTCCTCGTTCGGATATTGAGATGAAGTAAAAGTAAATGTTTGTTCAGGCGGTACTAGTTGGTGAAGCGTACTATATTGTTCCTCTTGAGATTGTCGTGAGTAGAGATTCCCATCCAAGATTACCTGGTCCTCTACGCTGTTAGAAGGAGACGTAAATGAGTGCTCTTCGTTCAATGCTTGTGAATGAATCTCGGAAGGGGTATTTACCGCCACGGAAGTCTGTACTGCCTTTAGTCGATACTTAGTTACCAAAGATTGTATTTCGGATTGCAACATAACATATTCTTGTACTGGCAGCTTATTGAGACACGCAGTAATATATTGCCCAAATGCTTCATTCTTGCTTATTTGACACTCGGGCTGGTTATTTAGATTCTTATGAACATTTTTTAATTCGTTCACCGCTGATCTCAAGTCATCAAGTTGCCTTTTTTTACCTCTAGATTTTGGAGTTACACGTGATACTGATTGGGACGATGCGGTTGATTGTGCTTGGTCTCGTGATAATGTAGTGTTCGCAGAAACTTCAGTATTTTCATCCACTGTATATTCTGGCCTTCCATCATTTTCGAGAGCACTCTCTTCATCCTGGCTTGCCTGAAAAAAAGTGCATTAATAAATTCATGTCTCAATATAAATCGCTTTAAAATTATTATTTTTTTACTTATGCAAGGCTGCAAAACAATTAATTAGATTTTTGCTATTTTTCTTTAAAGTTTCCATTTAACACGTTGACTGCGGCTACCAATTTCTACCTTCATTTGGTGTGCGGCACATGCCTTTGGAGACCCGTGCCTTATTTTATTTTTTGTGCGTCACATGCCTCCTGTGGCATGTTTGCATTTATGACATGTAGACACATCTAGTTCCACCAGTTAAAATTTTTTTCAAATATCAATGAATTCTAGTTGCTTTCATAAAGAACTCTGCCTGCATTTTCAATAGCACATGCCTCCGGGGATACGTGCCGCAAGAAAACTAAGTAAAATTTTAGGTTACTTATATTTGTTCATTATGCAAAAAGTAAACATATTTATTTTAAGTTTAAATTTGAAAAAACGGTGTAGAACTTAAAAAAAATGTAAATTATATCCTAAAATTAACTTAGAAAAGATAGAAACTAAAAAAAAAATACACGAATATAATATTATAGCTCAAAATTATCATAACATTTGTATTACATAGTTCAATTATGAGCAGCGTTAAAGCAATTTAAACAAAATCCAGGTTGACCTGGACAATCAGAACAATATGTTATAACCCTTCGAACTTTTTTGTCGATTTCGCGATAATTCAATCCAGATTTTTTAAAATTTGACGACAACCCTTACAGGGCTTGCGCTTTTTCCTGCCAGGTCCGTCAGGTTTTTGAAAACTATGCACTCTTTTTTTTTGAACCTTTATCGTTTCTTCAGAGTTTGGAGATTTGACTAGGGAATAAGCTAGCTGACGCCTAAACTCTGTTATGCTCAATTTTTCTTTAGCACATAAGTTATATATTATTAAGGAGTTCACCACGGATGTTCCAAGAATCAGCTCAAACATGACTTTCCTAAAAAAACATCAGAAAATATAGTATGCCATACTTTAAAATAATGTAAAAGAATACTCACCTGTACCACTTCAGGCTTCGACGCAGAACAGTGTGGTATGCAGACATTTGGTCTGAATAATCGACCCCCTTTTTGGCTGCATTGTAGTCAATCACACATTGGGGCTTAACAACATCTTCTCCTTTTTTAGTTTTTTTTCCAACTGGAATTAAATCTGCCTTATGAGATGGTACACTACTTATCATTAACACCTGCCTCTTGTCCATCCATTTAAAAATCTTGACGTCTCCTTTTTTGTCCCCTTTTTATTTTACTTTTTACAGAAAAAGTTACTGGTAAACCTTTTCTGTTGGCTCGTAATGTGCCACAGTACATCATCTTCTTTTTTAACAGCTGTTTGACAAGGGGGACGCTGGAGTAAAAATTATCTGCAAATAGGATTTTGCCTTCCTTTGGCTCAACATTTTCCAACAATTTTAGTACAATGGACTGGGAATGGCCAAGTTCAGCATTTGTGTCCCCCTTTCCACTGTACACAATGACGAAAAAGGTATATCCTTCTGGCGAACAGAGCTTGTAAAGTTTAATCCCATATTTGTGGCTTTTGTTTGGGATGTACTGCCGGAACAGGAGTCGTCCTCTAAATGGTATCATAGATTCATCTACTACTAACGTATTGCCAGGTTTTAGGGCTTCTTGAAAATTTTTAAGTAACTTGGATATTATGTTTTGTATTTTGTAGAGTCTGTTTGCTTTATCGCAAGTCTCATTGTTTTCAAAATGAAGAAATGATAACAGCAAAAGATAACGATCACGACTAATTGCACTGGAAATGAAGTGGTTATGATATATGTCATCTTTGGCCCAATATAGATTGATATGAGGAACTTGAGTAAGCCCCATAGCCAGCGTGACACCCAAAAAAAATTTAATTTCATCTCGATTTGTTGGAGTCCATTTATTAATTCTGGATTTTCTGGAATGCTGATCAGCTTGCTTCTGAGTGGCGAAAATATTAGTTTGTTCGACAATTAAATCTAATATTTCATCGGTAATAAGGCAAGTAAAAGCGTCAATGGGTTCCTTAATGCCGTTCTTGTCAATATTTAAAAGTTTACATTTTTGTGGGACAAAATTGTCAGTCACATCGTCATCATCTAAGTCACACCACTCATTGTCACTGGAATCATCAGTTTGCTCATTATTACTTACAGTCTGATTAGTCTTAATGGTCACTGGGGATGATTGACGTGATTCGGATGATTGTTCGGAATCAGATGAAGAGGATGAGTCTGGAACATAGTTTCTGTCACGCAAGGAATCATCGCTGCTATAAGGATCTTCTACTTCGAGTTCGTCTGTTATATTATATTCATGTCGTCATCTCCTTTTCTTGATTTTCAACTCCACCAAACGTATCATATTCTCGGAAAACTTTCGACACCACTCTTTTCGAAGTACAGTTCTCAGTGTGTAACACAGCACTTTCTTCTTCAATTCTGCGGTCCGTTTCTTGATTATCAGCTCTATTACCACCAAAGGAATCATCTTCTTGAAAAACTTCCGACACCACACTTTTTGCAATATATCACCTGAGTTCTCATCAACTTCTGCATGTCTCATTTGTTTTCTGGCAATTTCTACCATATATTTCGTTCTTTCAGACATCTTTTGTTCAATTTAA
Organism: Acanthoscelides obtectus; assembly: GCA_963669975.1. Taxonomy (NCBI): domain Eukaryota; kingdom Metazoa; phylum Arthropoda; class Insecta; order Coleoptera; family Chrysomelidae; genus Acanthoscelides; species Acanthoscelides obtectus. Next base: position 72,360,568 of record CAVLJG010000003.1, read on the forward strand.
ACACCCTTGTTGTATTGTACACAAATCACATAACCTCAAAAACAAACAGGTTGCAGTAAAACTACACATGCCTCCGGTGGCATGTGTCGCACACAAAGTAAATTTCATTACTTGTGTGCGGCGCATGCCACCGGAGGCATGTCCTGAAAAAAACATATTTTGTAATTATAGATTAGTTCCTGATCACATAGGTATATATACGGAAAAAATTGGGTAAGGAATAAAGTTTTTATGGCATCCGCACGTAACGAATATCTGCCCAAATATCATTCAGCCTAGTAGTAAAGAACGAAACATGCCCCTGGAGGCATGTGTCGCAGCAAACGTGTTAAGTAAAAACAAAATAGTATTTTTTTTAAGATGTAATAGGAAAACATATTTTTCTTTCTGTTCCAGATGCCAACAACAGAAGAAGAGTGGAAAATAATTGCAAATGGATTCGAAGAGCATTGGAATTTTCCCGGTTGTTGTGGTGCCTTAGACGGGAAACACATTTTGATATTATGTCCTGGCAACTCTGGAAGCCAGTTTTTTAATTACAAAGGGTCCTATAGTGTCGTGCTAATGGCTCTAGTAGACCACAACTACTGTTTTACTTATGTGTGTATTGGCAGCCAGGGATCTCAATCTGATGGTGGAATCTTCCAGAAATGTGCACTTGGAAATTTGTTGCAAAATGGATGGTTGCCTGCAGGATATTGCATTGTTGGCGACGATGCCTTTCCCTTACGACATTATTTGATGAAACCGTATAATAATTACCGAAGACCGCTTAGTATACCAGAGAAAATTTTTAATTATCGTTTAAGCAGAGCTAGAAGAATAGTGGAAAACAGCTTTGGAATTTTGGTGAGCAGATTCCGAATTTTCGATAAAAAAATTAATTGCAAATTAGAAACAGTCAATAAGATAGTGCTGGCTGCATGCGCTCTTCACAACTTTTTACGAAAGACCTCACCTGCTACAAATTTACCTCGTGGCTCCGTAGATGAAGAAGATATCATCACCGGCTCCATAAACGCTGGTCAATGGAGAGCCGAAATTACAGAGCTACGTAGGATGGAAAGATATCATGAGAGACGGGCAACAAACTTGGCAAATCAAATTCGAGATAATTTAAAAAATTATTTCACTAACGAAGGTGCTGTTTCCTGGCAGTACAAGAATATTTACTAAATGAATAAGTATGATATTTTTACAATTCGGAATATAATATGAGATTTGTTTTTACCATAGATTACGTAATTAGAAACAGTTATCAACATTATAGTCCACACAACATAACTTTTTTATAAACAAATAAAAATGTTTACTTACTTGACTTTCTGTATTGCCTATGTTGTCCTGTGTAGTGCTAGAGCCTTTAACGTTTTTCATGAAAGAATCCATTAAAGCAAACCATTTAATATTCGGAACATAGACATCATTTATACCGGCACCTGACTTTTTTGATTTTTTTATCTTCCCAGTTTCTTGATTATAAGTACATCTCAGATTTTTAATTTTTTGTTTTAATTCGGCAATACCAAAATTTTCCTTTGCCATATATTTTACGATTTCTTCGTAGGCGGCTGATCTCATTGCCCTATTTCTATAATTAGGACTGCTGATATTCCATATACATTCGTAATCTTTGTACACTGCCACTAATTTCATAGTTTCATGTTCCGTCCACTTCATTTTTGTTTAAACGTAGTAAGCAAAATTTGAGATAAAATGTTTAACTAAAATGACTGAAGCGCACAAGCAGTCCGAAAAACACAGACAAAACCAAACTTGTGTTTGTTTACATTGGTATAGTCAACCAACAAACCAGTAGAGTAGAGTACGATTGTGGAAGTGGGGGGTGGATAGTCGAGTGTACTATTCCACACGTGCTATCCACTTTACTCTCCCCTGGACTATCTGTAGTACTCTACTGCCACTAGCACAACTTGTTTACATTATTCTAGTAGGGGAATAATAAGTACTCTACCATCGAACTTTACTAATTATACCAACGTAAACCTATCTTTACTTATATTTCTCTAATTATGGACAAACACACGACGTCACAACATCCATGGCGAAGGCGAGATTCGAACTCGCGGCCCGGCCGGCCGGCTGATCAGTAGCACGACACTCTGACCAACGCGGCCAACCGAGGCCCCCACGTGTAGCGGTAGTAGAAGGTTAGGGACTGCATTCCGATTGTTTCAACAAAATGTCTCCCCACGTGTAATATTTTTTACTCGGGTGTATTGATATAATTTTTATTTTTCTTAACTTTTAACGAAGGTATCTGTCGTTTTTTAACAAGCCCAATGTCCCCGTCCTTTTGTTTTTATACTGAACACAAGTTCGATCTTCTCTACGTTCTTTCTGAAACACCTTGTGGCTGCAACCTCACCGACGAGTAAGTTGTCTGACATTTTAAATCTGTCCTGTTTTCTTTGCTAGCATCACAATTGTGTTTTCAGAATCCTGATGATGGCTCCATCGAGAATGCCGAAAGCTTGATTTTATCGTCAAAAGAGTCAACTTAAGCCTAAAAGTTTTGCCAATTTCCCAATTAACAAGTAATTGTATTTTATATATATATATATATATATATATATATATAGTATTTATTCTTAAATATTCGTATACTTTGAGAAAGAAGAAAAGTCGTCTCCCAATTTTAGTGACGTAGATGCCCTTTCAGTTGGCGTCCTGACTACGTTAGGTGGATAACACAAGACGTCATATAGGCACTTTTTGATAACGTCACATAGTGACGAGCACAAGACGTGGATAGTTTCGACTACAGAACGTCATATAGTGATGTCTTTGGAACTATCAGTAGAATCGTAGATTTGAAGTGTTTTATTATATAAAAAACTTAAGTAACAATTGTACACTTTTACATGTATTTACAAACTTATACAAAAGGAGAAGGCAGGATTGCCCGCTTGACCATTCGCCGGAAACGTTTTCAGAAGATAATGTTCACTATATTTTCAAATGGGGAACACACTTTTGCTAAGAGTCATTTGTACGATGTAAACTGATTGACCTTCTATATATTCATTCAGACTTGCATTGCTCCAGTAGATTTTTATTGGTATGAGTATAGGTGCATATTTGCTGGATGTAACTTATCAAAACCTGCCTTAAGCAATTACCTCACCACATATAAATAAATATAAATTCGGAATATTTGATGTTATGGCGACGTGGCATTACACGCCTTCGAGCGTGCGCAGCAGATTGCTCAGTTGCTCTGTTACCTGGACGCGGGTGCTTTAAAAACTTTTTTTTTTCAACATCTTGTGGCTTGTGGATTTATGTAAAACTTTCTGCAAAAGCAACAAAATCCGTTATACAGGGTGGCCCAATGAAAAGGTCGCACCCCCATTTGTGACTCTCCTGGTATATTTTGGGGAAAACGCTCGGACACGTCAATTTTGATTTCTAGGGGGACGTCTTTACTTCTATAGCCTTACGATACAGGGTGATCCAAGATATTGCGTTACACTTTATATTTTTAAATTGAAACCCCCATTTTTTTAATTTTTAGAAGTGCTGAAAGAGGTGCCCATTTACTTCCATGCAATAATAAAGATTTTGTTCGAATCTATTCCTCACATTTTCAAGCATGTCTTGAGTTATTTGTTTACATTCATCCGTAATCTGCTGACGAAGATCTTAAATGGAATCTGGATTCGTACGTAAAAATTTTACTTTGCAAATGCCCAAAAAAAAGTAATCTAAAGGACTTAGATCCTAGATCCGAAGATCTCGGTGGCCACTTGATGGGACCTCGTCCAAAAACTGTCGTACTGGAACCACATAGTGCGGCGGTGCACCGTCTTGTTGGAAATGCATGTAATTTTCATTATCATTGGAGTCATTTTCTATTATTTCGGTAAGTCGTGGCTCTATTATATTATCACCATTAATTTTATTATAAACTCAAACAGCTTCAACAACGATTGAAGGTAGGTTTAAACTTTATTATATAAAAGTTACTAAAAGTTTCTAGGAAAATATAAACATTAAAAAAATGGGGATTTCCATTTAAGAATCTAAAGTATGACGCAATATCTTATTTTTGGATCACCCTGTATTGTAGGGCTATAGATGAAAAGACGTATCCCTAGAAATCAAAATTGACGTGTCTGAGCGTTTCCCCCAAAATATACCAGAAGAGTCACAAATGGGGGTGTAACATCTTCGTTGGGCCACCCTGTATGTGTTTGAGGTACTAATTATGTACTTTTCTTGTTTAGTCCTTGCTAGGACTAATTATGACCTCTTCAAGGCGACTAAACTGAAACGTCATGTAGACGTCCACTAGGTAGGGCCAGTAAGAGGACATCATTCGGCCAAAAGACGTCAAAGTTCAAAGTAAGATGTCCTAAGGACGTCAGTTCCCTACCTAAGATAGCAACGTTACAGTTCTGTCAAGGCAGATAAGTGTGACTGTTACACGAAAAGCATGAGTGGGCATATTCTATTTGCCATCTGGAACGTTGTCATTTCGCAAATTCTGGTAATTTACAATCAAATGTCCTTGTTCTTCAACGTTTACATTGTCATAGTCTTATTCCAAAGTTATGTATTATCATTTTTTAAAACGAGTTTGAATGTTTGGGAATTGTGAAAACAGATAGAAATGTATTGAATGTCTATTTGTGTATCTCCAAATAAAGTACTGTCAAAACCTTGTCGCTTTTTTAGCATCTATTTATCATTATCGTGTCACTTAGTGTCGTAGGGTGGATCAAATGTAATCCGTAATTCCTTAAATACATTTCTTAGCCAATCAGGAGCGCTCTCACAGTGTAGGTCGTTGGAGTGTAACATTAATAATAATAATTTATTTTTCTTAAGTCAAACTGTATATAAATCGTCAAAAGAGCATCTATATACAGACATAACAAAACTATATTAAAACAAGATTATAAATAACATTAACACACTGATAAACTCACAAACATTATACAAACATTTATATATTAAAAAGAAACTTTCAAACAATAATACTTGAAGTGACTCTGATTTGCTATTCCTTGTATATCATTTAGAAGGATGTTAAAGATTTTAGGACCAAGTATATTTGGCGATTTATTTCCTAATTTAAATTTAGAAAAATTGGAGTGTATATTATTACTCTGCCTCGTGGCAACTGTGTGTATTTCTTTGTTGAGAGTAGACTTGGTCTTATTCCGGAATACATATAATGCCAACTCGTGAATCGCCAGGGCAGTTACTGTTAAGATTTTATTTTTTTTTTAAATTTCTCTACAACTGAGTGTTTTACTTGCCCGCGTCATTGATCTAACAATTCGCTTTTGAGTAATAAAAACATGTGTCGCAGCAGAGCAGCCTCACATACAAATACCGTACCTGAGTCTGGACTCCACAAGGACTCCGACCAGTTGGCTTTCAGCGAGAACCAAGCTTAAATGTTTAAACAAATAGAGAGCGAGTTAAGCTTGTTAAAATATGCAATATCGCACGTTAGACGTTACTGGTTTTGGCAACGTTGTGTTGTCTGATGGAGTGCAAAAAATAGTGTATGGCTTGTGGATAGTGGGGCTTCTTCACATATGACAGGGTCCAAAGAACTATTAAAAGACTTTTCGTCTAACTGTGGTGAAGAAGTTGTGATGGCAAATAACTCAAAGTTATGTGTTGCTGGAATAGGGGTCTCTGAAATAAAATTACAGCGAAATGGTGGAAAAACAAAAATCAGTGGAATGAAATATGTGCCAAACTTAAGTGTCACCCTGTCATCAGTGAATACCTTGGTGAAGAAGGGTTTCAGTGTTACTTTTGACTCTAAGGGATGCAGGATATTTGAAAAAGAAAAATATCGCATTCAGGGAGAGCCATTAGCTTCAGCATCGAACAATGGTGGACTGTATGAGTTAGACACAATCACTGATAAGGTAAATTTAGTTAAATCAGATAATGATATGTTATGGCATAGGAGGCTGGGGATCTTAATCACTTCAGCATGAAGCCAGCTACTCCAACGATTTGCATCAGGTGTATAAAAGGAAAGCATGCACGCAAGCCGTTTCCTTTTCTGAAGGGTAAACAAATAGCTAAAAATGTTCTTGACTTGGTGCACAGTGATTTGTGTGGGCCAATGGAGGTTGAGTCATGGGGAGGTGCTCGATATATGCTCACCCTGATTGATAACCACTCAAGGACCCTGATTGATGACCACTCAGGGAAAGTATTTTGCTGTTTCCTAAAGACCAAGGATGAAGTACCAGGAATCTTTGAAGAATTATGCACATACGTTGAAAATTAGTCTGGGAGAAAAATAAAAGTGCTCAGATCTGACAACGGCAGGGAATACTGTAATCAGAGACTGGCTAACTTCTTGAAGAAAAGAGGCATTAAGCATGAGTTGACTGTACTCTATTGTCCAGGACAAAATGGTCTGGCAGAAAGATATAATCGATCTATCAGATCTAAGTAAGATCCATGCTTATCGAGGCTAGGAGCTAAAAGCAATTGTGGGCTGAAGCTGCAAACATAGCAGTGTACTTGCTGAACCGGTCACCCACCAAAAAGATAAAGGGTACTACCCCGGAGGAAGTATGGTCCGGAAAGAAAGTAAATCTCAAGCATTTGAGGGTATTTGGGTGCATGGCATATGCACATATACCTAATGCGAGAAGAAAGAAGCTTCACGACAAAAGACAAGAGTATAACTTTACAGGTTATTCAGAGACAACTGTTGGATATCGACTGATACACCCTGTTTCCCATAAGCTACACGTTGCTAGGGATGTTGTTTTTTTGGAGGATGAATTTCCTGAACTTGGAGAAGATTCAGTCTGTCCTGATGAGCTAAGTGTTTCATTTCCACTTGAGCGCAGTAGTGTGGAGATGGATGTGTCTAGCGAGAATGTAAAACCAGCAGCTGTTGTTCCTGAAGAAGCAGACGTGCCACAGCCACAAAAGATAGTGAATGAGATGGCACCTACTGTGACTGATGATGCCCCAAGTGTTGGTGTTAGTGAAAGTGCGGAAGTGAGTGATGAAAGTGGCGGACAACCAACTGTAAGTAGATATCCAAGACGTAATGTTCAAAAGCCAAAATATTTTGATAATTACTTGATGGATGAAGACCTCGATTATGCAATGGTAGTCACTTATCATACTTCTGAGCCTGCAACACTTTCTGAAGCTTTGTCCAGTTCCAACAAAATGGAGTGGGAAAGTGCTATAAAAAAGAGTTGAATGTTCTTAAAGCCAATGAAGCATGGGAGTTAGTCGGCAGATCACCCGGAAAAAATATTGTAAAAAATAAGTGGGTCTTTAAAATAAAAAGAGATAGTGACGGAAAAATATCAAAGTATAGAGCAAGGTTAGTTGCTAAAGGCTTCACCCAAAAATATGGCCTTGATTATACAGAAACTTTTGCGCCTGTTATAAGGTTTAGTAATTTGAGACTCTATTGACGATGACTGTTGAGATAACTTTATCAGCTGAGCATTTGGATGTAGAGACTGCATTCCTCAATGGTGACTTAGATGAAGATATATATATGAGTCAGCCAGAAGGCTTTGAAGTTCCAGGCTCAGAAGGTTGAGTGTGTCGTCTGAACAAGGCAATTTATGGTCTCGAGCAATCAGCTAGATTGTGGTATGAGAAAGCTTATAAAGTGCTTTTGCAGTTGGGCTATAGTCATTCAAAAGTTGAACCTGGCATTTTCTATAAAAATACCAAAAATTCCTTTACTATAATTGCCTTGTATGTAGGCGATTTCTTCTTGTTCTATGATAGTTTAGAGGATGCTAACAACCTTAAAAAGGAATTGAATAGGCATTTCAAGATAAAAGAATTAGGTCTGTTAACTTATTTCTTGGGTATGAAAGTTGTTCGTTCAAAAGACAAGCCAAAAATAAGTCAAGAACAATATATCCAAAAATTGTTAGATAAGTTTGAAATGTCCGAGTGGAAAACTGTTAATACTGCTTTGGAACAAAACAACAATATTGAGGGAGAGATGTATGATGCACCTTTTCAGCAATTAATCGGTTCATTGATGTATCTTGCTGTGTGCACAAGACCACACATTGCTTTCACAGTTTCTTATTTAAGTCAATTCAATAAAATAAATAAAAATAAAAGGGTGCTGAGATACTTGAAAGGTATTATGAATGTAGGAATAGAGTTCAGTAAGATCAATATTCCTTTATCTGGCTATGTAGATTCTGATTGGGACAATGATAACCAAGATAGAAAATCAAACTACGGCTATTTTTTTATTTTGGCTGGTGGTCCTATTTCTTGGGAATGTCATAAACAAAAATCTTTAGCTCTTTCATCCACTGAGGCGGAATACATGGGAATATTATGTGAGTCTGTCAAAGAATCACTATATGTTAAGTCCTTGATGAAAGACCTGTATGATGTAAATTCCAGCTGTAGGTTTTTAAAAATACATGAACCTGTCACCATTTTTAATGATAATCAGAGTGCCATAAGTTTAGCCAGAAATGAGGTGTACCAAAAAGGAACTAAGCATGTAGATATCAAATATCCTTTTATTCGAGAAAATATAAAGAATAAGAGCCGAAAACGGTAAAAACACACAAGAGAATTACTCCGAAAATTATAGTCATAATTATGCCGAAAATTTTTGCTGACGTATTACACGTAAAAGAATTCTTGTGAAAATTTTCATGGTAAAATTATAAAACCCTTTCTATAGAATATGCGCGAGAACAACATAACCTCACTTAACATTTTTGTGTGTGGTCAGTGTATATGTTTTGTGTGTGGTCCTGTTCGAGTCGTACGAAGAAGCGTTTATTGTTTATTCATAATGTCGTGGAATCGGGAAGAAGTTACACTGTTGTTGGAGGAGTACCAAAAATGGCCAAACCTGTATAAGGTGAAGTTAGCCAATTACAAAAATAGAAATTTGCGGCGTCAGGCGTTGGATGCGATAGTCCAAGCATTGAGAAGTTTGAAACCTAACGTGACAGCACAAGATATACAAGCAAAGTTTCAAGCTTTGAAACCAAATGCCAGCAAGGAGAGGCGAAAATGTTTGGAATCGCAAAGAAGTGGCGCTGCTTCAGATGATGTAAGTTTTTTCTATATGTTCGTTACTTCCACTATCTGTATTATGTATTGTAACGGTTTCACCGTCCGATTGTATTTATTAACCCTTAACTGGTGACGTGCCGTATGAGATACATAAACGGTGAGGTGCCGTCTGGCAGACTATTTTTTATATGAGGTTAAAAATTAAACACAATTGAAAATTTTCATTATTTTTTTATTAAACATAATTAGTCCGGACGTTTTTGAATATAAACTCACAAAAATTAAAAAAAAAAAATACCCTTGAAAATCATGAACTAAAAAACATAATAAACATATTGCACAAAGAACTTAAAAAATATGACCATCGAACAAGGCTGCACAATCAAAAGAAAAAGACAACCAAAAGCGTTTTCCTTCTGAAGTTTTGTTGAAAATATATAAGGAAAATGTAAAAATATTTATGCATTACTTATTTTAAAAAATATGCATTCCAGCAACTATAAATTTTTATTGTTTTTCAGAGCAATTTTTGCACATTGGATGGGTGCACTGTAAGCAAACGGGTCGTTTGCATTGCAAACAAAGGAACTTTGTCATTCTGTTTTTTTTTCTTGGACATAAATAACAAAGTTTACGTTTTTCTAAAACCAGTTCCTGCCTCTGAATATGTTCCTCTTCTTCTGGTATTCCAATAATACGCCTAATTGAAGTTCGTATTTCACGGGGGATTCGAGGATTGACCATACGCCTTTTCATATGTTCCTGCACGAGCTGCTTAGCCAACTGCATCCCAAAAATGCTCTTCTCTTTGATTATAGTGTTGTTTTTATAACATTGGTGAAGTGTATAAGCGTTTGTAACTGAGATATCGAGAAGGCGGAAGAAAATTACTAACAGCCATCGGCTTATGTAGACCGCATCCTCGTCTAGTGAATCTACTCCGCTTTTATTCTCATTATAATACGAAATTATTTCGGGTTTTCCTGTGAAGGGATCAGAGAAAATCCTATCATGCATTGAAGATATCAAGACTGTGGCCTTCCCAATTTTTCCAACGTGACTTATCAATGTACATTCTTCTCGAAATCCATAAAGTGATGAGCCTTGAGGTCTTTTCCTATTTGGCAAGAAAGTTGGTGGAATTTCAGCCTTATTTTTCTTCATGGTACCGACATAAGTGAGAATATTTTTTCGTAAGACGTCCACTACCTGTATAGATGTGTACCAATTGTCGGCAGTAATATTACGATTGGTGCCGAAAATTGGACTGCTCAGGCGCAATACGGCTTGGGTAGGTTTTAATAATTTTTTATCTTCGGCAGGTAGTCCAAATCCATCAGAATCTTTTCCCCAATAAATTGTACGCGTTATACAGATAGCTATTTCTTGCATCAGTCAAACATTGAATTTTTATGCCGTACTTTGCCGGCTTATTAGGCATATAGATTTTGAAAGAACATCTGCCTCTGAAGCTGACAAGCATTTCATCTACTGTTGTAGACTGACCAAGTCCATATAAGCTTTGACAGTTTTCGATGAAGCTATTGAAAATAAAAGAAATTGCGGCAGTCGGATCGATTTTTTTACGCTCTTCTCTATCTTCAAAGTTGTCAAATCGAATCACCGCAAGGAGAACAGAAAATCTTTTTTTGCTCATCACTGCTCTGAACATTTCGCGACCAGTCCCATCGGTGGCAAATATTCTGTCAATATTTTCGTGATTGGAGTTGAATATAGCTGTATAAATTAAGAGGCCCAAAAATGCTTTCAGTTCAGTAATATCTGTCTCTCCAAGTTCACTTCTAGATATATCAGAATAACGTACACGTATTGCACATAGCTTTCTGTTAGTGCACTCCACAATCTCTTGCAACATGTTGTCCCCAAAAAGTAACTTCCAAACTGACAACGGATCAGCTGCCTCACCAAGACTTTTAGCCCTTGCCTTCAAAGTAGGAACTTTTATGACAATATTATGTTTTCTCGTTTTTGATGAAGGGCGAACTTCTGACGTACACCACCTATAACGATTTTTTCCGTACACATAGGTTTTTTACTATCTGTATCCGAATCGTCTATATTTGGATCATCAGTGTTCACTTCAACTTCACTATCACCACCGTCACATGAAAGTTCCGAGTTTGACTCATGTTCGGACTCAATAACAAAGTTTTCAGGTACATCATCTATGTCACTTCCACTGTCAGACGCCTCATTAAACCACTTCAGTAGGGTTTCTTCATAATGGGGATCACCTAAACGGACACGTTTCGAGGGTCCGGCCATATTTTCGAAATTAACTATAACAAAACAACTAACACTAACAGTGACGTGCCGTCCGACAGACTGTGGTTCTAATAAACTCCGCAATAACCTGCAAGATACTGACGCGCCGCCACCACAAATTTGATGATCTGTTGTCGGCTAATAGGACGAGGAATAGGTGGGGGTATAATAATGTGGGCGGGACAAAATCCAAAATATAGACAAATATTACTGGCGTGTAGTCTGTCAGACGGCATGTCACCAGTTAAGGGTTAAATCACTTCTCGATTATCATTTAAGAATCGCAAGTCATTAATCCCATCTCTAGCTTTCTTACTTGGAAACATTTCCGCTTGGAGCGCGCTTGATGCGGAGTTCCTGATCTGCGATCTTCCTCGCGCTTCCTTTTCACTTGAGCCGCCGATCTAACAAGAGCTAAGAATTTTGTTCTCTGTAGCATGAGGTCATATAGCGCCATGTGCTAGCGGTTTGTAGAATGTGTGTCCGAATAGGACAAAATGGTGAGTTTTATAATACTATACAGTTTTATTGCTGGGTCTGCCTGTAGTTTATAGATAGTCGATATGTGAGTGGTTTATTTCTTGTACGATTTTAAAATATCCATCGAACGTCATTTTCGACTACTTCGATCATTCGCCATAACTTTAATCAAATCGAGGTAGAAATCGATCCACATCGATTTTACCTCTGTGTGCGTATATATGTTCATAGTTCAGTGAAATTATGGGTACGTTGATTATGAATATTCGATATTTGTGTTTTTATATCAGAAGCATGTGGAGAAATTGTTGATGACCACCATCTTGTTTTACGCTTTTTTTTGCTATTTCATGATTTTATTTTATGAAAGGCATTTCCAATTTTCGGTTTGATTTTATCAAACTATGTAATGTAATTCTAACTTCCTCCATAATTACTAGTTAAAATATAGTAATTACACCGGCATCGCTTGCAGTTTTATTTATCTTATCCCCCAAGGTTTCTAATAATTGCCAACAAGGTTGCGAAACCAGGTAGTCGCAATGTACTCAGAAATTTAACTTATCGACTAGAAATATTCCCAGAAACTTAACATCAGTCGTGAAGTTCAATGACGCATTCTTATGTTTAACGCCAGCGAAATTTATCTTTTTTTTTGACACAGACAAAAGCCTTACTCAAGCTGCAAAATACCCCAACCGGATGCTTTCCTGCCTCAATGAATGAAATCAATCGTTCATAGAACGAATGGATTGCTGTTGTAGTTGACTTGCCAGTTGGTTTAGCGAGATGATGTTTTTCTTCTCAAACAACATCAGCAAGCGACTGGCGTAGCAATACTCAAAAATTTTTGAGAATCCAAGTGGTACCGTTATTGGCCTGAAATTCCCCATATCTGATGGATCTTTTTTTTTCTAAACCGGTACCACCTTTCCGTTCTTCAGAACGTCGGGAAGTTTCCCTATTCAAAAAGACAAATTAACCCGGCATCCGACAGGTGAAATTTTATTACAAGAATTATGTAGTCGGAACTTCAAACTTCGTTTTTAAAAAAACTTTATTTGATTCCAACAATAGTTTACATGGACCGAACCGGAATTACAGTGTGTATGTTCGCTGTGACTGAGATTGAATGACTGACTCATAATTAAGATACAATCGTTAATATAAACCAAAAGTGATGAGCTAGTAAAAAGGAATACAATGCAATTATTATATTAATCAATAAAGTGCTAAATGACGGCAACATAACTCCTCCACCCTTAAGATGAAGTTTTGGAGGGCACAAACAAAACTTCGTGCCTCTGGGGTTGCATTTCGATTTCTTCTAACTGCTGGCTTCTTCTTGATCCTTTTCTTTTCTGGTAATACTTTTTCACGAAGATGCATGCAATTCCAATTAACATAATTGCATACAGGGGTAGACTCCATTTGTAGGGGTGCGTCACTGTTTCGGGAAGATCTACCTGGATTTGGTCGGCTCGTTCTTGCAAGTGATGAAGTTTATCTAAGGAAATATGTACTAACTTGATTTCCTTTGGATTTTCTGTTTTTGATGAAATATGGACCTCTGGAAGCAGCAGCGGCTTTTCCATGGTTGTTCCTTTTTGATTTTTGTAAATGTAGTCCTTCGTTTGTATGCTGCATTGGTAAGGCACTTCAAGTAGGTAAATGCCTTTTAACTCTATGACGTCATCTTGTTCACACTTGATTATCAGCTTTTCAGGTTTCGGAAAAATAGCAATGTATTTGGACTCTGAAACTTCTTCAATTAAGGCCATTTTAAGAGTTACGGGAATTTTGTTACAATTTGGCTGCCTTTTGTTTACTTGTAAAATAGCAAATAAACAATCGTCTTCTTCTTCTGCAACATGGACCAATTTGTTTTCGTGGCAAATAAAAATATCTTCTATCATTTGACATGGTTCAGCATCATATTGGTACATTTTGGTACTCATTGTGAAATAGGAATTTTTGGGAATAATGGTAGTTTGGTTAACAGTAGGAATGGAATAAAGATGATAATGCTTAAATTTGTCTACGTGCATAAGCGGAACATGTAAGGCAAAAACTAATCGATTTTCAGAAAAATATGCTTCTACTGAAATTATGTCGTAAAGCTTATAAATATCTTTGATGTCTGAATACACCAACTGAGCTTTATTATGATTTTTGACTAATATTTGGAATATTGACTTTAATTCGTGTATCGAAATAATACTGTGGTGCAATGATCCAATTTTGGCAAATGCGATGGCATTTTCCAAATTACTAGTTATAGAGAGCAGTGTATCTAAGTTGAACTTTATTTGTAATAGTGTATCCAAAATAGTAAAATAGTATGTATTGTTCCTTTGCATCTCTACCAAAGTTTGTTCGATTACAGCTTGATTGTGAACCATAAGGCTAAATGTCCTATTGTTATTTTTGAGAACTTCGTGGGTCAAGGAAATTTGCTGATTAACTGTCTTAATTACTTGGTTCTGATTTTTCTGTAATTGTTCAATAGCCTGGTCATATTTTTTAGCATCGTCATCATCTAAGTTCCCTGAAATCATTTTGATAATTGATCCTAAACCATTTATCAAACCTCGTTTTGGGCGATATTGCTTTTTCCAGAATGGATATATGGACATTATTTTGTTTTTCAAATTTGACATCGAGTAAACTATATGTTGTTCTATATCAGCCAAATGTGTATCTGGAATGAATCCTAAATTATATTTATTCTTTTCTGTTTGGTCCTTGATTTCTTGAAATACTGTACTTAGCGAATTTACTTCCTTAATTATCGGCTCAAAATCTACATAGTGTAAAAATGTATGTGTTCCTATTTTTACTTTAGCATCACCTAATCTGAAGGGTAGTATACCAGGATTTGTTTTAAGGTTGGTGACCTTCACCGTGGATTGATGTGTCAGATGCACTATCAGAAGAAGTATCATCCTGTAACAAATTTTGAGTTACTTTCTTTCTGGGCTTTTTGAAAATACTTTTATGATAAATATTTCTATTAGTTTTTAGTTTTAAACCTTTGTCAGTCAGAATCTGTTCTTTTATATAGGGTGGTTTCAGCTTTTTACCTCGGGACTTCGCGTCACGTCGGTAGGCTACTTTTTCTCTAGAATAGTCGGTCGGTTTTTCGCGGTCTTTATTAGCTTTTCGAATAACCTTTTCCTTTTGGGTTTTCGACATGTCATAGATAAGGCTATATATTAATTTTGTCCTATTCTTGTGTTCTTGAAGGTAATTGTTCATTAATTCTCGATCAACGTCTAGATCAAAAGGATCTCTAACGTCTAAATGTCCGTTAATAATTTCCATTGGTTTTCGTTTCGTCACTGAATGTATAGACTGATTGTAGCCAAGGATTGCATAAGGCATCAAAGAATTAACATCCTTTTTTGGAAATTGCAATGCAAGAGCTCTTAAATGTTCTGTTATAGTGGAGTGGAATCGTTCAATAGGTGAATTACTATTTGAATTTTTTGAAGTTGTAAAATGTAGCTTTATCTTATGGAGTTTTGCAAACTCTTTTATTAAGGAGTTGTTGAACTCAGTACCAGAATCTGCAACAATTTGGATGGGTAAACCATGAAATGACATGAATTTGATCAAATTGTCTACAACAGAGATAGCGTCAGCTGCTTCGATTGGGAAGGCTTGCGCATATTTTGAAAAATTGTCAATTATTGTTAAAAACTTCTTATTGTTAGCTTGATATACATCTAAGTGAACAATTTGGAATGGCATTTTAGCCGTCGGGGTAATCTCAAATTCAATTCTAGGTGGATGTCTTTCATATTTACCTCGCTGGCAAATATCGCAAGTATTGACGTATAACTTCACGTCATCATCAATGTGGGGCCAATAATATTTTCTTTTAATTTGGTTTACTGTCTCAATGATTCCTCGGTGATTAGTTTTGGTTTCGTGATTATACCTCATGATTTCCTCTTGTCTCAAAACGTCAGTAATATTTTCAAGCTTTTTACTGCACTTAACTAATTTGAACGCAGAATTTTTGAATGTATTAGATACAAGGTTCGCGAGATTTTTATACATTTCGTCGTTATGATTATCTTCAAAATAAAATGCATAAGTACTTTTTGGTACACCGTAGTCTTTGAGAAAGTGTATAATAGGAGTGAAATCACCATTAACAATATACAATGTGTATAAGAATTTCTTCGGATCCCATAAGGTTTGAAGTGTGAGTTTTCTGGGCATAATGGCTTTTCTAACAAAAATTTGGTACTTGAAAATATTGATAGGTTTTTCTACAGGGTTAATTTCTTGAATGGGGCTTTCATCGTCTGAGTGAATAGTTACATTTTCAACTCGTTCACTCAAGTCTAGCAAATTGCGTACGGTTTGTTCATCACCTACATTATTTTCTATAGACGTTTGGTCATCTGCAGGTTTTTCGGAAAAGTCTTTATTGAAGGTATTCATGTATCGGATAAATGGGGACTCTTCTTCATCTTGGATTTGTGATGTAGAAGATTGTGGGTCAATTTCGGTAGCGTGAATTTGAATACGAGAAAGCGCATCAGCATTTTTATTTTCTTTACCTTTTTTGTATTAACTTCATACTCAAATTCGGATAATTTTAAGCGCCATCTTTGTAATCTAGAATTTGGTTCTTTTAAAGTCATTAACCACTGAAGCGGTTTGCAATCCGTTACAATTTTAAATTTTCGTCCAAAAAGATAATGTCTAAAATACTTAGTGCCATAAACTATTGCTAAACATTCTTTTTCTGTCGCACTGTAATTTTGTTCAGAATCATTTAAGGTTCTAGACGCATAAGCTATTGGTTTGTCAGAGCCAATAGGGCCTTGAGAAAGTATGGCTGATACAGCAAAATTACTTGCATCGGTAGTCAATACGAAGGGCTTTTCAAAATCCGGATATTGTAATAATGGTTCATTTGTTAAAAGATTCTTACAATGTTCAAAAGATTTGAGAAATTTTTCGTCATGTTTAATTTCTGCTCCTTTTTTCAAACATAGGGTGAAAGGGCGAGTGATTTTTGCGAGGTCCTTAATGAACTTACGATAATAACCAATCAAACCTAAAAACTGTTTAATTTCGCGGGTGGTTCTAGGCAATGGATATTTGAGAATGGCTTGAATTTTGTCGGGGTTTGGTTTTACTCCTTGCGATGTGACAATGTGACCAACAAAAGCTGCTTCCTTTTTCAAAAATTCGGATTTGTCTAATTGAACTTTGAGGTTTGTCTCCCTTAATCTTTGGAAAACCTTTTTCAATGATACAATGTGTTCTTGTAAAGAAGTAGAATAAATTATAATGTCATCCATATACACCATAGTGTTATCTAGTCCTCGCAAGACATTATCCATAACACGCTGAAATGTGCTTGGTGCTCCTTTAAGACCAAAACTCATACGAAGGTATTCGTAATGACCTCCATCAACACTAAACGCTGTTTTTTGAATATCATCCGGGGCTATTTCAATTTGGTGGAAACCGCTAGCTAAATCCAAGGTTGTGAAATAATTACAACGACCTAATTTGTCTAAAATGTCAGAAATACATGGAATGGGGTAGCGATCATCTATGGTCTTTTCGTTAACCTTTCGATAGTCAACCACCATACGCCATTTCTTTTTACCGCTAGCATCAGGTTTTTTGGGAATGAGAAAAACTGGAGAATTCCAAGCTGAGCTACTGTGTCGAATAATATTCTGATCTAGAAGGGATCTAATTTGGCTTTGCATTTCGTTTTTGAGCATGTGTGGATAACGATACGATTTTGTATGAACAGGAATTTCATCTGTGGTCCTGATATGATGCTTAATTTGGTTTGTGAAAGTTAACGCATCGCCCTCGTAATAGAATACGTCTGAGTAGGTTTGACACAATTTTAGAATATGAGTTTTTTCTTCATTATTGAGATGAGATGTTCGTATCAGGTTACTGATATCACGTCGCAACGGCGAAGCTGATTCAGATGGTTTAATGATAGCGTGGAATAAAGCGTAATTGTTTGCGTCGAATGGAAATGAAACAATAGGCTCATACAAGGAAATTTCTTGATAAGTGTTACTTGGGTTTTCTAGGTCAACTAAGGCATAACCGTTTATAGCATGAGTAAGCGTTTCCTTGATTACACAATCTCTAATTTTGAAATTTGGAATCAAAATTTCTCCATTATAAGTATCGACAGGAATTTTGGCTTGGGCTGCCGTGTAGGGCTCAATTTCTATGAAAAATAACAAACGGTTTTTCAAATCATGAAATTTGATTGGAATTTTGGCGTTTTTGGTATGCAAAATAGAATTTCTAGGGTCAATATGCGAATTTAGAAGTTTCAAAATATCTAAACCAATCAGACCATCAAAATACTCGTGAAATTTGAACAAATGAAATTTTATAGGCTCACTGACATTGAGTTCTGAGAAGGCAGGAATTTTAGCACAATAGTCTCTCTTCGAATGCTGAAAAACTGAAGTTACTTCGAATGGTTCTTTATAAATACATTTTGGAAAATGCAACTGTGCAAGATCAGGATTTAAAAATGATTTCGTTGCACCAGTATCAATAAGAAGCTTTAAAGGCGGATTTTTAATTTCAATATAAGGTAATTCTGTCTTGTCATAAATCGTGTTTAAGTATATTATGTCTCCTCTATCATGGGCACGGCCATCTGAAAATTTTGTTTTTCTTCATCAGGCTTTTGACCAGTTTCAGAAACATCATTTTGTGTCTCATCAGGGTTTTCGTAATATAGATCAGAACAGTCATACTGATTTTCACTATCCTGACAATATTCCGAGTAATAGTCATCGTAAGGGTTGTTTACAAAATTTTGATCATAAGCAAAGTTCCTTGGGCCAGAAGGCCTAAAATAATTAGTTTGGAAATTCTTATTTCTATTGATGCTACTAACACCACTCATAGGAGTAGGCCTGTAGGAAGGTCCTTGATTAGGCGGATTACGCCAAACATTAACATTAGGTCTATTGCCAAAAACTTGTGCGTTTGTTGGAAATTTTTGTGGAAGAGGATTTTGTCTAGGTTGAATCGGAACTGGTCCTCTTGGGAATTGAGGCTGATAATTGAAATTTTGCTGAGGCCTAAATTGATTCATAGGCTGCATTTGAGGCTTAAACAAATTTTGAAAATGTGGTTTGGATGGAAGGGCAGGCTGAGGTGGCTTATTGAAATTTGAATGTGCACCAGCCTTTTGTAAATATCTAATGTTATTATCTTCTAAAATATAAGCTTGAGCTTCTGCCAAATTTTTAGGTTTCATCGACCGAATCATGGAACTTTGTGGCTCCTTTAAACCTACTAAAAGTGTATGCAATGCATGACTATCATACAGTGCCTTTTTACTTGTTTTAATAGCATCAACTGTTTCATGAATATTTATATAGTTATGCAAATGATTCAGCATGGTTACAACTCTAGAATAAAACTGTAAGGAGCTTTCATTAGAATTTTGTCTAAGGGCAGTCATATCTGAAATAAGACTACTCTCGTTTCTTTGATCACCAAAATGAGCAATTAGCAAATTTTTTTATGCTGTGCCAGTCTGTGGAACCGCTAAGAGAAAATACTTGCTCTGCAGCACCAGTCAATTTCGAGAAAATGCCATGCAGCAGTATTTTGTTTTGGACACATACTGTATCGTCAGTGTTCCAATAGTTATTTAATAAATCTGTACTTATTTCTAAATATCTATATAGTCTACAGGGATTTCCATCAAATTCTGGGACAATTTGGAGTAATTTTATGTCGAACTGGGGGGTACTATTTCTACTGGGGGTCGTCATTATTCTTTCTATAGTTTCGTTTGCTTGTCTTATTTCTCTACGTCCTAATTCTAAGCTTGCTATGCGATTAGCGATTTGATCTGCACTATCACCTTCGAAAGGATTTACAGGTCACTCATGAAAAAATAAGGATACAATGAGCACTTACTGATAGGTCCAGTACTTCATCCCGTTCTTGGCCTAGGTTCCTCAGGTGGACGTTGACTTCAACAGGACAAAGGGCACTTGTGGTCCAAATTCTTTCTTCTTTCTTCAGTCGTACCGGCCGTCACGGAGGTTTGTGATTCCCAATTAAGAGTTCGGACTCAAAGGCTAATCGGCGAAAATCCCTTTGGGAATCCTACTGACTGCGCCAATTATGTAGTCGGAACTTCAAACTTCGTTTTTAAAAAAACTTTATTTGATTCCAACACTAGTTTACATGGACCGAACCGGAATTACAGTGTGTATGTTCGCTGTGACTGAGATTGAATGACTGACTCATAATTAAGATACAATCGTTAATATAAACCAAAAGTGATGAGCTAGTAAAAAGGAATACAATGCAATTATTATATTAATTAATAAAGTGCTAAATGACGGCAACATAACTCAAGTTACGACAGGTGGGGTGTGACAAACCCCAAATATAGACAGGCTTTTTATTTACTAGTTTTGTTTGTTTTATTACTTTCATGATTCAAATATCATTTAACATTGAATATATTAATACTACTCGTATAACAACAAAAAAAATCAATCTGAATATACACATAACGAGTTTATTTGAAATTACATTTTTTTTTATTGGAACATAGGAACAAATTTCTAATTTCAAATAAAAATTAAAAAACTTGCAGTATATATTATATTTTTGCTAAACATGAAAGAAAACAATCTACACTTTTATACAGAGAAAACCGAATAAGCCTAAATGGAACAGAAACATTTTTATTCATTGCTAACTTCAGCACAATTTTTACAAAACTTAAGCGCATGTTCAAGGCAAATAAATGTTTCACAGGTCTGACAAACGTATCTGGTCTTTCTGTCTTTAGTTCGGGAACATTCTGAACACCTCCCTTGTTGATTTGGTCTCATCTTTTTCGATGCAGGTTCAGGATTTTCACCCAATATTTTCCGAATATTCCCTCTTAGCTCCCTTGTTAGCCTAGGGTTTGTCATTCTACTTCTTTGAAATACCTCTGCCAACTGCATACCCAACTGCTTCAAGAAAATTCTTCTTGGTAATTTGTTGTTAGTGTTCTCTCTATATATAATATAACTGTTAATGCCTGCAGTATTTAGTAGGGAAAAAAATAAAGTTAAAGGCCAACGTCGACTATTCCTCGAAACATTGTATGATGCAGATAACTCGTCTACTACATCAACGCCACACTTGGTAAAGTTATAAAAAGATATTATTTCTGGAAGTTTTTTCTCTGACTCATCTACTGCATCATCATGATGTAAAGAAGATAATAGCAGTACAATTTTGTTTTTTTTCGGGCATTAGCTAACCAAAGTATATCCTTCCTGGAATCCAAATAAGCTAGAATGAACTTCTCGATTATTCACATTCAAAAAAGGTGCTGGTAGACATGGTTTATTTTTCCGTATAGTTCCCACCGCAGTCAGTTTGTGATCCTTGCGTAGATTTTCTAAAAGCTGAACACTGGTATACCAATTGTCGAAAGTAATGTTACGGTTCGTTCCTGAGACTGGAGCCACTAAGCGGCTCACTATGTCCTTAGGACTATTGCTGACATTAAATACTCCATCGGGTTGCTTCCCCACATAAACTTCCATATTGAGGAGATAATTCGTTCGCGCATCTACTAAGGCGTGTATTTTTATGCCGTATTTTGCCGGCTTATTTGGCATGTATTGTCTGAAGGAGCACCTGCCACGAAATGACTCCAGTTTTTCATCGATTGTAAGATACTGAGACGGCGAATAAGCCTTCTGACAGTTGTCAACAAATCTATCGCAAACAGCTCTAATAGGGGCCAACTTATCCAATTTAACCCTATCTTTGCGATTATTTTTGTTGTCGAAACGTAAACAGGAAATGAGGAATTCAAATCGCCTTTGACTCATAGTAGCCGGAAATATATCCATACCAGTACCATCGGTATTCCATAGCTCATATAAAAATCGGTGGTTATTTTTGAAAACTCCTGATAGGTACAAAAGGCCGAGCACTGCTTTAATTTCTGCCGGATTGGTTTCTCCATAATGGGGAGATTCCTTCCATTTCTCAGATTTTTCTATGATTCTTAGATTCGTATTTTTAACTATATCTACGATCATTACCTCATCAATAAAGAGGAAAAAGCATTCAAGTGGAGTTTTAGCCATTTTTGCATGGTTTTTAACTCCTGGAAGATGGGTTATTATGTTTTCAGATCTAGTTCGAACATTCCTACTAGGGCACTCTTTGAACCATTTCATCCGGTTTTTTCCAAGAAAGAAACTACGTGTGTCCAAGACCTCGGCTTGTGTTTCATCGCCTTGATCTTCTACAACTTCAGGATTTTGCTCCAAATCGGGATAGTCGCTGCAAACACTTTATCTATTTCATCTTCTTCTTCTGAATCGTCTCGATCGATCGCTTCATCTTCATTCTGTACTTCCTCCCAAAGTGCCCAAAGCCTACGTTGCTCCTTCTCGTAATCGCCCATATTTTTTTATAGTTCTGAAATACTGTTTAAAAATGTAAAGTTTTAATTAAAGAGTTATATAAAATGCGACTTACCTTTATAATCACGACAAAATGTGAAATAAAACAACTGCAAAAAACTTC
Organism: Acanthoscelides obtectus; assembly: GCA_963669975.1. Classification (NCBI taxonomy): domain Eukaryota; kingdom Metazoa; phylum Arthropoda; class Insecta; order Coleoptera; family Chrysomelidae; genus Acanthoscelides; species Acanthoscelides obtectus. The sequence goes on from CAVLJG010000003.1 coordinate 72,382,966, forward strand.
CGAGTTCCGACACGTGGGGTATGACAAACCCCAAACAATCCTATGACGATACTACTCACTAGGCGTCAGCAGACCAACTGCCGCATGTGGCTCGTATTACTTATTGGAGTGTCCTTGAAAGCTACTGAGGCGCTGCCAGCAGTCGGCGTGAAATTTTAATAGATAACTTGTAAAATCCGATCGTTGGGGTTTGTCACACCCCACGTGTCGGATGCCGGGTTAATCAAATGTACTAGGGGTTTACTAATAGTGTATAAAGCCTGTTCCAAGAGAAATCCAGGAATTTCATCTGGACCGTTGCGCAACGAGATTATATAATAAAGTTTGACGAAGGAAGGCGTTAAACCGTGTGAGATTTTGGCTCGGTTGGAGGCTCAGTATGGGGATGATACCCTGTCTAAAACTCAGATATTCGATTGGGCCAAAAAGCTTAAGAGTGGACGAGAACGTGTAGAACATGTGACTCATAATCGACGTCCAAGATCAAGTGTCTCTGGTGACGAAATTGGTGCTGTTCGTGACTTTATTGAAAGTGACAGGCGGCTAACTACTCATGACGTCGCTTTAGGGCATTAGCTATGGAAGTGCTTAAACAATCAACAAAATCTGTGCTCGATGGGTGCCGAAGTTGTTGAGCGAATCAATCATCATGGGTGCATCATTACACTCTCGAGTCCAAGATGGCGCGTGAAGAATGGCGAAGGAAAGACGAAACCGGTCCAGTGAAAGCCAAAACCAGTCTCTCAGCAGGTAAGTTCCTCGCTACCATCTTTTTCGACTGCAAGGGAGTGTTGCTCAATGATTTTATACACGACCGACTTACGGTTAATGCTGCATAGTACTGCCAGCTGTTGGAGGCAGCTAAAGCTGCATACAGACTCAAAAGACGGTTTCCCCATCAGAAATGTCATCCCCCTTGATAATGAAGGGCCACATACAGCCGCTGAAACGAAGAAAAAACTAGAGGATATGCATTGGGAAACTCTTGAACAGCCCAGATTTGTCACCCTTTGACTATCATTTGTTTGCGTCCATGAAAGATGCACTTGGAGGATTGCGAATTACTACGAGGGACTGCTGAAATCCGGTCCGTATGCCGGAGGAGGACGCTTTGTTTTTCAACAAAGCCAAATCAATACGTAATATTAGATTTAGTGAGCTAATCAAAACAAAATAATCTTTTCATCAAAAAATGGGGGGTTTTTAATCCTCCTGACGGAAATTTAAGTTTCTTGATCTTTGAAGATGCGGTCGGGAAAAAAACTATTTATTCCAAAATAACTTTTATTTCATCATTTTTGCTGACTACAAACTAGTAGTTACAGTTGATACAGTAAAAAATACATGAACCTAGTAGTTAAATGGTAGAGATACTACTTTACTGGCAGTATTATTACATTTTAAAATGGTAACTTTTCTCTATCAACATTGGTAGTTCACTGGTAATAATATATCCTAGCTAGATTAGTCATAATATAAAATTAATCCGCGGCATACAAAAAATATAAGTTATCGAATTTTGTATACTTATGAAGATGAAGTTGATTATATAAATGGCCAGCATGAGGTATTTTACCGTGGGCTAAGTAATGCAATGATACAACTGGTTGTACTACACGTTTTATTGGTTATTTCTAGATTATCAAGAATTTTATAGGCATTACTTGCATTCGAGGTATTTCCATATTTAGTATAATCGCGTTACACCTAATATATAAATATCAAAAGTTTAAAAACAATATCACTCGCATCACACTTAAAAGAAAAGATAGTATTTACAAAGATGTGTATACATATGACGACTATATCGATTAGAACGTTTAATCCAGATTTGTCCATTTTTATCGGAACTCCCCAGATACATTTAATGAGATATATTTCTTGGTATTATAATAGAATAATGCTTTCTACAATTTTGTTAATCCCTCTCGAAAATATACATATACTAAAAAAAACTGGGAAAATTTGATTAGCAGATAGAGGAACGATAGGTTTTTTTAGAAGACATCTAATATAGAAGATAAATAACATAAATTGATTATATCAGGAAATACTTAAGAAAAAAGATAACTTGTTAATTTGGAAGAAAGCTTTGTATGTATATAATTCTGGTTTATCTTGAACAAACAAACAAAATATGTTACAAAAGCAATAGTCAATAGAAATGGACAAGGCTGATAGTTCACAAAGTATAGGGAGCAAATATAGCAATTCCTTCCAATAATTTTAACGCACAGAAACAGACCATTTGTCATGATACTAATATGTATCTAACATGAGATTGTATAGTAACATTAAGCTAAGTTATCCATCGTAACAAAAAAGAAGTTATATGTAAGTATATAGGGCATTTTTAGACAAAATGATAGAAATGACATTGGCCACATTCTGTGCATAAAAATGTGTAAAATTCTTTCATTCATTTTGTGTTGATAGTTTCTCAAAAAACCATGGGAGCAAAATACAGGGTGGCCTAAACATTAACAGGTGGCAATATCGTGCATCAAGAGGCTCATAAAGAGTATATAGTATATTTAATATTGTATTTCACCGTTGAGGGATACCAAAAAGCTTTATTTTTTTAAAATAATGCACAATGAAACTATCAATAATATGTTACGCGTACGATACTGTATTTTATACCATGTATGGATAAACTGCTTCAAAGTAAAAATACTTATACCTTACACCATATAACTGTGATGATTAGAGCACTCGACGTTGAAAAAGACAGAGGTTTAGAACATTTTTCAGCAGCGAACACAGATAAAAAAGGCAGACGTTGAAAACTGTGTATCTACTTTACATGAATCGCATTTACTGTAGGCTGTGAGGTTATGGAAAAAAGAAGTAACAGGGCGCTTCATCACATAGTTGTACTGCCAAATGAATTTTATTGGGTTATTATATCTACATCAGAAAATCCATTTTAATTTACATTATCCTGTATAATCGTTCGATGTTTGAATACTTGAAGGGTACAGGGAGAAAAAGATGAATGTCACAAATTTGGTATTTTGTAGTTAGAACAGGCATGAGGTATCGAAAAGACGCAAAAACAATGACAGTTCGTAGTTGAATTGAAATTGAAAACTTGCCGTGCAGAGAAAAAAGATGGATGTCACAGCCGTTGTATGTATAAAAAAAGATGAACGTTCACTGATCCTCACCGAAAGTATTTGCCATACACCAATCTGCGACGAGAGAAATAAACGTTAAGTAATCATTTTTAAGCAGTTATCATTAATTTTGTTTTGTTTGTTCTATATTCTTTTGAATAAAGATTTTTTTGGTTCATTGTTTTTTCCTGTCCCAATTGAAAAATTACTTATAAATAATTGTTTGAGCTATTGAGGTTGAAAAATTTCTCATGTTTTAGACCCTGTGTAATAAATTTTCTGTTAAGGCAGTTTTCATATTAGAACAGATTGTAGAACCTAGGATAGGCATTTTGCTGGTTAATCAACCCTTAGATTTTACAGGGTGCCGCATATGACGAAAGGCTCATTTCTAGCCTCAATTCAGGCATGGACGTTGACACAGAAAATCATCAGGAGAATCTCAAAATACAAAAATGAAAAGGATTTTCCATTAAAAAATGTTTGGTCTGGTTTCACTTTGGGCTACCTTGTATATCAGTAGATATGTTTTTATTCATAATTTAACTTTTTTTAAATTTCTTATAATAAGGAATCTATGGTACTCCGTCAGATCTACCTACCCAGTACAACGAGTCTAGGAGTCTTCAAACTGTTAAATTCACTTTTCTCAAACTTACTTTTTGTGACATTCATCTTTTTTTCCCCCGTATCCTTCACTCTATAATTTATTCCATCTTGTAATAAATGTTATTTTAGCAATTTGTTTTAACACATGTAATACGTGAGTAATGCGTGAGTAATCCATGATATCGCGAAGAAAATGCAGTATCACAGAAATCACAACACGATGTTTAAAACAATGTGTTGTCAAAATGTGCTTGATATACGGCATACTCGATGTATAATCTACTATTTCTTAAAGCTTTGCGCGGTAAGAAAGCTGTATTTTCGAGAAAGGTTTGAGATGCATTTCTATAACTGAATAGACTTACATTTGTCTCCCATATCAAACAAAAATGCGATTCATACATACTTAAACTAGAGACAAAGGTCTATAAATCCCACGCCATTTCATGCATGCACTCCGTAAAAAATGTTTGTTTGTTGAAGATTTATTTAGCATTAATGCTGAAAATTCAATTTGGTATGATTATTCGTTTACACATTTTTTAACCCATTTTCTGTAAGTTTCCATTCTTGTCTATTAAAATTATACCACTATGCATTTTGAGTATTGATAAAGTGATTTTTTAATTTTACCTTAATTTTTAAATTCGAACACTGTTTAATATCATTATTCAATTTATTAAATTCAGATACTCCTTTTTGAAATACAGACTTGCTAGTTATGCTTCTAATACAATTTTGCAGATGAAAATCTATACTGCGTCTAGTTTCGTAGTTATGATAATTAATTTTGTGACGTTCTCTGAATGTGGTTGTAATTAATGATTTTTTAATTTGAATATTCAAATGAAATGAAAACTAAATATTCTATGTTTTTTTTTATATTCAACCACTGTAGTTCTTCTAACATAGATTTAATGTACTATGTACTTTGCCCAGTTACCTAAAGCAACACCACCCTTCTGGTTCAACTGCCTGTTTATAGGAGTATTCTCACTACAGTTCATCTGATTATTTCATGGTGTGTAAAGAGATGACTAAAAAATAATGTTATCCACTTTTTCGTAAAAAAATGCATTATATTGTGTAATTTTTCTTTAATGGTAACTTGTAATAGTACAGCTCTAAAATTGCGTATGAATATTCCACTTTTATATTGAGCGGGTAATTACTTTTCTTGAGTTTTATTTTTATTTAAAAAATCTTTGCCTTTATGAAAACTCGTTTTGCAGCAAATTCAGTTTTTAAGAAAAGTAAAGATTTTATGGAGAACAAAATTAGTAAGAAAAAATGAACCACTCGCTCAATTCCACGAAAAAGTGTAGTGCACACATACAATTTCAGAGCTGTGTTAACTTGTTACGATTGAACAAAAAATGCATACAAAATGCACAAAAGATGCATTTTTGACAAAAGAATTGATAACATCTTTCAGTCATCTCTATACACATGATAAGTATCAATGATACTCCTCCAAACAGGCTGTTAAATAACGTTAAAGAACATTCACTTTTGAGTTAAGCTAAATCTCTGTTATTATGTTTCTTAACCTCCGTATACTTTGATGTGTGACTGGAAAGCATTGCTTTTTGCTCTTATGCATGCAGAGCTAGCAATGTCTGCAGATACATGTAAATCTAGATTTACGGGTATTTACTTTACAATAGTATCAAACATCCAAGAATGAGATCTTTCGGACCTAATCCATCGGATCAGAATCACGTAGCATCATACATTGCTAGTTCTTGCGGTACTAACGCATTATGGATCGTCCTACACCTTGACATCACTTTGCAATATACGGCGTCAAATCCGGGAACTTAAATCCAGCGAAGGGGTCGTATCCCCCTACATTCCCAACACCCTGGTGGTGACCCCTAGGCGGCCGGCCGCCCCTGGTGCTCCTCGTGTGGTGTTGTGGAGGGGGCGGACTCAGACCCCCTACGGCAGAGAATGGTGCTGGAGGACCCCTAAGGAGGAAACCGCACTGGGCAGTACACACTTCGTCATGAAGGATAGCGTCTTTCGACCACTCGCGAAGCAGTTGTCTGCAGTCTGTGATGCGGAGAGATGCACAGTTACCCTGGAATAAAGAGGCATTTAATAGGAAGAAGATGGGTATGCTTATTTTTGCTTATGTATGGTATACATTTTGCAAAACCCAATAGTATCTTCTAAGAGGATCCTCATCAAAATCAGCCAGCTGCTGCAATGCAATTGCAATGAGACATGCTGAACTTTTCAAAAACGTACTCGATTGATAAGGACCATTCAAGGGGGCGAGGTTAGTTCCGCGAAAAAAGGCAAGATTTCTTTGTTAATGCTGATCGACTTAATTAAATACGATACAATAAAATCTGTCATTATCGTTGCTTTTAAGAACAGCACGAATCGAACGGATATTTTTAGCTCCACTTCTTTATATTGGTATTACTTAGGTGATTAATAAGGTTCCTCCCTTTGTCCCAATCGGAATAAATGATGTAGTAGAACCTTGAAGTACTACCAGATAAAATCTAATGTTGTTTTTGCTAACTTCTGTATACTATCAAGAAACATACTCACTGACATTAGAAGTGTTACAGCAAAAAAAAATTCTTCAACTTGTTTTTTATCAACATAATGACTATATTTAAAGCATGCTGTGGCAACAATGACAACGCTTTATCATTGTTTTTGTTTACATTTGTTAAATCTCGTAGTTTTTGTGAAGAAAGCAGTTTCTGAGAGCTGAGTAGTACAGATATTTTTAGTTATTGCCCTTTCATTTTCTGGTGTTAAGCATAACAAAATGCCTCGAGTTCGAAATTATCACCATGCTAGCGCGTTATAGGTCAAGAACCCGAGGCGTCAGCAAGACGACACCGCCAGTCGCAACGACAGCAGAAACCTTTATTAAAACTATTTTTCTTTTTATATTTTAATTCATTATCATTCCAACTTGTAACACGTTCATGTCTACAAAATAAATATTTTTTAAAAACTCCTTGTTGTGGCTGAGAAACATAATTGGCGCTGCGAACAGGATATCTGCACGGCATCCACCCAAGAAGGATCATCGGTTCGTCTTAACGATTTGGCAGATTTCTACCTGGGGTCACGAAGAAACACCGAGAAATTGGAGGACCATACTGGCGATGAAAATCAGTGCGATTCTTCTCATCCTGTAAGTCCATTTCCTTTTCATATGAGTTCTGAGTACCCTCAAGATTCATTTCAAGCTATAGTTAATTTTTCACACAAGTCGCAAAACAAATCTAGATTTCAACCCTACAGTAAACATTCAAAGAGGTCAGAAGACGATATTGTTGATAACCCATCTAATACTTTCGAACAATCTACAAAAATGGTTATATCTAACTCTGATGTTAATAACTTGTGTAATACTCTTCCTGAATTTAAAGTTGGGGATAATCTTTCTACATTTATAAGCTCTGTAGATAATTTAATCACATTTTTCAACCAACAAGGAGCTGATGCAGTACAATTGTATATTATTAATGCACATATTTTATCCAAAGTAAAAGGTGAAGCTCGAGATTTTCTGAACATTCATAATAAAAATTCGTGGCCAGATATTAAACCACTTTTATTACAAAAATACGGTGACCACCGTAATGAAGAAATTTTGTTAACTCAATTAACTACAACTGTTCAGAAACGCTCAGAGACTTACCAAGATTATCATCATCGTATAACCTTGGCACTGAATGACCTTTTACAACATGTTTTATTAAGTGAAAGTAATGCCCAGGCAGTAGAGTTCAAGGCTTCATTTTTCCGGAAACAAGCTCTAAGAACTTTCTGCACAGGCATCAACAACCCTTATTGTGACCATCTTTCTCATTTCGAATTGAATACTTTAGATGATGCTCTCCAAAAGTGTATCTCTCTTGACAATCACAGACAGCAACAACAATACATGTCTTACTTGAAATCCACGAATCACCCCCGCGATTACCAAAAACCTCAACCTCGTCCCAATCCAAACAACTTCAATACTTCGAACAAACCCAATAATCCCAATAACCAATACCATCGTAATTTTAATCAGCCCAATTCGTCTAATCAATCTTTCAACCAAAATTCTATGCACCCTAGACCTTTTGGCGATATAAATAAGCCCATCCAACAGAGACAATCTTTTCCGACAAATCGTCAAGTCTTTGGTCCATCGTCTAGGCCTAATAATTCACAAGACCAACGAAACCAATATAAACCAACTCCCATGTCTGGTATTCATTCCCAGAGATCTTCAAATTCCAAACCTACCCCAATGTCTATGTCCTCTTACCGCACGTTCCATCATAATGTTGAATGTGAACCCGAGTCCCCGCCTAGTTTACCTTATAACGAAGCAGACTGTATACCTGAGACAGATTGCTACGAAAACTTTGATTCTCCTGAGGAAAATTTTCTAGAACCAGCCTCAATGGAACCCGCACCCAACATAGAATCATTCAGTTGAATAATTTTTCCAAAGCAACGAAACTTCCTTACTTCTACCTTCCACATTCCAAATTAAAAGTTCTCATCGACTCCGGTGGCTCTGATACAGTAATTACTCCCAGAGCTGCTCAAAATTTCGACTCGAAATATGAATTCTATGAACCTTTTACCCTCATATCGATGAAAACCCCAAAAACATATACACGCAATCTTTACTACCCTTTGTTCGAAGAAATTGGTATACAGCAAGCCCTTACAATTAGAATTGCCGACTGGCATGACGATTTCGATGTACTTTTAGGTACAGGTGAACTCGATCAACTAGGAGCCAATATTGATTACGAAACACATGTATTTTCTATTCCAAAATTACAGATCTCTATTCCATTTAAGATAATTTACCGTAGTAATAAACGACTACGTATTCCGGTCTCCATTAATAATGGCGAAGTTGTCATTTCTGATATTATACATGAAAATCAAGTAATAGTTCCAGCATCAATTCATGTAGCTGAAGACGGATTCATAGAAATTCCACGTCCCAACAATGTTGAAATCAACTTCTCACAACCAATCTCCGCCACATCCATTTCAGATTTCGAAGAAATCACTCCCCCATCGTCTGGCGACAATTATTTTGATCTTAATTTGTTACGGACAGACCATTTGAATGCAGAAGAGAAAGAAAAGATCCTCCATCTTTGTCATCGATTTAAAGATATTTTTCATACAGAAAATTCTCCTTTAACCGTTACTACTTCTGTAAAACATGTTATTCGAACTAAAGATGAAACACCAATCTTCACCCGCTCTTATCGACACCCAAAATCAATGCTACCTGAAATTTCCGACCAAATCAATAAATTACTACAGAACAATGTCATCCGCCCTTCTATAAGTCCCTACTCAGCCCCTGTATGGATAGTTGCGAAAAAACTTGACGCAAGTGGTAAAAGAAAATTCCGTATGGTCATCGACTATAGACGTCTTAACGAAAACACAATCGAAGATAAATACCCTCTTCCCCGCATTGACGAAATTCTTGACAACCTAGGACGCTGTTCATACTTTACCACCCTTGATTTGGCACAGGGTTTCCACCAAATCGAAGTCCACCCAGATTCTATAGAAAAGACAGCTTTCACAGTTCCTAACGGTCATTTCGAGTACCTTAGAATGCCTTTCGGATTACGAAATGCACCAGCCACTTTCGAGAGAATGATGGATGAAATCCTAAGAGAATTCTTATACAAATCTTGTTTTGTCTATATGGACGACGTCATCATATTTTCCAAATCCCTCCAGGAACATTTAATTCATATTAAACAGATTTTCCAAAAATTCCGAGAAGTTAACCTCAAGATTCAGCCCGATAAATCCGAATTCTTGAGTAAGTCAGTAGCGTTTCTAGGCCACGTCATAACACCTGAAGGCATAAAACCAAATCCTTCAAAAATTTCAGCCATTGAAAACTTTCCTATACCCAAGACGGTGAAAGAAATCAAAAGCTTTCTTGGTCTGGTAGGATACTACCGACGTTTCATTCCGAACTTTTCCAAAATCACATACCCCATGACACGCTGCACTAGAAAAGGTACTAAAATCGATATCGAAGATCCCAGATATATTGAATCTTTCGAGAAATGTAAATCCGCTCTCAGTAACTCCCCTATTCTCCAATACCCTGATTTTTCCCTACCATTTACCCTCACTACAGACGCTTCAAACATAGCGATCGGTTCTGTCCTTACACAGAAAGGAAATCCGATAGCCTATTATTCTCGCACCCTAAATTCAGCAGAGAAAAATTATTCTACAATCGAAAAAGAACTTCTTGCCATACTCGATTCCTGCAAAGTATTCCGCCCCTATGTATATGGTGTAAAATTTACTGTGGAAACAGATCACAACCCCTTAGTCTGGTTATACAAAATTAAGGAACCCAATTCTCGTCTTGTCCGATGGAAACTCAAACTTGAGGAGTACAATTTCGAAATTAAATACAAGAAAGGAAAGGAAAACGTCGTCGCCGATGCTTTAAGTCGCATCGAAATAAATATGCACGAATCCGAGTCTCTGTGTGCCAACCCTCCAGATGATGATGACGACTTTGATGTAGATGACTTCGTTAACCAATCTTTCGAAAAAGAAACTGGTCAATCAACCCAACATTCTTCTCATGAAAATCCCGTTGCTCTCGTCCCATTCTCAGAAGAACCTATTAATCATTTTTCAAATCAGATCATAATAAATCTAGGCACCGATTTTAACACCAAATACCGTCTGAAGTTCAAGTCCAAACACGAATATCTCATCACTCTTTCCGAAAAAGACTGGAAAACCGACATCAAGACTGCTCTCCATCAAACTATAGCCCCCAATCAACGATACTACATTCTGACTGACAATCCCGATATCCAAAAATATATTTCCGACTTCGTCCGTAATACTTATAACCAAAACATCCAAATATTCTTCTGCACCAAACGAGTTCAAGATGTAGAGAGACCCGAAGACCAATTACGACATCTCCAAAATTACCATAAGGAAAATCACAATGGTATTCTCGAAACACTTAGTCATTTAAAATTACACTATTACTGGCCTAATATGCGTTCTACAATTTCAGAGCATATTAACCACTGCGATATTTGTCTTCGTAATAAATACGAGAGACACCCATATAAATTACCCCTAAAAGGTCCACTTCTAGGACAAAAGCCTTTCGACATCCTTCATATTGACACATTTTCCTGTAATCGAGAAACTTTCCTCACAATCATCGACTCTTTTTCCAAGTATGCCCAAGTGTACAGTATACCTGACAAAATGAATACCACAATCCTTAGCAAATTACGTCACTATTTCTCCCACCATAATTATCCTCGAAAAATAGTCTGCGACGAAGGTACCGAATTTTCAAATAACCTCTTCAAAGAATTTTTAAATCTTCACAAAATCGAGCTACACTTTACGACAGTGAACAACCCGAATTCCAATAGTCCTATCGAAAGATTTCACTCTACTTTTACAGAAAAGCTCCGTGTTATGCACGACGAACGCCCCAAAGAATATTTTACTGATCTCGTTACACATTGTGTTTTAATTTACAATCAGTCCATCCATTCCGCCACAGGTTATTCACCTTTTTCTATCTTATATGGCCCATATGCAGAAGAAATACTTTTTGACAATGACTTACCTATCTACGAAAAATATAACCAACGACATAAAGACGAACTTCGACCTTTCATTGACTCTCTTTATCGAAAACTCCACGATAAAGAAACAGCAATTTTAAATAAACGCAATGAAAGACTACCCGAGATCACTCCTGCTCCAGCACCTGGCCAAACCATATATATTCAGAAAAATCCCCGAAATAAATTATCTGCACCTTACGTATCAGCCGAAACTACTTCTAGTAGCAATACCAAAATTCAGGCCGTTACTTCCAAAAATAGACCCACCAATACCCATCCTAGAAAAATCAAACGTCTAAGGAAAATACCCTTGTTACAGGATCGTCATCCTGACGAACCACAACCTGGCCCTTCAAGTGCACCTGATCCCGAATAATGGATACTATCGTGAACTGATAGGCCATGCTCAAGAGTTAAATCACTATCACCGACATATTATTACTGTTAACCTAACTGCTATCGACGCAACGCTTAAAATGACTCTAACTAACTTCCTATTCCTTAACAAGACTCTCACTACTTCCAACTACCGAATATTTGAACAATATAACCATCTCTATTCCGAGACACTTGACAATTTTCATAAAATAATCCGACCCCGTCAAAGGCGAGGAATTGCTAACTTTTTGGGAACTTTTATTAAATCAGTGACTGGCAACCTTGACGAAAACGATCGTATATTTTTGGAAAGGCACATCTTCAGTGTCGAAAATAAACAAAATCGTATAATCAATGTGCTTAATAATTCGACAAGTTATGCATCAGAAACAATAAAAAGATATAATATTCTGATTGAAACCATAAATAATAATACAGTGAGAATCACACAAGATATTAATTTTCTTAGAGATGAATTCCAGCAGTTTATTACTCTTCAAAGCGAAATTCGTAATATTGATCGTTTGAATCAATTCATTTTAAAGCTTATTAGAAGTATAAACCTATCTGCACTAGAACAACCGAACATAGAATTATTTTCACTTTCCGAAATCACTGACTTAGAAGAAAAGCTAAAATCTTTATATAAATCAAATTCTCTTTTATCAGATAATTCACATCCCTTTGAACTTATCGAAAATTCACGTTGTTCATTAATTACCACAAATACTCAGTTACTCATCCTTTTCAAAATCCCGATCCTTAATGATCACTCTTTCCGACTTTACCATATTTATCCCATACATAATGAAGAAAACATTGTACTACTGCCTCCTGCAACTTTCTATGGAGATAATCGCTGGTATTCTACATGCACCGATGTAGGACCAAAAATCGTATGTCAACCCGCTTCCACCACAAGATGTCAGCTTCCCAGCTTAGAAAATTGTACCACTGCCAAGCTTTCCCAGCCTGTCATCCACCAAACAAAGAAAAACCTGATCGTCAGTACAAATGAGCCAATCCAAATCGTTGAAAGATGTTCCCAGACTCACCGAAATATTAGTCAAGCAGCAATTGTTTATTCTTCATGCCCAATCGAAATTAATGGACAGATTTACAGCACTACTTCAGAGCAAATCGAAGTTCCTGATATCATCCCTATAAAGATCCGCCCAAAGTTTAACTTACAGATCAACGAGTTGCAGCCACTCAAAGATGTACCACAGCTATCGGCCATACAGCCCTTACATCTAAGCCCTACAGTGACGTCTACAACAACTTGGTCCATGGCAACCCTAATGCTCATCATCGTCACAGCGAGCATTTACTTCGTCTTAAGAAAAAGAAGAAGACTCCAGACGCTTTTCTTCAAGCCGAAAATTTCCATTGCCGACTTGGAAAACCTAAAAAGTCCGAGGACGGACTTTCAGCTTAGCGAGGGAGGCGTTATAGGTCAAGAACCCGAGGCGTCAGCAAGACGACACCGCCAGTCGCAACGACAGCAGAAACCTTTATTAAAACTATTTTTCTTTTTATATTTTAATTCATTATCATTCCAACTTGTAACACGTTCATGTCTACAAAATAAATATTTTTTAAAAACTCCTTGTTGTGGCTGAGAAACATAATTAGCGACTTTGACAGGGGTAGAATTATTGCCTATCGAGATGTTGGTTTGTCCTATCGCGAATTTGGCCGCCCTGATAATTTTACTGCAATGACGGTAATGCGTGTGTGTCGTGTGTGTATAGAAGAAGGCATAGGTCGTAGAAGGGTGGATAACGGCGTCATCTTGGATTTGCTGAAAAAGTACACAGGACTGTTGGAGTAATAGTTTGGGAGACCTATGGTAGCCGATCACCCCTTCTCTTTGTTCAAGGCAATATGACTGCTGCGCGTTACGTTGATGATGTCCTACAAATCAGTTCACTGCCGTATCTTGCGGGTCGTCCACACGACCTTTTTCAGCAAAACAATGCCCTTCTCCATATTGCTCGTCGTACTATGGAGTTTCTTCAAGAAGCAGGCGATAATGTTTTGCCGCGGCAACTCCGTTCACTGGATTTAAATCCCATCGAACATGTGTGGGATATGATGGGGAGGAGACTATTCACTTTGCACCATCTGCCACAGACTGTGCCACATCTAATCCACGAAGTTCGAGTTGCTTGGAATGAGGTGCCACTACCAGACATCCATCATCTCATTTTGTCAATGCCTAGACGTATACAAGAGTGTATTCAGCTGCGGGGTCGCCCAACATATTATTAACATTTTTCTTAAAACTTGCCAATAAAATTTCGTGAGAATGTTATCGTTTCATTCGTAATGTAAGACTACCTCATTGTCAAAAAATCAAGTTGAAGAAATCATTTTTTTATGGGTGTAGTAACACTTCTAACGTCACTGAATATATAACCTTATACAGGGTGTTTCAGTTTATTGTTGCATAACTTTAAGATTCGATAGAACTTTTAAAATTAATATTTGATGTATAACAGTGAAAATTGGTATACAAGGGTTTTTTGGTACGACAAAACGAACCATGGGCATAGTTTTACTGTAGCCGCTAGAGGGCGCTCTCTACTGTACCTGTAGTGTATTCAAATGACCGAAAATTTTTTCTTAGTGCAATTTTTTGCTTTTTGGATAAAAAAACTGATTCTTCGCACTTTTCTGCATAAAAAAGCTCTCCTGTGAGTTTTCGTTATAGTTAGCCGTTTTTGGGATATTTCGATTTTTAAGGTACGATGCATTTTTAATTATTTATGGGAAAATAATATTTTTTTTACATTTTCGATTTGGGCATTACAAGTAATTAAGATGATCGTTTAGATTGTTTTGTTAAACACAGCAATAATTCCTAACTCCAAATAAACACAAAAAACAGAATATTAATTTGTTTAATTTTCCAATATTATTTTTGACAAATTAAATTAATTATTTACAACTAAAATGCTATTGGATAGTTAGGACAAACATACAAAATCTAAAGTAGTTGCTCGAAATGTAAACCCAATTGTTCAATACACAATTCACATTATTCAAATAAGGCGTTATTTCATCACATGTATTCCTGATTCTGTCTATTAGCATATCTCTTGTGGTTACGGGAGTCTGGTAAACTTTTTCTTTTAGAAATCCCCACACAAAGAAATCTAATGGATTTAGGTCAGGGGATCGTGGAGGCCAGGCGACTGGTCCTCCACGGCCGATCGATCTTTCTGGATAATTTTCGTCCAGCCAGTTTCTAACTATTCTCGAACAATGAGCTGGACAACCATCAAGCTGGAGCCAGGCCAATCTTCTTAAATCTAACATAACATCATCCCACATATTTGCATGTTCAGGCTTTAAAAATTCCAAGAAGGTCGCAGCATTTAACCTTGCAGGCAAAAGGTAGGGTCCAAATAGTCGATTACGGTAGATACCAATCCACATGTTCACACTAAATTCATGCTGAAAATTTCTTTCCCGAACTGCATGCCGGATTTTCATGCGAAAAAATATGTTGATTATGATAATTTACCACTCCACGTCTAGTGAAGCATGACTCATCGGTCCATAAAACGTTACTTAAAAACTCCCTATTATTATCAGTTCTATCAAGAATCCACTGACATAATGTGATTCTTCGTTCTCCGTCCCCTGGCTGTAGTCCTTGCACAGGTTGCAAATGGTAAGGACGTCTATGGTCATTTCTAAGAACACGGTGAACATGGCTTGCTGAAATTCCCAAGGCACCAGAAACTCTCCTAACACTTGCGGTCGGATCTCTATCAAACTCACGCAGAATGATACGGGTACATCTGCGCTGACGAAAATTTATGTTTTGATCCCTTTGGAGATTTCCAAAACCATTTTCAATTATTTGGCGATGCACTCTTACAAATACTGAGCGAGTTGGATGTCGTCTGTTTGGAAATCTTCGTGCGTATTCTCTGGCTGCTTCTGCTGCGTTTCCATTTACAAAGCCATACACAAAATGAATATCCGCTAACTCTTGATTGGAGAATAAAAATGGCATTTTTATAAAACTTACAAAAAAAAAAAACAGGTAAAAGAAACTAAATTTCGTGCATTCACAATTGCAAAAAAACGTTTCAGGTTTCAACAGACAACAAAACTAACTGTCAACTAATTGACGTTTAACCTTATTCTGCTTTCAATTTCAAAAATATTTGCAGGCACAGCCTACTTATAAAAATTATCGATATACTGACTTTTTAACGTTATTTTATCATAAATAATTAAAAATGCATCGACTCTTAAAAATCGAAATATCTCAAAAACGGCTAACTATAACGAAAATTCACAAGAGAGCTTTTTTATGTTGAAAAGTGCGAAGAATCAGTTTTTTTATTCAAAAAGCAAAAAATTCCACTAAGAAAATTTTTTTGGTCATTTTAATACACTACAGGTACAGTAGAGAGCGCCCTCTAGCGGCTACAGTAAAACTATGGTTCGTTTTGTCGTACCAAAAAACCCTTGTATACCAATTTTCACTGTTATACATCAGATATTGTTCGAAATATTGGAAAAAACTATTTTAGAAAGTAAATTTAAACACCCTGTATTCCGGAAGCCACGCATTTTTCGACCCATGTTTATATAGACTTTATGCATTAATTTTAAAAGTTCTATCGAATCTTAAAGTTATGCAACAATAAACTGAAACACCCTGTATACTGCCGTATTATGACAGGTGGTTGTGAACGGTTATTCAACTGTTTCGAACGTGTTCTTTGATTGGTCTCAAAATACTCTCCAACACCTTTCTATCTTTGATTTGGACTCATCGATCTCGAGGATCTATATGGCATCTAGACTCTAATGCTTGATTTTGTCCCTTAAGTAGGTAACCATGAAATGATCTTCAGTGACCAAGTGATTCGGACTTTAGTAAACATACCTAACTGACATGCGGTTGGGATCAATTGGTCGGCTTCTTTTAATATGGCTTTGACGTGTTATTCAAATGTCCTCATAGAAACAAACTAACCTCAGATTTGAAATAAGCAACCCCAAGAAGTCCCTTGTGCGTAGAAAATGTCTTTATTGCCAGCTTTTCGGTGTTCTAGACCACTGTGCGTTGGGATAATGACGAATGTAGTATATCAAAAGTATAAGTACTTACCCCTTCTTGTGTGCATACACAACTTGTGCAAGGACTGGGGAATGCTGACGCTCCGACTTGTACTTGTTTGTCCCCAATAATACAACCTTCACCGTGGCTTTGCTCCTTCCAAGCATTCAAGTTGATAGAGGGTAGCGATCGGCAAGGAACTCTGTTAAAGGAAAACATCAGTAAGGTAAATTCTCGAATCCCTGCTTATTAAAAATAATCCTTAATATTGACAGACCCTGCACAAACAAAATGGATGGGGTTTTGGATATTACAGAAATGGTTGGAATTGTGACTGATAACGAGATTCAAAAACCAATTATGTGCGGTGTGATGTCCCTTATACGGGGTGGCCCAACTTTTCGTTGCACCCATATTTTTAACTCTCCTGGTACATTTTGGGAAACACGCTCAGATAAGTCAATTTTGATTTATAAGGGGACGTCTTTTCATCCGTAGCCATACAAAACAGGGTGATCCACAAATAAGATATTGCGTTTCACTTTAAACTTTTACATGGAAACCTCCCTTTTCTTAATTTTGAGATTCCCTTTTAGTAAATTTTGTATAATATAGTTTATACCTATCTTCAATCATTGTGGAGCTACATATTTGAGTTTATAATAAAATTCGAGACATTGTGATAAGGGATTATAGAGTCAAAATAATCAGTATAGTTGCCATAGTAACCAGACTTTCCATTAAAATTAAAAACAAGTCTCGGAGAACTAAAAAACCAAAAAACAATTTACATTTTACAGGAACATTAAAGTTAAAGTAAAAATTAATTTGCTATGACAGGTCAATGTGGTAATACGTGCTGAAAGTGGTATTCATTTACCTCCATGCAATAATAAAGATTTTGTTCGAATCTATTCCTCACATTTTCAAGCATGTCTTAAGTTAAATAACTTACGGCTGAATGTGGACAAATGTCTAAATTCCGCTGACGAAGATTTTGAACGGAATCTCGCTTCGTACTATAAACTTTACTTTTAAAATGCCCCCGAAAAAAGTAGTCTAAAGGACTTAGGTCTGGAGACCTCGGCGGCCACTCGATGGAGCTTCGTCTGCCGATCCACTGATTCGGGAAATGGGTGTCCAAAAACTGTCGCACTGGAGTCGCATAGTGCGGCGGTGCATCATCTTTTTGGAAACGAATGTAATTTTCATTATAATTAACGTCATTTTCTATTATTTCTGTAATTCGTGGCTATTGTATTTTCTAACATGTCCAAAGTAGGTCTCGCCCGTCAAGTTTCCAAGAATAAAGAAAGGTACCTACAATATGATTTCCGAAAATGCCCGCACACACATTTATTTTTTCAGGATATTGCAAGTGAACCTCGCGAGACAATAATTGTGGATTCGAGTCACTCCAATATCAACAAGGATGTCTATTAACAGCAACATGTAAAAAGAACGTACACTCATCCGAGAAATAAATATCAATTAACAGATTTGCACTGTTGGTTAAACGTTGGGACATTAATTCGCAAAACTCCAACCTTCTGTCAAAATCGTCTTCATTTAGCTAGTTTTATGTGGGTAGTATTTATTGTCTTTCAAAATTCTTTGAACTGTTGAGCGTATAAATCCTGAAGAAGTAGCCAGTCCACGAGTGCTTTGGGTGTTGTCAAGTGCTACGTGTCCCAAAACAGCTATTTATTCGGCTTCATTCCTAACTGGTCAATTCTCCAGAAGGAGATTACGGTGAATACTAGTCACAGATTCAGTTTCTTCAAATTTTATTATCAACTTACCCACATTCTCATCGTTAATATTTATCTGGATGTAAGGCATTAAACAACCGAGCAGTAGCTCTTGCAAAGCTCCCGTTTTGGTAATACAGTTTTGTTATTTCTACCCATTCTTGAATTGAATAAGTCACTGATAGGTGACTTAACAATTTGAAATGAAAGACAAAGTTTTTCTATGACATATGATGTCACTGACTAATGCTAAATGTTCTTGCTGGTATCCATGATTATTATTTTTTGCCGTGCATTCCATTATTATCAGTATTAAGTTCACTTAATCGATTTTTATTACAAACTCAAATAGCTTCACAACTATTGAAGGTAGGTTAAACTTTATTATACAAAAGTTACTAAAAACTTCATGGAACATCTAGAAATTAAAAAAAAATGGGGGTTTCCATTTAAAAATCTTAATTGTAACGCAATATCTTATTTTTTATCACCCTGTATTGTACGGCTATAGATGAAAAGACGTTCCCATAGAAATCAAAATTGACGTGTCCGAGCGTTCTTTCCCAAAATATACCAGGAGAGTCACAAATGGGGGTGCGACCTTTTCCTGGGGCCACCCTGTATTAGGCTGCAAACAAAATATGTGTGTGATAGTTTTCAATTATCTATCTGAACTATTGATCGTCAATCATCTGAATATCAAGGAGTACCCGAAAGACAGCGGTGCCACAGCCTACATAACAATACCTAAGTTATACAAAGATGGATTGCAGTTTTCATTTTTACAAACCTAGGGTTAAGGAAATTTGATGGCAGATCGAATCCTGCTCTTTGCATTTCACCTTCTATGTCCATGTTGTCGCACAATACTTTAGCTAGTGTAATTTTTCTCATTTCAGCCAGTTGTGCTTCCGTAAATCGTACTACAGGATCCTCGTTTTCATACCTAAAAAAATAAAGTACTTCTAATTTTGGATTATCCACAATTATCAATATTATGTATGCTCAAAAGTTTCCGTTATAGCTAAAGTATTAAAAAAATCGTAAATAATTTTTGACATTTATGGATGCTGGTTTACCTTTATGTTGCAAGGTGAGCTGCCTTTCAGACTTTTTAGCAATTGCTTCACATAATTGCAATCCCGAGTAAGGTAAATGTCCAAAACTTCGTGTTAGTACGTAATTTCGTTAGTTTTTATTATTATTTTGTTAAGGTCTATATTAAATCATCTCTATCATTGGAGCTGTCCCAAAATTAAAATTTTCATCCATTAACATGAGAACTGAGTGACATTCGGAACTGACAGTCCACCGGTAGATGCCAAGCGAGACGAACTTGTTTCCGAAGTTTCCCACAAGAAGTAGATAAGTTAATTCGACTAAAGTATGTGATAGGCCTGTTATATAATAAGCAGTTTGAGATACGAGTGAAGGAATTTTCAGTTAAAGAATTCGAAATATTGCAAACATTAGATTCAGATAATTTTTGTTGTCCCTCATTTCGGGTGAATAACGTTAATTCACTGAAATTTTTATTACTACGGATTTTTTATGCAGATAGTATGGGCGAATTTCGATATACACTTTTTCCTAGTCTTTTTTCAACTAGAGTGTAAAGTGTGGCTCAGTTTGCATAATTGTTTTTACTGGAATTGATCCATTATTTTTTGCTAAGACATTATAACTACTACTATTATGTATAACTCGCATGATACCGTCTGGTCAATAATCATCTTCTACTGATAATTCACATGCATTTCTATATTGGCAATACCTAATAATACAAAATAAGGAACATGATTCTTGTTTGTTGTGTCGCTAAAGTCGTGATAAAGATACTTGATAATAATTATGGATATTAGGGGATAGATCATTGCCGTATGTTTTGAGAGGTTTAATATTCAGCCTAGCATGAGTATCTATATTTATTTTATTGTCGTATGGAATCACGTCAGGGATACATGTAGTTGCTAGTTATGTTCTTACTTTTCAGTTTGTTTGTTGATCTCTTCGTTATACCTGTGTTACCTATATGAATATGATCCTGATGAGACTTAAATATTTCAACAAACTTACCAAAATCTGTCGCATTTTCTCAACTGCCTGAATTGAATAGCTATGATGCATCCAAACGTAGGTCCAATCAGACCTCCTTGTAGAGGTCTCTCGCTCATACCACCAGGAAAGAGGTCAATGTCGTCCACGGTAGCATAAATCCGTTTCAGTCTAGCAATGACCTCTGGAGGTATCTCTCTGGCCAGATCTTCGAAACTAGTTGCTCTCTTCAGGTTACACAGAGCTCTATAGTTATTGTAAGAGGGTACACCGTGGTCTCTGGCACGTTGAATGTTCAAGGATATGAGATCTACTCCAGAAAATGGAATCCTGCGATCTTCGAATAGATGGTTCGTCACCTCACCTGGATAAAATGTAAAATTCGAAATATGCAAAGCTTTTCTTTGATTTGGAGAGTTAGTAGTAACACGTAAGAAATTACGGAAGGTTCGAGAACAGGAACATGAGTCAGTTGAGCATTAATGTGATTATTACTTTGAGGATACTCGAGAAGCAAGATGTCTATATGACTAAGTCAAGAAACATTCTCATTTGATATTCTCAACGAGATCGCAGTAAAACGCCCGAAAGCTATTGAAGAGTACGCGTAAGAAAGGCAGAATATCGACGACGACATTTTAATAACGTTAACTTTGCGCCATAATGTAGAAAAACTTACCAGTAATGAACTGATCAAGTGTCTCCATCGGTGTGGACACTAGCCCTCGTGCAATTTCGTCGACCATATGCTCTCTCATCATGATGTCGGTCTTGAAAAAGCCATCCCTAAGTAGAAGAGGTGGCTCGATGATCTGATATGTATGGCTGAGTCGTGGAATATGCGGCCTCAATAGCGAATGCCCAATTCTAAATGCCGCACATGCAAATTCATTTACTATGGAAGGGTTGCATGTGGGATTGTACTCTTTGTAGTAGCCATGAGGATGTAGTTTCAGGCCGTAGAGGTTCATCGCGTTCCAACCTAAAATGAAGCAAATTGTTAGCAAACAAAATCATTTGCGAGGCATGTTCAAGTAATATCCTCTAATACGAGGGATGTCTTTTAAGTTTTGCATATAGAAACATAGTAGGCCGCGCGGATCGAACGTCAGTACTGAATCTTAACCTCACTCTTTACTAAACTTAAATTCAAATTTTCACAACAATCCGTGCAGTGGTCTCACTAGAGTGAATTTTTAAGTGTCACCAAGTCATTAGAAAAATGGAACTCAACCGAGAACATTTTCGCGCCATAATTTATTACAACTTTCAGAGACAATTATCGCAACAAGAATGCCTTGCTGAGTTACTGTCTGTTTTCGGCAACGAAGTGCCACATCAGTCGACAATTTCCCGTTGGTATGGAGAATTCAAACGTGGACGGGTGAGTCTTAGCGACGATCCCAGGGTGGGTGCACCAAAAACGGCAGTCACCCAGGAAAACGTCGCTGCTGTGCGCAAACTCATCATTGAAGATAGTCATGTGACATATCGCGAGATTAAGGCCTCCTTGAAGATCTCAAAGACCTCAATTAAAAAAATTTTACATGAAGAATTAGGAGTAAGAAAATTAGTTTCTCGTTGGATACCCCACCTGTTGACTGAAGAGCAGAAAGCAGCCAGGGTTAATTGGTGTCAAAAAACGCTTGACCGTTTCAATTCCGGAAACTCAAAAAATGTGTATGTACAGCATTGTTAGTGGTGATGAATCATGGATTTACTGTTATGAACCAGAAAATAAACGCCAGTCGGCTGTTTGGGTGTTCCACGGTGAAGAAAAGCCAAGAAAAGCCAACAAAAGTCATCCGTTCTCAAAGTGTTTCGAAAAAGATGGTCACGACATTTGTGTCAAAAGCGGGTCATATTGCAACAATTCCTCTTAATGAGCAAAGAACTGTTACTGCGGATTGGCATACCACCATTTGTTTGCCAAAAATCATCACCGAGCTTCGAAAAATCAACCCCGAAAGAAGAATCATCCTCCACCAAGACAATGCAAGCCGCACACAGCCCAAAATAAAGGCAGTATTTAACGGAAGAAAACGTGGAATTATTGGACCATCCTCCATATAGTCCCGACCTTAGTCGTAACGATTTCTTTACTTTCCCGAAAATTAAAAACAGACTGCGTGGTCAAAGGTTCCAGTCACCAGAAGAATCAGTTTGACGCATTCAAACATGCCGTTTTGGATCTGCCAGTAAACGAGTGGAATAAGTGCTTCGAAAATTGGTTCGAGCGCATGCAGATGTGTATTAATCTTCGTGGAGAATACCTCGATAAACAATAGTCATTTAACACTACCTACCGTGTTGTTTTACTTCCATATGCACATACATGGACCAAAACAAAATGGATGCCGATAAGCGGGTTGGTTTGCAATTATGCCATTGGTGGCTCACACACACGAACATGCGCGATAAGAAATGAATAAGATTCACCTCACAGAATGTGTTTAACACGTGCCAGGCATATCCTTTTTTATTACCTGATGGAATGTTACTGTCACGTGACACTTAGGGGCGGCGAGAGGGGGGGTTCCATAGTGGAGTTAGCAGCAAAGATCTTGGCAAGCATTTACGCCTTACTCTTTTGCAACCGGCTGCAATAGTTTCATCATGGTACATAAGTGGTGGAGAGCTACTTTGAGAGAAGTTCCTTTCAATCTGCTTAGCAGAAAGATTGACTGCCATAGCAATGCGACATTATCCTGTGCCTAATTTTTACATCCTGCTGGTCTTTAGCATTGCGGACCGCGTCGGCCTATCTGTTGTCTTCAGTGGGATTTTGTAAGAAGGTTCTATGTAGCTTGATATTCTGCTGACGAGCGGTGTTGTACGATTTGTTGAACCGGCCGATGGACCCTAGTTTAGGCACTTTCACTGCATAAGGGGTGTATTTCTCCATCCCAACGTAGATAATTTCTGTAATTGATGAACAGACTGCCGATGCATCTGCGCTAGCAAAACAAACATTTCGCAAAGAAAGGCGGAGAAACAGTCTCTGAGCCTCTCCCAGTTGGCATGTCCGTAATGCTAAATTTTGCGGCCTGGGCGAGTTTCTGCTGCCACAGCCTGTTATGACCGAAACCTAACCACAACACCGTGGACAAAATGCGTGGACAGAAAGAGATCCAGCTGGCTACTGGCGGGGGCAAAATTAGGGTCAGTCCTTTGGTAATAGCAAATGCTTCAACAGTACGATCTGCTGCATCGAGAACTACCTGTGAAGCAGGGTGATTGATGTTCATGATGTCGATCTTGACAGCGAGGTATTCAAGTAGACCATCCTAGTTGTGGTCCGAGGGAGAGCGATAAAGGCGACAAATAAATATGAAGGATCTTTAGGAGTTGAGGGGAGGTTACAGAAGGTCCTTCCGTCCTGATTCCAAAGAAACGTTTCTGGAGCAGGAAAGGCTGCTGGAAACATGCGGGCATCTTAATACACCCTGAAAAAGCTAGCGGGTGGTACCGCCTTGGTTGACTGGTCCTTGTCCCCCACCTTCTTTTTGCTTGTACTTCCAACCGGCAATCGGTACTGAGGTATTCCTTAACGCGTGTACAAGCACTTTACCGGGAAGAAGTTGTATACAACTTCCGGAACTAGCACTTGCCATGGCCCTGCGTAGTAGGAGTTTTCCCAACAGCTGCCGCTATTGACGAGATATGTGCCAGATCAAGTCCTTGGTGATCTGGACTCCGACCAGCCGAAATGAACGGCTCATTGGGAGAATTCTGCCATACATCGAAACCGGATGAGCGCTAGGGCGCTTCTTTTTAGTGAAGGTACAATACTGTGTTTTGGAAGCATTAAACTTTTTTGAGTCCCCAAGCAGTGGTCTGTCGTCAGAGAGGAACTCGCTGCTAGTCTTTCTTTTTCCAGCTCACGACCAGAGCAAGCTGTGAGTCGGATTGATTGTACAAGCGATCGATAAAGAGCTTACAGCTTTGATTTGTTCCAAGTATAACTGAAGCGTTGCATTCTTTCTCAAAAAATGCAATTTAGGATGTCTGGCATGTGCGGATAAGCACACAGTTGATCTCTTCACAGTTTCATCAACAGGCGGGAACAAGTTCGCAACGCTGGAGTCGAAACTGATGTATTGCAATAATTAACAGAAGCAACTGATGTTGACTGGATTGTTCTGATAATATAACGCAAAATGTATATTTTGTCTGTTACTTACTTTGACTATGAAAACTGGCCCAGAACCTACCTTCGGGTGCCTAATAGCAGAATAAGAAACCAAGTCAAAGAATGGGTGAGAAACCAGCAGGAATAGTGGTACTTAGTGACTGGTGTAGGCATGGGAAATAATTTATCTCGGGATCATGTCCAAATACTCTTGCTCTTTGGGAAACCAAAACTAGAATCGAGGGAGTTTAGAACAGTATGGGCAAGGAAACTGTACCAGCTAGTACAGAACACTAGAATGCTGGACTGGGTACTGTAAATTCGCGGAGCAAGGTGCAATAAACCCAAGAGGCCGCAATGCCATCGGGGACTTTGGTCCGATGGTTCCTGGGAAGGAAAAAAACATCTACAACTACTATTAATTTTACCTAATATCCTAGGAAGAAACTCATTGTAAGTTATATGCTGATTCACAGCTATGACTATTCTTCTAGCATGTTCGAAGACCTTGTCTTCATTCCAGTGCGGGTTAATCATACGTAAAGTGTCGGATATTCTGTTGTGTTCCCTCATAAATATTGTATGAATCGCTGTTAGACCTGGCTGTTCGGAAGCTCTGCCGTCACCTGAAAAGAAAAATAGAGTTCAGATTAATAACAGATCATATCCGTTTCTTAAATATGCCATTCCTCAAAAGTTAAACAACGTTATTCCAAAATATTAAGAAGAAGTAATAACTATAGAGCTACATCATTGGATTCATGCTATGTTTAGTTGAAATATCTTGCCTTCATTATTGTTTTATTATTTTAAGAGTGTCTGTGG